>CM057450.1:1538768466-1539393466 GCA_016271365.2 Neoceratodus forsteri
TTGCTGGAAGCACCCGTGTTCTGATTGGCTGCGCTGTCCCGTACCTTCCAAGGAACTGCAGGCGGGTGCCCTGGTCTTGGTCGGTGGCTGGCTGGGTGCCGGCCGACCGTGGGTGAGCTGGAACAGCCCTGTTCAGGGACAAGCAGCTAGAGAGAAGAAAGAGCAGGTCTTAAATAGCATGGAGGTAAAGGGGGTAAGATTTGAGCAGTTTAGTAAGACAAAAGGTAGTTAAACTTATAGGAGCCAAGGCAGAGTGCTTGGATGGGGGGGGCGCTGCAGTAATAGCTGTCAGACAGAAGAGGTGTAAGCAATTTAAAACAGTAGTAGAAATTACAATCCAGCTAATACAGTATAAAAACTCCTAGGAACACAGTAGAAATGTGCTTAGTTCTATGGAAAGTCTAACACCGTAGCAGGTGTCTAAAGCAGAGGAAAACTCCTGCCAATCAGAGTGGGTTTGCTGGAAGCACCTGTGTTCCAATTGGCTGCGCTGTCCCGTAACTTCCAAGGAGCTGTAGGCGGGTGTCCAGGTCTTGGTCGGTGGCTGGCCGGGTGCCAGCCGACCGTGGGTGAGCTGGAACAGCCAATTTCAGGGACAAGCAGCTAGAGAGAAGAAGACAGAGCAGGTCTTAAATAGCATAGAGGTAAAGGGGGTTAGAGTTGAGAAGTTTACTAAGACAAAAGGTAGTTAGACTTATTGGAGCCAAGGCAGAGTGCTTGGATGGGGTGGGCACTGCAGGAATAGCAGTCAGACAGAAGAGGAGTAAGCAATTTAAAACAGTAGTAGAAATTACAATCCAGCTAATACAGTAGAAAAACTCCTAATAACACAGTAGAAATGTGCTTAGTTCTATGGAAAGTCTAACAAAGTGCCAGGTGACTATAGCAGGAGAAAACTCCTGCCAATCAGAGAGGGTTTGGTGGAAGCACTCGTGTTCTGATTGGCTGCGCTGTCCCATACCTTCCAAGGAGCTGCAGGCGGGTGTCCTGGTCTTGGTCGGTGGCTGGCTGGGTGCCGGCCGACCGTGGGTGAGCTGGAACAGCCCTGTTCAGGGACAAGCAGCTAGAGAGAAGAAGACAGAGCAGGTCTTAAATAGCATAGAGGTAAAGGGGGTTAGATTTGAGCAGTTTAGTAAGACAAAAGTTAGTTATACTTATCAGAGCCAAGGCAGAGTGCTTGGATGTGGGGGCGCTGCAGGAATAGCAGTCCGACAAAAGAGGTGTAAGCAATTTAAAACAGTAGTAGAAATTACAATCCAGCTAATACAGTATAAAAACTCCTAGGAACACAGTAGAAATGTGCTTAGTTCTATGGAAAGTCTAACACCGTACCAGGTGTCTAAAGCAGAGGAAAACTCCTGCCAATCAGAGTGGGTTTGCTGGAAGCACCCGTGTTCCAATTGGCTGCGCTGTCCCGTAACTTCCAAGGAGCTGTAGGCGGGTGTCCAGGTCTTGGTCGGTGGCTGGCCGGGTGCCAGCCGACCGTGGGTGAGCTGGAACAGCCAATTTCAGGGACAAGCAGCTAGAGAGAAGAAGACAGAGCAGGTCTTAAATAGCATAGAGGTAAAGGGGGTTAGAGTTGAAGTTTACTAAGACAAAAGGTAGTTAGACTTATTGGAGCCAAGGCAGAGTGCTTGGATGGGGTGGGCACTGCAGGAATAGCAGTCAGACAGAAGAGGAGTAAGCAATTTAAAACAGTAGTAGAAATTACAATCCAGCTAATACAGTAGAAAAACTCCTAATAACACAGTAGAAATGTGCTTAGTTCTATGGAAAGTCTAACAAAGTGCCAGGTGACTATAGCAGGAGAAAACTCCTGCCAATCAGAGAGGGTTTCGTGGAAGCACTCGTGTTCTGATTGGCTGCGCTGTCCCGTACCTTCCAAGGAGCTGCAGGCGGGTGTCCTGGTCTTGGTTGGTGGTTGGCTGGGTGCCGGCCGACCGTGGGTGAGCTGGAACAGCCCTGTTCAGGGAAAAGCAGCTAGAGAGAAGAAGACAGAGCAGGTCTTAAATAGCATAGAGGTAATGGGGTAAGATTTGAGCAGTTTAGTTAGACAAAAGGTAGTTAAACTTATCGGAGCAAAGGCAAAGTGCTTGGATGGGGGGGCGCTGCAGTAATAGCAGTCAGACAGAAGAGGTGTAAGCAATTTAAAACAGTAGTAGAAATTAAAATCCAGCTAATACTGTAGAAAAACTACTAATAACACAGTAGAAATGTGCTTAGTTCTATGGAAAGTCTAACAAAGAGCCAGGTGTCTATAGCAGGGGAAAACTCCTGCCAATCCGAGTGGTTTTGCTGGAAGCACCCGTGTTCCGATTGGCTGTGCGGTCCTGTACCTTCCAAGGAGCTGCAGGCGGGTGTCCTGGTCTTGGTCAGTGGCTGGCTGGGTGTCGGCCAACTGTGGGTGAGCTGGAACAGCCCTGTTCAGGGACAAGCAGCTATAGAGAAGAAGACAGAGCTGGTCTTAAATAACATAGAGGTAAAGGGGGTTAGATTTGAGCAGTTTGTAAGACAAAAGGTAGTTAGACTTATCGAGCCAAGGCAGAGTGCTTGGATGGGGGGGTGCTGCAGGAATAGCAGTCAGACAGAAGAGGTGTAAGCAATTTAAAACAGTAGTAGAAATTACAATCCAGCTAATACAGTAGAAAAACTCCTAATAACACAGTAGAAATGTACTTAGTTCAATGTAAAGTCTAACAAAGTGCCAGGTGTCTATAGTAGGGGAAACTCCTGCCAAACAGAATGGGTTTGCTGGAAGCACCCGTGTTCTGATTGGCTGCGCTGTCCCGTACCTTCCAAGTAGTTGCAGGCGGGTGTCCTGGTCTTGGTCGGAGACTGGCTGGGTGCTGGCCGACCGAGGGTGAGCTGGAACAGCCCTGTTCAGGGACAAGCAGCTTCCAAGGAGCTGCAGGCGGGTGTCCTGGTCTTGGTCGGTGGCTGGCTGGGTGCCGGCCGACAATGGGTGAGCTGGAACAGCCCTGTTCAGGGACAAGCAGATTAGAGACAAGAAGACAGAGCAGGTCTTAAATAGCATAGAGGTAAAAGGGGATAGATTTGGGCAATTTAGTAAGACAAAAGGTAGTTAGACTTATTGGAGCCAAGGCAGAGTGCTTGGATGGGGGCGCTGCAGGAATAGCAGTCAGACAGAAGAGGTGTAAGCAATTTAAAACAGTAGTAGAAATAACTATCCAGCTAATACAGTAGAAAAACTCCAAATAACACAGTAGAAATGTGCTTAGTTCTATGGAAAGTCTAACAAAGTGCCAGGTGTCTATAGCAGGAGAAAACTCCTGCCAAACAGAGTGGGTTTCTGGAAGCACCCGTGATTCCCGATGGCTGCGCTGTCCCGTACCTTCCAAGGAGCTGCAGGCGGGTGTCCTGGTCTTGGTCGGTGGCTGGCTGGGTGCCGGCCGACTGTGGGTGAGCTGGAACAGCCCTGTTCAGGGACAAGCAGCTGGAGAGAAGAAGGCAGAGCTGGTCTTAAATAAAATAGAGGTAAAGGGGGTTAGATTTGAGCAGTTTTGTAAGACAAAAGGTAGTTAGACTTATCGGAGCCAAGGCAGAGTGCTTGGATGGGGGGTGCTGCAGGAATAGCAGTCAGACAGAAGAGGTGTAAGCAATTTAAAACAGTAGCAGAAATTACAATCCAGCTAATACAGTAGAAAAACTCCTAATAACACAGTAGAAATGTGCTTAGTTCAATGTAAAGTCTAACAAAGTGCCAGGTGTCTATAGCAGGGGAAAACTCCTGCCAATCAGAATGGGTTTCCTTGAAGCACCCGTGTTCTTATTGGCTGCGCTGTCCCGTACCTTCCAAGGATCTGCAGGCGGGAGTCCTGGTCTTGGTCGGTGGCTGGCTGGGTGCCGGCCGACCGTGGGTGAGCTGGAACAGCCCTGTTCAGTGACAAGCAGCTAGAGAGAAGAAGACAGAGCAGGTCTTAAATAGCATAGAGGAAAAAGGGGTTAGATTTGAGCCGTTTAGTCGGACAAAAGGTAGTTAGACTTATTGGAGCCAAGGCAGAGTGCTTTGATGGGGTGGGCGCTGCAGGAATAGCAGTCAGACTGAAGAGGTGTAAGCAATTTAAAACAGTAGTAGAAATTACAATCCAGCTAATACAGTAGAAAAACTCCTAATAACACAGTAGAAATGTGCTTAGTTCTATGGAAAGTCTAACAAAGTGCCAGGTGTCTATAGTAGGCGAAAACTCCTGCCAATCAAGTGGGTTTGCTGGAAGCACCCATGTTCCGACTGGCTGCGCTGTCCCGTACCTTCCAAGTAGTTGCAGCCGGGTGTCCTGGTCTTGGTCGGAGACTGGCTGGGTGCTGGCCGACCGAGGGTGAGCTGGAACAGCCCTGTTCAGGGACAAGCAGCTTCCAAGGAGCTGCAGGCGGGTGTCCTGGTCTTGGTCGGTGGCTGGCTGGGTGCCGGCCGACCATGGGTGAGCTGGAACAGCCCTGTTCAGGGACAAGCAGATTAGAGACAAGAAGACAGAGCAGGTCTTAAATAGCATAGAGGTAAAAGGGGTTAGATTTGGGCAATTCAGTAAGACAAAAGGTAGTTAGACTTATTGGAGCCAAGGCAGAGTGCTTGGATGGGGGGGGCGCTGCAGGAATAGCAGTCATACAGAAGAGGTGTAAGCAATTTAAAACAGTAGTTGAAATTACAATCCAGCTAATACAGTAGAAAAACTCCAAATAACACAGTAGAAATGTGCTTAGTTCTATGGGAAGTCTAACAAAGTGCCAGGTGTCTATAGCAGGAGAAAACTCCTGCCAATCAGAGTGGGTTTCCTGGAATCACCAGTCTTCCAATTGGCTGCGCTGTCCCGTACCTTCCAAGGAGCTGCAGGCGGGTGTCCTGGTCTTGGTCGATGGCTGGCTGGGTGCTGCCAACCGGGGTGAGCTGGAACAGCCTTATTCGAGGACAAGCAGCCAGAGAAGAATACAGTGCGGTTAAATAGCATAGAGGTAAAGGGGTTGATTTGACTCAGTTTAGTAAGACAAAAGGTACTAGACTTATTGAGCCAACCAGGTGCTTGGATTGGGGCTGCAGGAATAGCTGTCAGACAGAAGAGGTGTAAGCAATTTAAAACAGTAGTAGAAATTACAATCCAGCTAATACAGTAGAAAAACTAGTAATAACACAGTAGAAATGTGCTTAGTTCGATGAAAAGTCTAACAAAGTGCCAGGTGTCTATAGCTGGGGAAAAATCCTGCCAATCAGAGTTGGTTTGCTGGAAACATCCATGTTCCGATTGGCTGCGTTGTCCCGTACCTTCCAAGGAGTTGCAGGCTGGTGTCCTGTTCTTGGTCGGTGGCTGGCTGGGTGCTGGCCGACCGAGGGTGAGCTGGAACAGCCCTGTTCAGGGACAAGCAGCTTCCAAGGAGCTGTGGGCGGGTGTCCTGGTCTTGGTCGGTTGCTGGCTGGGTGCCGCCGACCATGGATGAGCTGGAACAGCCCTGTTTCAGGGACCAGCAGCTTACAAGGAGCTGCAGGCGGGTGTCCTTTCTTGGTCGGTGGCGGCTGGCTGCGTACCAGCGACCGTGAATGGCTGGAAAGTCCTGTTTAGGGACAAGCAGCTCCAAGGAGCTGCAGGCGGGGTGTTCTGGTTCAACCGTCGGTGGCTGGCTGGGTGCCGACCACCGTGGGTGAAGCTGGAACAGCCCTTTCAGGGACAAGCAGATTAGAGACAAGAAGACAGAGCAGGTCTTAAATAGCAGATGTAAAGGGGTTAGATTTGTCGAGTTTAGTAAGACAAAAGGTAGTTAGACTTATTGGAGCCAAGGCAGAGTGCTTGGATGGGGGAGGGGGAGCTGCAGGAATAGCAGTCAGACAGAAGAGGTGTAAGCAATTTAAAACTGTAGTATAAATTACAATCCAGCTAATACAGTAGAAAAACTCCTAATAACACAGTAGAAATGTGCTTAGTTCTATGGAAAGTCTAACAAAGTGCCAGGTGTCTATAGCAGGGGAAAACTCCTGCCAATCAGATTGGGTTTGCTGGAAGCACCCGTCTTCCGATTGGCTGCGCTGTCCCGTAACTTCCAAGGAGCTGCAGGCGGTTGTCCTGGTCTTGGTCGGTGGCTGGCTGGGTTCGGCCGACCGTGCGTGAACTGGAACAGACCTGTTCAGGGACAAGCAGCTAGAGAGAAGAAGTCAGAGCAGGTCTTAAGTAGCATAGAGGTAAAGGGGGTTAGATTTGAGCAGTTTAGTAAGACAAAAGGTAGATAGACTTATCGGAGCCAAGGCAGAGTGCTTGGATGGGGGGAGCGCTGCAGAAATAGCAGTCAGACCAGAGAGTGAAAGCAGTTTAAAACAGTAGTAGAAATTAAATCCAGCTAATACAGTAGAAAACTAATTAATAATACAGAAATGTGCTTAGTTCTATGGAAAGTCCTAACAAGTGCCAGTTGTCTATAGCAGGAAAACTCTGCCAATAAAGTGGGTTTGCTGGAAGCACCGTGTTCGATTGGCTGCACTGTCCCGTACCTTCCAAGGAGCTGCAGGCGGGTGTCCTGGTCTTGGTGGGTGGCGGGGCTGGGTGCCACAACCGTGGGTGAGCTGAACAGCCCTGTTCAGGGACAAGCAGCTAGAGAGAAGAAGACAGAGCAGGTTTTAAATAGCATAGAGGTAAAGGGGGTAAGATTTGAGCAGTTTAGTAAGACAAAAGGTAGTTAGACTTATCAGAACCAATGCAGAGTGCTTGGAAGGGGGCGCTGCAGGAATAGCAGTCAGACAGAAGAGGTGTAAGCAATTTAAAACAGTAGTAGAAATTACAATCCAGCTAGTACAGTAGAAAAACTCCTAATAACAGATTAGAAATGTGCTTAGTTCTATGGAAAGTCTAACAAAGTGCCAGGTGTCTATAGCAGGGGAAAACTCCTGCCAATCAGAGTGGCTTTGCTGGAAGCACCCGTGTTCCGATTGGCTGCGCTGTCCCGTACCTTCCAAGGAGCTGCCGACGGGAGTCCTGGTCTTGGTCGGTGGCTGGCTGGCTGCCGGCCGACCGTGGGTGAGCTGGAACTGCCCTGTTTTGGGACAAGCAGCTAGAGTGAAGAAGACAGAGCATGTCTTAAAAAGCATAGAGGTAAAAGGGGTTAGATTTGAGCAGGTTAGTAAGACAAAAGGTAGTTATACTTATTGGAGCCTAGGCAGAGTGCTTGGATTGGGGGGGGTGCTGCAGGATTAGCAGTCAGACAGAAGAGGTGTAAGCAATTTAAAACAATAGTAGAAATTACAATCCAGCTAATACAGTAGAAAAACTCCTAATAACACAGTAGAAATGTGCTTAGTTCTATGGAAAGTCTAACAAAGTGCCAGGTGTCTATAGCAGGAGAAAACTCCTGACAATCAGAGTGGGTTTGCTGGAAGCACCCGTGTTCCGATTGGCTGCGCTGTACCGTAAATTCTAAGGAGCTGCAGGCGGGTGTCCTGGTCTTGGTCGGTGGCTGGGTGGGTGCCGGCCGACCGTGGGTGAGCTGGAAGAGCCCTGTTCAGGGACAAGCAGCTAAATTGAAGAAGACAGAGCAGGTCTTAGGTAGCATAGAGGTAAAGGGGGTTAGATTTGAGCAGTTTAGTAAGACAAAAGGTAGTTAGACTTATTGGAGCCAAGGCAGAGTGCTTGGATGGGGGGGAGAGCTGCAGGAATAGCAGTCAGACAGAAGAGGTGTAAGCAATTTAAAACAGTAGTAGAAATTAAAATCCAGCTAATACAGTAGAAAAACTCCTAATAACACAATAGAAATGTGCTTAGTTCTATAGAAAGTCTAACAAAGGGCCAAGTGACTATAGCAGGGGAAAACTAATACCAATCAGAGTGGGTTTGCTGGAAGCACCCGTGTTCCGATTGGCTGCACTGTCCGTACCTTCCAAGGAGCTGCAGGCGGGTGTCCTGGTCTTGGTCGGTGGCTGGCTGGGTGCCGGCCAACCGAGGGTGAGCTGGAACAGCCCTGTTCAGGGACAAGCAGCTAGAGAGAAGAAGACAGAGCAGGTCTTAATTAGCATAGAGGTAAAGGGGGTTAGATTTGAGCAGTTTAGTAAGACAAAAGGTAGTTAGACTTATCAGAGCCAAGGCAGAGTGCTTCGATGGGGGGAGGCACTGCAGGAATAGCAGTCAGACAGAAGAGGTGTAAGCAATTTAAAACAGTAGTAGAAATTACAATCCAGCTAATACAGTAGAAAAACTCCTAATAACACAATAGAAATGTGCTTAGTTCTATGGAAAGTCTAACAAAGTGCCAGGGTGTCTATAGCAGGAGAAAACTCCTGCCAATCAGAGTGGGGTTTGCTGGAGACACCGTGTTCAATTGAGCTGCGCTGTCCCGTGCCTTCAAGGAGCTGCCAGCGGGTGTCCTGGTCTTGGTCGGTGGCTGGCTGGGTGCGGCCAACTCGTGGTGAGCTTGGAACAGCCTTATTCAGGGACAAGCAGATTGAGACAAGAAGACAGAGCAGGTCTTAAATAGTATAGAGGTAAAACAGGTTAGATTTGTGCAGTTTAGTAAGACAAAGGTAGTTAGACTTATTGAGCTCAAGGCAGAGTGCTTGATGGGGGCCTGCAGGAGTAGCAGTCAGACAGAAGAGGTAAGCAATTTAAAACAGTAGTAAATTACAATCCAGCTAATACAGTAAAACTCCAAATAAAACAGTAGAAATGTGCTTAGTTCTATGGAAGTCTAACAACGTGCTAGGTGTCTATAGCAGGAGAAAACTCCTGCTAATCAGAGTGGGTTCCTGGAAGCACCCATATTCCGATTGGCTGCGCTGTCCCGTACCTTCCAAGGATCTGCAGGCGGGAGTCCTGGTCTTGGTCGGTGGCTGGCTGGGTGCCGGCCGACCGTGGGTGGGCTGGAACAGCCCTGTTCAGGGACTAGCAGCTTACAAGGAGCTGCAGGCGGTGTCCTTTTTGGTCGGTGGCTGGCTGGGTACCAGCCGACTGTGGGTGAGCTGGAACAGCCCTGTTCAGGGACAAGCAGCTTTCCAAGGAGCTGGCAGGCGGGTGTTCTGGTCTTCGTCGGTGGCTGGCTTGGTGCCGGCCGACCGTGGGTGAGCTTTAACAGCCCTATTCAGGGACAAGCAGATTAGAGACACGAAGACAGAGCAGGTCTTAAATAGCATAGAGGTAAAAGGGGTTAGATTTGTGCAGTTTAGTAAGACAAAAGGTAGTTAGACTTATCGGAGCCAAGGCAGAGTGCTTGGATTGGGGGGAGCAGCGCTGCAGAAATAGCAGTCAGACCGAAGAGGTGAAAGCAGTTTAAAACAGTAGTAGAAATTACAATCCAGCTAATACAGTAGAAAAACTCCTAATAACATGGTAGAAATGTGCTTAGCTCTATGGAAAGTCTAACAAAGTGCCAGGTGTCTATAGCAGGAGAAAACTCCTGCCAATCAGAGTGGGTTTGCTGGAAGCACCCGTGTTCTGATTGGCTGCGCTGTCCCGTACCTTCCAGGGAGCTGCAGTGGGTGTCCTGGTTTTGGTCGGTGGCTGGCTGTGCTGCCAACCGTGGGTGAGCTGGAACAGTCCTATTCAGTGGACAGGCAGTTAGAGACAAGAAGACAGAGCAGGTCTTAATTTGCATCGAGGTAAAACAGGTTAGATTTGTGCAGTTTAGTAAGACAAAAGGTTGTTAGACATATTGGAGCTAAGGCAGAGTGCTTGGATGGGGGGCTCTGCAGGAATGGCAGTCAGACAGAAGAGATTAAACAATTTCGAACAGTAGTGAAAATTACAATCCAGCTATTACAGAAGAAAACTCCCTAATAACACAGTAGAAATGTGTACTTGGTTCTGTGGAAAGTCTAACAAGTGCCCAGGTGTCTATAGCAGGGGAAAACTCCTGCCAATCAGAGTGGGTTGCTAGGAAGCTAATCATAAACCCGATTGGCTGCGCCTGTCCTGCCACCTTCCAAGGAGTTGCAGGCGGTGTCCTGGTCTTGATCGGTGGCTGGCTGGGTGCCGCCAACCGTGGGTGAGCTGGAACAGCCCTGTTCAGGGGACTAACGGTTTCAAGGAGCTGCAGGCGGGTGTCCTTTTCTTGGTCGGTGGCTGGCTGGATGACCGCCGACCGTGGGTGAGCTGGAACTGCCTGTTCAGGATAAGCAGCTTCCAAGGAGCTGCAGGCGGGTGTTCTGGTCTTGGTGATTGCTGCTGTCTGGTCCACAGCCCGACCGTGGTGAAGCATGGAACAGCCTTGTTCAGGGACAAGCAGATTAGAGACAGAGGAGATAGAGCAGGTCTTAAATAGCATAGATGTAAAAGGGGTTAGGATTTGTGCAGTTTAGTAAGGCAAAAGGAAGTTAGACTTATTGGAGCCAAGGCAGAGTGCTTGGAAGGGGAGGGGGGGCTTAGGGAATAGCAGTCAGACAGAAGAGGTAAGCAATTTAAAACAGTAGTAGAAATTACAATCCAGCTTAATACAGGTAGAAAACCCAAATAACAGAGTAGAAATGTGCTTAGTACTATGGAAAGTCTAACAAAGTGCCAGGTGTCTGTAGCAGGAGAAAACTCCTGCCAATCAGAGTGGGTTTCCTGGAAGCACCAGTGTTCCGATTGGCTGTGCTGTCCCGTACCTTCCAAGGAGCTGCAGGCGGGTGTCCTGGTCTTGGTCAGTGGCTGGCTGGGTGCCGGCCAACCGTGGGTGAGCTGGAACAGCCCTGTTCAGGGACAAGCAGCTAGAGAGAAGAAGACAGAGCAGGTCTTAAATAGCATAGAGGTAAAGGTTTGAATTGATCAGTTTAGTAAGACAAAAGGTAGTTAGACTTATTGGAGCCAAGGCAGAGTGCTTGGATGGGGTGGGCGCTGCAGGAATAGCAGTCAGACAGAAGAGGTGTAAGCAATTTAAAACAGTAGTAGAAATTACAATCCAGCTAATACAGTAGAAAAACTAGTAATAACACAGTAGAAATGTGCTTAGTTCTATGGAAAGTCTAACAAAGTGCCAGGTGTCTATAGCAGGGGAAAAATCCTGCCAATCAGAGTTGGTTTGCTGGAAGCATCCATGTTCCGATTGGCTGCGCTGTCCCGTACCTTCCAAGGAGTTGCAGGCGGGTGTCCTGGTCTTGGTCGGTGGCTGGCTGGGTGCTGGCCGACCGAGGGTGAGCTGGAACAGCCCTGTTCAGGGACAAGCAGTTTCCAAGGAGCTGTGGGCAGGTGTCCTGGTCTTGGTCGGTGGCTGGCTGTGTGCCGGCCGACCGTGGGTCAGCTGAACAGCCCTGTTCAGGGACTAGCAGCCATAAGGAGCTGCAGGTGGGTGTCCTTTTCTTTGGTCGGTGGTTGGCTGGTACCAGCCGACCGTGGGTGAGCTGGAACAGCCCTGTTCAGGACAAGCAGCCTAAGGAGCTGCAGGCGGGTGTTCTGGTCTTCGTCGGTGGCTGGCTGGGTGCCGCCGACCGGGCGATAGCTGGAATCAGCCTATCTAGGACAAGCAGATTGAGACAAGAAGACAGAGTAGTGTCTTAAATAGCATAGATGTAAAAGGGGTTAGATTTGTCGAGTTTAGTAAGACAAAAGGTAGTTAGACTTATTGGAGCCAAGGCAGAGAAGTAGGATGGGGGGAGGAGCTGCAGTGAAATAGCAGTCAGACAGAAGAGGTGTAAGTACTTGAAACAGTAGTATAAATTACAATCCAGCTACAGTAGAGAAAAACCTCACTAACACAGTAGAAATGTGCTAGTTCTATGGAAAGTCTAACAAAGTGCCAGGTGTCTATAGCAGGGGAAAACTCCTGCCAATCAGAGTGGGTTTGCTGGGAGCACCCGTCTACCGATTGACTGCGCTGTCCCGTACCTTCCAAGGAGCTGCAGGAGGTTGTCCTGGTCTTTGTCGGTGGCTGGCTGGGTTCCGGCCGACCGTGGGTGAGCTGGAACAGCCCTATTCAGGGACAAGCAGATTAGAGACAAGAAGACAGAGCAGGTCTTAAATAGCATAGATCTAAAAGGGGTTAGATTTGTGCAGTTTAGTAAGACAAAAGGTAGTTAGACTTATTGGAGCCAAGGCAGAGTGCTTGGAAGGGGAGGGGGGAGCTTTAGGAATGGCAGTCAGACAGAAGAGGTGTAAGCAATTTAAAAAGTAATAGAAATTACAATCCAGCTAATACAGTAGAAAACCCAAACTAACAGAGTAGAAATGTGCTTAGTTCTATGAAAAGTCTAACAAAGTGCCAGGTGTCTGTAGCAGGAGAAAACTCCTGCCAATCAGGAGGGTTTCTGAAGCACCAGTGTTCACTGGCTGTGCTGTCCGCACTTCCAAGGGAGCTGCAGGCGGGTGTCCTGGTCTTGGTCAGTGGCTGGCTGGGTGCCGGCCAACCGTGGGTGAGCTGGAACAGCCCTGTTCAGGGACAAGCAGCTAGAGAGAAGAAGACAGAGCAGGTCTTAAATAGCATAGAGGTAAAGGGGGTTAGAATTGATCAGTTTAGTAAGACAAAAGGTAGTTAGACTTATTGGAGCCAAGGCAGAGTGCTTGGATGGGGTGGGCGCTGTAGGAATAGCAGTCAGACTGAAGAGGTGTAAGCAATTAAACAGTAGAAATTACAACCAGCTAATACAGTAGATTAAATCTTAGTTTGGGACCTTGGGGAGACCAGTACTTACTCTACTTCTGCCAGTCAAACTCCAGACTGCAGATTGTCCTGAAAATGGATGCGGACATGAAGCAAGCTCTCCCCAGATATGTCACCTCCAATGTAGGAAAGGAAAAGGCAACAAAGCGGTCCAAGGCAAGCAGAGCTGGGGTACCTACTCAACCTACTTCCCAGGCCATACTTACAGAGGCAGAGTTTTTTGAAGGCCTAGCACCCATGAAAGAGACACTACAAACAGTCACTGATGATCTGCAAGGAATGAAAGCCACTGTGACCATTGCAACTTGCTCTGTGTCCAGCACTGAATGCAGTGTGGCTAGTGATAGTGTCTGTTGCCTTTGTCTCCCTTTTGTCACAGTGTCCTCAAACAGACATGCTGTCATGTTGTGCCACTCAATGGGAGTCGAGGTCTATGTCATTGCCAGCCACATTTCTCTAATTTCTCTGTGCATCTCATTCACCATGGCCTGCAGCTGCACTATATTTCTCCTGCCTCTTATTTGTAAAGAATCCCTCATGCTTCTCGATCCTGAAGTGCTTTGCATAGACTTTAGTGCACAAAACGTTGACACCTCAAAATGGTCTCTGTCACTTGTCTACTTGTGTTGACCTTGAAATCTCTGTGGTCCCCTGCTGCTCAGATCCTTGGAGGGCCACGTGTGGATGCACCTCAGCTGCTTTCCTGCATTTATGCACCATACCTGGTTCAGCCAGTGCCACTGCTTGATGTTCCTGGTGCGGCTCAGCTGTGCCTTTGCCCAGATCTTCCTGTTACAGGTTCTGTAAAAGTACTGCATTTTGGAAAATGCCAGCTCATTATCCCCGATGATTAAATCACATTGTGTAGAAAACAGAAATTTTAAACGATCTTTAATTACTGCACAAACTGCTGCCCCTTACTGTTTCTCCTGTCCTTGTCTCTCGTCCCTTCTCATTCAGTACTAGGTCTCTCTCTGCCCATTGCCCACTCTAATACTCTTTCCCAATCTCCCTCAGTGGGGCTAATAAACAAAAACACAGGAACTGTAATAACCACAGTGTAAGATCTGGCACTCATACTCAAACATAGCTAATAAACTCAAATGCTGTGCAAAATTAGCAATATTTGTTATTCAAATGTAAAAGTGCTGTTTAAGCGTAAATAAAAACAGTCCACAGGGGGCCCACAGAGTCCAACATTTTGCACCATCTGCTCCTGGCACTTTGTCAAGGTATTGTGGCCCCCTACAGCCCACCATTAAAATAGCAGGCTCATTCCATTGCTTTAAAATATTTTTTTTAGCTGCTAAGGCTACCATGGATAGATGGTATTTTGAATTCATGGAACCAAGTCGACTAAAATCACCTACAGTAAAATGGAGATTTCAGGTGTAAAAAAAAAGATCCAAACCAAGTTTGGAGGCAAGAACGTTTACTGAATCTTAGAATGGAAAAAATGTTAGCTAGTATGAAACACAATCTGTTGGGCTTTCTCACGAAATTGGGTATACTCCGTGATACTGTTAATGGTACTTGATCTGGTCTGACACATTCGTGTATGTTTACCATAGTATTCCTTCCATTATAACTTATTTGATTCTAGGGTTTTGTTCTCTTTATAATTCTGGGCATTTTATTCTTCTTTATTTTTTAGTTTACTATCTAATGGCTGCTGTTTTGAATTGTAATAACAAGATGATTTCTTTTATCTGGGCTCCTTTCATATATTCTATTTCTCTGACTATCTCTATAGGCCTCTAGGGGTTGGGGTAAGTTTAATTTTAAGGGGGGGCGGGTGGAGGTTTGAATGTTTTTGCTTGTTTGTAATTTCTGCTTTACTATTCAGGGTTTGTATTACCATAGTGTTTGTAATACATATTACCTTTTCATGTCACTCATGTTATCTCTGCTATAATGATTTTGCATGTTCCTTTTGATGTGTAATAAGGATGACAGAATTAAAAAATAGCAGGTTCTTGAAGACACCTACAGTAGTGTCCCCCAGGATGAAATCCACTTTTAAAGCACTCTGCATTATGCTGCAGCATACCTACTGAATAAAGCAATGTAATTTCAATGGCAATTAGTCCCTTTTGTCATGCAGGAAACTGTGGCATTCACTTCATCCTGGCACTGTCACATTTTCCTGAATGACAAAAGGGACTAATTGCCATTGAAATTACATTGCTTTATTCAGTAGGTCTGCTGCAGCATTCTGAAGAGTGCTGCAAAATGTTGAAGAACTGGGTTTCATCCTGGGGACGCCACTGTACATCCCAATATTAAAGTGCTGAGGAGACCATCAAAAAAACAGTGTAAGATTAAAAAAACATAATCCCAATATTAAAATGCTGAGGTGACCATCAAAAAAAACAATGTAAGATTTAAAAACATAATCAAGAAATTACATTCTGTAAGTTATCTAATAAATATTATATTCATACTGCTTATAAATATTATGTAAAATATATTATAGTATGTATTATTTAGAAATGAGCTAATTTCATTTAAGGAACTCGTTTTCTCTAAGGCCTGTTTATCTTTGGGGCACCTGTAAGGGAAAAAAAGACACGTCAAGAGCATTTTATAGTAGCAGTGCCTGTCCTAGCTGATCATTCAAACCTGGCCAGTTTAATGCCCCAATTGAAAGATCAGTACACCTCACTCAAAGCCAATTTCTTATCTATATCCCTCTTCTGGGGCCTAAAGTGACCCTCTTTATGCCAACAAAGGTGGGTTTCTGGAGATCTCTATCCTCCATCATACCAATATGTGCTGCCAGAGCAGATCTATTATTCCCTGCTTGCATATGCCCCCCTACTCTGTCCTTGGATCTTCTTTTAGTGCATCTGACATAAAATGCCTCATGGTCACAGCTGGCCAAATATATAACATTTATGATATCACAACCACCTCCCCTGTTTTCAGATTCAAGAATATTTTTTGTATTAGTTATAACAGAGCAGTACTTCCATCTACTGCATTTGCTCATGCTGCCCCCCCATTGGATGAAGGATCCCTGCATGAGTTCATACCATGTCACTTGTCCAATTACTCTGTACCCCACCCCTGGAAGGCCCCCCTCCCCATCACATGGTGGGACATCCTCCACTACATCCCAAAGCATGAGTAGTCAATGCTGCAAAGATGCTGGGCAGCATGGCACATGCTGGGAACACTCTGCATGCCTCCCTGGGGCAAGCATCATCATGCCACCTGTCAGATATAAGCACCTGAGCTGTATCTTCAGCAGCTCTATTATTCTCTCAATCATGAACCATGTCTTCCACTGTGCCTTATTGTATGTCTCCTCCACCACTCCATATGCCTCCAGATATGGTGTCACCATGTATGGCCATAGTGGATACCTGCTGTCACCTTTGCAGTTGGTAGAAGACTGGGTTAGTACTGTGTGTAGTTGCCTGTCATGCACTGGTGTACCATGTGTGTAGGGTACAGATCTCCACCTATCAACCATTCATCCCTGCCTCCTCATGCACTGAGGAGTGCACTCAACCAGGACCCATTGAAGATTCAGGCACCATGGCATGAACCCAGGTACTTTGTACACACATTAGTAATGATACCTGTGGAGTCACAGACAATCTGGCAGTTGATGTTGTGATACCCTTTGCGGTTAGGGTATGCCTCTCCGTGCACAGATGGTACCAGGACTGCCATATGTGTACATGGCACTAACTTCATTGAGCATGTCACACATGGTATAGAATACCTCCTTCATGGACCATATACCAGCCTGTGTGGTGGGGAATGATATGTGTTCAAGCACACACAGTAGCAGGGCATCAGTGACCTGGTTCAGTGCCTGGAACACGGATGACTGACTGATGCCTGTGACATCCCCCACCACCTTCTGGAAGGACACTGTGGCATTGTATAGCAATGCATGTAGAATCTTGGTCCCCACAACCTTCCCATGACTAACAGGTCTGTGGTGCCACATGTGCACTGACCATGTTGCACAGCCATGTTGTCATGCTGCAGTCCAAAATGAATCTCTCAAGCCAGTGTGTGTCCCACAGGGCATTTGCAATCAGCCATGCCTGGAATACACATGGCTATGGCTATGCCCTCAAAGCCTGCTTGTGTTTCCTTTCACCATCCAGCAGCAGTACATTCAGTAGTAATCCTAGGCACATAGTTTGTACCCCTGTGGAGTGGCCCTTGCAAATCTGCCAGGTGGTGTCTGTTCCATGCCCGTCTGTGCTTCCCCTGATCAAGGTCCTTACAGAGATGCTGCACCTACATCTCATGTGGATGGGAGCTCCTTTAAAGAGGCATGTACTTGGCATGCCAGCTGGGTAAAGTGGGATGAATGGGCATCACTGTGTCATGACTGCCTTGACATTGTTTCAAGATGGCAGCAGCTAGTCCAATGTCGGCAGCAGCAGTTGGGAGATTGGGGAGTACTCCAAGAAGTTATGAAGGATGTCCATGACATCCTACCAGGATGCTTTGGAGGGAGGTGTCATATGGCAGGTTACAGAGCCGATGTAGGTCAGTATCCAGCTGTCAAGGGGAGGTGGAGCATGCATGCCATATGTTGTGTGAGCTGTGTAAGTGATGCTGTTCCCTCTTTATGTCTCCACAGGACATCTGTGGTTATCCTGATTGCATTATTCTCAAGTTCCAGGGGCAGCCGGATGGGGCCATGACAGGTGGTGACCTGGAGACAGAGGTGGGCACTGCAGCTCCCAGAATTTCTATTCTGGTGGGTGGGTAGTTCTGATGCCTACTATAAGAATGACAGTGGTAAGCTGTGGTCCATGGCAGATTTATGGAAAGTAAGTGCTGTGGGGGGAGGGGGCAACGTGTGTTGGCTGTGCTCAGATGTAGCCCTGCATGTACATCCTGCTCATGCCTCTCCTCTGTGTCCTTGTCATGTCAGGGGTTTCATGGGCCTCTGCACAGGCTGGTTCTGGTGGAAAGGGGATACATCCCCACCAGGGGGTCAAGTGAGGACTCAGAAAAGGATGAGGTCTAGGTGGAGTCTAGGAATAGCAGCAGGTGGTACATTGCTGAACAGGGAGTACCTGTGTCTGAATGTTCTATGTACCTCTCTGCTGACAGTATTTTTTCCAGTCCCTGTACAGTGTACAAGACAGCAATGCCATAGTAAAATGTTTTGCACTACATAAGTCCCACGTTCATGTCATTCTTCGGGTCAGTGGTGGCATGCCACTGGCTGTGACTGTCAGCCCCATGGGGGGGCTACATTGTCACCTAGTATCCTACAGTATCTTCATGCTGTTCTTGCATTATGGGTTTGGAATGCACATTTACCATATTTTGACACTGATGGTTTGACCCTCCATTTTCTACAGATCATCCACAGTGGTGGTCCATCCAGTCCTGTGTTCATTGCCCATACAGTCCTGGTGGTCTGTCCTACCCTGTATGACAGCCCTATGTGTATGTTCTATGCACTTCATTACCACCATATAACCACCTTAGATTGATGTAACTGATTCACCAATGGGAATTCATGAAGTTAATGAATGTCACAAATGTAGCGATAAGTTCATTGGTAACATCTTGTGATTAAACACTATTTAAATGTACACCCCACAGTAATGCCACACCCCTAACAAAGAGGTCTTTGTGGCCAAAAATGGTATGTGAACTTGTACATTGTGTTTTATAAATGCAGAAGAATTGATTTGATTATATTAAATTACAGTAACACAAGCCTGGAGTGCTGTTTCTTTATTTGTTTACTATATACATATTTTATGGCACCCAACCTTAACTGAGTGCATCTTCTTTTCTTGTTTTAGAAATGACAGAACTACATACCTGCATTTTAAGGCAGTCCTCCACATAGTGTAGTGTTGTGCATGCAGCACCATGAGTCTGGGCATTGCACTGCACTTTGTGAAGGCACGAATGTGGTGTATGTCCATGCCTTTAGTGGTCGTCGTCTCTGCCACTACATAGTGCTGCTGCAGCAAAAGAGCACAATGGACGCATTCACACTCCTCTGCATGCTCTACATGCATGCCATATGGCTATGGCCCGTATGTTTGGGCACCCTATGCCCTTATACGCATGTGTTAGGCACCGCACAGGGACTGCCTGACACTAGCATATAGACCCCACTTTCTCTGTATCAGTGTCTCTGTATCTTCCTCCTTTCCTTTTATCTAAACTTCAAGTTCTCTGGCACTCTATTCCTCCCTTTCTTCTGATGGTTGTCAGTGTGCTTCTTCCCCCCTCAATCACCATTCTGGCTTCTTACGTAAGATTGTCACTGCCCTTTTACTTTTCTCAGGAAATTGTGCAAGCAGTCCCATCCCTGCCTGTTTCACCCACATTCTCTCTCCAAAGAGTCTTAGTATTTTTCCTTTTAATCTGAGAAGCCTTCTTCCAAAACTCTGCTTAGACTCTGGGTTCTACAAACTAATCCCAACGTTGTGGTCATCACTGTATCCTGTCTCTCCACTAGGATCAGTGATAGTTACATCACCCTGCCTGTCTATTCACCCTTTTGGCAGGATCTGGCTGAGAGAGTGGTGGTGTACTTATTAGCATCCTCTTTAGCCTCTTCAGTGATGTTGTCTTTGTACTGATGTCCCTCCTCCTATGAACGTATTCTGTGTTAAGGTTCCATCCTCACTCTCTTCTCATCTTCATGAATAGATAATGGGGTTTACTCTGTCTCCCAAGGCCAAATTGAGTCTGTCATTTCCCTTCTATCCTCCTTACTAACTCTCACATTCTCTGGCGAACTTAGCTTCCTTGAGGACTTCATTTAAACTTGTCCTCCTTCTTCAAAATCTTGTACTCAAAGGTTGAGTCACTAGATTTTCTCAACTCATCTCTTACACTACTATCAAACTCCCATTTCTCTAATTACTCCCTTCTGACTAGATTCTTTACTACCATCTACAGAGATTTTGTGTTGCTTGGTACCCTTTGACTCCATCAGTCACCACTACATGGTCTACAGCACCCAGAAAATTCATTGTGCTAAGTCTCCTACAAGGTACATCTGGACATGGTTAGTCATGCCTCTCAACCTGGACAGCAACCTGGATGATGTGGTCCTCCAGCTGGGCTCCACTTGTCCAATGCTCAGACATAAATCTTGCCTCACTCTCTTTTCCTCAAACTTCACATCAGCCTGGGATAAGCATGCCCCTGGAGGACGTCTTGAGTACTCAGGTTCCATCTGCCTTGGGTGAGCTATGAACTTATCTCCTTCCTTAGAGTCTGTAACTCAGCTTGGTTCTTTCACAAGTCCTCTGGATCCCATGAGGACTGGATGAGGTATCATGGATTGCTTTATGCCGGCACAAAGTCTCCCAGGGAGAGAAAGCAAATTCTTTTTTCTCAAGCCTCCAGAACAATATCCATTCCTCAAGTAAGTTCTGGAGGGTAGTTCACTCCATTTTTAATCCCTCCAGCCACATAGTCACAACTATACTTTTAGGGGTAGGACAAAAGATACATAGATACATTGATACATAGACAGTGTCAGCAGATAAGGGCCTATGGCCCACCCAGTCTGCCCATTTGAGCTTGTAAGTTCAGTTCGTTTTCCTAGAAGTCTGTTGCCCCTTACCCCTGACCTCCAGAATTCCTTTATGTCTATCCCATGCATTCTTAAATCCCGTGATTGTTTCAGCCCACCACTTCCTCTGGCAGGGTGTTCCACTTGTCCACCACCCGTTCTGTGAAGAAATTCTTTCTCATGTTTCCTCTGAATCGTCCTCCCTCCAACTTCATCCCATGCCCTCTAGTCCTGGAACATCTTTTTCACTTAAAAATAGTGTTTTCCTGCACCCTGTTCCTCCCTGTAAGATACTTGTATGTCTCTATCATATCCCTCTCCCTCCTCTCCTCCAGGGAGTACATGTTCAGTTCCTTCAACCTGTCTTCATAGGACTTGTGATGCAATCCATGCACCATCTTTTGTTGCCCTCCTCTGAACCTTCTCTACCCTGTCTATGTCCCACGTAGGTATGGTCTCCAGAACTGTACACTGTACTCCAGGTGGGGCCTCACTAGTGTCTTGTATAGCAGAAGATTGTATTTTTATTTATTGAATACAATTATTTATTTATTGAATACAATTGGAATTAATACCTTTGAGTCAGAGACTCCTTTACAAAGGCTCCACGTCATAGAAAACAATACAGAGCATACAGTGTACAGACATCACAGTCTAAATAGCAGTGTGGGAAATATCACATCTACTGAATGATACATGGTAAAGTACAACAGGTGGATGTGGTACAGGATAATTACAACAGTCATAGACAATGCAGTACAGTGGTAAAATACAATAAATACAGTAACTATGGGACAATCATACAGTACAGTAGTTGTTGTAGAGAAGTATTTATGACTGCAGTGCAGTCCAGTGAGTGTCAGCTGGTCTGAGGCTCGGGTAAGACCGAAACCAGGGACAGGCACTTTAGGCGCAGGACCAAGTGGGTCCATTGTCTTGGCATTTTTTTGGTCATGGGTAGGTCAGGTACAGTCACAGTTGGAGTCACGCAAGATATTGCTATGGAGAAGGGATTTGAACAGTCCCAGTGTAGGAGACAGGAGGACTGGTATGGGCAGTGAGTTCAGCCAATTGGGGGCACGGTATCTGAAAGTTCTTTGCCCCATGGAGGTTTTACAGTGGGGAACCTGGTAGGGCAATTTCTCAGCATGACATGTGCATCTGGTGTGGTTAGCGGGGGGGAGCAGCATCACAAGAGCAGGGGGCGTGAGGCCAGTCATGACTTTCTTGGCAAGGAGATAGGTCTGGTACTTTAGGCAATCATTGAAATTAAGCCAGTTTGTACTGGTATACAGCGTACAGGTGTGCATAAGCTGGTCACACCCTGTGGCCAGTCTACAGGCTTTATTCAGGGAAACTCTAATTTTGTTGAGGGAGGTGTTGTTGGCAGCACCATAGAAGATAATCCCATAATCAATGAGTGACAGGATAGAGGAGGAGATGGCTAGCTGTAGGGCTTCAGGAGGGAGACAGTGCTTGTAGTGGTGGAGCAGACCAATGTGCACATTTACAGTCATATTAAGTTGGTGGATATGTTCATGGTAGGTTAGCCCTGAATCTAGGGTAACCCCTAAATATGTAAAGGTAGAAACTTGTTCCAGGGTCTCATTATGGGAGTTATGGATGAGAAGGGGTGGTTACTGAACTTGTTTTGGGCATGGGCAAACAGCATGGACTTTGTTTTTACAGTTTAGAACAAGCCTAGGTCAGTAAACCAAGATTTGGCCTCATTAAATGACCCCTGGAGGCTACTTGGAGGCGGTAAGGTTGGTGTAGGTGCTGAATAAAACCATATTGTCTGCATATAGAAGGAGACTCCCAGAACAGGCCTTGGGCAGGGAGTTAAGGAATAGAGTGAAAGTAGGGGGCCAAGGATTGACCCTTGGGGCCCCAGATGTCTCCTGAGAGGGGATGATAAGGTATGCCTAGTCTGACTCTCTGGGTTCTGTCAGACAGGTAGTTTGAGAACCAAGTGGTGGTATCCTGTGAGAAACCTATTTGGGTTAGCGAAGTTAGGAGAAGTGAGTGGTGGATGGAGTCAAATGCTTTGGAAAGATCTATTTAGACAGCACCAGCAATCTGGTCTGCATCCAGGGTCACATGGATAGTGTTGGTATATTCCAAAAGTGCGGTTGTGGTGCTATGATTTGTTTGGAAACCATGCTGTTCACAGCAGAGGAGATTGTGTTGAGCAAGGTAGTCTGTGACTTGAGTGGAGACTATCTTTTCAAGAATCTTAGAGAGAGGGGGTAGAACTGAGATGGGCCGATAATTACTAGGCAGGGTTCGGTCACCACTCTTCAGGAGAGGAGTGATGAGTGCAGTTTTCCACATGGAGGAAAATTGACCCAAGGCAAGAGAACAGTTTAACAGGGCAGTGAGGGGGTGGAGTACTTCAGAAAGAGTGAGCCTTAGTATTTTAAGATTGAGATTGTCACTGATAAACCGGGATTTGCTGAGTGCCTTTAACAGAAGAGGGCAGCATCACACTGGGAGATGACCTTGAAGCAGAAAGTGGGTACTTGGGTGGGTGTCGATGTTATGGTGGGTGCAAAAAAGTTGGCAGGGATCACGCTGCTGAGGTCTGAGAATGAGGAGTTCAGAGCATTTGCTATTGTGTCAGGGTCAGTGGAGATACCTCCGTTTACCAGCATCTGAGGGGCCAGCATTAGAGATTTTGCCACTAAGATCTTTCAGGGAGTCCCAGAAATTGCACCCTTCCCCAAGGAGGTGGCGAGGGCTGCTCTGTAGTATTCTGCCTTTGCCTGTCGGACCTGCCAAGTGCAGCAGTTCCTGGCCTCACGGTAGCGTTGCCTATCAGTGGGCCTCCCAGACTCCAAGGCTATGTGCCAGAGATTGTCTTGGTGGCACATGAGGTCCAGAAGGGACTGGGACATCCAAGGGGTGTCAGCACTTTTAATGACTCATTTGCAGAAGGGTGGAACAAGGTCACAGGCAGACTTAAAGGAATTGACAAAGTACTCCAGGGCTGAATCAATATCAGGTGAGGCAGGCTGATGACCCTTGTATCCTCCAAACTGAAATATGAGGTGTCAAAATTAAGTAATCTTTCTAAGCATTCTTTAACTGTAACAATTAGTTATTAATCTGGTGTTCATATATGTGTGGTAAGTGTCCTGGAGTTGGTACCACTAGTTTCCAGGAAATACTCTCACACATATTTGGAAAATCAGAAGTTGCAATGTTTAAAATACATTTATGCTGTTCTTATCCTTGGGGATTTTAATTTCTAGAGTTAGCACAATAACAGAAAATGAAAAATATTTATGTTTATGGAACTGAGATATGATTTTTGACGTACTAAAGATGTTCTCAAAGACTGTAAAACTAATTTTAGGGAAACCTTATAACTGGCTGGTCTGTTTGAAAATAATCTAGAAATACTTAATGTTCAAGAAGAGGGAGATAAATCTGACAAAGTAACATTCCCAACCAAATGAGTGATACTGTTATTGATTTGACAAGTGTTAATACTTTTAATTGTGGGAAAATTAGATCCATATGAATTTTGGATGAAGTAAGTAATAATCATTTTCCACTCAAATTGATTTTAAATGTAGATAGAAACATGAAATTGCAAGCAGAAAAAGGCCCTAAGGTCTGTCAAGTCTTGCTTGATTGTGCAGCTAGCAGCTCTTAAACTGCAGCTGCCCTTTCCTTCCCTCCCCACCATGACCTTCCCCTTTACCCAGTCCCATCCCCTTTTGAAGCAGCCCACCATTGTACATAATACCACTTCCTTATTTATTTATTGAATTTTGTTGACCTGGTAGGCCCACTGAGACTAGATGTCCCTTTTTCAGGGGCGTCCTGGGGGAGGAAGATACAGATGGTAACCAACTGAAATTGAACTAGATTAAGCTGTTGGTGGTATTTTAGTGAATGGGGACATTTTGGCCAGGACACTGGGGAAATTCCCCTACCTTTCCTGCAGGAGGCACTGTTGTGCTGCAGGAGGAACGAATGACTTCAGTTCTGGTGTGACCATGGAAGGGGAAGGTGCTGATAGTGGAGCTCTAGAAAAGAAGATGGATACTGTGGTGGCTCTGAGCCTGAATTGTGAGCACCCTATTCTGGGAACAGTTTCAACTTCTCCTGGTGGTCAACCCCTTATGTCTATGGATAATGAAGATTTGCAAGATGAACATCGCTAAATACTGGATTTAGAGAAAAGGAAACAACAATTGGTGGACATGCTGTCAGAAACTGAATGAGAATTTCAAGTGCAGAAAGCAAAATTAGAGGATGAAAAGAAACAGAAATGATCATTAGCGAGTCCACTGCTGGATACAAGCAAAAGATTGCCAGTAAGACTTAGTCATGAGGAAATGGCTGATATATCTGTTATTAACTCTTTGAATTCTGAAGGCAACTATCCTTCAGGGGCTTGTTTTCCCTTCTCTGCTTCCCCCTCAGACTGGACGCCTGGATATGCTTTGCAGCAGGCTAGTTGGGTGTTTGAAAATAGCCGCTGAATTCCTGATCCCTCTATTCTTTTACCTGGTCCCCCGAAGCCGATCTTATGATTTTGAAGAAAGGGTCTATGAGTGGTGATCAAGCCATTGAGGAAGATCCTTCAAAAGTGGTTAAGTCCCAGGATGAGTGCTTTGCAGCTGTGCTTGTAGAAACTGAGGCACTGGCTCTAGCTACTGTGCAAGACACCACTCCAGGTAATGGTCTACTACTAGATACACTTCAGGATGGTATACTTTCTGCAGTATTCCCACAGCTAGACTTGACTGAGGTACATGAAGAGCAGACTATACAGGATGGTGAGCCTATTGCAGGGGAAATGCAGGGGAACATTGGCGCTGAACATTTACATACTGAGGGGGGGCGACCCGGTCAGAGGAACCTAAACAGCATAAACCCTGATCTTATGCTGGGTTATTCCACAAACCAGCAGAGGCAGCTAAAAAAAAAATTGTGGTCCACCTCAGGTACAAGGGGCTGGCACCTGTATCACCGGATAGGCTCTGAGTGGGTAAACATCTGATTAAAGACTCCCCTAGGGTTTACTTCTGTGGAGAGATATATGCTTTTATACACACTCCAGGTGATCACTGCTATGATGTTAGCTTTTGTACAGTGTCTCTCTTGGACAAATTCTGGTGTCTTTATTATGAAGTTAAGGACTCAGGAGTATGGAAGGAATTTATTGCCATTCCCATCACTAAACCTACAATAAAGACTGTAACTTAGTTATTTTGGAATGAGAGGGTTGCTATTAATGACATTACTTTTTGGATGGAGAAGAGATGTACAATATTTGGGCACCCCAAACCTATTATGAATGACAATGGTTTCTGGAATGGGGGTTGGACTTTTATAATTCAACTAAAACAAGATGAGCAGGGTATATGACACCTTCCCAACTCTTTTTTTTTTGGGTAGAGACAGGGGCATATTGTTTTATGCAGGGCAACCAAAGAGTTGCTACCAGTGTGGTTCTCTGTCAGATTTAAACACCAATTGTGACCAGGTCAGGTGTTTTCTCTTGAGTCATAGGCCACACTGCAGCCCAATGTTCAACCCCCATGTAATTTGTGTGGGATGATGAGCATGATTTTTCAGAGTGCCCCTGGGCATCACATAATTTAGAGCGGGATTCCAACCAGAATCATCTTTTATCCCAGGCAAGAAGGCCCTTCTGACAAAGCCTGATTTAGGTGTTGATGAAGCCCCTATATATCACCACAGAGGCAGGGGCCGAGGTCGGGTTATGGGGGACAGAGAAGTTTTTAGAAGATCTGAACCCAGACCTCCTTCAGCTGTGGTTCCTTCTGTGACAGTTGTTTCATCCCCACCCAGAGCTGTATTTGACCCAAAGAGTGAAGGACCGGAGAATGTTTCCACATGTGACCCCATTTCTACCACCACAGTTTTCCACCATGATCTTCTAAAGGAATCTATGGTTGTAATTCAGGATGACTCTGCTGGTCTAGACCCATTGAGGGATGTGGCTGTTCAGAATGGAGTGGATCGGCACCCTTAGTATGTGATATCTTAGATCCTGGAAGTGGAAATATGGATATTTTTCCAGTGGAACCACAGCTGGTTGGATTACCTCTTTCATCACTGCCTTCTCGAACAGATTCTCTGCTTTTTCTTCATGGGGGATCAGTGGCTTTTATCAACCAATGACTACAGAGACTATTCATTCTGGGAAGCCAGAGTCTGACAACATGGTAACGCAGTCTCCTATTATCCTTTCCAAAAGAAGGACGCAGTTGAGTACTAGGCTCATAAAACACTCTCCCTGAGCCAATACAAGTGCGGTTGGCAAGCCTTAACGTTAATAGCATTAAGTCTACTTTCAAACACATTAGTACTTTTTCCATTTTACAACAGTTGGGTTTTGATGTGTTTTTTTTACAGGACACCAGATTGCATTCGCTTAGCGAAGTTCAACAAGTTACTAAGGAATGGGGATGGGGATCTTCTTACTGGTCAATTGGTCCTGATTTATGAAGTGGGGTGGGAATTTGTTTTTCAACTCCCTCTGTTACTGTTTTGCATATGGTGGATATTGATCCAGGGCGGAAATTGTTACTGGATGTTGTTTTGAACTCCACATCATGCAGACTGCTCAATATTTATGGCCCTCAATTGAAAGCCCTTGGTATAGAATTGTTGTCTGATTTACAACCTTAGCTCCATACTAGCAGGCAGATTTTTTTGGGGGGGAGACTTTAACATTAATTTTCAAACCCAATATGTTGAATGCAAACAGTATTATGATAAGGCTTTCCTTAAAAAAGTCATGGTACAAGCTGGATTAAAATAATGCCCATATTTTTGGGCCCCATAATCCTCAAACAGCATTTTATAAAGGGAAGCTTTCTTCTCATTTTGATTTTATTTTTCTAAAGAAAACACTACCAGCATTTAAGGTGGTTAATGTTCCGATAGAAACTTCAGACCATACATTGGTGGGGGTCCACATCTTGTATCCACCTCCTCGGGAGGTGGGTCCAGGTTTCTGGCAATTGAATGTTAGTTTGTTGGGGGATTCTGATATTAAACAGGAATTGGGTGCTATTATAAGAGATAAGTGTACCACAGTTTTTTATATGGTGGGGAATTGGGACAATGGTGGGAGGATTTGAAAGAATGTTTGATTAGTTTCTTTCAGATACGGGTGAAAGCAAGGGCTTCATCCCCTAATTCTTGCTATTTAGAACTTCGAGAAGTGCTTCAGTCTCTCCTTTCACAACAGAGCCTGGAGGGGGTGGATTATAGTACAGAGATTAAGTTAGTTAAAGTTGAGATGTCCTACATTCAAAATAATAGACTCTGATCTCTGCAGAGGGAACAGTCATTTGGGACACAAGGGAAAGCAGAATGTACTAATCCCTTTATAGATAGCCAACATTACAGAGAAAGGAAAGAATTCATAAACCTGGTTTCTCCACAAGGAGATGTGAGGACAGATAATGTGGGATTATGTAATTTTGGAAACCCATGTGATTAACACTTTAAGTTATTCAGTTCCTGATTCAGACTTCACACCCCAATTGTTCAGGCTGCTCATCTTCCTTCTATTAGTTCACCCAGAAGGCGTTATGATAGCCCGCTACACACTGGAGAGTACAAACAGTGATTAAAGGCCTCCATAGCGATGTTTCTCCAGGGCCAGATGGTTTGCCTGGAGAACTCTGTAAGGCCCTATGGGAGTTTATGCCATTGGAGTTAGTGACGGTATTTAATTCTTTTTTTTGAACATTTTCTTCCTACTCAAATGTATGAAAGGCTGTTGATTTATTTATATAAATCTGGGTGCCATTCTGATATACAAAACTGGTGTCCCATAACTTTGTTAAATGTGGATTTTAAAATCCTAGCTAAATTATTAGGGAATAGACTTGCTGCTGTTATGGGTGATATTTTAAGCCCAGCCTAATTTTGCTCTATTCCTGGTTGGAGGATAACTGAAGCTCTTCTTTTATTAAGGGAATTAACATCCAGGGAGGGTACACGGTTTGTGGGACAGCAGGAGGAAGGGTTTGTGGTTAGCCTTGATCAGGTGAAAGCATTCGATGGAGTATCACACTCTTTCCTTTGGCAGTGTTTGCAGGCATATGGGATACCTGATGTATTTATTCAATGGTTACAGCTCTGTTTTGATTTAGCATTTGTCTAGCCTTTTGAGAATGGATGGCTGGGTCCGAAGTGCCGGATTTGATGAGGAGTTTGTCTGGGCTGTCCTCTCCGTCTGTTGCTTTATGTTTTTACTATTGACCCTTTATTGAGAATTCTCCAAGCCTCCCCTTGTTTGCTGGGTTTGGGAGAATGAGTGGGGCAGAATCTTAAAATAGTGGCATATGCAGATGATTTGTGTTTGTTAGTGAAAGATGAGTGCTCTCTTCAGGTGGCATGTGATCTAATAAAGGGTCCTGGTAGTATCACAGGAGCATGCCTTAATACTGGGAAAACCCAATGTCTGCAGTTGAAAGGTTTCCCATTGACATCCACAGTGGTGGCTGGTATACTGGTGGTACAAGCCCCCTGTAACATTTTGGGGGTTTATTTTGGAGGAGAGGATCCAGAAGGGTATAACTGGGAAAACTGGTTACAGTGTGGGCTAGAGAAAGTACAGAGATGAAATGTCTAGAAAGGATCCAAAAAAAAAGAGAATTTATTTAATAAAGTCCTTCTTGATTCCAATTTTTCTTTTTCTCAGTACGATCTATCCAGTTCCCCTTCGGTTAGAATCAAAACTAATGGGATGTTTTTTTCTTGTTTTTGGGGGAAGTTGGCTTAACCCCATAAAAAGGAATATTTTGTTTAAAGACGTTAAGGAAGGGGGGTGGGGATGGTGAACCCGGTTTTTACCATTTTTCTGTATAAAAACTTGATCACACTGATGACAGGAAATGCCCACTTGTGGGGTGTATGAGGTTACCCTGTGCTGACGGGGTCTTGGGTGAATGGGGAAAGAGTATCTTTTCATAAAATAGACAACATCCCTGTTTACTGACTATATGGGGCTGGGGTTATTGATAAGGTAAAAATGGCACATTGAATATTAATCAGCTATTACTTTTCTTGTAGTTGATGTATATGGATATTATAGAGGTGTGTTTTGTGGAACATCCTTTGTCTGGATTTTCATAAGCCCAACAGACCTGTATTTCGACACATATCATGGATCCTAGGATTCTGGAAGGAATGTGGGATACAGTTTGGTTAGCTATCCATTGGAAGGTGAACGTGAAAAGTAACCAAAACCATAAGCCTTTAGAGGAGAGATATTGTCCAAGGGACCTTTGTTGTATGAAAATTGAAACCATGGTGCATTTATATTTTTTATGTCCCTCTGTTGTTGAATTTTGGGACATTGTGAAGTCCAGTTGGCAGTTTGGCTTTCCGATCCCTCCAGATCTTGATTTATTATATTATGGCATTTCTTCCCAATTGCCGGTGAAATTTCATGATAGCACACTTCGGTTAGTTTTTATTCATTTTTTATACTGGATTTGGATTTGCCATTGTTGTCTAGTTTTACAACAGCAACAGCAACAGTTATCAGGGTTGGAATTATTTCCATATTGTCTGTACCAAATTATGTCTCTTGAAGGCGTCAGAATCTAGGGTTTTTACTGCAGTGAGTCATGAGGAATATTGGAGGTAAATGGATCAGATTTGAGGTTTATGCTGGCCTCATGATAGAAATTAATGTAAGCTGTAAAATTGATTATGAGTGGTTGTTTTTTTTTTCTACTGAGTCCTCCACTCTTTTTTTGGGGGCTTTTCTTCTATAGGATTTCATTTGGGTTTTTTAGACTTATTGGCAGTCATTAAAAGAAGTATGTCTATGATACTTGATTTTCATTCTGTGTTATATATCCATTTTATGTGGAATAATACTGTTTTTATTTGTTTATTGATTTTCAATGGTTTTGCGGAAAAGCAAAAATATATATGATCATTTTCCCTACTCTTTTAGTGGGGGGAGGGAGGGATTCCTTTACATATGCTGGTCTTTTTCTTCTACAAGAAGATATGAGAAACTTTGCTGCATTTTTTTTTATTTCGTTTCTTATTATGTTAAGTATGAGGTAATACCATTTATGTTAAAGTTTTAGTTTTTCTTATTGTATGTAGCAATACTATGTTATATTTGTCTTTAAGCTGTTAATAAAAGTTCCCTACTCTTTTGGCAGGGTGCGGTATTTTTTATAAATTTATTTTTCTGACTGGGGACTATGTGTGACTTACTATGCCTTTACATTTATGATTTTTCCCTTTTATGTTTGTATATTCCTGTTTTCTTGAAGTATGAAGTAAAACTCTGTTGAGACTCTGTTGTTTTTTTCTTTTCTAATTTTGTATGAAGTAATACTGATTTGTTTATATGTTCTTTTGTGATATGAATAAAAATTCCCCTACTCTTTTAGTAGAGATGGGGAGCGGGTATGTTCACAGGATCTCATTTATGTTTGGGGTTTAAAGTATGAAGTACTACTCTTTTGCATTTATGTTTTCTCCCTTTTATGATTCGTGAAGAAATACTGATTTATTTATGTGTTCTTTCAAGTTATGAATAAAAAAATTCCCCTACTCTTTTCGATAAGTGCCATGGGATCTTTAACATCCACCTGAACTACCACCAATCCCAGCAGATGGGACTTTGGTTTAATATCTCATCTGAAAGACGGCACCTCAGAGTACAGCAGCCCCTCACACTGCACACATTCCAGATATGTGACATATCTGGAATGTATAACTGCAATGAGGAGCTGCCGTATTCTCACGCTGTGAACCAATGGGCGTGCAGCCCTACCAGTGTCAATCGTCGAGGCGGCGGGGCGGCGGAGTGGGTGGGGTGCTGCTGCCCACTGCTGACTGGGGGAGCAGGGTGGTGGGACTCAGTGGGCGGTGGGGGGTACCACTAGACCACCTGGGATATTGGAATTAGTTTTTTTTACAAATGCCTGTGATCGGGCAGATAGTGGTCCACTGGACCACCAGGGATATAGGACGAAATAGGTTTTTGTTTTTGACAGATGCCCATGATCGGGCAAATAGTAATCCACTGGACCACCAGGGATATAGGACGAAATAGGTTTTTGTGTTTTACAGATGCCCGCGATTGGGCTGCAAGGGGCGTCGGTCCCCAATGGCTGCTGCCTGGCAAGGCACCATGTGCAAGTCGTTGGGGATCGGCATACCTGCATGCAAATGGGGCCATAATGACATGCCAATGGCCCCATGTGTGCCTTGCATACATTATGGCCCCATTTGCATGTCAACTTTTGAATATCACCGTTGCTGTGCATGGCACAATGGAACTGCGATAAGCGCATTCCATGCTCACTCTGGCCACTTGCTGGCGCAGTGCCACTGCGCCATGCACACTGGGGGTGGCCAGGGTGCGATATTCAAAGCTGCTGAGCCATGGCACAGCTCCGTTGAATATTACCCAGTCCACATCCCTGTGCAGCCAAGTTCAGCTGTGCCCAAGCTTGCACCACAGCCTGGCGCAGTTTGAATTTCTGGGCCTATATGCCAATAATGTAGGACTGGTTCAGCCTAGAATGTGTTAAGATCAGGGCAAGTACTGTGATAATACTGTTCATGTATATGGATTGAGAAATAACTTCATAAACAGATTGCAGAAAGTATCTCTCACACTCATTTTAATGGTACTTTAAAGAAACAGACTTTAGACACAATCAAATCAAAAATAGCTGCTTTAGTTGGACAAATTATAAGTGTGTGGCTGAGTCAGCTGTTAAATTTTAAACCCAGTTTTGCACCTTAATGACTTTAGCATTGTTTGATGAAATAACCCAGAATTTGGCATGTGTGGTAAGGCTCTCAGAATCTCAAGACATGACAGGTTTGTTGTGGCATTTGTGTATTTTTGAGCTATAAAGCACCAAAAAACACAAACAAAAAAAAAAAAAAACTTACCACTGTGTTTTTGCTGTCACCTACAGGCTAGATGATATGGAATTTAGTCATTAAATTTTTAGGTTTGAAGGGGCCTGTGCCAAGGGTGTACCTTTTGAGGTTTGGTGAAAAACTATACCATTTTACAGTTATAATGATTTCTGAGTTAACATTCAAGTTTGACTGGTACAAAGCGTATCACAAAAGGTTAAAATAAAACATAATGGAGTGCTTATCAGCATTATTTACTTGTCGTAAGGGAAAAATACCATTGTGTGGAAATTAACCATTCAAGATGGCCACCATTTAAATTTTATGTTTTAAACTTACAAATATTAAATACAGGATCCATGTTGCTACAGCGACGGGAATTTGCCAACTGTCATTACAGCAATTGCACAGTGCTGACAATTAGTATTGTGCCATCACTGTACAAAGTGTTTTTTGCAGGGCTTCACCCCACACTATAGATGACAAACTCTGAGTCAGAGCTGGTTCAGGAGGAGAGCAAACTACCCAAAGACAGCAGCGTCAGGATACCAGCAGACCATCACAGTGAACTGTCAGTTTTGTCGCTGCAATGGTCTTCGCTGTTTTCCCATCACTGTGCAAATGTGATACTGAAAAATACATAAAAATTGACTTTTTAGAAAAGCAGACACCTGAACTTAACTAAATGGAACCTGTTTAATTAGATTCTCGTGTTTGTTATTTTTAAAAGGTTGTCAAAATTACCTTTTCTGGGCACCCACAAATCAAGCTTAGTGACAGGAGCTGTTTGCCTGCATTCTCATTATGAGAGCCATGGTATTTTCTTCAGTTCTGCAATCGCAGCTGGAAATCGTGCTGTAGGCCACACTGAGAACAATGAGGCATGATTTCCTTGGTGTACAGTGGCACCTATCAGTTTCTGACTGCTGGTCCCATATTTATTTAATGTTTCCCTGGTGTCTGGTAGCATTCCCCCACCCTCTGATCACCACCCCCTGATTTATTTCATGTTTCCCTGGTGTCTAGTGGCACCCTCCACTGTTTGACCACCATCGCCATATTTGTTAAATGTTTCCCTGATGTCTAGTGGTGCCCCCCCCCTGCAATTGCAATCCCTGTATTTGTATAATGTCTCCATGGTGTCTAGTGGTACCTCTCACACTCCAATCACTGGCCACATATTTATTTAATGTTTCCCTGGTGTCTACTGGCACCACCACCATCTGATTGCCAGCCCAATATTTATATATGTTTTCCCAGTGTCTAGTGGCCCCTCACCCTATGATGGCCATCCTTATATTTCTGTAATGTTTCCCTAGTGTCTAGTGGATTCCCCCACCATCTAATCGCCATCCCCATATTTCTGTAATGTTTCATTGGTGTCTAGTGGCACCCCCTTCATCTGCTTATGGACCCATATTTCTGTAATGTTTCCCTGGTGTCTAGTGGCACCCCTACCCTCCGATTGCCATTCCCATATTTCTGTAATTACTCCCTGGTGTCTAGTGGCACCCCCACCCACTGATTGCCATATCTGTATTTATGTAATGTTTTCCTGCTGTCTAGTGGCACCCCCTACCCTCCAATCACTGGTCCCCTATTACTTTTACAAATCTGACCTTTAAAAAAGGAAACAGTCCCTCAATGTTTTTCCCCATTAAACCTGTAAAAAAGACACCAGTCCCTTGCTGATCTGACCCCTGCATTCCAATCTCCCACTCAGCAGTCACTACCACACACCTCCAGTACACCTCCCCCACACCCTCATTCACTTGAACAGGTCCCAAGGAAAGAAATCCACTCTCTAGTTGAAGACAGGTCTTGCTACTGGAACCAGTGACTGCAATATGAGAAAGTAAAGTAAGTGGTGGTGGCCGTGAGGGCCCAGAGTCGTCTGCCCTCCCAGTGAGGACTGCAAGGGTCGTGAGGGTCAGCCTGCCCTACCCAGACTACTGACCGACACTGAGACCCCCCCAAGCCAAAGGAAAGAAGCTGGTGGCCGTGAGGGCCTGGAGTCGCCTGCCCTCCCAGTGAGGACAGCAAGGGTCGCGAGGGTCAGCCTGCCCTCCCCAGACTACCAACCGACACCAAGATCCCCCGAGCCGAAGGAAAGAAGCTGATGGCCGTGAGGGCTTGGAGTCACCTGCCCTCCCAGTGAGGACTGCAAGGGTCGTGAGGTCAGCCTGCCCTCCCAGACTACCGCCTGACACTGAGACCCTCCCCTGAGCCGAAGGAAAGAAGCTGGTGGCCGTGAGGGCCCAGAGTTGCCTGCCCTCCCAGTGAGGACTGCAAGGGCTGCGAGGTCAGCCTGCCTCCCCAGACTACCGACCAACAATGAGACACCCCCCGAGGTGAAGGAAAGAAGCTGGTGGCCGTGAGAGCTCGGAGTCGCCTGCCCTCCCTGTGAGGACTACAAGGGTTGTGAGGGTCAGCCTGCCTCCCCAGACTACCGACTAACACTGAGACCCCCACCGAGCTGAAGGAAAGAAGGTAAGGGACTGTGCTCTGTCTGAAGAGCCTGCCTGAGCATCTGGCGTGTGTTTGTGCTGCGCTGTTCTTGGCGTAAATTTGAAAAACAAACTGTTAGTACTGCATAGTTAAACTCCGATGCCTTTAGGTCGGCCCAGCTTTACTGATAGTTTTTTGCTGCCAGTTTTTCCCCATCGAACAGACTGCTTTAGTAACAATATTGATGTTGCCTTAATTATTTCCTGTAATTTCTACATCATGTGTCTGTTTAGCAAGAATTACTGAAACCTGCTTTAAGAAAGCTTAGCCCTTGTAATCTCCTATTCTGCAAACCAATTTAAACAGAGTGCTGCTTGCCAAAGAGATATCCCTGCATTTACTACATCATGCAGACTGTTTTAGAAAGATTTACTGAAACAACATTCAGATAGCCAGCCCCTGTAAAACTCCATTTTGTGCTTACCTGTTTGCCACGCCTCCCCAGCAGACAATAAATATCTCCGCTCTCTCCTTCTTCCACAATGGGTGGCCATGAGGGCCCGGAGTCACCTGCCCTCCAAGTGAGGACTGCAAGGGTCGTGAGGGTCTGCCTGCCCTCCCCAGACTACCGACCGACACTGAGACTCCCCCCCCGAGCTGAAGGAAAGAAGGTACAGGACCCCGCTCTGTCTGCAGAGCCTGCCTGAGCATACGGCGTGCATTTGTGCTGCGCTGCTCTTGGCACCAAATTTGAAAAAGGAACTGTTAGTGCTGCGTAGTTAAACTCTGCTGCCTTTAAGTTGACCCAGCTTTACTGATAGTTTTTTACTGCCAGGTTATCCCATCGAGCAGACTGCTTTAGTAACAATATTGATGTTGCCTTAATTATTTCCTGTAATTTCTACATCATGCATCTGTTTAGCTAGAATTACTGAAACCTGCTTTAAGAAAGCTTAGCCCTTGTAATCACCTATTGTGCAAACCGATTTAAAAGGAGTTCTGCTTGCCAAAGAGATACCCCTGCATTTACTACATCGTGCAGACTGTTTTAGAAAGATTTACTGAAATGACATTAAGATAGCCAGCCCTGTAAAACTCCATTTTGTGCTTACCTGTTTGCCCGCCTCCCCAGCAGACAATAAATATCTCTGCTCTCCTTCTTCCACAGCTGGTGGCCTTCAGGGCCGAGATCACCTGCCCTCCCAGTGAGGACTGCAATGGTCGCGTGGGTCAGTCTGCCTTCCCAGACTACTGACTGACACTGAGACCCCCCAAGCTTTCGAAGGAAAGAAGATGCAAGGACTGCGCTCTGTCTGCAGAGCCTGCCTGAGCATACGGCTTGTGTTTAGGCCCCACTGGTGCTGCGCTAGCGCTCACCACAGCCCCCACCACCACCCTTGGTCAGCTCCTAGATTTATGCTGAAAGCGACGTGACTGCCAAGGCGTTGAAACCAATCAGCTCACTCTTCCATTAGCAGGTTATCTGCTACCACCACTAGTGGCCACTACAACCAGCCCTGCTGCCTGCTACATATAAGGAAATGACTCTCCTGGTCCTCTCACTGATTTTTCTTGCCATTCCCATAGCCTTCCTCCCCAGCATCTCGCCCTCTAAGGCAACCATTTTACCTCAACACTTCACCATCATGTCTCCACACCTTTGCACTCAACCACCCTTCCACAACAAACTCCTACAGGCCCCTCTCTTAATTGGGAACTTGAGCCTCCATTCCCCCCTCTTTGCCCGGGACTATCTGTCCTGAGAAGCCTTACAGCTGACTTCAACACACCAACACCTGGCCCACTAGACTGCTATCGGAAAACCAGTCCTGCTTGGTACAAAATCATACGCCTTACAGTTTTGCTTCTTATACTAGCTGGGGTTATTGAACCTAACCCTGGCCCTACGCCTCCCAAACTCTGCACCTCCCTTGCTCTCCCTAAGGGCCTGAAAATACAGCACCTCAACATATGTAGTATCCTTAATAAAGTCCCAGAATTGCAACTCTCTGCCCTATAACTTCGTCCAGATATCCTTATACTATCCGAGACCTGGCTAAAACCACACCATTCAGACTCTACTGTAGCCATACCGGGATACTCGTTAATCAGGAAATACCATGAAGGAAAGAAAAGGGGGGGAGGCATTGCCATGTATATTACTGCCAAGCTTCAGTTCACACAGGTCCACATCCCTGCACCCACTCCACAAATTGAGTCCTTAACTGTAAAACTGGCACTCCCATACTCCACACCTGTGTTTATAGCAGGATCCTACTGCTCCCCTAGCACCCCCATGCCCAGTGTCCTAGACCATCTGGCCAAATTAAATTCCACTGCTGCAGCAGGGGAGCCCTATGTCCTCGGGGACTTCAATTTCAACTGGCTAGCCAAAGACTGTGCCAAACTCTGCTCCAAAGTTAACACCTTGAACATCTCACAACAAATCTCCCAACCTACCAGGCTAAACCTAAAAATACTTAACCACTCCCTCCTGGACTTGGCACTGACTTCACACCCACACAGGACAATTGGCACAGGCCTGCTCCCCAACTCCCTAAGTGATCACCACATGATATATCTGGTCAGAAAAGTGCACAAACCCCCTAACCCCCTAACCCCCCAGGACACTTCTAGCCAGATCTTTCAAATCACTATCTTTACCATCAATCCTGTTTGACCTGGCTCTGGTTGACTGGTCCTTCATTCCACAGGCCCCATCCATTGACGTTGCACTAGAAAACTTCAAAAATAGCTTCCTAGAGGTATGGGACTATCATGCCCTGCTAAGAAGCACTAGAGTTAGGGGATCCCACCTTCCCCGGGTCTCCGCCGATATCATCAGCCAATACCACACCAGGGACCTGGCTTGTAAAAACACAAATTAACAAACTCACATGAATCCCTACAAAATTATTGATCCCTCTGTAACTCCTGCACTAAATCGATACAACTAGCCAAACAGAACTACTTCACGTTGGCACTGAGCTCAAATCTTAACCACCGACCAACTTTTGGAAAACCATCAAATCCCTCCTCTCACTCCTGTAAAACCACCAACCCCGTCACTATCAATCCTTGCTGGCCGTCACTGACCCTGGCGAAGTAGCCACTGCATTCAATACCTTCTTCACCAGCAGTGCAGCCTCTCTCATACACATAGTCTCCCATGTCCCACACAAGCCATCTACCTCACCAAAACCCCAGAATTCCATCTCTCAACAGATTCTCTTCCAACATGTTTCCCCAGCTGAAGTGTTTCAAGCACTAAGAGCCCCAAACCCTAACAAGGACAAATGCCCCTCTGGCTTGGATGCCAGATTACTACATCTATCGGCCCCCATCATAGCCACTCCGTTAGCTGACTTGCTCAGCCTCTCTTTCTCAATGGCCACAATCCCAACCGCATGAAAGCAGGCAACCATCATCCCCTGCCTAAGGGGGTGACCCCTCCTCCAAGGGGAATTACCGCCCCATCTCCCTACTTCCAATTCTGGTCAAAATACAAGAACAATTTGCCCTTGCTCAACTTTCCCAGTACCTAGACACTTCCTCCTTTTTCACCCCTTACCAGTCTGGGTTCTGTAAGTCACATTCTACCATCACCTCCCTACTAAGAATCACCAATGATATTCTCTCAGGAATGGACAAAGGCCATATCTCCTCAGCCATATTCATAGACCTGGCCAAGGCTATTGACAACATCTCCCACACAATGCTACTAGACAAACTAAGTGCTGCCGGCCTCTCTAACCATGCCACTAACTGGTTTCAGGCATATCTGAGTGGTAGACACCAAGCGGAGAAAATTGGCCCCATATATCTACCCTCCCTATCACAATGGAGTCCCCAAGAATCAGTCTTTGGCCCAATTCTATTCTCAGTATTACTAAATGACCTCCAGCTGGCCTGCTCTCACTCATCTATTCAAATGTATGCAGACAATACCATGCTATACACCACTGGCCCTTCCACTGAAGCAGTGCACTACCTACTACAGCAGGACTTCAATGCTGTACAACACTGCTCTGAACCAACCAACTATTCCTAAACAATAAAAAACAGTCTCACTAACCTTTGGTTCACAGCCATGGCTTTCTCGCCTAGCTTCTCACCCCTCATTCTAACCCTGGATGAATCTCCCTGTCCTGCACCTCCTTCCGATATCTGGGTGTCTGGCTTCGACCAATACCTTACATCGCCCACACATCGCTGGAATCACTACATAAGAAGTTACACCCAAACTGGGTGCCCTATATCGTAACAAAGGCTGTATGTCCACCCCAGTCTGGTGGGAACTTGTCCAAAGATGATACTCCTGATGATTGATTACGGGGCGTGGTCTATGGTGCCGCCTCTCCGTCAAACCTGGCCAGCCTGGCCACACTGTTCCACTCTTTCTGCCATTTCATCCTGGAGTGCCAAAACTGACACATCACTGCAACCTATACAGCTCCTGGCTCCACCTAATGGCTCAACCTCCCCTCCGCTTACTCACTAAGACACTCGGACTCCAGGCTCTTCCAAGTCCCACTCATGCACCCTCAATGGGCCAATCGGCTTTCAAATATTGATTGCAAAACTCTGGAAATGACCTGTCTGCTAATATCTGCCACCCACAAACCATATCCTCCTCAGCCCACACCTCCTTGTACACTTCCTCATGACATGCACTTGCTCCCAACCGACACAAGCTTAAGCCATCTGACCTTTAGTTACCTCCACCTGGTAATTCATAGCAAAGCACTGCTTAATTAGAGCTCACAATCTAGCTTGTGCCTGTCTCGAGGTTGTTTACCTTGTATGTGATGAAAATACCTAATAAGCTACGTATTGTAAACACGGTGTATGTATTAAAATGTAATGTATGCTTGTCCTAGCACTCTTTAGTGTAATTCTGTATCATGTACTATCTGCATCATGTGAACATGTATGTATGTATCTATTCATTTATGTCCCTCCCCCATCCCCCCTGGCCGCATCTGGAAACGAGTGGTTCTCCACTCAGTATGCCTGCCTGGTTAAACTCATAAATAAATAAATAAATAAATAAATAAATAAAATGAGGTTCAATGTATTTCAGTAGGGTTTTCAACTTTGAGTAATAACTTTGCAATTTTTGCATTTTTTTCACCCACATTGTCAACGTTATCTTTGTGGGACACCACTTATGACCAGAGACAGTGGAATTATGCAAATCAGGCCCAAAGGCATTTTCACAATGACTTGGCAAAATCACCTTTAGGCAGGACTTGAAAAAATTCACTGACCTTTTGTTCATGAGATGGGGTCATAAGAAGGAAATGTTGAAAATTTGGGTCAAAGATTTAGAATGGCAAAGTTATGAGGTAAATTGAATTTGTGCAATGCACACAAATAACTTTGATAATTTTCACTATTTTGACCCCAAATTTTCAACATAGCCATTTTTTCACATTACCTCATGAATGTGATAACTGTCATTTTTCAAAACTTGGCCTAAATGCATTTTTGCACCTGTGGCATGGAAAGACGTTTCAGTTGAAATTTGAAAATTTTTACCTACTGGGTTCATGAGGTAGATTTGTATCAAGGCAATGTTACAACTTTGAGATCATATTAAAAAAAAAAAACAGCACAGTTATGAAGGTACATTGATGTTTTTCTATGCATGTTTATAAGTTTGGTAACTTTTGACATCTGACGCTGCACAGAAGGGCAGGGTCAGCAGGACCCACACTTCCATAAGGCGGACAGAATATTCCCTTGGTGTACAGCCCAGATGGTCCTGTGTGTCTATGTCAAGGAACATATGATTCCTCTATCTCAAAAAGAAACAATTGTTTTCAAAAAACTTTGTTAATGCACCAGTTAGAGTAACTTGATGCTACAAAAGTAGGGAAATGTGGCATTAAGGTTTCTGGACCTAAATCCCCACCCCTACACCCAAGCAGACAAAGAACAAACATTAGGGTTTTGTGTCTCCAGAATCTTGGTGAATCATTGATGGGGGTCTTCCTTGGGGTTGTCAACCCTAATGCCCCCTCCCCCCCAGCCTGTAGCCTTCTGTTCAAAGCATGGGATTCAGCTCTACGCCTGTGCATCACAGTGATACAGTCTTCAAAGCTAGAGAAGTATGTCTCACCACATGTTGCCAACACAATCTGTTATAGCTTTCTTCACACAGGACCTACATGGGCCTTGCATGAAGAAATGAGAGCATGTGTGACATTGTTTGTTCAGTGAATGGGGTGAGCATTAGGGTTGACTACACCAAGAAAAACTCCAACACTGATTCATCAAGACTCTGGAGACCCCAAACCCTAAAGTTTGTTCCTTTTGCTGCTTGGGTGGTAAGGTTGGGGAGTTAGGCTGCAAAACCTAATGTCACATTTCCTAACTTTTCTAGTATTGTTACCAACTGATGCACCAACAATGTTTTTTGCAAAGAATACTTAATATAACAGCAACATCAGATGTAAATACTGTATACAGAATAAAATAAATACAATCCCAAAAAATTGTAAAACAATGTCCAGGTTTGGGTTCATGGCTGCCAGTCCTCTATCTAAGGGTCCCATACATGGCATAGTTTCCCATCTGAGCAAGTAATAATAGCACTTCATGTGCTCATGCCATACAGGTATACAGTACAGAGTATGTACAGCACTATTCATGCTGCAGTGAAAGAATACTGGTGAAATATCCAATAATGGACCAGGTCCATCCCATCATATTTATGTACATCTGCCTATCTGCCTGAGTGTTTAGGACCTCATGGAGGGATTGCCATCAACCAATATGGTGTGGTGCATACAGGTACAAAATTAAAAAATAGTACCCAGTTTTAATGTTCTGTTGTAAAGCCACTTTCAGCCCCTGATTCTCACCATATACTAATATAATAGCTGAGGGAGCATTATAACTTACAGTTCTGTATCATGATAGCCAGAAGTTGTTGTTTTTTAATTTTTTTATTGACACTTTTTCCTCCTGCCTGTTGACTGGCCCTCCTTCCCACCAATCTTCCAGGCCCATCACCCAGCTTCTCCCTGGGCTTATCTCTCCTGGGTCCCCTGTGGCTTGCCCTCCATGGGTAGGTGATGAGGAGTCCCTTGACCAACTAATTAACAGAGCCACATGCCCGAGAGATGGGTTGGTCACTGGTGAAGGGCCTGCAGAGGGTCAGTAATAATCTGACTGGTCAGGGTGTTTTCCACCTTTCTTTGTCCTCACTTGTTGCCATGTAGCCCTCCACACAGGGACACTGGCATTGGAACATTGTCCTGGCTTGAGGCATGCATCAGCATGCTCATGCAATATGCAATCTTGATCATCCCTCCTCTGTGTCTCCCACATGCCCTACCACACACAAGCCTGCAGGTGGCAGTGCTGCAGTGAGATGCCGCACTCCCATCCCCCGGCTGGCCCCAACAACCCAGGCTTGTTCCCAAATCTGGGTCACTGGCATCATGAGTGGTAGCACTACTGCTGTGTCAACAGGTCAGCTGGCCAGACATTATCATAAAATAGAACGATATACTAAGGATACTGAGGATACTAAAGAATGTAAGAAACAAGAGCAGACCTGAAATGGTTCTTTAAACCTGTTCCCCATTATGCAGTGGTGAATGTAGCCCATTTCTTCATGTAGATGACTAATTTTCTTTTAAAACTATCTATAATTGTTGCCATGACAATATGTATTCTAGTAACTGGTTCCAGTATTTAATCGCCTTCTGGTATACTATGATTCCTTGGTGTTTGTTTTATAGGATCTTCCCTGCAGTTGCCTGCTATGACCACTTGTGTTATATTTATGTTCTTGCTGTATCAGTCCCATTTGTTCACACAAGTAGTTGGCATTAATTATGTTATATATTAATATGAGATTTACTCTCACCCCTACATCTCTGATTTTCTCTAGACTGTGCAGCCCTGCACTCTCTAATCTAGATTTGTATGTTAATGTTCATAAACCATCTATACATTTAGTAAATCGTCTCTGTACTTTTCCAGACTGGTTATGTCCTTCTTAGGAGATGGTGACCAGAACTGGGAATAATAGTCAATATACGGTCCTGCCAATGACCTTTACATGGGCATAATAATGTCTTGGTGCCTACTGTGAAAATCTTTTAATGTTTCCAGGATGTGCAGTGATTTAGTTGTGTTAACTTTGTTATTATTTGAGAAAGTTAGGTTGAACTATATTAGCACACCTAGATCCTTTTGTTCATCCACAGTATTGAGTTTAGTATTTCCTAAAAGGTACTCTGTTTTTTGTGCATTGTTTTTGCACATGCATAACCACACAATTGTTCTCATTGAAGTTCAAGCCCCAACTGTTTGCCCAGGCATAAATCTTGTTCATGTCTCACTACAACATTACGGTATCTGTTTCTGTTAAGTCTGGTCCCCCTAATTTAGAATCATCTGCAAACTTCAAGACATTAATCTCTAGATCTATATGCTTATATCCTATGTATATTGTAAATTATACTGGTCCTAGTACTACTCCCTGAGGTATCCCGCTATATACCTTCACTTCATCTGAGATCTGTTCATCTATTCTAACTCTTTGATATCTATCATTTAGCCAGTTTTGAACCAATTTTACTAATCTTAAATCAAAATCCATTTTGCTCAATTTTAAGGGCTGCAGTGGGCGGAGCCCTGCAGACCTATTGCTTTCAAAAAAAGAACTCTGCATTCCTTGCATTGTTTGTGACTGAACAAGATGTTGGAGTTCCACCACAGTCACCTCTGTGTCTGTGGAGCACTTTGGTCACACTGTACTATTTTTTACTAGAAAAAAACATTGGACTATCCTAATCAGGACACTGGGGGATCAAGCACCCCCAGTGTCACTCTTATGTTTCTGGGTCTGGGGTAGTGGGTGCTGACAGGGAGGGTCAGGTGGGGGGATATCTGTAATTAAAAAAAAAATGCCAGTCACGGAAGAACATTGCACACCCTGCTGTATCCAATATGGCCCCTGCACTCTACTGCACATGCACAAAAGAGCTTGTCAGCTATTTTGGAAATGGAGGACTGTGCCATGTTCTGCCATGACCTCCATTTGCTTTTTTTTTCTTTACAATTAAAGCTATCCCCCCACCAGACCCTCCCTTTCAGTACCCTCCCCAGAAACATAATAGTGACACTGGGGGTGCCCAGTCCCCCAGTGTCGCAATGTCAGTGCCTCTCTACTTTTTTATTTTTATTTTTTCCCCCACCTGACCCGCCCTCTCAGCACCCATCATCCAACACTCCTCCCCAAGAAGCATAACACTGACACTGGGGGTCCTAGTCTCCCAGTGACATGAATAAGAATCCTTGTTTTTTTTCCTCTTCTACCTGAAAAAAAGAAAACTGTCCATTGATGTATTTTGCAGCCATTATTTACCCCCACCCAACTCTTCCACTCAGCATCCACCACCCCACACCCCCAAGCCCTTACTTACCACTGGGAGGTCCAGCACCATAATCCTCTGTGGACCATAGACATAGTTTCACTCTTCAAAGCTTCAAAGCTCCCTTCAGGAACTGAGAAAACAGGTATGTGGTTCAATATATTTCAATGGCGTTTTGAACTTAGTGCCATAACTTGGCCATTTTTGCATATTTTGGCCTCACATTTTCAACATGCCTTCTTTGGGACCCCATTTCATGAACCATGGCACTGTCATTAGACAGATCTGTCCTGAAAGGTGATTTTTTTTTTGGTCCCTGCCTGAAATCAGCTTTTAGGCAGGAATTAAACATTGTATCTGCCCTCATTCATGAGGTGGGGTCATAAGAATGCTATGTTAAAAATCTGGTGTAAAATATTAAAAACAAATATGAGCCTACATTGAATTTTGTGAATGCAGGCTCATAACTTGTATTTTTCAATAGTTTTACCCCAAATTCACAACATAGCCATATCTTTACAGCTCCTCATGAGTGTGACAGGTGTCATTTTTCAAATCCTGGCCAAAATGGGTTTTTTTTAGATCTCGAAAGGTGATTTTGCGGTCCCTGCATGAAATCACCTTACAGCCAGGATCCGAACATTTTCTCTGCATTTATTCATGGGGGATCATAACAAGATTATGGTAAAAATTTGGATGTAAAAGTATTTTAAAAAAACAATAAAGTTATGGGCCTATGTTGAATTTTGCAAACGCAGCCTCGTAACTTTGTTAATTTTCAATATTTTTACCCTGAGTTTGCAACACAGCCATTTCTTTACAGCACCTCATGAATGTGACAACTGTCATTTTTCAACTCCTTCCCAAAATGTGTTTTTGCATCTTGAAAGTTGATTTTGCAGTCCTTGCACAAAATCACCTTTAGGCCATGAGTTGAACATTTTCTCTGCCTTTATTTGTGAGGTGGGATCATAAGAAGGCAATGTTGAAAATGTGGTTTAAACATATTGAAAAATTACAGTTATGAGCCAACATTGAATTTTGAGAATACAGCCTCATCACATTGGTAATTTTCAATATGTTTACCCCAAATTACAACACAGCCATTTCTTTAGGAGGCAGTATAGTGCAGTGGGTTAAGACTCTGAGCTGCAGATCTGGAGACCTGGGTTTGAATCCCACAGCTGTCTAGATGCATACTGTGTGATCCTGAGCAAGTCACTTAATTTCCTTGTGTTCCCAGTTTGCATCTGGAAACAAGCTTCAGCTTAGTGTGCTACTCCTGGTTAAACAATGTTCCCTTTCCCTTTCCTTTACAGCACCTCATGAATGTGACAGCTGTCATTTTCAACTCCTGCCCAAAATGTGTTTATGTGTCTTGAAAACTGATTTCACAGTCCTGTGCAAAATCACCTTTAGACCAGGAGTTGAATATTTCCTCTGCCCCTCTGCATGAGGCAGGGTCTTAAAAGGCTATGTTGCAAATTTGGTGTAAACATATTAAAACACAAATTTTCCATATTTTTACCCCAAATTCCCCACCTTCAACCTTATTGGCTCTGGCCAGAGTTTGTTCTATTAACTTGTCATGAGGTACTTTATAATTTGCCTTACTTTAGTCAAGGTATACAATGTCATATGGTATATTAACATTCAGTAGCTCACTGATAGGTGTGTAGAAAGTTATTAGGTTGGTAATTTACAATATATCTTTGGTGAACCCATATTGTGTGTGATCTATAAGCAGTTCCATGTGATGACAGTGATTGCAGAAAGGCAACTGCAGTTAGGGTGAGTGTACTTCACTGAAAATCAGTTTCAGCAATGTGTACTCCCAGCGCACAGCAAAAGGGCACCAGGGACTTTTTTTTTAATGTGGGGGCTGTGCCCTGGCCCCCCATGGGGGGCATCACCCACAAACCTCCCTGCTAAAGGATTCTCAACTGGGGGATGCATATCGAGGTGCAAATCCAGAAAAAATGGCTGGGTGCAACAAAATGAACATGCTCCTGGAACCGAACTCAGCACCCTCACAATCCTAGCCTGCCACCCACCCACCCACCATGCCACATGGCCAGCTTGGCAACCCGCCATTACACTACACCTCACAAACTCTCCATCCCCTTCCACCCATCATTCGGCATACTCACTCCCCCCCATGCGTATGTACATATAGTGACATTCTGTTGCTATATTTGTGGCCCCCCATCTGGTCACCCTTCCTACCCAGTAGCCCTGTGGACAGGTGCTGCAATCAGAGTTGCCCTTTTGAAGCGCTCAGTTGTGGCCGCCATTGTCACAGTCTACACTATAAGCCCTAATGGAGGTTTTGTATCTGTTATATATTCTTTTAAGAATGTTCCATCATTTTTCCCAGACTGGGGTCATAGTAGTAGGCTTATAGTTGGAAGTTAATTTTCTGCTCCTTTTGTGCATATGGTGATAACAACTGTGTTCCTCCAGTAATTTGGCACTTCTCCTGTATTATAAGAATGAATAAAGATGTCTGAGATAAGTTTGTAGATACATGTTTTCAAGTTTTTTTAAACAAATTTTGGCTCATGCAATTTCTCTCTGAATTTGTGTGGATTAGGTTTCTTCAGTTCTTCCAGTACTCTATGTTCTAGAGATACATTTTTCCTATTGGGTACTTTGTGCTGTTGTTCATTGATATAGATCCTAGTGTTGTACCTTTACTAAATGTTGACCATGAGTAGGAGTTCAATACAATTGTCATTTCTTTGCCACTGACTAAAGTTACACTATTATGACTTAATGGTCTAACATTTTGGGCATATCCTTTTAATGAGTTGATATATCCATGAAATTCTTAGACATTCTTTGAGTTAGCAGCTAGGTGTTTCTCAGACCTGCTTTTACTCTTCCTTATGGAATATTTTCATTTTTTGCCTAAGTAATAATCTCTTTATGGTTGTGTTCATCCATTTCTGCCATAATCCCTGCTTATTGTATTTATTCCTGGATGGTACCCAAACTTTTTTCCAGTAGGAGAATTTTTTTCTGAAAGATTTCCATTTTCATTGGCAGTTTTATTTGTGAAATCTCAGTTCCAGTTCAACTTTACATGTTTTGTCATTTCATCATAATTAGCTTTGTTATAATTAAGCAGTAATGTTTAGTTAATGATTGATTTAATTCTGTAGTCAAGGGTTATATCTATCATAGCATGGTCACTTATTCCAAAAGGTTCTTGCAGTACACATTTGCTCTGTGACTCCTACATTGGCAATTACCAAGTCAAGATTTTTGCCTCTTGTTGGTTTATACACCATCTGAGCAAGTTTGAATTCATTTATATCTGTTATGTAAGTGTCAGCATTACAATTTGTGATCATAGCATTCCAATTTATATTACTGAAATAAAAGTCTCCCAGAATCAGGGGGCTTGATTTCAAATCCCCTCTCAGTCCCACAGCTGCAGGAAAAACCTGGTGCAATTGGGTCTCCACTTGTAGAGCCACAGTGTGTCCCCCAGCTGCAGTATTTTCATAGGGGGAGCCAGTTTATGACTGGCACATCAATTTACAGCAGCTTGCGACAATTTTTCAGTGCAGCTGTGGGGAAAAGTTATACCCGGTGGGACCTGGTGATGTGGTGTAACATCCCCTGCAGCTGCACCAGCCAAATATATGGAACTCTGCAGAAGTCATTGCAGAGTGGAACTTAGTCCAGGGATAGCCTGAAAATCCAACTCTGGATGTTTTTATTCCTTCATAAAGGTCTTGGATTTCACCTAATAATTCTTTTTTTTTTGTCAACTTTCTTTATACACACTCCTATGCAGCTTGGGGTGAATTTACCCTATCAGGTGATGTACGCTGATGCTCAACTGATCCAGGAGGAGCCAGCCTCACCATGACCACTGAAGTGAGGAGGACCATGGCTTGACCCCCCACGGGGCCTCCCCAGCGAGGGGGACTGGGAGAGGAGACCGTATCACCTAAGCCCCTCGTCCTGACTGCCGGGCTATGTTTGGCCCACTGATCAGGTCGTTGGTCGGTCCCATCATTCTGCTGCCAGGAGAGGATTTTTCCTTATAGTTAGCCCCCAGGAGCCGGACATGCAATGACACAAGCATGGAAGGCCATAGGCAACCACCGCACTCCTCCCCTAGTGTACCTGGTCAGACAATACACCCGGTCACCACCAGGAGACACCACTGCGCCAAGGGAACCCAATCCACTCTGCTGGAGAGGACAGCCATCCTCTGGATGCTCAACCTCTCCCTCCCTGCCAACCCCAGCAACCTGGGCCCATTCCCCAACCCAGGTTGTCAGTGTAGCGCAAGGTGTGGCATCCAGCACCTCAACCCTCAGTGCCACTGGGCCGGTCCACCTAATAATTCTTTCCTGTGCTCATCATCACTGTGTGGTGGTCTGCTACATGTGCCCAGTATTGTTGACTTCCATTTATTCCATAATCTCAACCTATATGGTTTCTAGGGGTTGTTGTCTTTCAGTATTGGTATTTTTAATGGTATACTTCTTAGACTGTTCTTAACATAAAGTGCAACTCCTCCTCTTCCTTTTCCATGAAGTCTGTTCATTTTATTTAGATTATGCCCCATTACATGTTGTCCATGGATTTTGCTGTAAATCCCACCATGTTTCTGTTATTAAGATCCAATCATAGTTCCCTTCTCTTGCTATAGCTTTAAATTCATCCATCTTGCTGTTTAGTGACCTAGCATTGAACTAGAGTGCTTTGAGAGTCCTAATGTTGTGTTTTCTATTCATATTACTAACCTATTTGCTACCACTCTGCTTGCATGGCCTCTTGCATAGCAGTGTTTTTTTTGTTTACTATTGGGATTTCCCTTCCCCATTAATCAGTTTAACCTGAAACAAACTGCTGCCTTAATTCTTCTTCTCAGTATGGATGCCCTTTCATGGTTAAATGTAGTCCATCTTTGAAAAGGTAATCCCTCCTACTGTTGAATTATCCCATTGTTTGATTAATTTAAATGGTTCCTTTGCTGGCCATACACTCATACAGTGATTTATGCTTCTTACTTTGTTGTTAATATCCCACACAGACCTATGTACTGTTTGGGTAAAATTGCTGAGAATACTGAAGTGCAGTTATGTTTCTTACTTGGTTTGCCCAGTTCTCTGAATTTATTTTGTATCCTTTGTTCATTTGATTTGTGAATGTCATTGGTCTCCACATATAAGACCAGTGTGTTCTTGTTGTTTGTGTGTGTGTGTGTGTGTGTGTGTGCTGTGTGTGTGGGGGGTCATTGATTGCATGCTTTGATCAATTTGTTTAATCTATCCTTCACATGTTTTACATTTGCCCCAGGGAGACATACTACTTTTGTATGCTCTCTACTTTCTTCACATATGACAGTGACAGTGAATCTAAGGATAGCGTCCCCATCTAGAATGGTTTCTATAGTTTTTGTGCTTTGAAAACCATCTTCCTTGTTTCTTATCTCTGCCATGGTCTGTACTATTTTATTTTGTCCTAAGGTCTTAAGGTCATAATTCTCTTTTCTGAGTCCAAAGAAATGAGGCGTGCATCAGCACTTCTCTTTTGCCTTTTGTTTCCCCTTACTGTGCACCATTCTGGATTGGAACCTGTGTCATTATCATTAGCTCGGCTCTCTTTCTTTTTCCTTGATTGTCTTCTTCAGAATTCACCTCTTCATTTGTAACTATACCTGTGTTTCATTTCCCAGGCCATCAGTTCCTGAACTTCAGTTTGATTATTTTTCCTAGTGTTTTAGTTCATTATCTCTAGATCATTTTCTAATTTATCCAGTCTTGGTTTCTTTTGTGCCATTTCTGTATGTAGCTCAGTATTCATCTTATATTTCTCACAAGTAAAGTTATCAAGTTTGTAGTTACAATCTACCATTAGCTATATTGGCAGTCCTACACCTTCTCACAATGTTCCTGTTTCCTACTAACAACACACATGAATCGAGAGGGCAGAAGACTTTTTTTTAATTTTCTTAGTTTTTTTTAAACAAATATATTAGTTGCCAAAAGGAAGATTTTGGGTTGCCTTGCTTGTGGAGTAAGATTTCTATTTTTAAGGCTCTACATCAGTCACTCCTGCCCTCCATAGCCACTGCTGCTATTGCTCTGCTATAGTAGGACTGAAACCAGAAGTTATATTCCACTTTACTTCTTATTTCAGCCCTTGAGAGAAACCTTTCTAAAAATGTAAAAAAGCCTTTATAAGGCTTCTGTTGTGCAAATGGAAGCTCTGCTGAACTATTTCTGCTGCTGTTAGCTTAAAAACCCACAAAAACAAAACACTGGGGCCAAATTTTTCAAAGGGTGATGCACGTGCTTATGTCAAGCCTGCATCAAACCTTTTGGCAAGCAGCTAAGCCAATACTTTACCAAACTGCACCCAATTTTAGACTGGGCAAAGTTACAATACTTCACCTAATGTATGGCAGCTTGCACCAAATATTTGGTTCAAGCCGTATAAAAAGGGTATCCAGGATTGTCACAAGTGAGACCTGAAAAAGGTGGTCTAATCTGTGGCAATTGGCAAATGGAATTAAAAATCCATTTTGCCAGATGGGAGAATGACACATGCCCTGTGTACCATTTGTTCAGCCTATGCAGGACCTGGGGTATTCTCAGTCCTTTGAAAATCCAGCCCTGGGTCTCTAAAAATGGAGCTGCCTCCTAGCCTGGCAGACTTCCTCCTTCCAACAATGCTCCTTTTTCCCAACAATGCACAAAAGTAGATAGGTTAGACAGACAATTTATTTTTCATTTTCTTAGGTTTTTTAAACAAATATGTTACATTAGTTGCCAAAAGGAAGATATGGGATTGCCCTAAGCTTTTGGGTACGATTTCTATTTCTAAGACTCCACAGCAGTCACTGCTGTGTAGGCTCTGTTGAGTTCATGGAGTCCTGCTTCTCAGGAAGCAGAAAGAAGGGTATGTAGTCTGTTTCTGAGCCTAGGAATACAACTCATTTTAAAAGCATTATTTTTATTTCTGGGCATTTACACTACTAAACACTGGCCAGGATCACATATGAGTGGTTGTTGCTTGCTGTTTTAAACCTTAAAAAGGGGCAGAAAGGTGTTTGTTAATTTGACCTCGGGAATTGAACTTCTGTCAGGCATTACTTTAAATCTTGCCTTGCAGTGAGCAGGGCAAATGCAGCATCACACATGAAGAATGCATGTAAAGACACACATGTCTATGCATGTGTTTTGTGGGTTTGGCTAGTGAAGGCAGTGAGTGTAAGCAATAATATACAGTCCACTTGCCATGTAGGGTAAGCCATTTGTTGTCCATTGCCCTAATCTGTGATTAAGTGTTTACAGTCCTCAACCTAACATTAAATTCACTAAGGTATAGTACTGGTTTATAACTCACAGTTTGTGACTATGGCTGAGACAATCATGACAATTGAGGGAGATGTGTGGGTTAAATGCCTGAAATGTATGATGTATATGATGGTCAAGGCCACAGTACTGCCAAAAGGACTTGTATGTAATAAGTGAAAACATAATGGTGAATTAGAAATAGAGATCAACCTTTTTAATGATAGTCTCAGGGCAATTGAAGCCAGCCAGAAAGAAATGGCAGCTAGATTAGAAGGGAAATTGATGTAAGTAGCCCTAAACATTTAGGAACTGAGCTTGGGACAAACAAGATGTTATCACAGCAGGAAATGCCACCCAATGTTACACACCCACCCATTCTCAAACTCAATAATGTCTCATTACCATCAAAATCTAATAAAGATTTACCATTTATAAATATGGTTGTCAGTCACACACAAAGCATAATTAACCCTACTAATAAGAAAAGAATAAGGGAGGAGACACTGACAGCTAGCTCTGATGAAGAATGGTACCTAGAACAGAGTAATAAGGTAGCAAGAAAAAAGGACATAGGGTGGAATTCTTCCAATTACCCACCAAAAACAGATTTGATCCTATAAGTTTGGAAACAGAAACTAATGAATGTGCACCACCTACCTCCTGGATGTCCTTAACCGATGCTCAGGATATAACACCAGCAGCCTCTAATAAAGGGACCATAGGGGGAAAGGCTGAATCCCCTTCCAAGATAAGTATAGAGAGTAATGATTCTATGACAAATATCACAGAAAATGAAGGAAGAATAATGGGGAATCATGTCAAAGGCATTTGACACAGTTAACCATGACCTCCTGGTCTCATCCCTCCATTCAATCAGCCTCTCCCCTGAAGCAACCTCCTGGTTTGTGAATTATCTTAATGGTCACTCCCAGCAAGTAAAAATTGGTAACACCCTCTCCTCCTCATTACCTTTCTGCTCTGGGGTCCCACAGTGGTCGATTCTCGGGCCTCTTCTCTTTAGTCTCTTTCTAAATACCCTCCCTCTCACCTGCTCTGATAGCCTATTACTTTATGCTGATGACACTGTTGTCTATACATAGAATTTGACGGCAGATAAGGACCGCTTGGCCCACCCAGTCTGCCCATTTTCCTACCTAACATATAAGCTGCAGATCCTAGTTAACCAACAGCTTACTTCCTCCTACACCCCACTAGGACTGCTTATACTTGTCACTCAGACTTGTCCGTACTACAGCATTCTCATCAGGCTAATTTCTATGAGTTAGAGTCATGGTTCACTAAACACAAACTTATCATAATCTATAAAAAAACAAAATTGATGTTATTTGCAAACGCACAAAACAAACACAAAAATGCCCCCTCACAATTCTTAATGACCACCCCCAACCATTAGAACAGGTCAACACCTTTAAATACCTTAGGGTTACCCTGACACCACTTTCCTTTCAAGGCCATGTTGACTTAGTCTGCAAAGCTGTTAATACTAGGATCAGCCTCTTGTATAGGTATAAAAAATGCTTAATTAATGAAGCCCTCCATCTTGCTATCACCAGCTCAGTATTCTCCATTGTAGACTGTGGCATAGTAATCTATGGCTCTGCATCTGACACTGTCCTCAACAGGATCAAAGTTTCTCTTAACAAAGCTTGCTGGCTTGTTCTTTGAGCCCATCGGCTTACCCACACCTGTGACCTTTACCAGCAAGCACATTGGTTGGACTTTAAAGGTTGGCTAACATACTATACATGCTTAATAGCTAAGAAAGTCTTGTCCTGCTAGTCTCCCCCCTCGATCCTTCATTTTCTGAATCCCACCCCCTCTCTGTGCACTACCAGGAGCACATTAAAAGGCTCATACCTTGTTCCTTTCTGTAAACTACCCTTGGGCAGCATGCTCTTTCCATATTGGGCCTCCTACCTGTTGAACAGCCTGCCCCATGATATCCTGGCCACTGACAAACTTGGCCCTTTTAAAACTAAATTTCACCAGCAACTCCTCTTGATGAACTGTTGCAATTGCCCAAAATTCTCCCATTCCTCACTGTCTCCACTCACTATTCTCTAACTTCTCACCTATCCCTCTCCTCCTCACTCACTCATCCTCCCACTTGCCTTTTTGACTGCCTTTGTATTCTTCTTTCTCCCTGATGCACTTTTTCTGCCCACTGATGGCACTTGATTGTAATATAATCTTTATGTACTTAAATTGTATTTTATACCATCTCAGTTAGTGGTTAAGCCTTTCCTACGCACTCTATTTTTGCTCCTCAATCTAGGTTTTTTAGTCATGTCATTTTGTATCACTGTATTGCTGTAACTCAATGTTATTAGCCTGTGTATACCTTTACAATGTCCTGTATTCTATGTATGATGTGGAACCCCTGTAAAATAGCCTCTGGCTCAGAGGTATATCTGATATTTCAAATAAAATAAAAAAATTAAAAATGGGCAAAGTTCTCTACCAACTTCCTCTGAAAATCCAGAGATAATGGAAATTGAGTCAACAGTCCTTAATCAAATATTTATTCTCGGAGACTCAATTACCAAACATCTAGAAAGGGTAATTTGTAATCTGAACAATGCCAACTGGACCCTATCATCTTCAGAGGGCAAAAATCTCAGATATAACTAGAATGACAGATCATATCCTTCGAAATATTGAAGATAAACTGTTAGTCATAGTTCATGTAGGAGCCAACAACACTCTGTATGATTCAATACTTAACATAAAACAAGATTATGTAGCTCTAACAAATAAAATACTTGAGAAGTGGTATGATGTGGCTTTATCTGAGATACTCCCCATTACAAGATATACCACAAACCATTGTACTAAAATAAAAGTACTCAATAATTGGTTAAGGAGATGGTGTATGAAACAAAACATCAAATGCATAACACATTGGGAGGAATTTGAGGGCAAGAGTGAACTATACTGTTGGGATGGACTTCACTTGAGTAGAAGAGGAAGTGCTGTATTGGGTAAACATATAACAGCCTGTATTAACAAGCATTTAAACTAGATTACAGGGTGGAGAGAATAGCCAAGTCTATCTCTCTAAAAATAGGCCATAGGCCTGAAAATAACACTGATGTTAAATAACTTGCCTAACTGTGCTCACAATAGAACCCACAAAATTTAAAAGCAGACAAGCGTAAATGCTGAAATTATCATTAACCAATGCCCAAAGTCTCAGAAATAAAATAGACAAACTCAAAATAACTCTGTCAACCAACGACATCGACATTTGTGGTATCACAGAAACTTAGTTTACCAATGAAGAATGGGGAACGACTATACCAGGATACATATTGTTCACTAAAAACAGAACATCAAAAAGAGGCGGTGGACTTGCAAATTACAGAAATGAAAACCTTAAACCCTATGAACTGAAACAAAATATTAATCAAAAAAGTGACAATTAATTAATATGGGTTCGGATACCAGTTCGTTCTACAGATCTCACTACTGGCTTAGGTTATCAGTGATCCAGTTTAAGTTCTGAAGAGACAAATGCTTTCTTAAATGAAATCAAACAAATGAATATAGTAGGGATTGTATTCTAATGGGAGAGTTTAACTTTCCTAGCATTGATTGGACCACAGTAAATGGTACTAGCAATATCGAAATACATTTATAGATATAATGTCTCAAATTAATTTTGAATAACTAATACTAGAAAGAACAAGAGAGGAAAATACATTAGATCTAATTTTCACTAACTTTGATGCAGGGACCCAAGAACTCAATATACTCCTACCATTGGGTAATAGTGACCATAGGATGGTACAGTTATACATTAAAATTAATGCAATCAAATTAATTAATGGAGTGACAAAACTTAGAGACTATTACAAGGCTGACTATGAAAGTAGAGAACAGTTTTGGAAAATTGGGACTGGTACCATGACTTAAATAATCTAGAATTGGAAAATGTCTGGGGCATTTTAGGTGAAAAGATTAGAATATGCATACAGCAATGGGTACCAGAGAGAACAAAATATAGCAACAACCACAGGGTACCATTATAGTGGAATAATAAGACACTAAAAAGTATATGGAAGAAAAATAAATTATGCAAAAAATAACAAAAATGAACTACAGAGTCTAATTTAGAAATGTATAAGGCAGCAGTTAATAAAATGAAAACCCAAATTAAGAAAGCTAAAAAAAACTTAGAAAGATGATTGGCTACTACTGTGAAAGATGGCAAAAAAAATTTTTTGCAATTATATAGGTTCTATAAGAGGAAACATCAATGCAGCAGGCCCAATAATGACAGAGAATGGTCGAGTAAACAAAGAAGATGACATGGCCACTGAACTCAATAAGTACTTCCTCAGTGTTTACAAAGAAGAACAACAGATTCTGAATGAAATCCCTCTTCAACAGGTAGACTTCCCACGTTTTACTCAGCAGGACGTAATCAATGTTATTAACTCTATTAAAACAACTTTTTCAGTGGGACCCAATGTATTAACCCCTGAATTGTTAAAGGAATTAGTGCAACAACTGACCAGTCCAATCTCAATACTCTTTAATACTTCACTCAAAAAAGGGAGAACAATAAGTGAATGGAACGAGGCCTTAATTACACCAATACATAAAGGAGGTAACAAACAGGATGTGAAGAACTACAGGCCCATTAGTGTAACATCAGTCTTGGGTAAAGTGTTAGAAAAGTTGCTGTATAAATGTATCACAGAACATCTGCAACAAATTGGGCATATAGATCCAACTCAGCATGGCTTCCTCTTAGGCAGGACCTGTTTGACCAACTTACTACAGTACTTTGAACCTGCAAGTACCGCACTTGATAAAAGAATTCCCATAGATGTGATCTTTCTGGATATTTTGTAGGTGTTTGGCATGATTTCCCATAAAATCATAGTGGAAGAATTGATTAGATTACAGTTCCATCCTAACATCATAAGGTGGATAAACTCATGGTTGGATAACAGGAAACAATGTGTATCCATTAGGAGATTTATATCAGAATGGGCCCAGTAACAAGTGAAGACCCTCAGGCCTCTGTACTGGGCCCTATCCTTTTTAATATACTGGTATCAACAATGAAAACATCCCATAGTACATGGTTGAGCAACTACACCGATGACTGTAAGATTAGTGGTAGGGTTACTGACTTGGAATCTGCTGTAAAATTCAAGGAAAACTTAGATTAACTTGCAAAATGGGCTCATGATTATAAATTAATCTTTAATGAATCCAAATGGAAGGTAATGCACCTAGGTAGTAACAACCCTGGATATAAGTATACACTAAACAGCATTCCTTTACAAGAAACATCTAACAAAAAAGATCTAGGTATCTATGTAACAACAGATCTAAAGTTTGATATACATGTTAATGAAACAACAAAAACATATTACAGCATCCTCAGATGTATTTCAAGGAACTTAAAGAGTAGGGTCTCTGAAGTCATCATTCCACTGTATACTTCCTTGGTTAGGCCACATCTAGAGTACTGCTGTCCTTTTTTTGCTCCATATACAATTGAAAGTAAAAACAAAATAGAAAAAGTCCAGAGGTGAGTTACAAAGCAGGTTAAAACATGGATAAAATGCAATATAATGACAGGCTCAGACAGTTAACTTATACTCTATGGAATATAGAAAATGAGGAGACTTGTGTCTTACATTTAAAGCATGTAATGAAGATATCTTACTGGAAACAACAGGTCTAGTGAAACACACTAATAACAATAATAATAGGTCTCATAATAATAAGTTAATAGGAGGTTAACAAGACTCAAAAGGAGCCAGTGGTATAGCCAGAGAGTTATTACTCTATGGAACACATTCCTAAGTATAGTGGAAAGTGACAACAGGAATCTTTTAAATAGATTAGACACATTTATGGGAAATAAAAAGGTTTTATTCCACCATTAAAACTAGTGAATGGTGACAATTTCACTAAAGAACCTCGGTCTATTGAACTTGAAATCCTCTATTTAAAATGATGAAACTCCGGCTCTCCATCATACTGTAAAGTTAAAATATTTATGCATTCATGATGTAGATAATTGCCACCCATCTAGTCTATGGCTGAGACAGGTACACCCATTCATGGACTTCACTGGTGTGGAAGCTGGAGAAGCAGTTTGGAGGTATGGGGTATCCACCTTTTACCTTTTTTAATAATTTATTATTTATTGAGGTTTTATAAAACATACAAAAATCAGAGCAACTCATGTAGATAAACACCATAAAGACAATCTCCCAACTGTACAGGAGCTAACACAACACTCCTTATAATAAACTGATAAAACAGACAGACATTGTGCATATGCAATGTAGGAAAAACCTTATTGCACCCAACTATTCTAGAGAAAAGAGTAAATAACCAAATAGCATAAAATGTAAACAAATACCTTCATGAAAACATCAACCTCAATAGTAATGATAACATTAGTCACGCAGGATGAAACATTACAACAGTACAAATGCAACCTTGTACAGTGAAATACTATATATAGTACAGAACTTGGTCAAACAGTGAAGAATAAGATTGGAAAAACAGGAAAACAGAAAATTCTGGTGTTAAAAAGGACACATTAAAAATCCACCAAATGTGGAGGTGCAATGTCTAGATGGAACTAAAGTTTCCTAAGATTTGGCTATAAAAGGAACTCTCAAGAGAAGCCATCCCAGGATTAACAGCCTACTCAAACAATGCCTATACAGACAGAAATTATCTAATGGTCCATCCCCCATATTAGATTACGAGGAGGAAAGGGTCCCATGTTTCCTCAAACTGATGCTTACCAGAGCCAAATACAATAACTATTTTTATCCAGCTAGTTTATATACATTTTCTACCCATTCACTAACAGTAGGAATCTCCCATGTCTTTCAGGTATGTAGAAAAAGCCTCTTGGCTTTAGTGATACAACCATAAATCAAGCATAATGAAATGGATACTGTGTCTGAAAACAATGCTCCCCAGAACTATTAACAAAGTATCTTGTGGGATAACGAGGGCCATGGTACACTCCATCAAAGTTAAAATTTGAGACCACCTGGAGTGAAGCTTACGACAAGACCATAAAATGTGAGGCAGAGTGTCTTCAAGCAGGCCACAATGCCAACAATCTGAATGACGGGGGGGGGGGCACATACAACTTATATAACAAAGCAGGGATATGATACCACAAGTGAAGTGTTTTAATTTGCATAAGTCAACCACTCATGTGCCTACAAAGCTCATAAGCACTGGCAGAGCAACACTGTCACTCTGCATCACTGATAGCGTGGCCTAGAAGATTCTTCCATCCCTGGTGGAGGAGATCAGTATAAGGTGTATAAACATCTAGAAGTTGCCAATACAGAACACTTAGTTTAGGAGGGGAACACTTCACCTTTCCTCCCTGGCGAGACCCACAACATCATCCCAAATTCGCCTGGCTGGCAATTGGAGATGAGTGCTTACAAAGGAGATCAAAAGGTAGCACATTTGAAAATATTTCCAATGGTGTGTCATCAGGAGAGAAGCCTGTTCCTTTAGGTCCAAAAGGTTCAAAGGTAATGAGTGGTAGGAGGAAAGATCACCAAGATGCAACAATCCCACTTTCTCCCAATCAGCACAAGCAACCGGTGCCCCCCCCATATATGAAGCTGGGGATGACGCCAGAAAGGCCATAACTGAAGAGAAGCACCCCATGTTTTATCTAACACCTTACACAGTTCCCTCCACACATGTGAAGCTATATTGTTGTGTGGAGAGGTAAGGCTTTGTTATCCCCTTTCCAGAGTATGAGTTCTAGCGAACAGTCTCCTGCCAGATGTCTCTTGAACCCTATCCACCAAACGCACATCGTTAATAGATACCACATGAAACCATTACCAAATGTGGTGATGGCCAGCCACCAAGTAATAGACCTTGATCCAGGGCAATCTAAATCCCCCTTTAGACCAAGGGACAATCAGGCAAAGAGGAAACAATCTGGCCCTACCCCCTTACCACAAAAAAAAAATTGACAGAGGTAAACAGCTGTTTCCAAATAGAATCAGGAAACCACAATGGCAGGTATCTTATAAGATACAAAATTGTGGGAAGAACCATGATCTGCAATGCCTGTATTTTGCCCCACAAAGTGAGATGGAAAAGTTTCCGTCTGGCAATATTTTCCTTCAGGTTGACAACTAGAAGGTCAAATTTGACGTGACCAGTCTGCACAAACAGGAAAATAAGAACACCTAAATATTTAGTAGGCTATGTATTCCACAAAGAAAACCTGTACCAGTCAACATGGTGTCTGAGCATCTATGATTAAGAGGTAAAAACTCAGTCTTTCCCCAGTTATTTCTTAATCCTAATAGTTCATAGAAATAGCCTAAAATGCTTATGTATTGGTTGTTATGGTTAAATTTTAAATAAAGTATATTAAATTGCAAAAAAAAAAAAGGAAAAGAAATAGCCTAAAAGGGATTCTAGAGCTAGAACCAAAGAAGATGGATTACGGAGTGTAAGTAGTGTATCATCAGCAAACAGCATCAGCTTATAGAGCCTATCCCAATTTCTAGGTCTTGAATGTCTTCCTGCTCCAAAAGCCTTTGTGCCAGCAGCTTGATAGGAATGACAAACAAGGCTGGAGATAAGGGCACCCTGGAGGGTGTCACTACCTAGGCAAAATGGGGGAGAGCCACCAATTGGTAAGAATAGATTCCTGCCACTCCATGTAAGGAGTATGCACCCATTAAGAAAGTCATCCCCAAGACCAAATTTCCTAAGGATCTGAAAGAGATAAGGCCATTCGAGTGAACTGAATGCCTTTTCCATATCTAATTCTATAGCAGCTACAGCATCTGGGCAGAATGTCGCAACTCACATCAGGCCAACCAGACACCTCATGTAGTCCACCCCATCCCTGTCTGCCACAAACCCAGCCTGGTCTTGGTGAATTAACAAAGACAGAACCTTATTCATATGAGTAGCAAGAATCTTAAGGAAAAATTTTATAATCTACATTTCAGAGAGATGGGGCAGTAGCTGGTGCATTGGTATGGGTCCTTCCTTCGTCGACAGAACCGAGATAGTGGCATCATACATAAATGGCATGAGAGCTCCATCAGCCCATGCTGCCTAGAATGTTGAGGATAATAAGGGACTAACCAAATCACTGATCACCTTATAAAGCTCCATAGTCAAACCATCTGGACTGAGAGCCTTCCCATTCGTGAACATAATGATTGCCTCTTGCATGTCTGGAATGGTGATAGGAGATAGGCCCCTCGAGGCTTCTCCACTGAGCAGCAGATAAGCAGTTCAAAGTGACCCAATCCATAAAAGCCAGGACAGTTGCCTCATGACCAGTCTCAGCTTTGATTGTAGATGAATTAAAGCTTTCATTGAAGATTCAGAAGGAGCAATTCACACTCTCAGGATCAAACAAAAGGTCCACCCCTCATCTAATCCCTGGGATTTAGTCTCCACAGATATCTGCTTTAAATGGTAAGCCAGGAGGTGGCTAGCTCCCCCACCCCCCCACAAACAGGCCTGCTTAGTACAATAAAGCCCAAATTCAGCATACTACATATTGAGCATATTAAGCTTGTAGTGGACCTAATACATATTTTGCAACAAGGTTGAAGAAGTCACCCACCTTATGTTTGGATTCCAAATCCTTCAGTTTTGCTCTAGATCTTCCATTTCTCGTACCCTAGACCTTTTCTGGCAGAAGCATAAGCTATGATTCTACCTCACAAAAAACACTTTCAGGGCCTCCAAACCCACTTAGTAGCAATTGCTTCAGAGCTGTTATGGCATAAATAAGCCTTTACCTCCTGCTGCAAGCAGTCCATAAAGTTAGTGTCGCCCATAAGACTTACATTAAACCACCATCACTTAGCTTCCATGCCTGCACCCATCTGTTGAAAGGTGAAAGTAACAGGGGAATGATTTGAAATAAGAATCATCTCAATCTCCATACTAAGGGACTCTTTAACCTTTAGGTTGCCAACAGAATTAGAACATATATGAATTCTGGACTGATATATCAGTCCATGGCACAGCAAGGGTACTATAGCTAAAGAAGCAAGGATCAAATCAATCCAAATACAAGTATCATGTCATGCAGAGTAAAAAGTATAATCCCAAGCTGATGGGTGCCCCAGGCACCAAACATCCAATAAGCAATGATACAACATCAATTGCCTCAATGCCTGGGAGCCTAGGGCATCCAATCTAGCAGAGTTACCACTCCCATCAGAAAGATTGTCCACTACCTCATTCATTCCCCCTCCTAAGATGATGTCATGGGTCCCCATATCTAAAACACCTTATACCATTTTGAAACAGTGTAACAACACTCAAAGCTGTACAGTGATTGGTTTACCTATGCTCTGATGGTGCTTTACAAAATGCACAGGTAAGCTGAATGTCAGTGGCAAAGAAGGCATAGCGCACAGTAAAATTAAAGAAGGCACCTTCTGTCCAATCACTGGTGTGACATAACACCTTGGTACACATTACTTGTACACCTGTTGTAGGTATGATGGACTGCTGATTCATTTTACATGATTGCATACAGCATTTGATAAATAACTACATTGCTTGGTGAACACCATTTCACTGTGTCAGTGTTTTTTTTCTGGATGGGCATGGGCCAGGTGCATTGGGAGAATCACTGTCAATGAGCCATACTGTAGACAGTATGTGCTCACTGACAGCTCAGTCAGTGGCCAGCCACAGTGATGAGAGGTGGGCTATGCTGGTCACTGGCTAGGGATCCAGTTGCGGGAGCATGGTGGGGGGACACTACTGGACAGAGTGGGGGGTGCACTAGACCACCACTGTATAGTGGTACATGTTGCATGGGATGGAGTTCAGGGATGGAGAGGGACCACTAGACTACCAGAGAGTTAATGTTTGTACTATGGGGCTGCAGTCAGTGCCAGGGAGGGACCACTACACCATGGAAAATACTGTTCAACATCAGATGAGTGATCGGGAATGACCACTACACTATATGGAATGTATTTTTACATTATGGGTGGGAGATTGGGGAATGGGGAGGGACCATACACTATTGAATGTATTTTTACAGTTCAGTTTAGTTCAGTTTACATTTTATTGTTCAATCTAAAAAGATCTTTACAAACACAAACAGTGTAAAAGAGACAAATGTCATAAATACCAATACAGCTGCCAATTGTACAAAAAACATACAAAAAATATAAATATCCATTTCACAAACACTTGTTCAAAACATTCCATAATATGATAACTTAATTTCTCACTAAATTTAAAACTTCTTAAGGTTTTATAATCATTGTTCTAATACTACAGCCCTTACTTCCTTTATATTATTTAAAAAAATTGCCATTTTACTTATTATATATTCATCATTTGTTGTTGACAATATGCTAATCTTTAATTCATCATCACAATCTTGTAAATCAGGTAAAATGTCTGCCAACCATTTCTTTCTAGCTTTCTCATACCACATACATTGTAATATCATATGACAAATTTTCTATCCTCCACAAAGGCAATAGGAATGTACTGGGTCCACTTCTCCATTAAATCTTGCCGTTAGTTTATTTGACTCCTGAGATTCAATTCTAAATCTAGCATAAACTTTTCTTAGTTCTGGTTCTTCTAAGACATCCAAATAGTATTTATATTTATGACTTGAGATATTATTGCTGTACCACAATGAATAACAACAATTTTTTATATTTTCCATATCTAAATTATACTTTTATTTAACAATGTTTTAATGTATTTCTTATATTGAATTGAAATCACCACATTCTGAAATGTCAGGTCAAATAACTGATCTAATTCCACTGTCCTCAATATCCTTCTGACTTTCTGCAACCAGGATGACGGTGCCATTCATAACCCAGTATTTTTTTTCCTCCAGACATTTCTTGAAATTCTATAATCCTCTTGGATATTTAATCTTATCCAGAAGTTAATATTAATTGACTCAGCTAAGGCCTTCAAGTGTGTTAATCCTATTTCTGCTCACACATGAAGCTAGTACTGTCAAAGGAAACCCAGTGTAGACCTCAGCTGATGCATAACTGTTTTTTCCATACTTTTTAAATACTTGTGTTCACTTATTTCTGTTCCATATAATACTTGTAAATTATATTTTGCTTCAATAGCTTTTAATAGTGGTTTTATAATACTGTATAACCCTCAAACTTCGTATTGAATCTTTTTAGCGCTAATACTGAGTTTGCCAACTTATTGTAAATTGTAGTATAATGAGTCTTCCGACGTAATTTTTTTGAGAAGACCAACCCTAAGTAAGTATATTCATTTATAATTTGCAATGGCTGTAAATGTATATACCATTTCCCATGATATTTTTTCTTCCCAAAAAGCATTATGTTAGATTTAGACATATTCACTTTTAGTTTCCTGTCCTTAGCAAATATTTTAAAGAAGGCTCAGCTTATTCTGAAGACCTTTTGACATTAATGAAAATAATATCAGGTCATCAGCATATGCAAGTCCCACACCGTAATCTGTTCTAATTTTAGGTGAGTCTGTATTAGTTGTTATATTTTTTACATTACAGGTGGGAGATGGGAACCGGGAGGACCACTACACTATGGAAACTTATTTTTCACCATGGGGTCAGTGATTGGAGCATGGGGAGGGTGGGTGGGCTGCAGCACCTCTGCCAACCACTGGGGTGGTGCAGATTATTGTGAGTTTTTGTCGGTGGTAATTTACTCCACTCAAGTGCCTTCACAAAGGCCCTTGCATGGGGCAAAACCTTAGTGACCGGGATTGTGGGGATATGCAGGTCCCTCTACCTCATTTGCATTGTAGTCCCCTCACTACTTTGCCTGGTGCAATCCAGTTTGTGGAGGCAAATTGGATTTTGTGAATACTAAAGGCAAACTGGGTTTGCACCCAGGTAAAGTTTTGTGTATCTGGCCTCATGTATGATTTATAAGACAATACTTGCCATTACGGCATGCTGCCAGGATGTCTCCTAATTGTTGCCAAGCTAACATGCCATTGTTCTTTTGTAAAGCTAAAACTCAAAGAAAGTTATAAGTTTAAGAAGGCATCACTGTATACCAGTGATATTCTGTAGTAGCTGATTGAGTCTGAAGTAACATTTCACTTTCAATTTTATGACAATGTTCTTAATGATTTGAAAATATGCAGAGGGACTTAACAGTAGAGAAGGAAAGTGCAAAAATGACACACATTTATTTATTTAAAAGTTGATAACTGGGAGAGGAAAACTGAGCTGAGGCTCAATTCCAGGTGCGACCCGGGAGGAGAAGGGTAATTGGAGCAATACATACAAATATACACAAAAAATGCAGAGCAGTATACAAGTACATCTCAGGCATGTTACAATTAGCCTAATTTAAAAGTAAGTACAGTAGTGCAGAGGCTCAGGCTGGTTACAATGATGGCTGAGGAGCTAAGAACAAGTACAATCTAGAGAAACAGGTAAAAATGTAAACTAGAAAAATAAACAACTCAATTTACAAATTGCAAACAGACCATAATAAATAACTTAGCTTATAAAAACAGTGGAATTCTTGAGGATACTGGGTGGACACGGGTACAGCAGAATGAACATAAAGCAGACAAGGGCCATGGGTGGGATCTAAAATTGACTTGATGCTGCCATTAAAGAACCAGGGCAAGGAAGGAGATTAGTCTGGTGGATGACAAGAGCGGGGTGGGGGAGCACTAGAGGACTGTTTAATGAGGCTAAGCTAGGGTAGCATATGTATCTAACCAGACACCTAGATATTTATGAAGGAACTTGATACCACTTGATAGAGCTATTATTATTGCATTTATTTATTTAGTTTTTGTTAACCAGGTGAACACAGTAGGTAATTAAATGCCTATTTTCAGGTGTGACCTGTGAGGTTTCAACCAAATTATACACAGCAGAAATACACTGTGTTATAAAAATGCAATGGAGAGAAAACAAAAACATGAACATACTGTAGCAATGCATCTACTGTATAAAGGAAATGCATAATTTGCAGTTAATTCAGCATACAATGGTGAGAAAACAAAAACATGAACATTGCAATATATCTACTGTATAAAGGAAATACATAATTTGCGGTGTGTTCAGTATACAATGGCAAGAAAACAAAATCATGAACATAGCAATGCATCTATAAAGGAAATATACTTTGCAGTGCATTCAGTATACAATAGACAGGAAACAAAAACATGAACATAGCAATGTAGCTATAAAGGAAATACATAATCTGCAGTGCATTTACTATGATACATTGTATTACATGAACACTGAGGAAAGGAGTGAATAATTTTAAACAAAACGATCACAGAAAGGGAAATTATTTGGAAACAGTATTCATACACATAGGGACCCATATTCAGAGTCAGCTGGATGTACACACAAAATGATGCACCACACAAATAAAATGGACCTGCTGGTTCTATCATGATATTCAAACAGATCGCCCATCCCAACCCATGCCGGTGACTGGCACAGCCCTCCTCACCCTGCCACGGCCAGCCACCGACAGATCGGTCCAGGAGCACCTAGATTCAATGCAAAGAAGTGCAAAGTAATGCACCTGGGAAATAAAAATCCAGGAGAAGAGTACACAATAGCAGGGGAGGTACTAACGACAACAATAATGGAAAGGGATCTGGGTGTAGTCATATCAGATGACCTAAAGGTGGGTAAGCAATGTGAGAAGTCAGTAAGGAGAGCCAGGGGATACTGGGATGCATAGGGAGGGGCATCACAAGTAGAAAAAGGGAAGTGGTTATCCCTCTATACAGACAGTTGGTGAGACCCCATCTGGAGTACTGCGTGCAGTTTTGGAGACTCCATCTATGCAAGGACATAGACAGGATGGAAGCAGTCCAGAGGAGGGCAACTAAAATGGTGCAGGGTCTACATCAGAAACCATATGAAGAGAGACTGAGAGAGCTTAATATGTACACCCTTGATGAAAGGAGGGACAGGAGGACATGATAGAAACTTTTGAGTACCTCAAGGGAATCAACAAAGTCCAGGAGGGTAGCATCTTTCAGAAAAAGAGATGTGTAAGAACAAGGGGGCACAATTTAAAGTTAGAGGGGGACGGCTCAGGGGTAATGTGGAGGAATTTTTTACAGAGAGAGTGATGGATGCATGGAACCACCTTCCTGGAGAGGTTGTGGGGTCTAAAACAGTGGGGAATTCAAACATGCATGGGACAGACATAAGGCAATTATAGTGGAGGGTGGCAGGAAGTAGGCTATTGGTTAACTAGAATCTGCAGCTTATCCAATAGGTAGGAAAATGGGCAGACTGGGTGGGCCAAGTGGTCCTTATCTGCCATCAAAGTCTATGTTTCTATGTCTATGTTTTATGTTATTATTAAATAGTACACACTCTCTGGTTGAAATAACCAACCAATGAGCATGTACTATTTACTGTAGGTGCTCTGGGACTAATCAGTCAATTGTTGGCTGTGGCAGGCAGAGGAGGGCTGTGCCAGTCACCGGCATGTGTCAGGATGGAGGATGCAGGATGGTGGGGTACTGTCTACCAGGGTGGAGATGGTGTGGAGAGCACTAGCCACCCGGGAATGGAGAGCAAGGGTATTCATAATTATGACAGGGATCAGGGCTGGGGTGAGGGGTCCTAAACTATGGCAATGGATCAGGGTTGGATTTAGATATTATCAGTGATTGGGGCTGGGGCCGCCACACTATGGAAAAGGGGATCCAGGATATTTCTGTTATTCTGTCAGTGAGCAGGGCTGGGAGGGGCCACTGCCCTATGGAAAAAGGGTTGAAATATTTATTTTCTTCTAATAGTGATAGAGGCTGGGGGAGACTGTGTACACAGCCCTTGACTATGCACGGGCACCAGCCTTCCTGCACAGAGTTAAAACAGATTGCAAAAGCATAACTATGCACTGGTGCAGCTGGCCATAGTTTTGCTAGGGGGGTTCACTACTGTGATGTGTGGCATATGCATGAGGGTCCCTCATTTGCATAGGTATATCCCAATATTCTGTGGCGATCAGGGCTGGTGAATATAGCCACGCCTATGACGGCTCATGCAAGTCTAGAGATGTGCAACGATCTATGCTGAATATGTGGCCCATGGAGATTACTCAATAGGGCATATAGGGACAATGCTAACAAGTCAACAATTTATCATTTGAAATGAGTGCCAAGTAGGGAATTTGTTCAGGTGCCATGACAGGAGTAGTGTGCCAGGCCAAAGAGATGTTCATGATACTTTAGACAGAAAGCATGTACAGGGGACAGTGTCAAATATATAGATGAATGGAGTTGCATAACTTGGGGGCTGAATAAGCAAAGGACATCTCACCAGCATGAGTTCTGACCCTAGGGACAACAAGCAGGGCATTTTCACTTGACCTTAAGGGGTAGGCATTAATCACTGTCAGGAGAGTAGAATCAAGGGGTAGAGGCTGACCATTTAGTATTATGCCAGAGATTACACATCCAAAGCTATGATCACACAGGAAAGATGGGGGAAGCTAACCCAACTTATCATAGAGGGAGTACTGGTGAGTGAGTCTGAAAGACATTGAAGCAAATCAGCAAATACTATTGTATATGACATCCTATTTGAAGAGAGTAGGTTTAGAAGCTTCAAAGTACACTAGAACACCATAAAAAGCTTGGGAGGAGCATCCCTGGGCAATGGCAAGACATGCCTTTGGTGTCAGTCTCAGCCCACTTTATATGAAACACTCAGCACAGAGTTCAAGGACTTGCAGACACTCATGACATGGGACATGTGATCAAGCATGGGTCAAGTGTAACTCTGAGGTATGTGAAGGAGGAGGGAGTAGGGACCAAGGTACAGCCTTGGTATGCTTCATATAAAGGGGATGGGTATACTGTAAGTTTAGGAGATGTACCAAATAGCATGGATAGCATTTTAGTGATGTTAAGGATTAGTTTGTTTTCAGATATCCTGGTGTAAATTGATCATATGTCAGCTGTTAGGTACTGATTGATTTGGTCAATATTTCTGGAACAGGTATAAAGAATCAGATCATCAGCATAGAGGATGTCAGAGCAGTGGGTCAGGCTTTGAGTGATGGAGTTGATGTGTAAGGCAAACAGCAATAGGTCTAGTATGGAGTCTTGAAGAACGCCAACCAGAATTGGTGCAGGGTCTGAGAGGGAGGACTCTTACATGATGCTCTGGGTTCTGTTTGGCAAGTGATTACAAAACCAGGGGAGAGCAGTTTGTGAGAGTCCCAGGTTGGCTAGTTTGCTAGTCAACAAGGAGTGATCGACCAGATCAAAAGCTTTTATCAGGTCATTAAAACAGATGGCACCTGCAAGGATTCCAGTGTCCACTGCTGACGAGATACTGTTGGAAAGGGTGAGGAGGGCAGTGGCGGTGCCATGCCCTCTACAGAAACTGTGTTGTCTATGGGATAACAGGTCATGTGCAAAGAGGTAGCTAGTGAGTTGCAAGGCCACTTCTTCCAGTATTTGTTTAAAACAGAGAGAACAGCAATGGGTCTATAATTATTCAGATATAATTATTTAGAATTTTGTGATCCCCTTCTTAAAAAATGGAACATGCAAATTTTTTCATGTGTCAGTCACTATGCCAGTAGTGAGGGATAGATTGATTGGTTTAGCTACTGGGGAGACTATCTTTTTGGTGCCAATTTTCAGCAGACTGGGTTCAATGCCATCCGTGCCTGCAGATTTGAAGACAGAAATCTTCATAAGGAGTTTGCAGACCTCAGCAGGACTGACCCGCTTAAAATAAAAGGGAGGTTGTGATAGGGTTGGTGGTAATCCAGAGAGGTGCTAACATGCAGTTTGAAAAGGGGTCATTTGAGAAGGCACGTTTGTATGAGAAGAGGTCTGAGAACTGTGAGTTGAGCCCATTGGCTATGGTGATGCTGTTATTACAGTGCACACCATGTAGTGTCATGTCAGAGGAAGAGTGATTTCCCTGCTTACCTAGCACTTTTTTTTGATATGCATCAAAAACCATCTTGGCTTTTGGGTGGTGGCATTAAATGACGTTTTACAGTGAGAGCTTTTATTTTTCCTGACTTCTCTTTTGAAGATATCACATAGTGTTCTATAGGAAAAAACAGTCTGAGAGGGATGAGGAGGCTTTACCGACCTCCCATTTTCTATCGCATTCAATAAACTTGGTTAATAGAATGCAGTCCAGTCAATTAGTAATGGGGACATGCACCTCCTTTTGGTGAATGGGGCCAATTTGTCCTGCAATTTATTGAACACTGTGGTAAAGATGTCAGCTGCTGAAATTACATTGGTGGCCTTTATGGGTGGGACTAGTCAGTGCTGGCTACTGCCAGCCCAAAGAGCTCAGAGTCCAGATTAGCATAGTTCCTGTAATGTATAACTCTAAGAAGGTCTATTGGTAATTTGCACACCATACACAAAACATGGGAGAATGGTTGATGATGGCATCAGACAGAACACCTGAGCTTTTAATTCTATCTGGTCTGGGTGTGAGGATCCATCAATGAATGTTTATGGGCTGCCTTTGTTAGAGCACCCAGTGGGCTCGGTGATGATCTGAGAAAGGTTTAGCATATTAAGGGATTAGAAAATGTCAATGGAAATCCCAGTCTCTTGGCTGGCAACATTCCATTGCCATGCATGTATTCCTTAACATAGCCCTGTAAAAAACAAGTACCAGCTGTGGCTGAGGTAGGTGCTGCAGCACCCATTACTATACCTTTGCCACCTGATGGAGACAGTTCTCAATGGTACCAGTATTTACCTCAGCAGCCCTGACAGAAAAACTGAAATCTTGTCTGACTACATACCTGCAGAATTTAACATCCTGGCAGACAAGGATATCAACCTTCTCTTCAGAGATGGCCAGAAGAGGAACACCAAAGAATGCCAGCTAGAAAAAAGCAAGAAAAGAAAAAACTGTAAGTATGGAAAATCACCACCCCTCCATCATGATTAATGAGCTGCTTCAGACTGAAGCTGGCAGGGAAGAGCCGAACTCAAAAAAGAACATATTATGGCATTTTCCATAATTGAGTACTAGGCAATCAAAGAAAACTTTAAATTGAACTGGCAAACAGACTCCTCTGAAGTATTTAACAACATACTACAGCAATTTTATGCCAAAGTCTGTATGGGTATTGGTGACCAGTACTCCATATCAGGTTACTGTGCACTTAGAACTGGCATCAACCATTACATTAACAGCCCTGATATTACCAGAATCATAAATATTATAAGTGATCTAACATTCAAGCCTGCAAAAAATGTCTTTAAAAGTATCCTGAAGCAACTTCAAAAAAAGTACAAAGACACTGCCTGCCATCATCTACCAAAAACAGACGCCAAGTGGAAAAAGCTTTGAGAGTCCTCCGCATTTTCTTTCGACACCACACCTGGCCTAATGCAGTGAGTCTAATTAGAAATCCAATGTCATATGGCCAGACCCAGGTGGGAAGGCCTCCAGGAGTTGACTCCACAATAGTTCATCACTGAAAGGATGAAGCAGGTCAAGAGTTACTGACCCTCTCACACAACCCAACAACAAAAAAAATCATAAAGGCCCAATTGAAGTCAATAAAGAAATCTAGTGTGGCTGCATGTACTCACAGCCTGGAAACCTGTTGTGACCTGTGGCATCATTTAAAAAATACTTAAGCAAAATACCAGCCAATGACATGGCACTGTACAGTAGTAGCCTCAGACACTGCCAGCTATTTCCCAAAATTTCTGTGATATTTCCAGAAATATCCGATGCTTTTTGCATTTTAACAGAGGGTCAGTAGAGAGAAACTCTTCAGAAATTTTGTGAAATATCTGGAAATAGCTGGCAATGTCTGTTGCTACCACTGTACCTCCACCCTCACCACCTCCCTCAAGCATATCTAGAGAAAGAAGCAGTCTGGTACACCAGCTAGCTGATGGGTAACATCTACCTTTGCACCCTATTGAAAAGACTCAGCATTGAAGCTGAGCTAAGCAAAACATATACCAACCAGAGCATCAGACCTACCTCAGTTCAAATCCTGTCCAACACTGGTCTCAAAGCCCTACAGATCATGATGGTGACCAGCCATTGCTGCAGATCAAGTCTTGCTTCTTACTGACATCCTAAACAGAGTGACTGAAAAATGTGGAGCACACTCTTACCAGGCAGCAATAAAGAAATATCATGACAGTCAACAGGTAAAGCCAACACAAGAAGAACTGCAGCAGCAACCTCTGAATCAAGCACTTCCCTACCACCTAGAGGGCCAAGTGAAACATCCACTCTTCACAGTCCATTCAACTTAATGAACTGCACATTTATGGCTCCAGTGAATTTTATTGACTTCAAAATGTAATAGGCTACATTTAATTTTTTGCTCACACCTAGAGCTGTATGGAATGGAAAAATTCCAGATCCACAGATTTTCAGTGAAATTTCAAAAAAATCCATCAAATTTTGTGGACTTTCATTGGAATTTCAGAGAATGTTTTAAATTTAGTTATTTGGTTATAACCCAGCCACCGTTCAAGCTAGGGCTCTGAAATGTGGCATATGTACTTTTGTTGTAAATGGCCACTAATGTGCCAAATATTATGAAAATCAAATGGATAGTTTCAAAATTATAGGTGTGCAAAATGTTATGTACATTTTTATCTGCATATACCTTAACCGAATATTGGGTCAGGAATCTTAAATTTGGCATTATTTCTTGATGATAGGTGTTCTAACAATGAGCCAGACTTCATAACAATATGATGCATCATCTCAAAATTATATGTGCTCAAAATCAGTCATTTCATTTTTTCAGGAAATTTCACGCAAAAAAAAAAGAATCTGCATATAACTCAGGCACCTTTTGAGCTAGACATGCATAAATTAGTGCCGATAAACTTTTTGTAATGCTTGCAGAATGATCTAAATATGGAGAGAATTAGATGAGATTTTTAAGTTACAGGGGTTCAAAACGTTACTATGTTAATATTTGCAAAACTTTGTGAAAACTATCAAAAATGTGGATGTTTGTAACTTCTCTGCTCTTGCATGCATGGAGTTAACATTTGACATGCATATCCAAAGTTACTGTATCCTGGTGTCTAACACAACTGGATAAATTGGTTAAGCAGTTTTAATTTCGCAAAAAAAAAAATGATTAGTAACATTTTATCACATATTTATGAAGCATCCAAAATTTTTGTGGAATTTAACATGAACAATGCACATATCACTACTTCATTTGATGAGCTGGTCTGAACTTTTGCAGTCCTGCTGTTTCTCTCTAGGTGACTACCCCTCTTCTTTGGCATAGCCAGATTGACTTAGTAGAACTACTGATCCCACTGATAACCACTTTGTTCTTTACAGTGACAAACTCCTTAAAACATGAGTCACCTACTCCTTTTCCTATCAACCTACCCTGTTGGACTAGCAAGAATTATTTCATCCTGCTACCCAAGACATTGTCTTCCCCCACTATATCTTTTTGAGTACCTCTAAGTCCTAGACTTGCATGTACACCAGGCTCCATGGATTAGAAATTTACTGGATGTGAACCTCAAATATCCTGCATCAGGTTGGAATTGTAGAGACTGTGCTTTCTTGCTACACCCTGGGGGTCTACTACTATTGTGCTACCAGCTCAACTGTTCATTTCTTGGAGAAACTGTGCATCAAACTCCAAAACCTGGTGACCTCCTGCACTACCTGCCTCTTATACCCCTATCCTTTAAATAGAATCCCTAGATAAAGGTGAAATAAGAAAATTCCAGTTTTATGGAATTTTCCATGAAATTCTACAATTTTCACAAAGACTCATGGAATTTGACTTTAAGTACAGAGGTTATTTTGCAATTTCTCACAGAAAGCAATTAATAAAATTGGCACACACAGTCTCCTTGTAAGTCTAAGCACCTGCCAAATTTAATGGCATTGCATTCTCTAGTTTTAAAGTTTCAGGGATTTATAAATTTCTAGTCTACATTCTTGCAAAATAAAATGTCGAAATGTTGTGAAAGTTTAACTGCTTTTAATTCAATCCCATTTAAACCTGCAAATATGAACTTTTTTTTTCCAGAAATGGCCATGTAGTATAGTAGTTTAAATGTTTCAATGCTGGTTAAATTTTGATATGTAGTTTCAAAATTAAAGGAAACTAACCAAAATTAACATTTTGCCAACATGTTTGGCAGGCTATAACTCAGTCCCATTTAAAGCTAGAAATCTGAAAATATGTGCATATACAAATGTAGTGATAACCTGTATACCTGTCAATTGTTGTAACATTTTAATGAATACTATCAAAATTATACTAAAATTACAGAAATCCAAATTTTGGCATATTTGGCTACCTGTAACTCAGCTGCTAATGAAGGTTGAGACTTAAAACATGGTGCATATACACAGTCTATGTGCTTTTCTAAATCCTGATATTATAAAGCAATTTGGATAAGAAATTTTAAAATGATCTCAAAATAACTGAAAATTAAATTTTGATTAAATATTTGGCCACCCATAACTCTGCCCCCTTTCAACCTATAACTCTTATATTTGGTACACTCTTGTAAGCCATGGGGTACCATTTATGTGGTGCATTTTGGTGTTTTGTGGATGCTTACTTTTAAAGTTATAAGGAAATTACTGTAATTTAAAATGTTGCAAAATTCTGCAGAATTGTCCCCGAAAATTCCAAGGAATCAGAATGGTCATTCTGTGGGCATTCTGCAGGTGGAATTTTATATTCTGCACAGCTCTACCCACACTCAATAGCAGTGTAAATTCGAGTTCAGACCGTTTACTTGGTTTGCCCACCCTCTCCCAAAAAGGGACTATTTTACTATATGTCCCAAACTGTTTCATTTGCTAAGAAATACATATTTACTTCTTTGAAATTTGAATTACTTGGCAGTCTATTTATTTTGTTACATGTTAGCCATTTTCTAAGTGCAGTAATATGCTCCAGGGTGAGCAGTATTGGGCGATACTGGACTTTCTAGGGGCCAAAGGTCTTCCTCCTGTGGTGGGTCCTCATTATGCCACTGGTTGGGCTGGTATTGCCCCTCACTGCCCACCCTGTCAGGTATTATTTGTACAACTGTTTTACTATAATCATTCAGCCAATTTATGTTAAAGTGTCCAAATATGATGATTTCATTGTTCTTGACTACTGAACTGATGGACTTGATGAGGGAGGGGAGTAAGGTCGAGTTTCCAGTTGGAGGCATATAAATGCAGAAAAGATTAAACTTTTTTTGCACATCCCAAATGAGTTCACCATAGCAGCATTCTGAGGGGGATTCTAGAGAGAAAGGGAAAGGTGGGGCCATTTTGTGAAAGTGGGATCTGTAATATGAGTATGCATTGCTAAGTAAATGCCTGTTCCTTTGTTGTACTTCAATATTTTAGGAAATCATAATATAACTTGATACTGAATATCACTGTTGAACAAATATTCACTTGTAGTACAGAAATGGTACAAGGACTGGATCATCAAACTGCAGGGTCAAGCCAAACAGCTGTATTTCACATATTAAGCGGAAATGTGTGGCAGGAAAAAGTGAACTTAAACTTGTGTTCCTTCTTTCCACTGCAGTGGTCTAATACTTCTTTATGAGTAATGATATGGGTGGTTTTCAAGTTTCCATATGAGGTTGTGTGGTTGTCCTCACTGCACTGTAGGGATGGGCAAAATTGCCATAATTCATATTGCCTGTGTTCATGAAATGCAGGAAAATACACAACAAAATTATGCATTTTCCAAAAATGTTTTCAAATGTGAAGAAAATTCTGGAAAAAGATAAAACAGCATAATGTAATAATTATAATAAAAATCTGCTAGATTGTTCATTTGTTTTCTGCACATATATTGTCTATGAATAAAGAACTTTTCACAAAAAGCAATTTTTCCTATGAGAAAAGGTATTGATAAGGAAAAAGATTCACAAAATGTTCCACAGCTTTTCACAAAATTCCATGAACTTGATAATTTGAATTTCTATGGCATTTGCTGGCAGATGAAAAGCTTACACAGCACAACTGCACTATGTACCATGTTTTTCTTGGACAGTATGCCATTGTGAGGGTGGTATCCAGTGATGATAGCGACTGTCCAAACAGTGACTCATTTACAGTGCTACCCATTTGGGTTACCCTGTAAGGGTAGAGATGGAATACAAAAGTGAAGGAGGGTGACAGGAAGAGGAGGGATAGGGAGGAGAAGGGGAGGGACAGGGAAAAGGGCTTGTGTGGAGTAGTGTGCCATGCTGCCATAGAGCTAGTCATGTGGTGTGGTGGTGAGAGTGGCTAGCTTCGGTGCAACAGGTACTGGGTTCAGGGCTGGGGACAAGGGAAAATTTTACTGCTGCCATTTTTTTTTGTCAGACTGTCTCCCTCTCCCCAACATGCACCCTCTGGAGTTGGTTATATTTAGTCAGGGGGGTGAAGGGGGCAAAGCCCTGAATGAGGCTGAGTGTGTGGTGGCACAGCCCCCCTCCGCATAAATATTATTTTAAGTTGCCGGATGTCTTGTCACCCAGAAATGTACATCACTGATTTCCTTTACGATGATGTACACTCACTGTAACAGTGATCACTGTTTTACAATTACTGTTATGACATGGAACAGTGATGGCACCATGATTAGGGTGCCGTCATGTGGGTGTTGCAACAAAGTTATGAGTGATAGGAGCATTCTGGATTTTAGAGTGCCCCGCACTCACACTATGTTTGGCGTCTTCACAATTTGCCCACCCTTCACGGCATGCCTGACCCCGATGTAGATACACGTAGTTCAGGGTGTGTGTGGAAGCAAAGCCCCCACATAAAACATAAGTCTTCTGGGGATGGTTCTTTGTCATGGTAACTTTCTGGTGGTGCAATGTCACCCATGATCAGGATGCAATTACATTTTTCCTGCCATCAAAATTACTGTGATCACATCTCCCAAGCACTGGCATGGTGATTCCTCCTTGACTATACGGATATAGTCCATTTATACATAGTACTCTTATCTTGAATGTCTAGAAACATACAAGCAAAACCAATGTTAGCGAAAAAAGGCCACTAATCCATCCAGTGTGATCTGTTGTACCTTTTCACCTTACCCCATGATCAACTTATGAGAAAGGGTTTTCTAACTACTGGAAAGGGCCTGGTGGTGGGAAAACCTACTGAACATTTAGAACTCACCTTCACTCCTACCCTTGTTTTGGACCAGATAATGTGGCCAACATGGTTACTGTAACAGCAGGTTCGATTGATCACTGGTCTCATTATTTAAAACAAACAAAATACGTAATATAAAATAGGTCCCTATGGCCCTCTATGATGAGCATTGCAGCACTCTTCCAACAATGACATTACAGTTCCTGGGAGATTGGAACCCTGTGCATGCTGAAAGAAATGTTGGCTTGTATCTCTGTGGTGTGATCTATAATTTTAAGAAGTGAATTAAACAATGAATATACTTTTTCTCAAAAATCAAACTGTCATGTATGTCTTTGGATTGAATAAAATTTGCTGATCTTTGTTTCTGAACACACTTTAAAGAGCTAGTGGAGCCAAAACAGGAAGACAGGAAAATAATACAAATTTTAAGAAGTAGTCCGTTGTAACTTTTTATTTCTGAAGTATTTTTATTTTTCCCTTTGCTCATTAGAAAGTCTTCCATTTGACAATATTGTGCTAGGTGTGTGGGGTAGCTCGTGGTCTGGCAGCTGACATATCTATCTCTATCCCCCCACTACATCATCAGCACTGTGATAGCACTGATGGAGACATCACAGATAACTGACCTGCAGCAACTTAGTGGCTGTTCCTACGCACCAGTGATGTAACAGTCAGTGAGGTTACAGTAGTGATGATGTAGTGGGGGAATACAGATAGATGTCAGCTGCCAGGCAGAGTGCTGTTCCACACTTCACACCTACTAACATCTGGTAAACAGTCTCCAAATTAACCTTGTAGGGTCAGACTGATATATCAGTCCAAAATTCCTATATGTTCTAATTCTGTCTGCAACCTAAGAGTTAAAGAAAGGGAAAACCTACCTCAGATTTAAAAGGTAATTGTTGACTGCTTTTAAAATTAATATTAGCACACTAGCTCTTTTAAGTACATATTTTTATTCTTTATGGGATGATGACAGTTCTAAAATATATACTGTAAGTTGCATGCTACAGTAGCTTTAGCATTCTTCCCTGTAAAAGCGAAATTTAGTATTTGGCACCAATAACATAATGTGAAAATATTAACTGTTTTACTGTGAACAAGTCAGTCTTCCCATCAGTACATTGAAGGATAACATTTAGGTGGCAGAGAAGAATTATGGTAAACTTTAACAGCTAATAAATCTTTATTTAAACAAGGGACCTCTAAAATTTAATTAGGCATATGGAAGCAAAGATCATTCTGAGGAAAAAAGTCATGCCAAACCTCACTGGAAAAGACATCTGCTTCATGTACAAATTTCTCTCAGTGGAATGTCTTTCCTTTCAATCCCAGGTGGAAACACTGTAGCAACGAATCCAGTTTTAAGAACAGATATTTAGAAATATATACGCACATAACCTATAAAAATGCTCTGTGGGTCCTTTTGGAGGTCGAATGGTCTACATAAAAGTAACTTTAAATTCTATCACTTTTTTTACACTAGTGTGATAAATGATGGCCTTTTCTGTGAACTCACATTGCTGCACAGTATTCTGTCAAAGCATTGCATAAAGGATAGGACATTCATGTTAACTTGTTTCCTACTATGACTGAGCAGAAAATTGATTTGCAAACATCCACATGTTTGCAATGCACAGCACTGCCTATTATATGCTGTTTGACAAAACAGCTTACCTTGGGAGACAGAGGTCCAAAACTGAAGTAAACTTTTCCTCATGACTTTTACAAAATCTTTGGTGTGATGGCATCAAGTTTATAAACATAATTTTCACAGAAGTTCACATTTTGCAATGTAATTTGACATAAAATTTCAGGGGCTCATTTCTAAGTCACAGCCAGGCAGCACAAGATAAGTGATTTATTCATGCAAATTTCCCCTGCAGCCCAAAATTTCAGTACTCAGTGTCAAGTTTGTGATGCCGAGAGTAGGACTGTATTGGCTCTATGTGGCCTTATGGGCCCTTTTCATCATGCTCTCTACCTCCTTTGTCATGTGCCCCTATGCTATTTGTGAGTGCAAGGGAAATATTTGTAAACCTGCTTGAGTATATATTATTGGGGTCACAAAGTGGTCCTACTTAACACTTTGTGACAGAGTTATTGACTAAAAGTTGGGCCTCAAACATCTACTAAATATTCAGTTTAAAATAATTAGGTTTTCAAGTTTTGTATTTAATGTTAATGATTTTTAAATTTTTTTTATACTGTCTCATTTTTGATCCTTTAAGTCTTACAACAAAAACTGTTATGTATTCCACTGTGTGTTTCAGAAACATTACTTTCTCAAGAACGGATGTCATGGTTGAGATAATTATTTCAAACAATAAAAACATTAGAAAACATTACTTTATACAGAGGGTAGGTAACCTGTGGTGTAATCTTCCAGTGAAGTTGTGGAAGCTAGCACTGTTAAGGCTTTTAAAGCAGGCTAGAGAATTCTTTCACAGAAAGGGTGGTGGATCCATGGAACAGCCTCCTGGCAGAGATTGTAGGGGCAAAAACAGTAGGGAAATTCAAAAGCACATCAGACAGACATAAAGAAACTCTAATGATAGGAAAGAAAGAATAAGCCATAGATCATTTAGGATCTGCTGTATATGAAACAGATAGGAAAAATGAGTACACTAAGTAGGCTAAGCAGTCCTTATTTGCCGTCAGATTCTGTGTTTGTGTAGGGAGATTTCTGAAGGAGAATGACATTGAGCGTTTCATAACATAAGTAGGATAAAATTCTTATTGTTAAACTTGGATGTGTGTCCATGTTCAAATTAGATATAGTCACTGCCATGCAGCAGAAGGGCTGAACAAGATGTACCCCAAGTCCTCCATCATCACAATACTACTTTAGTACAATACTTGGTTACAGTTGCTGTGCTTCTGGCCATGTAGCTTTCCTTGTGTGTGTGTCATGGATGGAAAGCATTATGATATCGTAATTAGTGCACTTCACATTCAGAAAATCCTCACCAATGCTTTTTATGGAGCTTGCAAAGTTAAGGGGCAAAACTGCATGGTAAATTCTGGGAAACTGAAATAAAATGGCACTATCTTATCAATGGCAATAGCCATAAATATTATGGAAGTGGGGGCTTTTCAGATTGGATTTGTTCACCAGATTTTCTTTTATACTATTTATTCTTCCCATCCTGGCTAGTCTCCCCCCCCCAACTGACCCCCACCAGCCATAGAAACATAGAAACATAAAATTTGACAGCAGATAAGGACCGCTTGGCCCACCCAGTCTGCCCATTTCCCTACCTACTGGATAAGCTGCAGATCCTAGTTAACCAGCAACCTACTTCTTCCTACCCCCCAGAATGGCCTTATGACTGTCCCATGTATGCTTGAATTCCACCACTGTTTTGACTCCACAACCTCCTCCGGAAGGCCGTTCCATGCATCCACAACCCTCTCTGTGAAAAAATACTTCTTTAAATTACCTCTGAGCCGCCCCTCCTCTATCTTCAAATTGTGCCCCCTTGTTCTTGCACACCTCTTTTTTTGAAAGATGCTACCCTCTTGGACTTTGTTGATTCCCTTGAGGTACTTGAAAGTTTCTATCATGTCCCCCCCTCCCTCCTTTCCTCGAGGCTATACATATTAAACTCATTTAGTGTCTCGTCATATGTCTTCTGGTGCAGACCCTGCACCATTTTGAGTTGCCCTCCAATCTGATTTTACTTGGCGGTGGTTGCTTTACATTCATCTGATGGAGTCAGAGCAGATGCATAATCAGAATGTCAAATCTGCTGCCTGCCTCTGATGCATTAGCCATCATCATAATGTAATGAGAGGTAAAACTTGACATTCTTATATCCAACATTTACAGTATTCCAAACAGAATCAGCACTTTTTTAAGGGCGGTGGCCAACAGTGCCAAAATGGTGTTATGCAATATCTGTCAATGCAAGTAAACCACCAAACAGAACTGTTTAAAACAGTCATACCATTACGTGTAGAGACAAGGTATACTGCAGAACTGTGTTCTGATTTAGTTCTTGGAGCAGCAACACTACATGGAGGAGGAGGCACTGCACTATGGGAGATCATCATCAGCAGAATAGTTAGCTGTTCATTGTGATTTGACAAGAAGACAGCAACACCACATGGAGGAGGAGGAGGAGGCACAGAGGCATGGAACATCAGCAACAGCAGCAAGGTATGTACAACTTTGTTATGATTTGATTCTTTGGTTGGGGCACCTAAACCCATGGATCTTGACTGGGAGGCAGAGGACATATGGACGACGTCATCAACATCAGCTGCAGTATTCCAAAGCGTGGACCTGCACAGAGAGGTACAAAGAATTTAGTAACACGGCATAAACAAAATGCACCCACCTACCCTCCTTTCACTAATCTTCTACTGCAGTCAAACAGAAGTAGCTGAGCTAATCAAATCACCAGTTGAATAAGGTTAATAATAAAGTTTAATACAGCGTACACTTACCTTCAAATTTGTGATGAACATGCCATGAAGGCACATAGCTGGAGGAGAATATCATACCCACAGCATCTATAGCATCCAATAGAGACAGACCTGAAAAGAAAATTAGAAAGAGGAAGTGTTTCACAAACACACACACAAGGAAACATAGAATTGGTCAGTAGAGATGGACTTTTTGGCCCACCAAGTCTGCCCATCCTTTCCCTGCCTATTCTGCTACTGTAGATATCCTTCCCATGCATGGCATGCTTGAAACCCACCAGTTTTTCCAATAACACCATGCTGGAAGACAGTTTGAGGCATCCACCAACCTCTCAGTGAAGAAATACTTCCTGACATCCTTCTTAAATGTTCCCTCTCAAAGAAATGAATGTGCAAACTAAGTAACCTCCCCAAACCCCATTGCCAGACTATGGTAGCACAGTACCCTAACAACAATTGGACTACTGAACTCACCTGTAGAATAAAGAAGAAACATTGGTGTGCTACAGTACTTATTACTTACCTTCTTGAGATTTCCTTGCCATAAGCAATGCACACAGGTGGATAAAAACATCATGCAGCAGCAGACAGAATCAATAGGTACAGACCGGAAAAAGGAGCATAAAAATTGTTTTGCAAACAGAACACACTTATCAGTTATGGCCCTGCCAGGTTTTGTCTGATGCACTGGAAGTGCAGCAACAGATTAGGTGGCTGTAAACAGCAGGAAACTCTTCATCCAGCCTCCCCAGGGACAGGTGTCGAACCATACAAGGGACAATCATTATGCCATATACCCAGGACAGCCATCGAGAATGACCATACTTGTTTCCTAAACCTGGGTTGCTAGTATAGCAAGCAGTAGTGCTCATGCACAGTATCGACGGCAGGAACATTGGACAGCATAATTACAGGTCACATTGCACAGAATGCTGTATGAAGCACATGTGTAATTTATTTATTTATTTTAATTAAAAAATTGTTAACTGGGGAAGGTACCCTGAGCCAAGGCTTGTTTCCTGGTGCAACACAGGGGAGGGAGGAATGGGAGTGTAGAAGGAATGAAATCACAAAACATTAGATTGCATCTACATAGGTGGGTAACCTGTGAGTTGGACGCATGAGGAAAGGTGCCGTCCGTAATGGCGACTCCTTTCCAGCGCAATCCCTCATGCCGATGGGAGGGTAGAGTGACCGGATGAGGGGGTGGGCTAACTGGGCGACAGGATGGGTATGTGGTGACATGTGCGCAGGGGAGGAGCAAGCATGGCGAGCGTGGCTGGGAGGAGGCATAGGGCTTTAGGGTGGCGCTGCAGTGGATGGCTGAGCTGTGTTGTGGCATCGGGGTTGGCTAGTGGTTGGGGTGGGTGAGGTACCAGGTCTGGGCACTAGTACGATTTTATTGTGCCCGTCTGAACCTTTATTTTTAATGCTTTCACCTCGTGACATGCACCCCCCTGAGTTAAGAATCCTTAGGGGGTGCGGGTAACCTCCACAGAAAGCATTAAACTCTCCTAGCACCATTATCATGTGTGTTAGAGTTGTCAGAGTGCCGAAAATCTTTCGGCACTCTGACTGTGCGATAACGGTTATCACCTTTTGGGCGTCATTGCTGTCATTAGACCCAGATTGGTGACATCACAGATGTAGGAACAGAGTGGTGACAAAGCATATAAACAACAGAATGGATTGATACAATGACAACTTGTTATCATGCAATAATACAATATATCTGCCTGGATTGGTGGTACTTCAGGTGGATGTTAAAGATCCCATGGCACTTATCGAAAGAGTAAGGGAATTTTCACAGTGTCCTGACCAGATTTCCCTCATTCACTAAAAATACCACCAACAGCTTAATCTGGTTCAAGGTCAGCTGGCATTCATCTGTATCCCTCTCCTGAGTCATGCCTGAAAATAGGCAGGATTTGCCTAGTGCACTTACCCGGTCAACAAAAACTAAATAAATAAATAAATAATGCACTGGCGTCTGTTGGGGAAGGTGACGGTGCTAGTGTGACTGTAACAGCCATATTCACAACTAGCATAGGTTAAGGGGGATATTAGCAGGAGGGAGAGAATAAACAATGTCCAACCACATTTTTGGGTGGGGTTTCTTTTTATGTTTGATGCGTGCCTGCACACTAAATGTTTAGTCAGGAGTGACTAGTGATTCGGAGGGTGGCACTGCCAAGCACATTGTAGTTCACAAAAACAAGGGCTAGGTAGTCTACAACAATGACCACGCGCTGTGGGCCTGACATCACTCTCAACCTGGTGGTAAAACTTTGTGTACTTCGAAGGACTGAGTGGCTCTAATCAGAGATGACTTCAGTTCTTTGATTTACACGATGCCGATCAGCAAACAGCTAAACTTCTTTTCACTCCTGCCAGCCTGTAAAAAAGGAAACCATCACCAAAAGTTCCATTATTTATCATTTTTTGTAATAAACTAGTAGGATACTTTGTCCAAATGTAAATGTTTTCTCAAATGTATTTAAGAGGCAGTTAAATATTCTTCTTAGATTCAGAAACATTTTAAAAAGATATGTAAACCACTTCCATTGCTGCAAAAGTAAAATACTTCTGGTTTTAGAAGGACCTATAACCTTCATAGTGATACAGTACTAATCTGTAAAGGTGAGACATTCACAGAGGTTTGAGTCCCACAACCACCATCTGCATACTGTGTGACTCTGAACAAGTTGTGCTTGGATGGCACCCAGAAACGAGTTTCAGCTTACTGTGCCTTTTCTAGACCTTAACATTCTAAATTATGCTCTTGTTTGGAATTCTGCATTTATATTTATTGTCATGTAATACTGACTCCCTCTTAATGAGCAATATCAGCTGAAAGCTGTTGTGGCAAGACATGGCAAGGTGTAACAGTGAACAGAAGATTGCTTTATCACCAGCAGCTGGTTACTGCCCAGTAAAATGAAACTATTAGCTTGTCAGATCTGCACTTGAACTGCTTCTGATGAAGAAGAGGCACTCACCTGAACAAAGAGAAGTGCCCACTCTGGTCCGGTTTGGCATCTGTTGAATCTGCTGAGGTATCTGAACCCCAATCCTGATCCCTTGGGAGGCACTGCACCGCGTCAGCTGCTGCTTGGACCTGTACAAGAAAGAACACAACTGGCTTCACTGCTGCAGAAAATAAATTGTGTGATTTAGGCTAATTAAAAAGTGAAAGTACCAGATGCTGATTATTTCATGCCTTTCTTTTCCTTTCAGCACTTGAAACTTTAAGATTCTCCTGCACATGGGACTTGCAGTGTTTCTCTATGCCTCCTGCCCCTCCGGTATAACCTGTAATAAAAGAAAACTATCAATCAATGTCTGCTGTGCCATTATTAGCCCCACCTGACCCTCCCACTGCAACCCCCCCCAAGCCCTTACTTACCCACCAGGGGTCCAACGCCATAATCCTCTCTGGACCGCAGACACAATTTCACTCTTCAATGCTGGACCGCTAAATGAGGTAATCAAGTATGTCGTTCAGTGTAATTCAATGGGATTTTAAATTTAGTAGCATAACTTGGTCATTTTTAAATATTTTTACCTGAAATTTTCAACATAAATTTTTTGGGAGACCACCTCATGAAAAATGCAAGTGACATTATAAAAATATGCCCTGAAAGGTGATTATGCACTCGCTGCACAAAATCACCTTTCAGGCAGGAGCTAAACATTTTCTGCACTATTGTTCATGGGGCAGGGTCATAAGAAGGGTATGTTAAAAATCTGGAGTAAAAATATTAAAAAGCAACAAAGTTATGAGCCTACTTATTTGCGAATGCAGGCTTGTAACTTTGGTCATTTTCAATATTTTGCATCCAGATTTTCAACATAACCATTTCTTCAGAGCACCTCATGAATGTGACAGCTGTCATTTTTCAAATCCTGGCCACAGTGTGTTTTAGAGTGTATTAGATAGATAGGATCTGAACCAGAGCGTGGAGGAGGGAAGAGGTCATAGATGTAAATTTGTTCAGAAGAAGACTGTGGAGACTGAATTCAAAACTTTGGCAAGATCAACTAAAAATTGCCAGAGGTGACCATAGCGGTATGATGTGGTTTTAGAGATGGGGAGAGGAGGAGGGATAATTTGAAACCAGATTGGTGTGTGGAGGTTGGGCTGTTCTACATGAGTAACCTACTACCACTAGAGATGAGTACCCAGAATTTTAGAGAGCGGGAGAATAGATGTCTAGTTGGTAGGAGGGCTTCCTGGTAGGGGAATGATCATAGCCATCTTCTATGCTATGGGGACAACACATCGTACGGTGGACAGGTTGAGGAGATGGAGTATTTAGGGGGGTGATAGCTGGAGCTGAGATCTTCAGTAAACTAGGGTCAAGCCTGTCAGGGCTCTGCTTGGACAAGTTTAGTAATTTTAGGGCCCAGAGTACTTCAGTTATAGCCATGGGGGGAAGGAGAAACCATTTGATGGATTGGAGGAAAATTGGAGGGGTGTTGGGAAAGTGGACAGAGGAAGAGGGGACCCAGGGGAAGAGCACTGGTAGTGAAAAAGTGGCTATAGAGGAGGCCACAGAGGAGGGGGGTCTGAGCTGTCAGTGCTGGGGAAAGATGGGGAGTAGGGGAAGAGGAACCAAGAAGAGGTTGGAGAGTTTTCCAGAATTCCAACAGACAGATTCTGGAATCGTTTAGTTTATTTCTGAAGAACAGGGCTTTTGAGGAGTGTACAGCCTTTGTGCAGGCATTATGAAGGGTCCTGTATTTTTGCAGGTCAACTTGGTTTGAGGTGGCTTTGAAAATGTGCCAGGCTAGTTCTCTGGATTTTAAAAGAGAAACTAGTTTTTGGGTGACCCAAGGAAGGTGTTTCTGTCATAACTGTAGCCTTTAAAGAGGGGCATAAAGATCCCAAATTCTGAGAAGGGTTGTGGTGAAAGATGCAAGCGTAGAGTCCATGTCACAAGCAGTGAAGACACCGTACCAGTCTACTAGGTATAGTTTAGACAGGAGAGCACCAGTGTTTAGGGATTTGAGTGGATGGAACCACAGGTACTTGGGGGGGATTTTGGTGGATAAGATTTTCTATGTCAGTATGTCATGCAGTGGTCACTGAGAGTGTTGAGTAGGTGCCAGTGGGTGAGTATTTCAGGGAGTGGGATGCTAAGACCGAGTCTAATAAGGAGTGGTTGGCATAGTGAGGGTTTAATCTGGTTGGCTCGCACTGAAGTTGGGTAAGATTTTATGTGAAAGAGAAATGAACAGTAGAGTGACAGTTTGGCTTTGGCATTCATTTCAGCTTGAAATAAATCCTCCCCCTCCCCAGTTCAGGGAGGGATGTCTTTGTTAATAATCATTTGCTCATCTTTAGTACTATAGCAGAAGGCAGGTAGGCCAAAACAGTCCTGTTAAGTAAAACACACTGGGTGGTTTAATTGCACCCCTCCCCCCCCACACACACCTGAAGCTATGCTACTGATCTGTAGTTTTGCCCAGCCTTAAATTATACTATTAATAAGAAGGAACTAAACAACTGCAGCACACTTTTAGTCCGTCCTCATCGAAGGTCATATCCAAATAAATTACTTTAGCTCTTAATGTAGTAATGTGACACTCAGTATTTTGGACAGGTTAATAACAGCCTGCAGCAGAAGAGTAACTAAGGAAGTTTATGTAAACTGCACTGTGTTTCAAAGTTAATTAATGTGGTATTTACCATTTACCCTTCTGGTTCTACTTTCGAAATCCATTATTTAAAAAAATAAATAAATTACTGAATCCTTTTTTGTACTCCAGAGGCTGACTCAGGTACATAACTTCAAACAACTATACATTCCTAACTACAAAATCTTGAGGGTTCTTTATAGTAGGCAAGATTCTTTCATGTGTATTGTGTTCTGTAGAAGATTTTTTGGGTCTGTTTGGTTTGCCATATTAGATCACTTTCATCCCACTGGAATGCAGGTGAATTGCTATTTTGGAGACTAGTGGGGAGAGATCTTTGCACTTTCAGTTCAGTGTTGATACAAGTAGTTCAGTTGTTCCTGACTCAGTCTGTAATTGAGAGTGATGTCCTAATTTAGTAGCCTTTCATTGTCATTAGTCCCCCTCATTTCTGTTTAGTGCCAAAGTGATTGCTGCATTACAAACATCTTTTACTCAGAGATTCCATCTCTGCGTGGTCAATTGTTTTTCCTTTGAAGTTTTGGAATCCAGTGTGCTTAGGTGTGAAATTTAATAACTGTGACTGCTGCAAATTATTATTACTGATACAAAACAGTTTCTTGAAGATTACGTAATAATGTGGTTCTTAGTGACCGCTGTGCCACCTACCATAAATAGCATTATCCAGAGGAAGTACAGTAACCTTAGTCTGTTCAATTAAAATAAAAGATAACCTGAAAATAATAAAAATGTATGCAATTCAAAGGCAGTAAATATGGTAGAATATAGCTCATTTAGCCATATACTTCGTAAAAGAATAAACTTGTTAAGGTAACATTTACTTTAAAGGAGAACTGTGCTTGCCTGTCTGTCACTTTTTTATACAAAGTTTTTTTTTTAATACTGGTTTACATTGTGTAATTAAATAAGAAACAAAAGAGGGTGTTACCTGACTGGGGTTAGCTGCTGCTGTAAATAAAGCCAGGCTATAGACAAATCAACAATTTACAGCACTCACTCCTGTGGAAGAGATAGGGTGCCTCAAAAAGCCAAAGATTTGGTGCCATTGTATGCACTGAAAATGAAAAGTTGGACATGGAAATCTGAACTGGGTGAGCGCTGTTATTTGTTAATTTGTCTGCACTGTGTTATTGTTTTATCTTTTATCTGACCTTTTAATAAATTATATTTCTGATTTACACAGGTCAGAAGGGAACTCTATGTCCATCATGCCTCCCCACCCGCTTCATAGCGCGATGAATAAGAATGCTGTGCAAACATACAGTCATTTATTGGGATTGCACTACCCACTCTACTACTCATTGCACCTAGATTCCCACATGTAGTTCTGCCCACTGAATTTGCTAAAAAGCCAGTCAGGATGGAATAATAACAGCACTGGAAGCAGTATGTAAAACTCAGTATTTATAAAAAAAAAAAAAAAATGCAGATTAATTTCACACAGTTTGCCATTTTGACTACCAATGAAAACATGGACAGTAACTGACCCGATAAAATGCAGTACAGCCAAAATATTTTAATAAAGAATTTTTTTAAATATGTTTTATAATGTTACATGTTTTGTAAAATGTCACTTTTATTTTCATTTTTTTCCAGTTATCAAACTGGCATATTGATATTTATAAAATGGGTTGTGAAAAGCGTGCAACCCAATTGGTGGAGTCCCTCTCTGTGGCCATGCATTACATTTCCTTTTTAATGTACTATTCCATGGAGGGACTCAGGGAAAGGTCCATCAGCACTCATTCTCTGCTTGAGAAAGCCAAAGGAGAACAGCAGCCATTAAGCATGTGGTGAAGTGAGAGAGTCCAGCTGTCAAAATAGTGTATAATTCATTTGTCAAGGTAAAAGCAGAACTATAACACTGGTATACTGCTGGCAGCGGTGGCTCTCTCACTTCCTGATGCAACAAGGCAGTGCTGTTCCCTTGTGGAGCGAGCTGCTGTGTAAGGGTACCCCTTCCCACCCAGCCGCCCCGCTGTGTCTCTCTGCATGTTACCCAGAACAATAATGCATCTCTGTTAGTGTGTATCTCTGTAGTAATCATTTGTGTCCCAAGTGGTAGCAGTGAGTAGGAGCCCAGATCACAGTGAGAGTGTCAGGGTATCGTGGTTGACAGAGGCAGAGAGAGCAAGGTAGAGAGAAAAAGCGAGGTAGAGAGAGAGACAGAGAGATGATCGCTGCCTTCCTGAAGCTGTGTCTCACATCTGTGCCCTGCTTGGTCCACTGCAAAAACTGAGAGAGTGACAGAGACTGCAGGAGTGAGCAATATTCCGCTCCCCCCTCCCTGAGCAATTAAAAAAATGATACTGTTGCTCAGCAAGTGTGCCATGTCCTGTCCCACAGCACACAGTGCAACAAAGCTTCCCGTACCATGTGCCAGTATCTGCACACAAGACAGGTTGTTTTGGCTTTCCCTTGTTGTCCCACGGAAGACACTCACATTGCTCTGGAAGTAGTGTCTGGTGGGCAGGTAGGGTTGTTGTTCTTTGTAGATGGGATCACAGCTGAAATGGGGACTGTAAGCACTGCATGACTGGGGGAGAGAGAGAGAGAGAAACAGTGCAGAGGGAGAGAGAGTGAGAGATGCACAGTGAGAGGAGGGTGGTGCAACAGTGAGCAGCAATGAAATGCAATGGGTATGTGTAAGTGAGATGCCCTCTCCTCTGATTTTCTATCTTTGACTGGTGCTTAGTGGAGATCATGGGGCAGGGAGACTGATATTTGCCCTTACTGTGGCAGGAGAGGGGTGCAAAGTGATGTCAGAATGTCCTGCAAATGTAAGTTAGAGAGCGACACAGTGGGACTGGGACATGCAGTGAAAAGTTGTGGCACTGTACTGTCTCAGCTGTGGTTATCTATCATAGTTCTGGTTTTTAATTTTGCCCCTTCAATCTGTGGTCTTTCACTGTGCTATGTCTTACTAATGCTGACTGCCACAGTAGTGGGGAGAGTAACCACCGGCCACACATCATCCACCCACATGTCTGACAGTGAGTGACAGAACAGAGAGAGTAAGAGAGAGAGAGAGAGAGAGAGAGAGAGACAGAGACAGAGAGAGAGAGAGAGAGAGAGAGAGAACAGTGCCAAATTCCTGCAGGCTTCTTTCTCTGTCTGTTTCTGTTCAGGTTTCAGTCCTGGCTATACGATGTCACTAACCACAACCTTGCTTCCTTCTCCTTTCCCGAAACTGGCCCATGTCACAGTCTGTGGAGCATACAGCTATGCACTTGAAAGAGCATATCAAGGTGTGTGTTGGTTGGAATGGGGGGTTAAAACACTTCTCCACACAGCACAAAGCAGTATGAGACAGTAAATGTGACACATGACATAAGTACTGTATGTGTCATATTTTTCTGTGCATAAGAGGCATCCAGTGTGCTTTTCTTATGAGAAACTACTTTGTGAAGTGGCAGGATACAGTCACTTTTTACTGTTCCCACAGGTCAAAAACCCTTTCTATCCCTAACATACTAACATACTAAAATGCCAGCAGAATAGGCCTAACGGTCTTCGTGTCTGTTTCCTGCTTGGTCAGCCCCAACCTGGTGCTGACCTTGCTGTCCTCGCTTCTCTGGCTTCTCCCTTCCCAGTTCCGGATATTCTTGCTGCATTGGATTTTGGTTTCAGAACTCTTCCCTGTACCTGTCCCACCCCTCTTGAACCCTCCACTGTCTCTGCCTCCACCAGCCCCTAGGCAGTGCATTCCATGGCTCCACCACCCCTCTCAGTGAAGTAGCACCTCCTCCTTTCTCCTGAATCTTCTCCCTCCAGCTTCCACCCATGCCCCCTAGTGGCCCCTTCCTCCCTCCTTCAAGCACCCTGACTGTTCCTCCCTATTTACCCTCTTCATGTACCTGAAGACCTCTATCATGTCCCCGGTCCCTTCTCTCTTCAATGTGTACATATTTAGCTCTTGAGCCTCTCTCATAGGTCCTGTCCCCAAGCCCCAAATCATTTTGGTTGCCCCTCTGGACCCTCTCCAGGAGGTTAATGTCCCTCTTTAAGTGTGGCCTCCAAAACTGCATGCAGTACTCAAGGTCGCGGCCTCACCAAGCAGTTATACAGAGGGAGTATCACTTCCTCCTTCTGAGGTGATCCCTCAGCGATGCATCCCAGCATCCTGTTGGCCTTGGCTGCTGCCCTCCTACAAGTCTCAGAGTTGTTCATCTTGACATCCACCACCACCCCCAGGTCCCTCTCAGCCATCGAGACTTGTAGCATTTCCCCCAGGGTGTACACTTGGCCTGGGTTTCTGGCCTCCAGGTGGAGTACCTTGCATTTCCCTGCATTGAACCTCAGCTTCCACTTTCTAGACCATCTTTCCAGAGCCTCCAGGTCCCCCTGTAGGGCCACCCTCCCCTCCTCCCCATCCACCACCGTCCCCAGTTTCGAGTCATCTGCAAAGAGACTCATCTCACTCCTGATTCCTGTCCTTATGTCAGATACGTAGGCGTTGAACAGAAGGGGCCCCAGGACTGATCCCTGTGGACCCCACTAATGACCCTCCTTGGGATGAGACTATCCCACTAACTACGCACCCTCTGGGTCCGGTCCTGGAGCCAATTGCCTATCCATCTGATCATCTGGTTTCCACCCCATTTCTCCCAGCTTATCCAACAGGCCCACGTGAGGAACAGAGTCAAATGCCTTGCTGAAGTCTAGAAAGAGACATCCACTGGTCTACCCAGGTCCAAGGCACTTGTCACCCAGTCATAGAACTCCACCAGGTTTGTCTGACACGATTTCCCTGGGATGAATCCATGCTGTCTATCGTCCAGGCACCCTGACTTATCCAGGTCCCCCCCTAGCCTCTCCTTGACAATGCCCTCCATCACCTTGCCCACCACCGATGTCAGGCTGACAGGCCTGTAGTTCTCTGCCACCTCCCTTGAATCCCCCCTTGTGGATAGGCACTATATGCACCACCTTCCAGTCTTGGGGCACCCACCCTGTCCTCAGAGAGATGGTGAAAAGCTCTGCCAGGGGTTTTGCCAGCACATCTGCAAGTTCCTTCAACACTCTGGGATGTAATTTATCTGGCCCTGGTGCTTTCTCCGTCTTAAGGGAGCTGAGGGCTTCCTTCACTCTCTCTGCTGTGATTTCCATTTCCGGTACCTCTTCTCCCTGCTTAGCTCTCCCCCCACCTGCCAGTGATGCCTCCCTTCTCCCCAGACCTGCCGATCGGTAAGGGTCCCCCCCTCCTCAGTATCTCTGTCTCCTCCCATGTATGATGCAGCACCCCCATTTTCCCTGGTGAAACTGAGGTGAAGTACTCATTTAGTACCTCAGCCTGCTCCCCGGGTCTTGTGCCCATCTCTCCCTGATTTAATCCTGCTAATCTGCCCCTTCGCCCTTCGCTTTTTCCCCAATGTATCTAAAGAACCCCTTGTTTCTCTCCTAATTTCCTGGCCAGGTTCTGCTCCTTCCTTGCCTTAGCCGCCTCACCACTCTAGTGGCACTTCTCAGCCATCAGCCTCGCATCCCCCATCTCTTTCACTCCTTGAGCACTTGAATTGCTTATAGGCTGCTTTCTTTCCCGCACCACCTCCTGGACCTCCCTGGTCCACCAACAGGGTTTTGGGCCCTCACCGCATTTCTCTTTACCTTGCACAGGTGCTGGTAGCATCCTGCACCCCTATCCTGATGATTTCCCACCTACTATCAGCCCATGTCTGACCCAATCCCATCCAAATGCTCCTTAAGGATCCTTCCCATTTCCTTAAAATCCTCCCCTGAAGTCGGGTTACCTGCCTTTGTGCAGCCATCTACCCCTCCTAGGTCCAGGCAGAACCAGACCGTGGCATGGTCACTCCCGCCAATGGGTCCCTTACCTCCAGGCTCCCAATCTGGTCACTGTCTGCCAGGACCACATCCAGTACCCATGCCTCCCTGGTCAGTTCCCTCACCTGCTGAGTTAGGAACGCTGCCTTGAAAGACATCCAACAACCTCTGTTCCCTGGTCACAGAGGATGTCATAGTCTCCCAGTCTGTTTCTGCATGTTTAAGTCCCCAACACCACCACTGCTCTCTGCCCAGTCTGCAGTGTCTCCTAACATCTGCCACCAGACTGTCCTCCAGCTCCTCCGCCAGGGCAGGGGGTCTATACACCACTTATTTCTACTCTCTTGCCCCCTTGTTATCAAGGGTGACCCAAATTGCCTCCACGGTTCCCTCCACCTCCTACTCCCCTATGCCAATGCAGTTTTTGACTATCATTGCTACCCTCCTCCCCTTCCCTCCCCTGTCCTTCCTGAACATAGTGTATCCCTCCAGGTTCAGGTCCCAGTCATGTCTTGCAGTGGCTCAAGTCTCAGTGACCGCTGCCACATCCACTGCTCCCTCAGTCAGCATCGCCTGGAGCTCAGGCATTTTATTGCCCAAGCTCCCTGCATTTAGCAGGACACCTTCCACCCTTTCCTTGTAGTTCCATTTCTGCTCGTGCTCCCATGGGAATTCTGTTTTCCCTGGTCTGCACTTTGCCAGTTGGCCTTTTCCTGCAATCCTCCTGGTCCCCAGGTGGAGACAGAGTCCTCCTTATCGGCACCCCTTGACAGCCCTTTCTCCCATCCCCTTCACAAGTTTAAACCCCACTTTTCACCAATGAACCCTCTATTTTCAACTTAAGTATTCCCTCCTCCAAATTGAGATGTAGTCTATCTCTAGCATACAGCTCCTTATCCTCCCAGTTCTCCCAATCCCCATCAACCCATACCCTCTGGCCTCACACCACTCTCTGAGCCACTGGTTTATCTCCCTAATTTTCCTTTTGTGTTCCCCACTAGCTCTTGGCACTGGCAGGACTTCTGAGAAGGAAACTGTGCATCCTATGTCATGACAGACCCTGGCGAGCTCCCTGAATCTTGCCTGTATCTCTAGCTCGCTATTTCCCTCAATGTCATTTGTACCCAGGTGGACCAGTATGTCTGGGGAACCCCCACAATCCTTTGCCAGCTGATATACCTTGTGTTTAGCCCTGTGCACCGTTAGTCCAGGGAAGCATCTTGTTCTAACTGGCCAGACTTCTCCCTCCTTATCCCATTTGATACCCCTGATCATAGAATCCCCAGCAGGAGCACTCTGACCACTCCTTTCCTCCATTCCCCCTCCATGTCCCTCATCCTTCTACAGGCCCTCCACCCAGCTGGCTCCTTGTTCCTCCCTCATCTGGGTGCCACATGCCACCCCCTCCTTATTTACCATGGCCACCCCTCCCTCCAATCCTATGCCTCCTCCTGAGTATCCTTCTGTTCCTTGCTAATTCCCCTCACTGCTCGCAACTGGTCTTTCCCCATCTGCTAAACTAGCCTGGCTCATCCTCCCTTCCTTCCTGTCTCCATTTAGTTCCTCCTGCAGTCATGTTCCCTGGCCTCAAACCCTCAGCTCCTTTACTGAATCCTCCTTGTACTTCTGGTCCTTCTCCTTACCATTCCTCCCAACTGGTCCTTCTCCTTGCGCTTTCCTCCCTCTTCCCCTGCCCCTCCTGCTCTGATTCACTGCTCCCCATTCTCCTGCATTCCAGGTCCCCCTATTCTTCCTGCTATCTGGCCCCTGCCTCCTGCCTCCCACTCCCACCCCTTTCCGTCTCTAACCACCCCTGTCGTGGGCTACATCACCCCCTCATCCTTGAGCAGAAGAAGAGAATTGAAGGGTTATCGAGTGTAAGGTCTGATCCACCTCCCGCCTTGCTTCCTTCTGTCCAGCCCTGGCCATCTGCCTACTTCCTGAGAATGTTGTCCCTCCGTCCCCTTTGTGAGGGTCCCCAGTTACCTGCCTGCTTCCTTGGTAGTGTCCTTGGACCCCTCTGCCAGATTCCCACGTGACCCCTGAGTATTCTCCTGCACTCCTTTCCCTATGCCCCCACCCCCAGTGCTTGGTGCAACCCTGTGGGAGATTCCCAGCCCCTTCCCCAACCATACCACCCCTTCCCCAGCTTTCTCCAATCCTCGCAACCTCCTCCCTAAGCTGTGCTAGCTGGTAGCACACTGGGAAACCACCGAACTTCCAAGCCCAGTCCAGTATCATGGCTGCTCCACACCCTGTGCACCCCACCACTCCCAAGATGCGGCCCTAATGATGTGTGGTTCCATCCCTTCCAAATAGGTTTCCTGGTGAGCCACCAGGTTCCCCCCTAGTCCAAGATACCCCTACTGCCTAATCAGGTCACCCACTAATCTTAGAGACAGTCCCACTGTATACAAGTAACTCTGTTACTAGGTGCAGTACAACACATTAAACTTATAAGGAAATGAACAACTCCCAAAGCTCCTCTCTCCCAGCCTTTAAATCCTACCCCCAGTGGCTAGAACTACATGAGCTGCACCAGCAGCCTTTTCCTCCAATTGCAGGTCAGGTGTTCCCCTATAACTCCGCAGACTTCTGGGGAGGAGGGTGGGGAGGGCGGTCTTGGGCAGACACCTGACTCAAGAGATAGTGTATCAGCCCTGTTTCTCCCCTCCAAGCCCAGCAGCCAAAGAACCAGGACCAAGCAAATCCCACCAAATAGGTTTTAAATCAGAAGAAATAGACCTCTACCAGCGCAGCCTGTTACACAGTGAAACATCCACAAAATGAGCCCCACTTACAGCCACCAAATCAGTTTACAAACATCCAGCAGCACCCAAAACAATACCCTGCTAGCCCCTTAGAAGTAAGAAAGAAAAGAACTAACCTACCAAGTAAAATCCCTCTTTTTGACTTTTGTACATAACCCATGTTATAAGTGCAATAACCCACTCCATGGTATGGGGTTATGGTGATTTGATGCACGGCTGGGGTGCTGTGAGGGAACTCAGCCTGTGGCCTCATGCCTCACAACACACCCAGCGATGCATTAAATCCCCATAACAGCATACCCTGTCATGGCTATTGCTTACTGAAGTTGTCTCATAGTACCAACAATAGCAGGTAGGAAGTGTGATTACATTTTAAGAGTAGCCAACTGGTTCATTTTGTTTCTGAAGTATTTTTCATTTTGCCTTTTGTCCATTAGAATGTTTTCTACTAGAAAGCATCAGGTGTGATGAAGAGCAATGTCTTGTCTGGAGGCAGACATAGTGGATGGTGACCATACATAATAAGGCTGTGCTTCTATAGAGGAATTTGTTGGCTTCGCAGAGACTTCAAGAGTGAAACTCTAGAGGTTTCTATGATGTCATCAACTTCTGAGATTGAAACATTGCCTTAGTTGTAGATGGTCACCGATACACTGTTTTATATAGTATATGGGAGCCCTATATTGTTGTTGTGTTTTTTTTTTTTAGGTTGGTTGTTACCTTCACTTTTATGTGGTGCCACTTCTGCTGCTGCTTGTTCCAGCTTCTGTGTGATTTGGACCATGTTGGTTCAGAAAACTGCTGTGTGGTGGTTACGACCATCTTTGCCCGCAGTGTTTATTTTTTAAATGAACAAAAAAAGAGTAGTTCACTTTCTGGACACAGAGCCAAGTGTGACTCTTCATGTCCAAACTAGGTGGGTTGAGTTCCACTTCTCGGTACTCACTTAACTGTGCTTCAATGATTCTGATACTTTTCCCACTGAAGCCACATAGTGTGAGCCAATCATCTGGCAGGCCTAGGCAGAAAAGTTGTACTATAGACGTGATGTCAGAACGATAGTACAACAACTTTTTGACCTTTGAACTGTCTTACAACAAGATTTCAGCAGTTACTGAAATCTGTCCACAATAGAAGGGTCCAATATACTATATAGCTAGTTCTATTCACCTTTATACCTCATCATCATTGTGATCACACTGATTATGACATCGAAAGTGACCAGTCAAGCAGCAAATGAGTGGCACTTCACGGGCAGATGTGATATCGCAGTCTGTGAGGTCACAATGCTGATGAGGTGTGAAGGGGACTAGAACTACTGTAGATATGTCAGCTACCAAGAAAGAGCTATTCCACACATCACACCTGGTATTTTCAGGTAGAACATCTTTTAATTAGCAAAAGGGAAAAGAAGAAGTACTGTACCTCAGATATGAAAGGTGACTGACTGTTTTTAAAATGTATTACAGTGGTCCCTTGCTATAGCAAACTACAGTGTAGCAAATGACCACATATAACAACTGTAGAAACTGGCTCCTGACTGTCAGTGTTAAAATTGATGTAAAAGAGCTGATTTTCTTGACAGTTTAGTTAGATGTCGGTTCAATCCATCAGTGCTGACCTGTCGCAGTTACTGTAGTTGGCTGCTAATTAGGTCTAGTTATTCTGCTTACTGTAGTTTGGGATTGCTAAATACAGGCACATCTACTGCATAGAGACAGGCTTACCAACTCCTTAGCTCACTACATTTAGAAAGTCACAACAAAGTGGTCAGGATACACAGTGGAAACAAAGCTGGTCATTTAGATAAGCTCAGTTCTGTAGAGAGTCTGTCAAAAATGTCACAAGAGTCAGGCTAATTGAAGTCCATGATATATGCCTGCAGAAAGCAGGAAGTTGCATTGCTAAGTTTTGCCAATGAATATGCAGAGCATGATGGACTGTCCAGAAAAACTCATGTGGCCATATGAGGGGGAAATCAACCAGGCAGCACAGCTGTAGTTCACTCAGCAATGAGCAAATTGTGTGTGTGCCTGTGTTGGAATGTATTGTGAAAAGAAATCAGAGCAAATTGCCAAGGAGATCCACAATGCTGACACTAAATTTAAATTTTCATAGGTGTTGGTTTCAAATCAAGAGGCTGTAAAGCCATTTTAGACTTGTCACTTACCAGTGGAAATAGACCCATTTCTTTTCACCAATGTGTCCATTCAGAAGATACTTGAAAGTGGATATACTTGATGCCTCCACACCTATTGTTGGAAGTGCATTCCATGCATCCACCACTCTGACTGAATTATTTTCCTCTTTTGTGGTCTTGTATACCTCTCCTTGAATCTGAAGTGAGTGGATTCTTATTGCCCTACCCAAATTAGATTGTTTGGTAAGATCAGCCAATTTCCATATTAGTTCATTTCCAAATGCCCTAAATACAAAACAGAGATCCCCTCTGATTTTCCTATAGTCCATGGAATATAAACCCAAGCTCTGCATTCTATCAAAATAATTTTCATCTTTGACAGTTTTTACTCTCTTTTTAAGCCTTCTTTGCATGCTTTCCATCGATTTGGTTCTACTAATTCTCTGTGGGCTGGGGAAAGGGGCTTCATACTCTAATAAAGGCCTAACCAGGGATCTGTACAGATGCACTAATACATCTTTTTTCCTACTTTTGATGTTTTGCATGATATTACCCATTACTCTGTTAGCCCTCTTCACAGTTTCTTTATTACGATGTTCAAAACTTAACATATTTATAATTACCGGGTCTCCCTTTTTCCCATAGGGAAACCGTGGTGTTATTTGCCATAATAAAGGAGTGTTTATTACGGCAAACATGTGCACGGTTTCCTTTGCTGTACGCACTTGCCCATCGTAGCGTTCTCCTTTCCTGACCGCGGCTACCACCTTCTTGCCATGAAGCAAATTGCCAGGCTAACTTGGCGTTATTATTTTATTTTTTTAAATCTAATTTTCCACAATTCTGGGGCCAAATAAACATTTTAAAAATCTTGGAACACTTCTCGGATATAGCGCCACTTCATTTGTGAGTGAAGATGAAAATGGAGGGCAGCGGCTTACCTCTGCTATTTTATATAATTGCGATGGCAAGAAGGAAACCAGTAATTATATAAAATAAAATATGGAGTAATGTGTAAACTCAAAGTTTACACCTGAGGGGTAAGATGCTTATAAACCCCTGAGCTTTCTCTTGGGGTTTATGTAGCATCTAACCCTTCAGGTGTGCATAAACATCTGCCCACAATCACCAACTTTATCCTATAGTTATTAACACCCCAAGGTCCTTTTCATTTACAGTGCTCTCAATAATTTTATTATTTATGGTTTATTGTGCTCTTTGGTTGTTACTCCTCAAGTGCATAACCCTGCACTTACTTTCATTAAATTTCATTTTATGTGCAGTTGCCCATTTTGAAATTTATTTATTGCTTCAATATTATTCACAATCACAGTTACGTTGGTATCGTCAGTGTATTTTTGTAACCATGCCCCCTCCAGCACTTGCACACTAGTGACAAAAATATTGAACAACAGGGTCCCAAAATTGATCCCTGTGGTACTCCACTTGTCACTTTTCCCCAGTCTGACAGGTGTCCTCTAATTTGGACCCTCTGCATTCTGTTATCCAGCCATGATGTTATCCAAGTTTCTGAATATTTATCCACTCCATGTTCGCTTTATGTTGTCAAGAGGGTCTCATGGGATACCAAATCAAATGCATTTCTATAGTCCAATAAACCACATCCATGGACATGCCCTGGTCCATGGCCTGACTTACCAGTTCGAAAAAATCTAACAAGTTGGTTACACATGACCTACCATATTCAAAATCATGCGGGGACACATCTACCAGCCCCTGCTGCCTTAGATTTTCTTCCAAAAACTGTTTGACAAAACTTTCTATTATTTTGCCTATAACGGATGTGATACTAATTGGACGATAGTTTTCAACTTTAGTTTTGTCACTATTTTTATGTATAGGGGTTATGTGAGCAATCGTCCATTCTATTAAAGCTTTTCCCTCTTGCATTGACCTGTTGAATGATAATGCTAATGGCTGACCCAATTCTTCTGCCAGAGTGTTAAGGAAATGAGGATGGAGTCCATCCGGGCCACCTGATTTATATTTATCAAGATTCCTGAGTTTCTCACACACTTGTTTTGCTGTGATTTGGATGTTCCAGACTTTGTTTGCTTTACCATCATCCACCATCATTCTCATTAACTCTAGAACTGTTTTTGTTCTGAAACACACTAAAAAGTATGTACTGAATTTTGTAGCCATCACCAGTTCATTCTCCATAATGTCCTCACCATCGTTTAGATTAGTAATCTGTTTTAGTTCATTTCTAAGGTTTCCACATAACTATAAAATCTTTTACAGTTATCCCTGTTATTACTTGCCAGGTTCAAGTCTGCCTTGGCCATAGCTTTTCATATGGCTTTTTTTATGTTTCTTTTCTTTTGTTATATTATCCCATCTTGTAAAACAGGCTTAATAATACATTGTCAACATGCATATGTTATTATTTATATATATATATAGATAGATGTAAAATTGTTATCGTATAGTTAGTTGTCCACAGCGACAGTGAGGAAATTGTGTTAGGTTGAGTTCTGGCCCTCCTTTCCTGGGTATCAGGTGCGATCTGCTGTTCTGGCTCTCACCCATCCTGCGTAAAGCAGAGAGGAAAATGCGAGAGTTAGGACGATAACCCTAATGCACCTATGCCGGTTGGGGTGTGGTAGGGGGGCTAAGGGGCTTTCAACCCTAACACTGAATTCTCTCGCTTTTGTCGGTGTGGAGCAACCCTAACTAATGCATTAAATGGAGTTTTTTGGCTCTAATTTCCTTCTTTTAGAATGATAACAAGAAATAGTGACTGCACGCGGCGGTGGGAGCGTGAGCCCAAGGGCCCCATTCTCCCGCCACATGATGTCTTGTCACATAGTAACATTGTGCCCGCAAAAGCAAATAGTAATGCGCATGGTGATGCAAAGCCAAACAGAAAGAGAAACAGTAGTGTAGACAGAAATGTTAAAACAACACAAAAGCAAAGCTAAATGAAAACACAAAGGGTAACGACAGTGGTGTGAGACGTGAACGGTAAGTGAAACAGGAACGGAACCGCAAGTGAAAATGGTAACGGTAACAGTAATGTAAGCACACAGGCTGGTTTTCCCCAAAAGCTGCATAAAGAAAGACAGTGAGTACAAAGAATGTATGCATAATAATGGTTCTCGGAGCAGAAAATGAGGAGTTGGAATACTAAATTGCTTATATCTCAGGAACCGTACGATGTAGAAAACAATTTAAAAGTCATATGATTTATGACTTTCCTGGCTAGTTTTATGCTTGGGGCTAAGAATTTTCCAATGAAAAGTCTGTATCTCCTACCGTTTCCGAGTTACGGGCCCTGAAAGGAGCAGCGAACGCCGTAATGTTATCCTACGGGAAAAAAAGAAAAGTTCGGAGTGCCATAACTTTGGCTACCTGTAATATTTTTTCACCAAACCACAAAAAAGGCACATCTGTGGGATGTTGGCTGTGTTTCCTCCAAATTTCAGCCCAAAAGACCAAACCGTTATTTTGCAGCAGGGCGCCAAAGGATTCCTGTAATGCGTCGGACGCCGTAATGTTATCCTATGGGAAAAAGCGTCAATTTTGGAGTGCCGTAACTTTGCCGCCATGTAATATTTTTTCAACAAAATACTGAAAGGCACATCTGTGAGATGCCGGTGGCCTTCCCTCCAAATTTCAGGCCAAAACACGAAACCATTCTTTTACAGCAGGGTGCCAAAAAATTGCTGTCATTTTCCCACAGCCTAGAAAAGTACTGTCAAAGTTTACTGAAAGCTTACAAATTCATCGACAGTGTTAAGTGCTTATATACTTCGTCAAGTACTTGTTCCAGAATTTGAAAACATATTTCTGGAGTGTTTAACCTCAAAATAAAAGACATGGCTAGCATCCTCAGGGTCCGACTAGGAGAATACAAAAAGAATTATGTTGCTTAAGGTGCCCAATTTTAAATGCCAAGCATTTTTCTGATCACTAACTGAAAACAAAATGGTGGATTTGTGACAGTGAAAGGCTATTTGTGAAAGTAAAAACTGTATTTGTGACACTGTTGAACTTTTTGTTAACTTTTCCCATTGACTTATAATGGGAACTTGTTTTTTGAATAACTTTTGAACCGTTTAATATTTTTTCACGAAATCTTCAAAAGGCACTTCGGGGACCCTGGCCACATGTTCCCTGAAGATTTTGGACTGGTCGCATAAACCGTGTGACCTGTAGAGATGACAGGAAAATTCCAGAAAAGCATAAACATGCATGCAGATCACGCTTAATAACTCCGAGGCCGTATAGGCAACCAGTATGGAACTTGGCATATCCCAAGGTGTATGGGTCTTGATCATGTGTTGCAAATTTCAGACAAATCTGTCAAATGGTTGCAAAATTATTACGGTGCAAAATTTTGGGTTTAACATGTAAATGGCTCCTCAATCTCTAACTATAGTGGCACTACTGTGCCACTATAATATATATATATATATATATATATATATATATATATATATATTCATGGCAAAAACTCCGTTTAATGCATCAGTTAGGTTGTTCCACAGTGACAAAGTGAGGAATTAGCTGTTAGGGTTGAAAACCCTAACTCCATTCCTCCCCCAGCACCCACACACACAGACACACACACACATTCAAGTATGGGGAGGACCAAGTCAACACAACCAATGACAGACATCCAGCATCAGGTGACAGAAATAACAAACAATTGTCTAAATGTACTACGAGACATCCCCACCCACCTGACCAGGTACTGCATGCTCAGTGGAGATCAACAGCAAAACTGAGGCCATCTACACCAAACGTCCACATCCCTGATTGCAGCTGCACACTGAGTGAGTCTGAATTAAAGGTGACTCTGACACATCTGAAGAACAGTTCAATCTCACTTCACGAGAATTTCCAAACTGAGTACTCACAAACATATATACAAAGACTAAAATCTGAGAAAGAACAGCTCGAGCAGACAGAAGAAGCAACTTCAGGAAGACACTCCAGTTAGTTCACAAGACAACCTTGATCCAGAAGGACGAGGTGTTCTAGGCAGACCTCTGCCCCTTAAATGCCCCAGAACTGTTAATCTCAGAAATTGAGACAGCCATGCAACATGGCACACACTCTATGGTCAACCCAGCTGACGTAAGAGAAAGACTAAATCAGCTGCAGCATACAGTTCACTCCCAAGTGGTTGAAGCTGTACAACCTGGTATACTACATGAAACAAAACAATGTGACTGCACTCACTACAAACCACTACTAATTTGGTTTAGCCCAATACTGGAGGGAGGAAGAAGGGGAGATGAGGGAGGGCAATTTAAGCCAACAGTGGTGAGAAGAGGCTCAGAAGAAGGGAAGCAGAGACAAAGGGGCCCAGGCCAGGAAGAACGATATCCAGGGAAACCAGGTCAGGAGACAAAAGTCAAATGTAAGGAGGCAATAGGGACTTGTGAGGGGAGGTGAAGAAGTGGCAAAAGTCATGGAGTGGAAAGGAGAGACAGGTTACTATGCAGAGAGAGGAGCAGGCATTTGTTAAAGATCTTCAGAAAATAGTTTTGCACTGCTAGAGAGGAAGAAGGTGGAAGAGGGAAGTGATGAAATTAGAGGAGTAATTGATAAATGCCTGACCAAACTGAGCGGGGAAGTTCTGCTGGGAGAACTGCAACTGGGGTAAAAGGCATAATAATGTGCAGGAGGAAGAAGAGGAGCTGGAAATGAGGGAGGGAGATGAAAGAAGCAAGCAGGAGTAAAAGGGTGGAATCTTAGTGCTGGGGACTCGATACTAAGAGGAGTTAGTGGGAGCAAGGCAGAGAGGCATAGTCGATTTGGGTGGAGGCCATGCCAGGAATGACAGCGGAAAGAGGTGGGACAGTCTGTTCTGAAATATGCTAGAAGGGTAGGGACAAGCCTCATTTAATTATACATCTTGGGACAAATGACCTGGCTGACAAGACAGTGGATACAGTCCAGAGGAGGTTTGAGGAACTAGCACAATTATGTGAGGTCAGGAAGATCAGTAACTTTTCCGAGATACTCCGTGCCAAAGGCAAGCACAACAAGAAAGCTGAGAATAGAGGAATTTAACAGATGGCTAAGAACCTGGTGTTGTGCTAAAGGGTATGGGCTGTTGTGGGGTGGGAGGGACCTGGGAGGGCAGTAGTCTCTATGCCAAGGACAGACTACACTTGAGTGAGGAAGGAAAGAAAGTGTTGAAGCAGAGGATGGAAGAATATATAGAGGAAGTTGGGAGTTTAAACTAGGAGTGGGGTGGCAGTTGGGGAAGAGATATGCAGAGACCACAGGTTGGGAAATCATATGAGCTTACCCCCATAACAGTGACAAAGGACAAATGACAAGTACTTGGTGATGCTAGGAAAGGAGGGCAGGATGGGAGGAGGGGAAAGGGTGGAAGGTGGTTACCCTTAATGCTAGGAGCCTTGGGAGGAAAACTGCAGAGCTGCAGGTTCTCATGGCAGAGGGAGAGGTGGACATTGCAGCCACCACAGAAACATGGGCCACCCAATATAATGACTGGGACCTGTCTGTACCAGGGTACAGGTTATTTCGTAGGGACAGGGTGACTGGGAAAGGAGAGGGGGTGGCACTATATGTGAAGGAAGGACTGAAGTGTGTAAGGGAGGAAGGGAGGAGGGTAGTACTGAGTCACTTTGGTGCAAATCCAGGATTCCAAGAATAGGAGTTCAGAATGGGAGTGGTGTACAGGCCACCATCTCAGATGGAGGAGTTAGACAGGGAACTAGCGGGACAGATCAGGAGGACCTCGAGAAGGGTAGTGTGGTGATTGTGGGGACTTCAACATGCCAGGAGTGGACTGGAGCACCCCAACAACCAGGAACAGAAGGAGCAGGTACTGCTGGATGCCTTCCAGGACAGCTTCCTGCTGCAAATGGTCAGTGAACCAACCAGGTTAGGGAATACCCTTGACCTTGTGCTGGCAAATGGGGACTTTGTGAGAGAACACAGTGGAGGAACCGCTGTCAGGGAGTGACCACCACTCAGTATGGCTCACATTGGATATGGGCAAGGAAGGAGGGAATCTGGCACAAGAGTGCTGGACTTCAGGAGGGCTGACTTTGGGAGGATGGGGAAGTGGTAAAGGATACCTGGCCAGAATTCAATCTAGTATGGATACTAACCAGAGATGGGAGCTCATAAAGTTGGGGATAGTGGAGGCAACCAAAACTGCTGAAAAGCCCAGAGCAAGAAGGCTAGGGCTAAGAAACCGAGCTGGTTGAGCAAGGAGGTCATGGAAAAGGTAAGGAGGAAAAGAGTTGCCTTTAGGAAATACAAGAAAACAGGGAGGGGGAGGACAGAGAGGAGTACTTGACAGAATCAAGGAGGTGACAAGGGCGTAAGGGGAGCCAAAGCATCTACGGAACTCAGGCTGGCACAAGGCATTAAGAAGGGGAGAAGGACTCTTAAGTACATCAGGAGAAAAGGAGCTGTAAGGACCACATAGTAAGGATTAGGAAGGAGGGGTTGGGTGGAAGCGGGTGCGATAAGGCGGGAAGCACCTAAATGAGTACTTCTGCTCAGTATTTACTAAAGAGAAGAGGGGGTGACACCCAAGATGGGAGAAATGGCAGAGGGGGGAAGTGGTGACAGATGGGGAAATCATGGAGGGCAGAGTTCGAGAGGGTTTGAAGGCACTGAGGGTGGACAAGGCGCCAGGCCCAGATGGCATCCACCCCAGGGTACTGAAGGAGCTGGCAGAGGTCCTTGCAGGACCTTTGGCAGACCTATTTAATGCCTCACTACATTCGGGGTGTGTACCTCAGGACTGGAGGATGGCTCATGTGGTGCCCCTCCACAAGAGTGGCCTCAAGGATGAACCGGGAAACTACAGACCAGTGAGCCTCCACATCCATCGGGTAAGCTAATGGAGACTATCCTGAAGGAGAGGCTGCGGCCCTCTTAGAGGCCAAAGGACTACAGGACAGCAGACAGCATGGCTTCATAGGTGGCCAATCCTGCCAAACCAACCTGGTCGGGTTCTATGACTGGGAACCAAGGCAACTGGACAGGGGACATGCAGTGGATGTCCTGTATCTGGACTTCAGTAAGGCATTCGACTCAGTGCCACATGGAAGGCTGGGAAGGAAGTTAGTAGGCACAGGGGCAAGTGCAATGCTGGTGAGATGGGTAGGAAACTGGCTGCAGGGAAGGCAACAGAGGGTGGTGGTGGGTGGGGAGCTCTCACACCTAAGGGCAGTGATGAGCGGTGTCCCACAGGGCTCGGTGTTGGGACCAGTGTTGTTTGGGATATTCATTGCAGACATATCATGGGACATCAAGAGAAGATCAGTCTGTTTGCTGATGATACCAAGGTTGGCAATGGTGGTGGATGACCTAGGAGGATGGCAGGGTTGCAGAATGATCTGGCAAAGCTTGAAACCAGGGTCAGACACCTGGCAACTGGCTTTAATGCCAAAAAGTGCAAGGTGATGCATTTTGGGATGAAGAACCCAAGGAGAACTTACTAGCTAGGAGGAGTGCAGCTAGCCCAGACAGGAGGAGAAGGATCTGGGTGTGCTCATCACAGGGTCAATGAACAACTCGGCACAGTGTAGGAAGGCAGCTGCAAAGGCCAACAAAATGCTGGGTTGTATTGTAAGGGGTATATCCTCGAGGAGGGAGGAGGTGATTCTGCCACTGTATAGGTCATTAGTTAGCCACACCTGGAGTACTGCATGCAGTTCTGGCATCCGTATCTGAAGAGGGACATTAAGTTACTGGAGGAGTGCAGCGAGGGTGACAAAGATGATCAAGGGTCTGGGGACTTATCATAGAGAGGAGGTTGAAGGAGTTGAACATGTACTCACTGGAGGAGAGGAGACAGGGGGACATGATTGGAAACCTTTAAATACATGAAAGGAATAAACAAGACAGGTACAGAGGGGCTGTTCAAAGTAAGGGAGGGGAGGGCCACCAGGGGCCATGATATGAGACTGGAGCGAGGAAGATTCAGGAGGGAGATGAGGAGACACTTTTTACAGAGAGGGTGGTGGCTGGGTGGAATGCGTTACCTGTAGAAGTGGTATGCAGTAGAACAGTGGACTGCTTCAAACGAGGATGGGACAGGACAAGGGGGAGGGTTAATGAAGGGGAAGGGTGGAAGGGAGGGGCAGCTGCAGAATAAGGGGTGCTAGCTGCACATTCGAACAGACTTGATAGACCTCTAGGCCTTTATCTGCTGGCAATTTTCGTATGTTCTATTTCGTATGTTCTGCATAATGTTTGTTAGTGGTTCAGCTGGCACAGGAAAGAGTTTCCTGATTGAAGCCATCACTGCAGAAGTAACGGAGTGACAGGCTCTTCAATGTCTGTTGCTGTGACTGCTCCCACAGGACTAGCAGCATACAACATTGGTGGAGTAACATTACACCGTCTCTTTATGTTGCCATCCGAACATGGAGAACTGGAGAGTATCGTAAACTGTCATTCGAGGTTGCATCTCAGCTCCATTCCATGTTCACAAAGATGCAGTTACTCATTGTTGACGAAATCAGCATGGTCTCCAATGTCATGCTAGCCTGTATTCATCTACGTCTACAGCAGATCTTAGGTACTGATGATGGAGTGCCATTTGGTGGCAAAAGTATACTTGTGTTGGGAGACCGTTTACAACTTGCACCAGTCAATGCAGAGCATGTATTCACAACTCTGACTGCCAAGCAAGCTAAGAATATCCTTGGTTGCATTGCAGGCTATAACATATGGGAATTATCTACCTATGTTGAGTTGTCTGAGAAAATGTGGCAAACGGGTGATCTAGCTTACAAATCACTTTTAGATGAAGCTCGCACAGGTTCTCTATCACCAGAACATGTTTGTATGTTAAATGATTGAAAAATCACAGTAGATAGTACATGCATAGAAACAGCATGTAATGTCTTCAGCGATATATACTCTACTGCCAGACACATAGTGTGTCTTATGCCACACTAAAGAAATGCACTGAATTCAACAATCTAATGCTACAAAGAGAGAACCAAGAGATTGTAACTCTCCATGCAATTGATACAGTTGATGGCATTATTCTTAGTTAGAAAGCAAGTAGCAAAGATGACTGAGCGACTAAGTGAACTGAAGTCATTGCTTCACGAACAGCTGGCTCAGAAGCTGTTCTCACACTTTGTAAGAATGCACGATCATGCTACTTAATGCAATCTAGATGTGGAACAAGGCATGGTAATGGTGCCATGGGAAACATCACTGACTTTGTCTATAATGTCCAGAAGACATTTATTCAGACACTTGTAGTGCAGTTTGACAACATGCAACACTCTGTACACATAGATCAAACCTGCATAAAATTCCAGGTTTTAAGGATATCTACGTAAACAGGAAACAGTTCCCATTATAGTTGTATATGCTGTCTCCATTCACAAATCTCAGGGATTGAGTTTGGATTCAGCAATGGTAGACATAGGTACAGACATTTTCAAGGATGGCATGAGCTACGTTGCACTTTCACGTGTCTGAAGCCTTTCTGGATTGCACATCATTAGTATAGCACCTCAGAAAATATGAGCTGACAAGCGATGTATTCTTGAGTACAACAGGTTACGTACTCTACATCAGCCACAAATGACTTTAATACCACTGCCTACATATCTGTCTGTCTCACACAATTCAGTCACAGCTAGATGGAGTAACAAACAGCAGCAAGCTTCCCAAAGTGATTAAAAAAAGAGTTCAGCAAAGGCCACAACCTCAAGTAAACATTCACAACCAACAATTCATCAGAAATCAGTTGGTGTAGCTGCTGTACCACTGTTTGACAACAGCAGTAGAGTAAACTGCTATGCTAACTCAGCTATGCAAGTTTTTCTACACATGCCGCAGTTTGTGCAGGCAATATCTGCTTCACAAGACAATCCCCTATCAAATGCTTTGAAGCAGATTATCAACATGACTTCTGACAACTCTGACAATTTACACTCACTAACACCATTACGACACGTGTTATCTACATATGCTGGATGTAGTACATTTGCTGCAGACATATAGCAAGACGGTACTGAGTTCATGATGGCTGTCAAACAACCTGGATGAAGACGGCACCCCAATGCGGCAGTACTTCACACTAACATATGTTACAAAATATGTATGTGTTTCATGTGGCAATTCACAGCGTGAAACCACACAAGACATGCTGTGGATAACTCTCTTTGTTCCTAAAGCCAAAAGTGTCAAATTTCGGCAGCTGTTCACTAATGCTGAATGTAGTCATGCCTGTGGAAGGTGCGGAGGCAGATGAACTCAGTCCATACGTCTAAGGACTTCATCTCAATATCTGTTGCTTATGTTGCACAGATTTGACCCCAACGGGCTCAGAGTTGATACTCCTATCACAGATTACACAGCTAGTAGAATAGTCTTCAACCAATCACTGTTTGACACTCAGTATAATCTATCACCATGGTCAATCCATGCATTCTGGGCATTACACCTCATTACTAAGGTGCACAACTGGATGGTTAGAGTGTGACTACTCTACAATGACTTTTAAACAGAGACTGCCACGTCACTTGAAAAATGCATATCTTCTAATATTAAGAATTATGACAACTTCATATTTCAGAAGAATAGGACAAAACATGTAGCATTTTAAGATGACTACTTTGTCCAAAAACATTCATAACTCGTTACAATGTTGTACAATTTACAACTGTAAATAAACAATACAATTTCAACAAAATGGAATTTAATACAGACATTACATAGACTGTGACATGTTAGATTTTATGTAGATCAGTGACTACATGAAAATTGTTGTAGTGGCTTCAATCAAGGCCAACAATATTAACAGTCACTAGAGAAACCATGATTACATGTCTATAAAAGATTGTGCATCTAAAAACTGAGGACTTACTTTCTCTCCTCTCTACATCTCTTTAAAATCCATGTATCAACTCATATAGAACAACAAATTGATATGACTTATAAGCTCTTACTCTTTGCAAACAAAGAGAACTTCTCAATTATTATCGAGATTACTGAGCTACCTTATAACATTCAACAAACATTCCACTCTGTCACAAGTAGTCTTTTAACACTTCAATTTGTCTAGTGACTTCTTCACATATAGAGAACATCATTCGATCACCATGCAACAGTGTAGAACTATCACGCTTTCAGGCGTAGTACTAGTATTGTACATATGTAAAAACAACTACCATTATTGATAATGCAAGAAGCTGAGTTACACAACTGTTAATAATAACCAATTACTGAATCTAATTTAGTGACTCTTACAACTGTTTAAAATTACTTGTACATAATAGAAACATTTGTTCTCAAGTGTACATTGTTAATAACTAGTTTGATACTTGAACTAAAATAGCAGTGTAGCACTACAGTACAAGTGAATGTTTTAGATATTATTCAGCAGTATAGTAACAACATTTAACTAACCATAAGTTTGTTAAAAATGCATTCCATGACAGTTTCAAAGTGTACATTGTTAATAACTAGTTTGATACTTGAACTAAAAATAGCAGTGTAGCACTACAGTACAAGTGAATGTTTTAGATATTATTCAACAGTATACTAACAACATTTAACTAACCATAAGTTTGTTAAAAAATGCATTCCATGACAGTTTTAGTATTTACAAGTTAAGAATTTACATAGAAGCCAATGTAAGAATTGATAACGTCATTTGTTCACGTAAAACATTTTATTTTTTGTACTTATCACATAAGTAATTGTACCGTATGTAAAAAATATTGACAATTGTAATCAGGCACTGTTGCTGATCACAACAAACTGCATACCTGTTCCTGACAATATTTATGATCGCCTCAATTGAGGGGTCGGTGGAATTTTCCATTTGCACCTAGTCAGTGACATATTATTTAATAATAACAATCAAATGTCACAAAACTTACAATTGTGTAAACTGTACTACTTATACAGCCAGCATATGGTTTTCCTACCCCAGGAACATCCACATTAGCAGTCACACAATTACAAGAAAACACTTGTCTCATGTGTGTAATCACACTTCACAACCGACTGACATTCCTTATTAACATAACACACAAGTAATGCACTACACATAATTACAACATACAACCATTTTTAAAAGTAAAATTTTTACAAACTCCATTCATATTCAATAGCAAAATGTTATGAAGTGCCACAGCTCAGCCTGACTATTAGAATTCCATGTTGAATGCCAGAAACTACTTCCACACATAAACAGAAGTGAGTACTGAAGCATAACTAAAAACACACAACACCTGATTAGTTTCATATAATATCACACACTTACTCCAATCCATATTATACAGTTATTATTATTCTTACACATTTACATATTTGACAAGCAGTGATTGCACACATACTAACATACTAACATACTATTTGCCAGCAGATTAGGCCTTATGGTCTATCAGGTCTGCTCGAACCTAGATCCTTAGTTGGGTGCAGAGACCCTCCCATCCCTTGTGCTCCAGAAACCCCTATCATCCATCCCCACCCCCCAGGACAGGCCATCATCTGATACATCCACTTTCTGTGTCTGTCCCACCCTCTCTTAAAGCCCTCCACTGTGGATCTCTGAACCAGCTCACCAGGCAGAGCATTCCAAGGGTCCACCACCCTCTCAATGAAAAACCTCCTCCTCTTTCTCCTCACCCTTCCACCTTCCAACTTCAAACCATGCCCTGGTGATGCCTCCTGCTTTAGTCTAAAGATCCCTCCATGTTTACCCTATTTATTCCCTTGAGGTACTTGAAGACCTCAATCATGTCCCCCTGTCTCTCCTCTCCTCCAATGAAAACAGGCAGAGCCCCTCAAGTCTGTCCTCGTAAGTCAAATCCCCTAGCCCTCGTATCATCTTTGTTGCCCTCCTCTGTACCATCTCCAGGAGCTGTATGTCCCTCTTCAAGTGTGGTCTCCAGTACTGTACACAGTACTCAAGGTGTGGTCTAACCAGTCCATTGTACAGCCGCAGAATCACTCTGCTCCTTGAGGTGATCCCCTCATGCATGCATCCCAACATCCTGTTTGCCTTGCTAGCTGCTCTCCTGCACTGCTCAGAGTTATTCATACATGTATCCACCATGACCCCCTGGTCTTTTTCCCCTGTTGAGGCTTCCAGCACCTCCCTCCCAGGGTGTACCTGTGTTTAGGGTTTCCCCGACCAAGATGCAACACCTTGCACTTGGTGATATTGAAATTTAATTTCCATGTGTGAGCCCAGCTTTCCAGGGTGTCCAGGTCCCCTTGCAGGGCCAACCTCCCCTCTTCTCCCTCAACTACTGCTGTATTGTGAGACTGCTTCTGTTAACAAAATTTAACTTTTGATTGGACCTTTTCTCCATTTGACAGATTGGCAATAAATTTTTTGAAACCATAACCACCTGTGTCGACTCCTTACTTTAAATACCATTATGACATAAAAATAAGTGTCTATGACTTAAGCATACAAATCAATGTTTACTAATACTGCTACAACTATACCTCCATCTATTTGTTTGGTACCTATGACATACAGTCAGTATCACAGCATATGCAATGATGTGAGACATTGCATGTCACATTTGACAGAATTCATAACACTGTGAAAACTCAGCAATGTACTACTTTTCATGTGCCTAAGCAGTCATTACTACTATACCACGTGCCACACATCAGCACCCAACAGGTCACAGCTGTGACTATGCCTGTACCATTCAATCACTACTATGTGTACTAGAGTCCAACAAATGACATTTCTCATTGGCTGCAAACATCCTAACAATGTTATGTTAATCTTTTATTACCATACATGAAGAGGTTGACAATATACTGAACAAGGTTTACAACTGTTTAAAAACATGTTCCATTATTATAGCGTTAAGTCACTCCCAAGAATTGTGTTAATGGTCAGTCAATCACCCTATAGAGACATGTGCCAGACAGCCACACCTCATGCCACAACACACCCCTGTGTGTCTGTCCGTGTGTGTGTGTGGTGCTCGCAGGCGAACTCACAGTTACAATTTTCAACCCTATCACTGAATTTCCTCACTTTTCTCACTGTGGAACAACCCTAACAAATGCATTAAACAGAGTTTTTTGCCTCCAATGTCCATTCTTTTTGAGAATGATATTGAAAAATAGTTAATGTAACTCGCTCCCGCCACATGATGTATTGTGGCATAGTAACAGGAGCAGCAACACAAACAGAAATGATAACAGTGCACACATGGCAACACAACCATGAATGAGAACAGAAAGGGTAATGCACACAGTGGCATACACGGGAATGGTGTGCCACGTGATGTCTTGTCACATAGTAACGGTGCCTGTAAATTGAAATGTCAATGGGCATGGTGACACAAAGTGAAACAGAAAGCGAAACAGTACAGTACACACAAATGGCTAAAGAAAACAGAAATGCAAACAAAATGAAAACGCATAAGCGATGGCGCACATGGTGGCATTGGGGTCTGCATTGGGATCATCAGCCCTAACTCTCACCCCATGACATGAGTAAAGCTAGTAAAGGTACAATACAATGGGGTGAGAATTACGACCCATGATCCCAATCCACAACCCAATGTCAGTAGGGAGGTGGGCACTGGGGTGCAAAGGTGTTTCAACCTAACAGCGATTTCCTCACTTTTGTCGCTGTTTAACAACCCTAACTAATGCATTAAACAGAATTTTTGCCTCTAATTTCCTTCTTTTTGAGAATGATAACAAGAAATAGTAAATGTAATGCAGCGGTGGAAGCGGGCCCCACGGCTCCCACTGCATAATACGTTGGCGGGAGTGTGGACCCCTGGCCTGCGTCTTCACCACATGATGTGTTGGGCACAATAACAGGACAGCCCTAACTCTCACCCCATGACATGAGTAAAGCAGCAGAAGTACAATAGAATGGGGTGAGAATTAGGACCCATGATCCTAATCCACACCCCAATGCCAGTAGAGGGTGGGCATGGCGGTCCAAGGGGTTTTCAACCCAACAGCTAATTCCTCACTTTTGTCGCTGTCGAACAACCCTAACTAATGCATTAAACGGAGTTTTTGCCTCTAATTTCCTTCTTTTGAGAATGATAACAAGAAATAGTGAATGCAATGCAGCGAAGCGAAGAAAGGCCCCAAGGCTCCGCTTCGCATAATGTGCGCTACAGGAGCGCCCCGCCACATGATGTGTTGTGGCACACTAACAGGGACAGCAACGCAAACATAAATGCTAACAGTGGCGCACATTGTAACACAAGCACGAATGAGAACAGAAAGGGTAACACACATGGTAGCGTAGACGGGAATGGTCTGCCACGTGATGTGTTGTCACATAGTAACATGGTGCCTGCAAACAGAAATGTCAATGGGCATGGTGATGTAAAGTGAAACAGTAAGATAAACAGTACCGTAGACAGAAATGGCAAAAAATAACAGAAACGCAAGCGCAAATGAAAACGCAAAGGATAACGCATATGGTATGCAGACGTCAATGGTAAGTGAACGGGAATGGATCCACAAGCGAAAAGGCAACAGTAACAGTAATGTAAGCACACAGGCTGGTTTTCCCCAAAACCTGCATTGAGAAAGACAGTGAGTACAAATAATGTATGCAAAATAATGAGTATCGGCGCAGAAAATGAGATCTTGGAATACTAAATACATTATATCTCAGGAACCGTACGACGTAGAAAAAAAATTTAAAAGTCATATTATTTACAACTGTCCTGGCTAATTTGATTTAAGAAATTTTCCGATGAAAAGTCCGTATCTCGCACCGTTTCCGAGATACGGGGCCTGAAAGGCGCGGCGAACACTGTAATGTTATCCTATGGGGAAAAAAGAAAAGTTCGGAGCACCATAACTTTGCCTCCCTGTAATGTTTTTTCACCAAACTACTGAAAGGCATATCTGTGCACTGTTGGCTGTCTTCCCTCCAAATTTCAGGAAAAAAGACCAAACCGTTATTTTGCAGCAGGGCTCCAAATGATTTCTGTTAAGTGTTGGGCGCCGTAATTTATCCTATGGAAAAACCATCAGTTTTGGAGAGCCATAACTTTGCCGCCATGTGATATTTTTTCACCAAACTACTGAAAGGCACATCTGTGTACTGTTGGCTGTCTTCCCTCCAAATTTCAGGAAAAAATACCAAACCACTATTTTGCAGCAGGGTGCCAAAGGATTCCTATAATGCTTCGGGCGCCATAATGTTATCCTATGAGAAAAACTGTCAACTTTGGAGTGCCATAACTTTGCTGCCGTATAATATTTTTTCAATACAACACTGAAAGGCACATCTGTGAGATGTCAGCTGCGTTCCTTCCAAATTTCATCTCAAAACTCCCAACGGTTATTTTGCAGTGCACTACCAAAGAATTGCTGTCATTTCCCCACAGACTACAACATTACTGTCGCAATTTGCGAAAGCTTTTGCAAAAAACTTCGACACTTTCATGAGCACGAAAGTAATTTGCGAAAGTACTTTTTCCAGAAATTTGAAAAACACATTTCTGGGGTGTTTTACCACAAAGTAAAGACATGGCAAGCATCCTGAGGACCCGACTAGGTGAATAGAAAAAGAATTACGTTGCTAGAGGTTCTCAAATTTAAATGCCAACCATTTTTCTGATCACCAACTGAAAACAAAATGGCGGATTTGTGAAAGTAACAGGCCCATTTGCGAAAGTAAAAATGCATTTGCGACACTGTCAAACTTTTTGTTAACTTTTTCCCATTGACTTATAATGGGAAACTGTTTTTTGAATAACTTTTGAACGTTTAATATTTTTCCACGAAATCTTTGAAAGGCACATCGAGGACCCGCCTGCCGTTCCCTGAAGATTTAGGGCCGATCACGCCAAACGTCACGACTGTACGCCGACTATAGAATTCAGAAAACCATAAACGTAGCAGCACAGATCATGCTTAATAACTCCATATCTGTATATCCGATCAGTAAAAAATTGGCAGATCCCAAGGCCTATGGGTCTTGATCATAAATTCCAAATTTCAGGCAAATCCATCAAACAGTTGCAAAGTTATTAAGGTGTAAAGTTTTGGGGTTTAACATAGAAATGGCTCCTCAACCCTAACTATGGTAACTACTCATAGCTACCATAATATATATATATATATTTCTTTTATTTATTCTTTATCCTCCTAGCTCTCTGCCCTTGATCCCTCCCTCTGAACTCCCCACTGCACCTCTCAGGAATGTCCCTATGGGGACTGAGGAGTCTGCTCCCTAGAGTGCTCCGATTCTTACCTTCAGGGCTTCCAGATTACCCTCCAGGCAGGGTGGAGGAGGCACTCCCTCAAACCTCCCCCTGAACCTCAAGGGAGTGCGCACAGTGGAGTCTGCCCCCGGTTCTTCTCTAGATGTAGTGCTGGGGGTGCATCGCCAGGATCAAGGGCAGGGTTTTTTCCTTGTTCTGGTCTACCCCCTCTGATGTTGGCACTCAGAGGGGGGACCAATGAATAGGGGCATGCTGAAACGTACCTCTGTTCAGGTCCCCGGCCGATGCCAGCCTCTCCCCTGCCATCTGCATCCCCTAACCACACTGGCACCACCTGTGGTCTCCCAGGTGGTTGTAGTATTACAGTGGTGAATGGAGTCCACCCCTTCCCTGAGAGGGAGAGTGGCCCACTGGGGGCTCAATTCCTCTCCCCCCAGCCAGCCCTCCAGCAACACAGGCTTGCTACCAAACCAGGGTCGCTGGCATAGCAAACGGTAGTGCTACTGCTGCACCGGCGGGCCGGCTAACTTATATCTTTTATATGCTCTACCCTAATATTTCATAATTTTCTATATCTTTATGTTAAACCACTTAAATATGTCATTTACCATTATACTTTTCTACTAATGGTACAGTTCATGTTGGTTTATACAAGTTTGTAGTTTATGATTTATCCTGGCCCACATGTTCTCAAGTGGTAGATCTTGTAGCTCTTCCTTCCAGTGCCAGTTTTGGAAGGTATATTTAATTTGCTTATAATTAGTGTTGTGCAAAACTGGAAAATTTTGCCCAGCAAAATATTTGCATGGAATTTGTGTATTTTGCTAAATATTTCGACGGGCAAAATACAAAATTCTACCGATGGGGTAGGCAAAATTCTTCGCTCTCACCGGCAAAATTTGCTGCTCGCAGGCAAAATTTCACCACCCATGGGTGAAATTTCTCAATTTTGTCACAGGCCCCCAGTTGTTTAAAAAATAAATCCAATCCCTGCCACATCCCTGGTGTCTAGTGTTCTCCCCCAGCCACTCACCAGCTAAATTAAATAACCCTCCCCTCCAGTCACGTGAGTTATCCCCTGGCCCCCAATCTTTGAAAAAAAAACACAATTCCCTCCTTTATCTCTGGTGTTTAGTGGACCACCCCAGCCAATCACCGGCTAAATTGAAGTAAAGATTCAACTCCAGACAACTGAAGTCAACTCCAGTTATTTTCCTCTCCCCCAGCTATGACCCAGCCCCCAATCTTCAAAATAACGAAAAAAAACAATCCCCTGACCCTCCCCTGGGGTTGAGCCCCACTGCCAGTGACCGGGTGGGTGGTCCAGTTGCTGACCTCCACCCCTCCACAGCCCCAATGCCTTGCTTTGTCCTGTAGCCCCCACTGAGCTCAGTCACTCACACAGCCTTTGAGTGAACAGTGCCACACAGCCCTGCTTTGTTTTGTACTCCTAGCCCCTCACATGCTCCGTTTTCCAGATAATCTGCTACCAAAGAACTCTTCAAGATTTCTTTGCATCACGTTTAGGAAATAATCTCTGTATTTCACCATCCTGAGTCAACTTATGCCCAGGGAGGGAGGGAGGAGGGAAGGGGGTGCACGTCCCTTCACTAAAAGAAACCCATCTTTTATTTCTTTGTTTTACCAGCCTCCCTCAGTGTGAAATGGACATTTGCAGAATTAAAATGGAGACATTGGACTTGGGATTTAATTTTTTTTTTTATCACCATCATCATGTTTAACACTGTACGACAATAATACAGCAACAAGTAGAGGTTTATCCAGGAGAGGATAAGGTGTGGTTGAGGGGGAAAGAAAATGTTACACAGCAAGACAGTCAAAAGATCTGTATATATAATTTTAATGGTTCTCAAATTTTAAAACACTTTGTTGAAAGATAAATAGGTGCTCATAATTTCTAGGGACATGCCACACAAATTTCCAGGAGCTATGGCTCTGTTGAAGTCCAGAAATTTTGGGCAGGCTGTCTGTCCACAAAAAGGTGTTTTAGATTTTCTGGTGTTGAAAATGTGAAGGTTTTGGTAGGGCATTGATGTGGGGTCTGGGGTATGGAGCTGGTTCACAGTGCTGGAACCAATGGTTGGCAAAGTGAGAGCATATTGTGATTGTCCTGGGCCCTGTTGCCAGGACACTGGAGTGGTGGCCATGCGCTCATTCATTGAGCACTCAGGTGGGCTGCCAGCAGTGGAGGTGAGTGGAGGGCTGTGCTGGTGGCTAATTGGGGTACTGGGGAGCAGGGTGGCTCTGACTTAGGGTGGGGAGGTGGGATTCACTAGACACCAGGGACAGGGAGGGAGGGTATTTATTTATTTTTCATTTTGAAGACTGGGGCCCAGTCATGACTGGGGGAGGAAAATAACTGAAGTTGACTGGTGGGGGTTGTAATCGTTATTTCAATTTGGCCAGTGGTTGGCAGGAGGAGGGTCCACTAGACACCAGAGACAAGGAGGATTGTTTCTTGTTCAAAGATTGGGGCTGGGGACCAGGGATACCTCAGGGTGACTGGGGGTTCTTGAATTCAGCCATGGATCAACTGGAGACCACTAGACACCAGGGAGGGGAAATAAAATATAAATGATGGCTGGGGCATATCGTGTGAAACTATAGGTGAAATTTTGCAATTTCACGCATTTTACTAAATATTTCATCAAGCAAAATTGCCGATTCAGCAGCAGTTTCATCGACAAAATAAAATTTCTCAACATCTATGTATAATCTGCCTTAATGAAATTTTGTATCTTAGTTTTACCCCTTATTTTAGGATCGAGATCCAGTAGTGAGCATGTTACTATGTTAAGATCACAGGATCCAAGTGGCTCCCTAACTTTAAGATTGACAATTCCTCCCTCAATGTTACTAAGTATTATATGCAGAAAATTATGTTCCCTGGTACCTTCCATCATGAACTGTTCAAGACCATTACTTAAACATATGTCTATAAATCTTTCTTCTAAATGACCACTGCTGTGCATCAAGTTCCAATTTATTTTGGGAAAATTAAAATCACCCATCAGGATGCAGTAATCATCTATGTCAATGTGTTCAATTTGGTCCATAAAGACTATGTTTTCTGCCTCTGTAAGATCTGGGGAATGGCAACATAGGCCCAGAGTAAGTGTCCAAGCTTGTAGTTATTTTCACCCATAACTGTTCCACCATAACATTAGTGTTATTTATAATGTCAATTTCATGTGGTTTCAGTTGAGAAGAATGTAAAAAACTCCACCCCTACCTTTCCTTTTGTCTCTTGACCTATGAAAAAAATTATATCCCTTTACATGTTCTATCTAGTCATCAATGGTAAGCCAAATCTCAGTTATTCCACGGATATCAATATTCTCTGTCACAAATAAATACTTTAACTCATGTAGTTTGTTTTTGATACTTCTTGCATTTATGAGCACTATTTTTAGTTCCATAGCATAATTATTACCAATGTGCTTGCATTTAGACCTGTTCATCTTTGTCTCAAAACTCAGGCATTGCTCAGCCCCCCCCCCCCGAAATTCGGTTAAAATTATTTTTTATGTGAAACTTAACATCTCTCCCAGTTCTCTACTCCCCTTTCTATTCAGATGGAGCCCATATTGACTAAAAAAAATTGGCTGGATAACAGAGCACAGAGGGTAATGGTAAACAGAGTCCACTCTGAAGAAAGGGGGAGTTACTAGTGGGGTACCGCAGGGTTCAGTTCTAGGACTGGTCCTCTTCAATGTCTTTATTAGTGACATTGCAGGGGACTAGAAGGAAAAGTATGTCTCTTTGCAGATAACACAAAGATCTGCAACAGGGTTGATACACAAGGCGGGGTGGAAAGGATGAGAAGGGACTTGGTAAAATAGGAGGAATGGTCAAATGTATGGCAGCTGAGATTCAGTGATAAGAAGTGCAAAGTAATGCACCTGGGAAACAAAAACCCGGGGAAGAGTACACAATGGGGGTGAGATACTAACAACAACAAAAATTGAACAGGACCTGGGGGTAGTCGTATCAGATGACCTAAAAGTGAGCAAGCAATGTGAGAGGGCAATAAGAAGGGCTGAGGGGATACTGGGATGTATAGGGGGAGGCATCACCAGTAGAAAACAGAAAGTTGTTATCTCTCTGTACAGACAGCTGATGAGACCCCATCTGGAGTACTGCATGCAGTTCTGAGACCCAATCTCTGCAAGGACATACACAGGATGGAGGCACTCCAAAGGAGGACAACTAAAAGGTGCAGGGTCTGCAACAGAAGACATATGAAGACAGACTAAAAGTGCTTAATATGTATACCCTTGAGGAAAGGAGGAAGAGGGGGACATGATAGAAACTTCCAAGTACCTCAAGGGAATCAACAAAGTCCAAGAGGGTAGCATCTTTCAGAAAAAGATGTGAGCAAGAACAAGGGGGCACAATTTAAAGATAGAAAGTGGACGGCTCAGAGGTAAAGTGAGGAATTTTTTTCATGGAGAGGGTTGTGGATGCATGGAACGGCCTTCCTGAGGAGGTTGTGGAGTCAAAAACTGTGGGGGAATTCAAGAATGCATGGGACAGACATAAGGCAATTCTAGGGGTGAGGTAGGAGGAAGTAGGCTGTTGGTTAACTAGGATCTGTAGCTTATCCATTAGGTAGGAAATGGTCAGACTGGGTGGGCCAAGCGGTCCTTATCTGCCATCAAATTCTATGTTTCTGTAGTTTTAGATTGTTTTCAGACACCTCCCATGACTTAATACACTGAAGTCCTTGCATGAGGCACCACCTCCTCAACCAATTGTACCTCTCACAAGTTTTGTTTTACCCTTCGCTGATCTTTGGTACTGGTAAAGTTTCAGAAAAATTGCAGTACCATTAACTGTTTATATGGCTTTTCAATTTTCTTATATTCTAGGAACATTTTGTGTGGGAAGCGGGTTGGATGAAGAAACAGAAGGCGAGACAAGTTTTTAAAATGTCCCACTCTGACAGTGCACTTTATTACAGAAGGACTTCACACTTGGCAATACCATAAACAGTTCAACAATGCAGATCTGAAACTTCTGTGTTGCTCATACTCATTGACTAGTTAGGATGATCTTCAGCAACTGTAATAAAACTTGGCTTATAGGGCTGTTGGTTCCCACTCAGCCAGTAGGCTCACAGGGGCAAATCTAGTGTCTGAGGGTGGTCCTATTTGTACCTGCAGTTTTGCAGCCAATACTTTAGGAAAACCAATCACCCCTCTAGCTGCTCAACTCAGCTCTGGTTCAAAACATCCCAGCATTTACTAGCACCACCACTGGTCAGAATTTCTGAGACTGCTTCCAGCACCATCTACTCTCTTCTTGCATCAGCCAGTTTCACTCATGCAGAGGACTGCTCCCTCCACAGCTCAGATCTTATCTGCCAGACTCTGCTCAGCCAGCTCCTTTTATATGGCTGAAGATAATGTGACCCGTCAATCATAGCTTTAAATATTAATTAAATGTTTGCAACAATTTAAAATGTGTCTATTTCATACAGAAAAGTAAGCAAACATGAAAAATAATAGTTTAACACACATCAGCTTTTAAACAATCAAAAAATAAAGCAATTAAGAAAGTAAAGAAAGGAACTTCCTGGAAGGAAATCCCACCTTTCTTGTTCCCAGACTCCCTCATGCTAAAGCTCTATAAAGCCCACAGAGCTCAACCGGCCTGAGCCCATAGTAATCTACAAAATGGATGCCTGCAAGCTGAAGCACATGGAGTCTTGCATTTTCCAAACAGGTAAATTTCCTCAACATATAGCAATATATACAGTTTTGGCTTAAAAGCGTTTCATCTAATATCAGGAAATACAAATTAAACCAACAATATAAAACAAAAGACATTGTTAATGCATTGTTTGGTAGATTTCAAACAGTAAGAACTTTGGGATTCCTGATACCTTCCATACAAAACTAAAGGTGATTTATTGTAGTTCTTCAGTTCTTTATATTTTATAGGCCAAAAACACAGATTCCTTTTATATACTTTCTTCCCCAGGTGTGTGTGTGTGTGTGTGTGGGGGGGTCAGAAAGAGAAGAAAGGGTATTGAAGTTTCAGTGCTGGGTGATCAGTCCAGCAAAGACAAGATAGAATAGAGGCGTAGAAGAAAGGCTGCAGGCAAAAGGATAAGAAAGAAACATCTATTTGACATGCTGTAAGACTATTCCTGCACTGAATATTTTAGGTCTCAGCAGGCTGTCATTTTTATTGCTTACCTTAAATCAGACTTATTGTAGCTGTAAGGCTTTCCTGCAGCACCTTAGGAATGGATTCTCTATTTTCATTAATCAAAAATGCAGTAGGAGGATTTCATCCTGCTACAATTTGGTCTTCTCTTGTGTATCCCATATAGTTTGTTCCAGCATGGACTAATATTGTTGGTTTACCTTTCCTTTTTACGTTCACTTGTGCGCATGCACAAGGAACATTTTGGGAGAGTAGCACACTTAGAGGTGTGCCTCTCCCACCCAATGCACTGCTCCCTTGAGCAGGCGTGGTGGTCCTGCACCAATGGGTGCAGCAGCTCAGTATGACAGCGGTGTTCCTCTGCTTCAAAGAAAACACGCTGCCATACTAGCGCTACCCTAAGCGTCGCAGCGCTACCTCCCCCTGCGCACCTCCATCACGCGCCCCCAAAGCTTTAGTGCCACGTTGGGAGCCCACCCCAGCATGGCAAACATTGTTTGCCGACTGGGGTGCCAATCCGTGTCCCATTGCCCCCAGCGATCCTGCTGCCGCTGGGAGCCCACCCCAGTGTGTAATCGTTTGCTTATTTAGCCCGACGGGGTGCCCAATCCCCGTCAGCTACTCGGCGCCCCCAGCGTGGTTGCGATGGGGTGCCCAACCATCGGCTCTCGGCCCCCAGCCATCTTCTGCCACGCTGGGAGCCCAGCTAGCAAACGTCCCACATCGTCATTTTTTTAAACCTGTAAAACAAAAACTGTCCGTGGTGCATCTCCCAACCCCCTCCACAACCCCACCCACCCACTGCGCACCCAGCCTCCCCACCCCCTCACCCCATACTTACCTCCGGACTCTGGCGCGACGATCTTCAGTGGACCGGGAACACGTCTGCACTCTTCAAAGGCGACCGCGAACTGAGGAAATGCCGGTATGCTGTATAATGGGCTAGATAGGGGAGTTCAACTTTAGTGCATATCTCAGTCATTTTGGAATTTTTGCACCAAATTTTCAACATGGGGTTTTTGGGACCCCTTCTCATGAATGATGTCACTGTCATGGTGTTATTTGGGCCCGAAGGGTGGTTTCACAGGCACTGTGCGGTCACTGTGTGAAATCACTCTTCGGCCTTGAATAATGCCATGACGGTATCATCATTGTAAAAAAGTCCCAAAAACCATAGTAATATAAAAATCAAATAATGACTGTTTTACTGGCGTGCATTACGCAGTTCCTAGCGCAGGCTCGTAAGTTTGCAAATTTTCAATATTTTCACTCCAGATTTTAACATTGCCATTTTATCACACCTTCTTATGAGCTGTACAGCTGTCATTTTTCACATCTCACCCAAAACGTGTTTCCACCCATGTAGCGCACAATGGCGCAGTCGGTGTGCGAAATCAATGTATGGAACACATTAAGAAAATCACAGTGACACTGTTCATGAGCAGAGGTCTTAAAATGGCTATGTTGAAAATTTGGTGAAAAAATTCTTAAAATGACTGTTTTACAAGCATGCGTTGCGCAGTTCCTACACACGCGCGTATGTTTGCTAATTTTCAATATTTGCATTCCAGATTTTCAACATTGCCATTTTACCACACCTCCTTATGAGCACTGCAGCTGTCATTTTTCACATCTTGCCCAAAACGTGTTTCCGCCCATGTAGCGCACAATGGCACAGTCGGTGTGCGAACTCAGTGTATGGGACACATTAAGAAAATCACAGTGTCACTGTTCATTAGCAGAGGTTTTAAACTGCCAATGTTGACAATTTAGTGAAAAAATTCCTAACAATCACTGTTTGACCAGCGTGCATTGCACAGTTCCCACGCACACTCCTAGGTTTGCGAATTTTCAATATTTCCACTCCAGATTTTTAACATTGCCATTTTACCACACTTCCTTATGAGCAGTACAGCTGTCATTTTTCACATCCTGCCCAAAACGTGTTTCCGCCTATGTAGCGCACAATGGGGGTAACAAAAAGGTCATGCTGACAATTTATTGTGCAAATACCAGCAATTGCACAGGGCATTAGGGTAAAGCACCATACATGCCAAACACCACTGCAAACACCTGCAAGCGAACGTTCGGCATTGACAAATGCTTGTTTTGACTATTTTAGGTAACAGAATAGTCACATCCCCCAACTTAGACCTAGGTAAAAAAGTGCTTTAATAAGTTCTTTAATGTCCACTTTGTGTAAGCATCTGTGTATTTAGTTAAAAAATCACCTATAATGAATACTCTGTTTTCTTCTCCTAATTTTCTAGTTCCATATTCATATCTCCCTGTTCAATTGTTTGAGTTTGTCCACCTGTACCTCTGTAAGAAGTGTCCCCCCATGCTGCCTATTTTTCCCCACATGATTTGTACACCACAGGTTACTAATTATCTTCAATCAGTAGTGTTTGTTCCACTTGGTGTAACTGTTTTCTGCACTACCGCCAAAATATCTTGAGTGTAGGTCTCAACTGACTCTTTAAGTCCCAGCAAGGGAGCATAACTATTAGCTATAGGAACATTAAAATTCATAGCTCTTCTGCCCCTCTTATTTTTACTAGTATCCCCTTGATGTTCCCATTCTTCCTCAATGACATGTCTGTCCGTTTTATTATTGGCTTCTTTATTTATATCACTCTCATCTTTATTTAGGCCATCCACAGGTGTAACCTGCTTAACACTTTCGTTCAAGGCCCAGAATCTTTACTTTCAATTCCTTTAGTTCTATGCATTGTTTGCAGATATATTCTGCCAATCCTGTACTTTCATGAATGCTGAACTTTGAACATTCTTTACATTTAATCCCCAACTCCCACTTTTCAAGTGACTATATAATTGGGTGGTTATAGTGTTTTCAGTGCCATCATAGATTCCACCATCTGCGTGTATCAGGAAAGCAGTGGCCTTGTGATGACACAGAGGCTGTTGAATTAATACCTAGACTGAGAGACATCATGGGGGGGGGTACCTACTAGAACAGGTGTACAGTACTCACAAGACTGACTTATTGTGATGGTGCCTCCCATACCTTACCTTGACAAGCAAAACAGAGGAGAATGCATCTAAGGGATTCAAAATTAACAAGGTCCACATTACATTCCTGTCTGGTACCAATGCCTGTGGAACACACAAAAAAATAAAACATTAGTGTATTGCCAAATTTGAGCAGCCTGAATGTTTTTATCATGTGACTTTGTCCTCTCTACCTGTTTGCTAGACTCATAGCTGCAATGTATGGACCACAGCAAACATTTTCAGGCAGCAGTTTCTGATACATTTGTCCCCTCTGATAGAGTTCACCTGAGAAAACACAAGGTCCCCTTTAACAGTCTGCTGCTCCTTGACCAGTACCCTACTCACCCTCCAGAGACAGGCACTGTTTTTGTAAAAACAATACAACATCCAGAATGCAATCCATGGACACTGTGACTTTTAAAAACATTATGACAAGCTGTTACTAGCAGTGTGGTGGCAGCAGAGGGAACAAAAGTTAATAACTTCCTAAAGCAGTTCAACCTAAAAAGTGCAGCAATCCAAGGGGGAGAGGCATGGGCTAATGTCTCTGAGACTACATTAAATCATTGTTGGACTGCTACACTCAGACTCAGGGATGGGGATGCTTTCAGTGATCTGTTCACTCACAATGGGGCAGCTGATGAGCAAATAGACACCAAGGATATAGCCACAATAGCCACAGAATTTAAACTTATTGCTTCTTCAAATTACCCCACTAAAGTTATCGATGACTGGTTGTCAGTTGACAATACATACTAGACTACTGATCACATGCCTGGCAGTGAGATTGTATGTGCTGTCAGGGCAGAGGAGTCCAGAGAGGAGTCTGATGAGACCAAAGAAATGAAGGCTTCTACCTATACTCAGGCAATCTGAAGGTTACAAGCTAGGCTGGACTGGCTGCAAGCACAAGAGTATTACTCAACTAAAGTACACCAGCTATGGCAATTAATCCCATACACTAATGACTTGGCTGTCAAATCTGTGAAGAATTATGGATTACTGCATTTCTCAAGATACATTAAGTAATCAGCACCCGTACAGTACACTGACGAGTACTGAGTTAAGGAACTCATTTTTAACTTTTCAGCACCAAAGATTTGCTTCAATACTTTGTTAATAAAATAAATGTATGCACTCAAACCTTATACAAGTGTTTATTTGTTTACTGCAATTGCTCACTTCCAAAAGACTGATCAAGTTAGCATCCCTTGTTGTAATGAACAAGCGCCAGTTTAAGGAATGCAGTGGCTGATTCTAAAATGTTCATTATAACAAGGGACTATTGTATTAATTTCAGGCAGTATAGTAGCTTTTTAAGATGGCTTACTAGATGTTGATGTAGGGTTTGATTACCATGTTTGTTACCATGTAGAACACAGCCTAAAGTTGTAGGAATATCTCCTTTACTGAATATCTGCTCAAGAAAAATCTGTTTAGAAACCAAATCCACTATGTACAGAATGGTAAAATATAATGTCTGTATCCTCTGTTTACAGACAAGACAATAAAATTAATACATTTATCATGTGCCAGTTTATACCAGAGCAGTGGTTCCAGTAAAGCCTTGTTAAGGAAAACCAATAAAGGAATAATCCTGTTAAAATCACCATGTAATGAGGCTACATGTAATGAGGCTAACAGATCTCCTCTGTAACTGATTACTGTCTGTCTGCTTATCCTTAGTTATGAAACCTTCAGGCTACTGTACTTAAAGTAAGGAAGGTTTTAATGAAACGGGATGGTATAAATGTCAGGAAAATAATGATCACTAAACACCAATGTATTTATTGAAGTTGACAAATTATGAAAATGTTAAAGTAAGGCTGACTGATTGATGTATAGAATGCTTAGGGTCCAGGTGAACCTCTTTGGACCACAGAGCCCCCATCTGACATGTTATGCTATAGAAAATGTGAATCAACCTTGTAAAATGTGAAGTACTGTAGATGTGTCCTATAGGAATATAAGACCATGAAAAATAAGGGCATTCTGATGGTACTTCTTGTTCTTTTCCTGCCAGTAACTTCACATTAGTTAAAGGAATTTTTGATAAGAGGCAGCTGGGACTCTGAGTGCAGCTCATGTTTTTACCTAACTATAAAACTATATGTAGAATTTGTTGGACTGGATTTTGATGCCAGGGCATCCAGATACACTGTGTGACCATTACCTGACTAACTGTGTCTGGCCAAATAAATCAATAAAACATTAAGCAGAAACACATGCTTTCAGGAGTCTAAAAAATCTGAACGTTACATTACTTAGGGAACAAATGAAAAACACAGATTGGACATATCTCGAAATCACACCTGATGGTGATACTGTACTTGATTTTTTCACACACAGACTAAATAGAATAAGTGATAACTTATCACCTAACCATAAATTAAGGCTACGTTCTAAAAAGAATAGTTGATTAGTGATGAGCTCCTTGCCCATTTGAAAGACAAGGACCACGACTGGCATGCCATGAAAGCCACCAGGAATGAGAGGCTATTGATTAGTTACAAACCAAAAGAAACAATTGCAAACTCATAGTAAAATAATTAAACCCAAATACTTTAGGGACAAACAAAGCACATTGGAAAAAGTGCCTTCCCAATTTTTTTATTTACTCAGTAATTTAAGACATGCTAATAATAAATGCATCCCTAATACATTAGTTTTGGATACAAAAACTTTGACAAAGAATGCTGAAATTGCTGGGTGTTGTAATACATATGTTGGGAATTATAATCATTTGCTAAAAAGTTTACCTGATCTGGAGAAACATATCTTGATGCATCCTGGTACTTCAAATAAATCAAATTTAGATAACACCAATCCACTGTTTCATTTTAAGAATGATTTAACAACCTCCACTTTGAAATATCATCAAAAATTAAATTACAGTGCTAGGGTAAACCCAGACAGCATATACATGGGTATTGTGCAACTGTTTAAGGTGGAAATTGCCATACCTTTAACAAAAGTCATTACTTTGTGCACTGGAGTGATGCCAGCCATATAGAATGGGACTGACATTGTTCCAGACCACAAAGCGGGATTCTAGGACATTAGTAGAAATCTTCAGATCTATTTATGTCCTCTCTCCACCCTGTCTAAGCTGCTAGAAAGGGTCATATATGACAAATTGCAAGATTACCTTTCACCTGAAGAAGGGACCTGTGTGGCCCAGAAAGCTTGTGTATAATTCCATCTTTGTACAAGACACTTGTTGGTCCAATAAAAGGTATCAAACCTTCCATCTTCTCCAGGATTACCTAGATAAATTTAACATGTTAACCTCTCAGCAGCATGGGCTCAGACAGCACCGCTACTAAAACAGCCTTATTGACATTTAAAGATTATTTACAAACCTCTATTGATTCTGTGGTTATCTGTTGCTACTATATTTGTTGATTTTTCAAACACATTTAATTTAATCATACGTTGCTTATTTTTAAGTTAAAGGCTATGGAGCTGTCTGAACTTGTCCTGAATTAGTTTAAACACTACTTGGACAGAAAAGAGTGCAGAACAAAAGTAGGGGATGCATTCTCATCAATCAGGGAGACCAGCATCGAGGCGCCACAGGATTCGGTCCCCGGTTCCATGGTTTTCATCCTATTTATCAATGACATCCCAGACACTTGCACTGAATTGACTGTGTTACTGTTTGCAGACAAATGTTATTGTATACTTTGCTGTTAAGGATGTTTCAAATGCAGAACAATGCATACAGAAACATTTGTAATACTTGCTAAGCAGCATACAGATCACCATCTGTTTTTTACATACAGTGCATGCACACACAGTGAACCTATAGCCCAAAGTCCTCTCAACTGGTAAGCGACACTTTGGCTAATGTTTGTCTTGAAAATGTTGCCTCATTAAAATATTTGGGTTTATTGTTAGAAGGGGTACTTAATTATTCATTATATGTTGACACCTTAATCAATACAGTGAATAAACATTCTGTCATGCTTTAATGATGCAGACACTGTATTTTGAGTCCTCTTTGGTACCTATAGACCAAGCCTATCTAATCTCAGTAGTGGACTATGAACTACTGGTATGAAATAGTCAATGGGTAATTCAACTACTTTTACTTGTGTTCAAACACTTTTGAAATGCATTTGTCATTTTGCTTAAAGCTAATTCTATGGCACTAACACTATAACCTAGTTATCTTGTTACAATGTTTTCTGTTAGATACAAAAATCAGTTAACACAGGCAGTTTTCCTTTGAAAATCTTAAATATCACTGTCCACCTAGTATTAAATTCTTGGTTAGTTATCACATTGGCCATAGATTTACTAGGGTTGATACCAATCAAAACCTTGTAGTCCCAAAGAGTGGCATGATTTGCCAGTACCAATTAGATCTGCTCAAACAATAGTATCTTTTAAAAATGCACCGGAAATATACTTGTTAGCCTCATGTGATTGTATATGTTTTAATACCTTATTTATATAAACTTTCAATTTTATCATGATAATATGCTAATTTTGTATTGCATCTATTGTATGTATTTTGTACTGTGTATTTGTTTGTGCTATGCACATGGATCATCCCTGAAAATAGATCTGTGTACTGAGTGGACTTAACTGGTCAAGAAAAATAAACACACAAACCCTCTGTTCAACTCATTACTTGCAATACAATGACCACGAGCATCAGGTTTCATAGCTTGCAGATCATCGACCAAACTGAGATTATAGGCTATAATTAGGAATTTAGTGGACATAAACTGATAAACATTAGGCAGGATTCTAATGAATCAGCACAAGAATTATAGTAGGCAATTTTATCTGTGTACTCCATTGTGAGGCTCACTGGTAGTGATTTTTGCAAAGGCCAAAAAAAGAAGCAAGATAGCTACATGACTACCAGGGGCAAAGGTAAATGATATTACAAATAATGTAGAAAGAACCCTAAAAGGGACAGGAAATAACCATGTGGTATTAGTCCATGTTGGAAAGAATGATGTACTGTAGGACAAAGGTCAGTCAATGACATAACATCAAATTATCAGGAACTAGGGCAAAAACTTAAACACAGAGACTGTGAAGTATTTTCTGAGAGATCACCATTACCTTAAAGGGGATAGAGTAAAGTAATGGCAATTAAAACAAGCATTTGTCAATGCTGAATGTTTGATGCTTTGTAAGATGTCTGCTTCTGCATCCTGATTATGTCCTTGAGGTACTTGAACATTTTTTGCCCAATGCCAGACTACCAATCTTGTTAATCAGCCTTCTGTGTTGCTCAGTGTTGAAGGCTTTCCTGAAATCAAGGTACAGTAGGTTATGTCCATTGCCACTCCATGATTTACTTCCTTACTGAGGCATTAGGGCTCCCAATCTTAACTCCAACCCCACCCCCACCCTGCAGAGACTGACAGGCATTGGGGATGTGTCTTTGGGCTGTCAGCCATAATGCTCATGCCATTCCATCTCACCCCACCCTGCAAACACCGACAGGCATCACTGTGAGCCTTGGAGTCTTTGGCCATTTTGCTCACCCTGTTCCATAAAGAAATAAGCTGAGATGGGTGCAGCATAGTAGAATGGGGGTGAACATTAGGGCTGAGGACCCCAAGGCACATCTCCATGCCTGCCACTGGCTGCAGGGTGGGGTGGAATATCATGAGCATTATGGCTGGCTACAAGTCACACCCCAACACCTGTCAGTCTCTACAGGTGGGGTGAAGGTTATGATTTGAAAATCTAATGCCCCAAGTGTTTGTTAGTATTTTTGCTCTAAATTCTCAGTATGGACTTTTTGGGACCCCACCTCATGAACAGAGGCACTATCATTTCGTTACTTAATCTCAAAAGGTGATTTTGCACAGCAACCTCACCATTCGGTGCCACAGGTGTGAAAACACATTTCGGGCAGGATGTGAAAAAATGACAGTTGTACTGTTCATGAGAAGGTGTGAAAAAGTGGCAATGTTGAAAATCTGGATTGAAAATATGAAAAATTGGTGAAATTACGAGCGTGCAAAGAAACTGCGCAATGCACACCTGTAACACAATCATTTTTTTGTTATTTTTTCACCAAATTTTCAACATGGGCAATTTTGAGACCTCTCCTCATGATCACAGGCACTGTGATTTTAGTAATCTGTCCTGAAAGTTGATTTCCCTCTACTACCACACCATTCTGTGCCACAGGTAGGAAAACATGTTTTGGGCAGGATGTGTAAAATAACAGCTATACTGTCCACAAGGAGGTGTGAAAAAATGGCAATGTTGAAAATCTGGAGTGAAAATATTAAAAACTGGTGAAGCTATGAGTGTGCGTAGAAACAGTGCAATGCAGACTCATAATGCAGTAATTTTTTGGAATTTTTTCACTGAATTTGCAACATGGGCTTTTTGGGACCTCCCCCATGAACAGTAGTACTGTTGTTTTGTGAATCTGTCCCAAAAGATGATTCCGCACAGCTATCACGAAATCACCTTTTGGGATGGGGAAACAAAATGACAGTGCCAGTGTTGATGAGGTGGGGTCCCAAGAACCCCATGTTGAAAATTTGGGGCCAAAATTCCTAAAAATGGCTGAGATATCAACCTAAGTTGAACCCCTCCCTCCCCATTGACTCCCATTATAAGCTTACCTTGAAATCTTCAGTTTGCCATTCACCTTTGAAGAGTGCAGGCGTGTCCCTCCACAGAAGATCACTGCTTCAGACCTCCGGAGGTAAGTGTGGGTAGGGGAGGTACAGGGAGGTGGGTGCTCAGTGGGAGGGTGAGGATGGGGGAGGGGGTCTGGGAAGATGACGGTGGACCGTTTTCTTTTTTACAGGGGGAGAAAAAGAAAATGAAAGAGTTCAGGGGACCATTTTCTTTATTTTACAGGTAAAAAAATATACATTTATGCACACTGGGGTGGGCTACCAGTGTGCCACAATAGTGTGTGTGTGTGTGTGTCGGGGGCACATGCTGACACAGGGATTAGGCACCCCAATGTCGGCAAATATTACTGACTGGTTTTGGGGGGCACATCCGACACCAGGAGTGGGCAGCCCAGTGTTGTAAAAACAAACAATTATTTTGGCACACTGTGGTGGGCTCCCAGTATGCCACATCAATGGGGGGAGAGGGGGATACATGCCTACATGGGAATTGGGCACCCCGATATCAGCTTTCTGTGGATGGTGTGGTGGGTGGCAGGAACTGCCACCTGCTCATTTCTTTATTGAAATGTTTAATCTGGAAAGATGCATTCAGCAAACAAGTTACTCATAGAGCAAGGCCTGGGGACAGAGTGCTGTATGGCAGGAGCTGACCTGATTGCGAGGGAGGGGTGAGGTGCTGCTGCAATGACGGAACTGTTTGTGATTGCAGCAACAGGTTTCTTTTAACTCCTTGGCTCTCTTTGAAGCTGCTGTCATTGGCAGCTTCCCCATTTATTGGTGGCTGCGGGATGCATCTAGTAAAGCATCTGTTGCATTGGGAGACAGTGACACACCTCTCATTTCCCCGTTATTGTCCAAAAGCGTCGGTGCGCAGGTACATCAAATGCAAAAATGAATGCATGGCTCTGATCACCGATCATCCAAATGTAATCACTAGAAGCAGATACTTTAAAGGCCTGATTTTGATGGTCTAAGGAGACACCATGCTGTTTGGCCATGGGAACAAGAACTTACAGGGTTATATCTTGAAAATGAATGGGTCAAGTTTAAAAACACCGTAACTAAATTTGTAAATGAGTTTATTCCCATAAAAAAATAAAAATAAAATTAAAATATCTATGTCCAGAAATATACATTTTGCTCATTCATGTGGACTTAGCCATTTTTTCACTTTTTTTTTCTTTTACCCTAAACTTGGTTAGTTTGGGCCATTTTTAAAACTCCACATGTTCAGAATGGCCATATCACTGCAGCAATTCATGATCATATAAGTGAGTAACCACATTTTAGAACTTAGTTTGTTTTCTAGTTATCTTTTTTTTGCACACAAATTGTCTATTTTGGACCCAGATTTTCAGGACTGTGGCGTTGCCCACCTCATGTTACCGCGTAGTTGCACTTTGTGAATCTTACCCAAATCTCAGTCTCTTTCATAGCTTGGCAGAAGACACCAGGAGAAAGGACTGCTGTGTGACTGGACTTCTGTACAGGGACTAAAGATGAAGAACTTTTGTACTAGGACCTTTAATTTAGGGTAAAACAAACTAACAAACAAAACAAAAAAAAAGTGTGTGTTTGTCTGGGTTAACTGAACTGAATGGGTATCTGAACAGTTATCTATGTATAAATCTCAGGTGATTGAAAGGACTTAATAGCTGTGAGGTTTAAATTACTTGTAGAAAGATCTAGTAAGTAGGGGGAGTGGCTTAGCTAGAAGGAAGCTACATTTAAAGACTGCCTTAGAAAGATTCTGCTAATAGCTTGGCAGAAGACACCAGGAGAAAGGACTGCTGTGTGACTGGACTTCTGTACTGGGACTACATTGCCCTCCACCCCCCACCCAAAGCTAGTGCTATTTTTATAGGCACAGGATTTGACTGACAACAGGAACTTCCTGTTTGGGAGCAGGAAGTGGTGATCACCAGAACCACCAAGACCCACCATCCTAGAAGGGCAAGAGTAGCTCTCCGGCCCCTCTAGCTGCTGGAGTCTGCCTCTGGAGCAAGTAAGTGGTCTACTGAGAAATGTAGGATATTCTTGTCTCAGAATAGGACAATCAGGAGCTTAAGGACACAGGCAGAAAGTAAGGAGAGAGAGAAAAAAAAACAGTGGAAAGAGTAAGGATTGCAAACAGTTAAGGGGCCAGAAATAAGACATGCTTGGAGTGGTGCAGTGCAGTGGCTGTGGAGCAGCAGTCTTCCAGGAGACTTTCTGGAGGATGCGGTGTTGTTCATTCTGCAGGCACCTCTCTGGGCTGAGGGAGAAGGTTGCTCATCTTCAGGCTGAGTTGGCCAGGATTTGTGGGACCTCCTCTTCCACTGAGGGACCACCAGTGCCACTGACGTTGCCTCAGAGGTTTCTAAGAAAGAGGAGCAGTTGGACCACAGTGGGCTCAGGAGGGTGAGGTGGTGGAACAGAGTGCATCCTCCAGTTGTACCTCTCACAGATTCCTATGCCATTCTGGCAAGTGTGGTTTCTCTATGGAGGCACCCGCGAGTGGAGACCAAGGAGGATGCTGGGAACCTCCACAAAGGAGACCCACAGGAGGGTGGCAGGGGACCCTGCAGGGGAAGGAAACAACTCCTGGTGGGGGACTCCATTGTTAGGAAGGTAGAACTGGGGAGGAAGGGGAGATGGAGGTAAGGTGCCTGCCTGGCGCCATGGCTTGGAGGGACAGGGAGCGAATCCTCAGGATTGCCAGAGCAGCTGCACAGGGGAGGAAGCTGGATGTCATTGTCCACCTAGGGATAAATTACCTGGCTAAGAAAGGGATTATAGAAGTGCAGGAAGAGTTTGTGGAATTGGGCAGGGGCCTTAGTCAAGTAGCACACACGGTAACCTTCTCGGAGGTGCTGCCCATCTATGGCATAGGAGAGGTTAGTGTTCCACACCATGGATCTCAATCAGTGGCTGAAAAACTGGTGCGGAGCTCAGGAATCTGGCTTCATTGGGGACTGGGGTCCACCTGGAGTGATGCAAGCCTATACTGGCATGATGGGCTGCATCTGTCCGGAAGGAACCAGGATCCTAGGTGATAGTTTAAATGCTTCATTGTGACTTTTAAACTAGCCAAGGGAGAGCACTGGAAAGACGAGGAAATCTAGCCCCCAAATAATCACAGTAGTAAATGTGGCAAACACCAACATAGAGGTGTCAATAGGGAGAAGGGCAGGGGTAAATGGAGAAAGTGACAAAGACAAGAAGGACAGGGATGGGGCAAAAGGGAGTAAGGCCATCAGGAAATGGAGGGTAATGAGTACCAATGTCCGTAGTCTGGGCAACAAGCTCCCTGAGCTGGTGGCCTTGATGGAAGAGGGATGCCTGGATATCATAGCAGTCACAGAAACATGGTACACAGAGAACCATGACTGGGATGTTAACATACCAGGGGTACATAACCTACAGGAGAGACAGGCAGGGGATAAGAGGGGGAGGAGTAGCTCTCTATGTAAAGGAAGGGATAAAAGCAACTGAACAAAAGAGTAAACAGGGAGAAGAGGAGGCACTGTGGGTCACCTTGGAGACTGAGGAGCACCACAATCTGCACAGGGTTGTGTACAGACCCCCATGTCAGGGGGAGGGAACGGACAAGGATATGATAGAAGGCATTCTTAGAATGGCAGAGAAAGGGGAGATACTGTTGATGGGAGACCTGAATATGCCAGATGTTAACTGGAGCACATTTGCTGCAGCCACATCCAAGAGCAAGGCCATTCTTGATGCCCTACAGGTGGCAGGCCTTAGACAGCAAGTTTTGGAACCCACTTGTGAGGGAGCAATCTTAGACCTCATACTCTGAAATGGGGGCAGTGAGAGGATCTCAGATCTAGAAGTGGGTTGCCATCTGGGGACAAGTGACCATCAAACAGTTTGGTTCACGTTAAACTCAGCTACAGAGTCAAGCCATACCAAAGTGAGGGTGCTGGACTTTAGGAGGGCTGACTTTGGCAAGATGGGAGAGTGCCTCAGAAAAGCACTAGCAAACAGGCTAGAAGGAGATACGAAGCAACAATGGGGAATCATCAAAACTGCCATCACAGAGGCAGCAAGCCTTTGTGTGAAGCAAATAAACAAATCAAAATGAAAGAAAAAGCCACTATGGTTCTCAAAAGAGGTGGCTGTGAAAGTCAGGAAGAAAAAGACAGCATTCTGGAAGTATAAGGAAACACAGAAGGAGCAGGACAGAGAGCTGCACCAGTTAAGGCAGAAGGAAGCAGGGAGGGAAGTCAGAATAACAAAGGCCCAAACTGAGAAAAAGATAGCCAACTCAGTTAAGAAAGGATAAAACCTTTACAGGTACATCAGCGTGAAAGACAAAGGGAGGGATAGTGAGGCTGAATAGAATGAACGGTGGGTGGGCAGAGGGGACAGTGAAAAGCAGGGATACTGAACGAATATTTCTGCTCAGTATTCAAAAGAGGAGGGGAAGTGCCTAATCCAATTAACAGAAGCACTCTTTATAGGGGTTGATCCCAGTCCTTTCACAGAAGAAGGGTTCTGCAAGAACTCCTAAAACTGAAGGTGGACAAAGCAATGGATCATGATGGAATTCACCCCAGGATTCTAAAAGAATTAAGGGAGGAACTAGTGAAACCACTGGCTACTCTTTTTAATAAATCATGGGAGGATGGTGTGGTACCCGAGGACTGGAGGAAGGAAAATGTGATTCCTCTTCACAAAAGTGGGACCAAGACAGAGGCAGGAAACTACAGACCTGTCAGTCTGATCTCTGTGGTAGGGAAAGTGATGGAGTCACTTCTGAAGGAAAGAATAGTTGAGTACCTAGAGGCCAATGGAGCACAGGACCCAAGGCAGCATGGGTTCACAGTGGGAAGGTCATGTCAGACGAATCTAATAGATTTCTTTGACCGGGTGACCAAAGTAGTAGACCAGGGAGGGGCTGTGGACATGGCCTACCTAGACTTTAGCAAGGCATTTGACACAGTCCACACAAGATTAGTCCATTAACCAGCCTGGGAGTGGGTCCCAGGGTGGTAGCCTAGTAAACATTAGCTGCACAACAGGACACAGGAAGGTAATTGTAAATGGAGTCCACTCTGAAGAAAGAAGGGTTACTAGTGGGGTACCCAGGGTTCAGTATTGGGTCCAGTCCTTTTTAATGTCTTCATCAGTGACATTGCAGAGGACTGGAAGGAAAGTATGCCTTTGCAGATGACACAAAGATCTGCAACAGGGTTGATACACAAGGAGGCATGGAAAGGATGAAAAGGGACTTGGCAAGGTTGGAGGAATGGTCAGAAGTATGGCAGCTAGGATTCAATGCAAAGAAGTGCAAAATAATGCACCTGGAAACAAGAACCAGGGAAGAATACACAATGGGTGGGAGGTAGTAACAACAACAAAAAAGGAAAGGGACCTGGGGGTAATCATATCAGATGACCTTAAGGTTAGCAAGCAATGTGAGAAGGCAGTAGGGAGGGCTGGGGGTATACTGGGATGTATAGGGAGAGGCAACAGCAGCAGAAAACAGGAAGTTGTTATCCCTCTGTACAGACAGTTGGTGAGACCCCATCTGGAGTACTGTGTCCAGTTCTGGAGACCCCATCTCCGCAAGGACATAGACAGGATAGAGGTAGTCCAGAGGAGGGCAACTAAAATGGTGCAGGGTCTGCAAGAGAAGCTGTATGAGGAGAGACTAAAGGAGCTTAATATGTATACCCTTGAGGAAAGAAGGGAGAGGGGGGACATGATAGAAACTTTTAAGTACCTCAGTGGAATCAACAAAGTCCAAGAGGTAGCATCTTTCAGAAAAGAGACTTGCAAGAACAAGGGACACAATTTAAAGATAGAAGGAGGGCGGTTTAGGGGCAATGGAGGAAGTATTATTTCACAGAGAGGGTAGTGGATGCATGGAACAGCCTTCCTGAGGAGGTTGTGGGGTCTAAAACTGTGGGATAATTCAAGAATGCATGGGACAGACATAAGGCAATTCTTGTGGGGGGTAGGAAGAAATAGGCTGTTGGTTAACTAGGATCTGCGGCCTATCCTGTAGGTAGGGAAATGGGCAGACTAGATGGGCCAAGCGGTCCTTATCTGCCATCAAAGTCTATGTTTCTATGTATATTATTCCTTTTAGGCACACCCAGCAGGGTCAGAGAGCTGTGTCATATTATGTAACCAAACTGCACAATAATTTACTATCAAACCTTACCCAGCATAGTACTGTCTCTGCTTTAAGAAGAAACATCAGTGCTTGGAATGGATCGATGTCCACTTGTTATTACAATGAGTAAACATGTTATGGGTCTCTCTGTATATTATTTTATATGTTATTATTATGTAATATTTGGATATTGAAAATAATACCATCAAAATCCATACAAAAAAATCCCTGTAATACACTACTCCCTTTTCAATAATAGTGTCATTGCTCAAGTAGTAATACCATCATTCACTGCAGATAATACTATAGTTTCAGCTCTGAACGATAGTATTATCACCAAAATGCCACAGCCCATGTGCAACTCTGCCTGCCAAGAAAGACAGTTGCCATGGTGGCACGTCCCTTCCTGCATAGCCATAGTGACGGCCTGCATCCCCACTGGCAGCTTTTTTCTGAAGGAGGGCAAAACAAAATGAAAAACATGGCGGTTGTTTCCTCTCACTTAGCAAAAGGAATGCTTCAAATTCATTTCTTTTTTCCTTTTCTTCTAACTACATGCACTATATTGGAATATCTGGCTGATCCTGCAATCGCAAAACGAAGAAAGAAACTGAAAGGTAGGACTGCCTAATAAATACAAACAGAAAAAATGTTCAGAAGCGAGTGAGACACACTGTGCAGTGCTGCATGTGGCTAACCGACAGCATGCCTTCATGGCAGTGGGCGGCCAAACCATTTAATGGAATCCACATGTGGGTGGGCCAATTATTTAAAAAAAACATGGCGGGTGTCTCTCGCTTAGCGAGAGAAAATCATTCCTTCAGTTCAGCACCCATGTCATTTTCCTACCTATCCTTTGTAGCCTTCAACAAGAAAATAACTAAAGGTAAGACAGCCTACCAAAGAAAAGGCACAAGACAAACCGAGCTAGCGAGTGGGCAGGCGACCGAGTGTGGTGTACATAGTGAGAGTGAGCCCTCACTGCGGTGGGAACCTAGCCTCACAGCACCACATAAACGGCTAACAAAAAACCCTTGCATCCATATATTACAAAAAATAAAAAATAGGCAAGTGTCTATTACTCGGGAGTAATACCATCTAAAGGTTCTGGGGACAAGGGAACCTCTCGATGGTATTACTCCCTTGTAATAGACACTCGCCTTATCTATTATTCTATTTATATATTCTAAATGTGAATTTTGTTAAATGTCTAACTTATTCTAGTCTCATGTGAAAACAGACATTTTTCTGCCTACTGTGCTTGCCAGGTAAAACAAACAAATTGTATTCTGGTGGTTCAACAATGAAAACAAAAACTGTGTCAGATTTACAAGGTGCTGATTAGGTGGTCATGAGGAGCTGTGGTGACTTGCACATGTTGAAAATATTGGCACAAAATGGATGACAGTGGCTATGTTATGAGAAAAAGAATAATAGACCTGGAAAAAACATGAAGTTCTGAAATGGGCATGTTTTGTATGCGTGTGGGCTTAAGCTTTCTTTCCTTTAGTCGATGGCAGCTTACTAAGGTGAAGGGAGGTGTGGCAGGTATCCAATGCTGGATTTGACTTAAAAGATTTTTACAGGTTGTGTGGTGTGGGTGTGGGTATGGGTGCTGTTTTTTCTTGCGTCAGAGGAGAGTGGCATGGGTGCTAGTGGATGGAAAGGTTTTTTCTTTGTATTATTGCCTTACACCTGAATTGGGTACCTGGTGCTGAGAAAGAAAACCAGGGGTGAGTGGGTCACTTGTCTGGGGCACTGCATGTCACTATACAGCTGCTCTGTGAATAGCTTGCATGGTCTCAGAAGAAAGCTTGAGATCTGGTACAGTGCACATCACTATGCAGACTCTTCCTGATTGGCCCCAAGGGCCACTCACATAGCAAGCTACAAGTCTGGCACAGTATATGTTACTATGCAGATGCTTTGTGAATGGTCTGCATGGCTACTTGGGTAGTATGCTATAGCTCTGGTGCAGTAAGCATCATTATGCTTCTGCTTTGTGAGTGGCCACCAGTGCCATTTACAAAGAAAGCTCCAGGTCTGGTACAGTGCTCATCATTGTGTAGCTCCTTTCTGAGTGGGCCCTGCAGACCAGACCACTCACAAAGCAAGCTGCAGGTCTGGTGGTCTGAATGTACCATGCAGTTGGCCCCTCATAAAGCAAGCTGCAGGTCTGGTGCAGTGAATGCACCATGCAGTGGGCTCCTCAGATAGCAAGCTACAGGTCTGGTGCAGTGACTGCACTATGCAGTGGGGCTCCTCACAAAACAAGCTATAGGTCTGGTGCTGTGAATGTACCATGCATCTGGCCACTCACAAAGCAAGATACAGGTATGGTGCAGTGAATGCACTATGCAGTGGGCTCCTCAAAACCAAGCTATAGGTCTGGTGCAGTGATTGCATCATGCAGTGGGTCCTACTACTAAACAATCTACAGGTGTGCTGCAGTGCATGCACCATGCAGTGGGCTCCTCTCAAACACATGCTACAGGTCTGGCACTGTTATCATTTTCACATATTAATGGAATGGCTACAGGCCACTAATGAAGCAAACTACATCACTGGTGCAGTGCGTATCATTATTTAGCTGCTTCATAAGTAGAGATGCCAAGTGTGCCAAGTGAAGCCAGTGTGACAAGGCAGCAGGTAAAGCAAATAGGATGCTGGGATGTATAGGCAGGGGCATCACCAGCAGGAATAGGGAGGTCATAATTCCGCTATACAAGACACTAGTGAGGCCCCACCTGGAGTACAGTGTACAGTTCTGGAGACCATACCTACGTAAGGATATAGACAGGGTAGAGAAGGTTCAGAGGAGGGCAACAAAGATGGTGCATGGATTGCATCACAAGTCCTATGAAGACAGGTTGAAGGAACTGAACATGTACTCCCTGGAGGACAGGAGGGAGAGAGGGGATATGATAGAGACATACAAGTTTCTCACAGGGAGGAACAGGGTGCAGGAATACACTATTTTTAAGCGAAAAAGGTGTTCCAGGACTAGAGGGCATGGGATGAAGTTGGAGGGAGGACGATTCAGAGGAAACATGAGGAAGAATTTCTTCACTGAACAGGTGGTGGACAAGTGGAACACCCTGCCAGAGGAAGTGGTGGTGGCTGAGACAATCATGGGATTTAAGAATGCATGGGATAGACATAAAGGAATTCTGGAGGTCAGGGGTAAGGGGCAACAGACTTCTAGGAAAACATAAACTGAATTTACAAGTTCAAATGGGCAGACTGGGTGGGCCATAGGCCCTTATCTGCCGACACTGTCTATGTATCTATGTATCTATGGGTGAAGTCTGGAAAATTTATTATGTAAATTAATTTGTGAATGTCATACAATTCACAGTGAAATCTATGAAATGTGCATGATTTTCAGCCACAAATTTGTGTAAATTTACTGTAAGCGCTAAGTTTCACACACAAATTTCACACTCCGCCCATGAATTTCACACTTTGCATTGAAATTCACACAATTCATGGGGAAAACTTTGCATTCCAAAATTTCCCAGGTACTGGGAGTCTTTGTAAAGCTCCTCGAAGTGTGAATTTTCAGGACTTTGTGTGAACTTCATGGGTGAAGTTTAACTTCGCAATATCTCTATTCATAAGTGGCCAGCGGGGCCAGTCAAGAAGCAAGCTACATGTTTAGTGCAGTGTGGATCACTATGGGGCATCAAGTAAGCAACAGGTCTGGTATATTGTGTGGGCTATACTGTAGCACTCTGGACCCACACAGGTACCACAGCAACACATCACCCCCAAGGAATTAAGAGGTCTTGAGGGCCTTTGAAGCAGCCCTCCCTCACATTTAGGAGCTGAATTAGCAGCTGACCCCTGAGGAATTAGGACATTGTGAGGGCCTTTGGAGCAGCCCTCTCCCACATTTAGGAGCCAAATTAGCAGCTGACCCTTGAGGAATTAAGAAGTTGTGAGGGCCTTTGGAGCAGTCGTCCCCCATATTTAGGAGCCGAATTAGCAGGTACAGAATCACCATAACTCTGTGGAGGCACCTGAAGCCAAGACCGCTTGCTGTTCAGTGCAGGTGTGTGAACAAAGACTGCTGTTTTGGCACCTTTTTCAAGCTTAGTTTAAATATCGATGCATTAGTGGAGATAGTTTCTACAGACAGTATTTTTGCTTTATTGCTTAACTTTATGATGTTTCTGTGCAGTTACTTTAATTAATAAGCTACTTCAGCATTGTATAGATTCTGAGCAATTACTTTAATTGTGATTTAATCTCAGGCTGCAAATTCCACCACTGGCTCAGATAATATCTTATGCAGCAAGCTCAATCAGGAACTGTGATATTTCTGTGCAGGTACATTAATTTGTAATTTAATTTAAGCTTTGTAAAGTTTCTGAGCATTTACTTTAATTGTGATTTAATCTCAGGCTGCAGATTCCACCACTGGCTCAGATAATACCTTAATGCAGCAAGCTCAGTTACAAATTGTAAAAAATATCTCTGTGTAGTGACCCTAAAGCAATGTAAAGCAATTTTAATCAGGCTGCAGATCTCTCCTCTGCTGGCTCAAATATACCTCAACTCAGCCAACTCAGCCAGAAATTGTTTAGTAAGAGGACTAGGACATTAGGAGAAAGAAAAATTAATGTGAAGTGCACCAAGTAGCAATCCGAAGTAGCTCAGCCCTCCCTAGGGTCACACCCCTGCCTTACCTTATTTAATGCTCGTCTTTTCCCTCTCCTTTCTCCACAGCTGACCACTGAGGAATTAGGAGGTCATGAGAGCCTTTGGAGCTGCCTTTCCCCACATTTAGGAGCTGAATTATCAGGTACGGAATCACCATAACTCTGTGGAGGCGCCTGAAGTCATGACTGCTTGTGGTTCAGTGCAGAGTGTGTCCCCGCTGACGCTGCACATTGGTTACCCGCTACCCCCACCACTTCCCTTGATCAACACTCTTATTTATAGGGGCTAACCTACCATGTGACTTCCCCATCAGCAGCTTATACTAGTCCACCACTAGTGGCCACTAGCATAACCTGTACATGTGATTATTTATTTGCTGCTATACTATTGCAGGCCACTAGAGGGGTTGGTGGGGGTTATAACATCCTGGAAGGCTATACCAACAGCAGTTACACTACCCAAGAAGCATTCTTCTGGGTGGAGCCCCAGTTCACTGAACTAGGCCCTCAACCTGTACCTAGTCATCCACGCAGGCAGGAGTAGTAGTCCTTGGGACAGTGCCACCTAGGGATTGCATCTTGGAGGTACCACTTGGGATTAAGCATCCCCTAGTGGTCAAAATCAAGAATTACTATGAAAAGTTTAATAGGTACCACTGTAGAAATGGCTGTACATCAGTTGGTGAAATGGTGTACAGGGCATGAGAGAAAGACCACATAATGCCTTGTTAATATAGGATATACCCTAGGCACCAATAAAGACACTCTGGAAGGGGCACTTTTAAAAACTGAATGCTTAGGAAAAAGCTGAGTTTGAAAGCCGACATGTTGACTTGACTGCTCAGACCTTAATGGCCCTAACAGCCTTGAGTGAGAGTACCAACAACCTCATGGACAGCACTAAGGTGCCCAGACTATGCTCCTCAGGGGTCTCCTGCCTCCAGGAGGGTGGTGACAAAGATAGTAAGGATCCCTTAGAGAGAGAGCCCCCACCTTTATCTAGGACCTTTGAGGAAAAGCTTACCAAGTTGTTATTGGAGAAGAGGTAAAACCATAGAGGACTTTAAAAGTTATTCATACCCACCTGGGGTAATTCCTTCCCTGCTGTCCATTGCAGCTCCAGCACCCCTCTCCTTCACCAGCTCCATGCCCACCAGTACCAGCATCCACTCCTGTACCCACAGTTAGTCACAACTCATACCACAGACTGAGGGATGTTTCCAGGCATTCTCCTCACCCCCAGGGAGAAGTGAATGGGAAGACCTGGATGAACTATATTGCCCCCTTGGTACCTGGTGGCAGTGTGTAGAGACCAGAAAAACAAAAAGGATCATGGAAAGTTTAAGGGGCCCACTGGAAATGGTCAGGTTCCTGAGGTCCACAAACCCTGATGTGTCAGCCAAAGTACTAGTCCGCACTAGAGGGTGTTTTGGTAGCATTGATTCTTGAGTGACTTTGATGTATCAATTCAAAGGCACCAAACGAGTGAAAAGGTGGAATGTTTATCCGTGTATATTATTTGTTTGGTGAGAGCCCTACAGAGAGCTTACGGAAAGGGTAGTGTATCAGCTAGCGAACTGTACTGTGCGAGAGTGGAACATAGACTAAAATATGCCAAATATTCTAAATTACAAATTGTCAGCTAAATCTCCAGGATAGGAGGGATAATCTACATAACTATAAGTGACCTGATAAAAGAACTCAGGGAGACAGAAGGTGAGGAAGTAGATTGAATTCTTGTGCCAGCACAGCCCAAGTACCCCTGGTGCAGGAAAGCCATTCTGAATCAGAGCTTCCTAAGGGTGAACCACCATGGGCTGAGCTGTTGAGAGATGAGCTGCTGAGAGAAGTTAGAGAAATGAAAGTGGGTGTCTCTACGAAGGCTCCTCCCATGGACAAAGACCCTGGTACTGCTCAGAACGTGTTTGCTATGGGGATGGAATAGGGGTGCACACACTCAGGCATCTCCTGCTGAGGGCAGCAACTTGAAGAAACTGAAATAGGAGTGGATTGACTGCTGCAATAAAAGAGAACTATTAAGACATATTGCATCACCTTCAAGTACCACAGGCAGAAGTTGAACACGATTTTCTGTTGTTAGTGCAACTGAGTTCCAGCCCCAAATGTGTACTCTGCCTGACCTTTTAACTGTGAATAGGAGACCAGCTCCTGATTTAGTATTTCAGCAAAATGGACTCCAAGAACCTGTAATTTGTCACAACTGTAGAAAAGATGGGCATATGAAGAAGAGAATGCGGTCTCAAAGGATTTAGAAAATGTGGTAAACAGACTCCAAAGGGTTCTCAAAAAAGCAAACCAATTGTAGGGGTTCAAAACCCAAATTCAATTTCTCTGTGCTAGAGCTCTCTCTCAAGGTTCTCCCTGAAAGTTCCTCCAGACTGGTCTAGATTGGTAGGTCCTTCCATGGACACTGTACACATAGGCAGGATTCCAGCTTGAGCAGTTTTAGAAGGTGGGTCTCAAGTCACAATAATTTTCAAGACTGGTACAAGCAGCATTTATCTGACCACCATTACAACCCTTAATACACTGCATGTGTGGGGTTAAGTGAAATATTGTACCCTTATCTTGGCTATTTAAAGGTGTGGCTTTCTTTTCCATCTTCTAGCTGGTGTGGGAGATGCAGTGGAGATGCTAGCCCTGGTCAGCCATTCCACTGGACTTTATGATGATATCCCTGCACTGATGACACCAACGCACACATGTTTGGGCTCCTGGCCCCATGAGAGAAGAAAGGCACTAGAGAAGGACAGGAAAAGCCAAAGCTAAAGTTCATGCCCTGATCAAAAGGCATACAAGAAGCACCTGTGCCCCTAGCAAAGTGATCAAGATGAAACTGACGAGGATGGTTTGGAAGAAGGATCCTGCTGCTATTACGTTACCTCCCCAGTACAGCATACAGTATTAGTAGTGAAATACGGCTGTGGAAAGATATCATTAACAAAAGTTTGATGCTGGATGCCCCAGACAAAGGAAAATTACCCAAAGACTGCTGATTAAAAAAGCAAAGTATGCTTCCAGCCCAGAATCATACTTATGCCAGCGAGTGCTGATACAGAATACAAATGTTACAAATCAAGACATCATGGTACACAGAGAGAATGCACCCTGGCCTAAAGTCTATTGTAGCAACATACTGCTATGCTCCCATCAGTGCATAGCTGAAAAATGATGTGAGGTATAGCCTGATATGTTTGATTTTGGGGATTCACCTCTTTCCAACAGATGGAGAACCAGGATCAGTAACAATCTGGCCCAGAGAACCAAAGTATTCACCCTCATAGAATGGGATGTTGATTGTATCATGGGTGCTGAACACCACATTCGCTGGCATGACGAGAGACCCTTCAGAGAGAGATCCAGATGCCTAGCTCCTGCTGACATAGATGATATCCAGCGTCATTTACAAAAGATGTTAGCAGCTGACATCTTACAAGAGTCACGCAGCCCATACACCTCTCCAGTTGTTGTAGTGCAGAAAAAAAATGGATCTGTTTGCATGTGTGTTGATTACAGGACCCTCAACAACAGAACTGTGCTGGACCAGTATACAATGCCACGCATACATGATGCTCTGGACTGTCTAAATGGGAGTAAATGATTTTCCATTCTGACCTTCAAAGCAGATACTATCAGATCCCAATGGCTCCCAAGAACAGGGAAAAAAATGCATTCATTTGTCCCTTGGGCTCCTATGAGTTCCTCCACATGCCCCAAGGCATATCTGGTGCATAAGCAACATTCCAGAGACTAATGGAGCATTCAGTGGGAGATATGAATCTCTTGGAATGTCTAAATCTACCTTGATGATGTCATAGTTTTTGGAAAAACTATCAAGTAACAAAGGCTAGCTTACGACAAAGTATTGGACAGACTTGAAGAGTTTTAGTCCTAAGTTATCCATTGACAAATGTCAATTTTTTTCCAAATTCTATCAAGTACACTTATGGAGTCACATTATATCATTAGAAGGAAGCATACCAACAAGACTCAGTAAGTGGGAAACCTTAACCAACTAGCCAAAATCCAACCACTTAAAAGAGCTCCAAAGGATTCTTGGATTCTGTGGCTATTATTACCAATTTGTCAAATACTATACCAAGGTGATCCACCCCCTACTAAAATTAACTGAAGAGTATCCACCTACTCACAAGAGGTTTAAAAAGGGCACTGACAAAGATGCTGAAAAGACCTATTTCAGACCAAATGAGTCATTTGGGCAGAGATGGACGCCCAATTGCGACATTGCTTTTGAAGAAATAAATTACAGATTAACTCAAGCTCCCATACTTGCCAAGCTGATCCATCCAAGCCTTATGTATTTTACATACAGATGCCAGTTGAGTGTGCTTAAGGCCAGTACTCTATCAAGAACATCTGGAAGGACTACGTCCTGTAGCCTTACTACTCAGAAGTCTGGCATTTTCAGAAAAAGAACTATCCAGTGCATAAATTAGAGTATCTCACTCTCAAGTGGGCCATGGTTGACCAATTTCATGGATACTTGTATGGCGCTAAAATCTTGGTCAGAACCGATAATAATCCATTAACATATGTCCCAACCACCACTAAAGTAGATGTTACTGGACACAGATGTTTTCTGCTATAGCAACCTATGATTATGCAGTGGAGTACCAACCAGGCCTAAACCACATAGATGCTGATGTTCTTTCACGAAAACCTCCTCCTGATCAACAGTGGGTTCATATCCCTGAGCAATCTGTAAAAGCACTATGCCACAAGTCTAACCTGGAAGTAACCTTGTCCTCTTAATCTGTGAACTGTCTGGTAGATTGTTTGGGACCTCCAGAAACGTGCATACCAGTTGCCTACTGTAATTTCACAGCTTTAGATTTGAGTTCTTTACCACAGCTAACTCCAGCTGATATCTGCAAGGAACAGTACTATGATCCAATGATCAGGCCAGTGGTAAATGCTTTACAGAAAGAGGAAGATATCTCAAACATGCAGTCCAGTGACCCCAAGACTGCCTTACTTCTTTGAGGAGAGCAAGCTCAAGCTTTGGTACAGTGTAACACACCAAGAGCTTACTGACAGCCAAGGTGAAATTGCAAAGAAAACAGCTAGTAATGCCAACTAAATTTAAAATATTATTCTAAAAAGCTTTGCATGACCAAATGGGACATCTGGGTAGTGAGAAGAACAATTGATCTGGCCAGCTCACAATTTTATTAGCCTAAAATAGGCCTAGATATAGAACAGCATGTTAAAACCTGCAGTAGGTATCTTCAGCACAAGGCTCCACAACAAAGAGCAGTCCCTCTCGTCAATATTGTCACAAGTGCACCAATGGAGCTTGTCCGTATCTATTTTCTTAGTCTGGAGCCGGATTTCAAAGGCATTGCAAATGTATTGGTAGTCACAGATCACTTCACGAGATATGCATAGGCCTACGGCACCAAAGACTAAAGGGCCTCAACTGTAGTCAAAGTCTTTGTTGAAAAATTTTTTGTACATTATGGTGCCCCCCAGATTATTCATTCAGATCAAGGCTGGGATTTCAAAAGTAGACTTATCAAAGAACTGTTGTCCCTAAGGGGTGTAAGAAAATCCAGAACAACCCCTTATCATCCTCAGAGGAATCCACAACCAGAAAGATTTAACAGAACTCTGCTTGATATGCTGGGCACTCTGTAACCCAAAGTTAAACCAAAGTGGAGTCAACAAATCAGTACCCTTGCCCATGCTTATAATTGCGTAAAGAATGATGCCACTGGTTTGTCTCCGTACCACCTTATGTTTGGCAGAGGAGCTCATCTTCCAGTTGATGTATGTTTCTGAGTGTCTCCTGATGGTGTCCAATCAGACAGCTACCTGCAGTATGTCAAAAATCTAAAAGCCCAACTAGACCATGCTTATCAGCTTGCAAACACTATGGTAGCAAAGAGAAACCTGACTAACAAAACTCACCATGGCAAACGTGTTAAGGCCCAAGTGCTCCAACCAGGTGACAGGCTACTAATGAGAAACTTTGGACTTCCAGGTAAACACAAAATAGCAGACTGCTGGAGTCACATTCCATACATAGTAGTCAGTAAGCTGCATGATCTGCCAGTGTATAAAGTACGTCCAGAGGGGGACCATCGTGCTGTTAAAACCATTCACAGAAATCATCTGTTACCTATTGGCCAAATAGTAATCAATAATGTTCAAGAGACTGAAGCCACTCAGTGCCCTGTAACTAGATCTGCTACCAAGGCTAAGCAATAAAATCAACAAACTTCTGCTTCTCAGTCTGTTGCTCCAGATGTCTCCCATCCTGTAGACATTGCAGATATTGGAAAATGCTGAACGTGATGACGAAAGTGAATTTTATCCTGCTTTCTACCACTCTTTTGAACTTGAGAGAGTGTTCCAGGAAATTCCTTCCATTAACTACGGTGATGACTCTGAACCTCCAGCTGTCTTAACAGATCCCAATTCAGCCATTGTGCCTGAACCTCCAGGAAGTGATGCTAACAGTGTGGACCTTGAAGAGGTTGAATCCCTTTGTATGGTAGAATTAATGGAAATCAGTCAACCTGGACCCAATGAAGCAAGTAGTGAACCTACACGTGACTGTGCAAGTGTCAATGAACTAAGTGGGTTAAGTGAACTGTTTCATGCTAATGAAAGTATCAGTCAAGAGCCAGAAAGATGTGTCTTGGATTATTGTGACTTTACAGAAATACCTCTGACAAGTGACAGTGAGCTTCAAGTATAAGAAGTGCCAGTGTTGTCACGTTGCTCAGAAAGATCTGTAAAGCCAATCTTAAAACTCACACATGACAATCCAGGACAGCCTGTTAACTTGCCCATAAATGTTGTGAACAAAGAACTCTACAGTATATCATGCTCAGCTATTTGCCCAAACCAAAGCCTCCACCCAAGTTAAAGTGCCCATTCAGTGTAACAAGGGATATAAAGTTAAAGAGATGGGAATAAGGTGAAATGCTATGATAAAATATGGTAACTTTACTGAAACTGTGATTCTGTTTAATGTGAAAAATGTGAATTCTAAACTACTGAGATATACCAGATGAAACATGTATGTATCTTTTTGTATAATGTGTTCATATGAAATGTTATAGTAAGAATAGACTTGACAGGGATGCCAAGTTTTTCCAGGCAAGGAAGTGCGTAATCCCCTACAAATTGGAGTTTACTAAAATGTTTTCCTGGGCTGTCTAATGACCATTGTCAGGATGGTATCCTGTGTCTGCAGTAGCTGTATGTGTCCACATGAGAGTGCTATAGAAAGCCTCCATGCCTGTCTCTTTAAGAGAGTCATTGTGCTGTGTTAGAAATTAGTCTGAGCTGGGTTCAAGTAGATTAGGGCTCATGTCTGGCCAGGTGAGTGGTATTTCTGCTCCATTCTGCAGTTGCTATATGCACAGAGGGAGCACTGTTAGGAACTGTGTTCATTTACTGTTTATCTGCCTTATTAATTATAGTACAGAAGTTTGTTTAACCTGCCTTCTCTTGCAGCTTGGACTTTTTGCATAAGAGCCACCATTTTGGTTCTGGACTGCCAGAGTTGGACCAATTGAACCTCAGGGGATGTAAAATGGAGACTGTCCCCAGAGGTCTTGTGGGATTGAAATCTGTAGGAATTGTAGTTTTTAAGGTTTGTGCCTAAATGGACCTGGAGGGGGGGGAGTCCTTGCTGTGACAGACAGTTCCCTCAACCAACCAAACCTTTTGGATCTCAGAGGAAATCCCCAGAACTGCCTACGGCAGAGTCAGTTGTGAGCTGGAATTTGGAGAGTGATGAGCTTGAGCCATCGAGCACCTGCTCCTGCGTAGAAGCACTGGATAATAGGTGAGAAGGCTACACAGGCCCGCCTGTCACATCTTCCAGTGAGAAATCCTGTGAATGTGAAAGTGGGACTTAATTCTAATTCCTTTGAGATCTGAAGCCTGAAGAGAAAGAGAGTGATCATTGCTTGAATTTGGGACCGAAGACTTGCTCCAGAAGCGACCGGCCTCCCAGGTACTGAAGTGAGTCATGGATTGAGAGGTGTACGCAGAACCTCTTCTAAATTGCAACTGGACTTTACCCAAACTGTGACTAGGAGCTGTGTTGCTTATAAGTGTGCTGAATATGCTGTGTGGGTTGTGATTTGGTTCCCCACCTTTAAGTGTGTTATGCTAGCCAGAAGCTGCTCCAGCACTCTTACGGACTATATCTGAACTGCCTGCTCTGGTCTGGACCCTGCCATCTCTGCCTAGACTGCCCTTCCCATCGCAGAGACATTTCCAACAAAAGTCCCGCTCAGGAATTCGGCTGTCTGCTGAACACCATCGAGCAGGTAGCAACCACCTTGGTGATTCCTGTGGGCCTTGCTTCCCCTGGCAAACCAGAACACCATCCAGAGGTCTTCATCTCGTCACTGTCAGTCCTGCCTCCTGGTGTGGGTAGCATGAGTACTAAACAGTGTAGCTCCCTGCAACAAAGCTGCAATCATCGTGTGTCATCTAATTTACTTGTTTGGGATTATTATCACAAACTGAGCCACTCGGCTCCGGATTACAAATTCTGGGTTGATATGCATGTAATTGTTTTCTTTCCTAAGGGCCCCAAAAACAGCTGCAATGCTGGCCTACTCTGGGCAACACATCAGGCTGACCTACATTAACAACTGGGTACCCAGAGTGTGTGACTGTGATAGAGGGACTCCTAGTGCATGCATGCTCAACCTAAATCAATCAGAATTAATAATCACTTGCTAAATTATTGCTCCACCCCATCAAAGCCTCTGAATAAATCAGAATTTGTGCTTTTACATTTAACCTGGCTAACGTGTGCCTTCATGGTGGGGGTATTGTACTGCCTTTGAACTGTTATATAATGGATCTTATTTTATAGGGGGGTCTCCAGGTCCTTTGCAGCTGGTCCAGCCTTGGTGGTAAGTGTACAGAGTGTGGGTTTAAAAATGTTATCATATGGTACATGTGATTGTTTTTTTGCTGCTATACTGTTTAGGCCACTAGAGTGGTTGGTGGGGGTTTATAGCATTCTGGATGGCTATACCAACAGCAGTTATGCTACCCCAGAACCATTCCTCCAGGTGGAGACACCCGTTCACCGAACTCAGGCCCCTCAACCTGCACCTAGTCACACAGGCAGGGGTAGCAGTTCTTAGGACAAGCGCCACCTAGGAGTTACAATTATTTTTATTAGCAGAAGTTTAACTATATAGTATTAGGAAGGCATACTAGTAATTTTGTGTCGCTACAGAGGAAAGCTGCAGAGGAATTCAGTGTTGTAGTAGATTTGTTTGCTGCAAAATTTTTTTCTACTGATGGTTGGTTGTGCAGTGTACAGAAAGAAAAAAATTACTCACTTTAGTAATGTTGTTTCTTCTAATGGAGTCTTGCTATATTATGACAATTGCAGTATGACTGCAGATTAGAACTGCTCCGGAGGTGAAATAGTTAACTTTCCACGCAGTCATGGAACTTAGAGCGCGAGCTCGGTTGAAAACTCTGTCGGTTGTGCTTCAACCACAAACTGTCAGATCTTTATGAGCTAAAACTCACTAAGGTTCTGTGTGGAAGCTGTAAACCTACACACTAGCCAACTGGCTACTAACATAAACACTCATTTTTGGCCTAAAACAAAGACTCAAGTCAGGAGACCCAAAATGCAAAAACACAACACCAATTCACCCCAAAGCGGTAGGTGAAAAAAACAACAAGTGGGCATCAAAATAAAAGTGCCAACCCTGTACTGCCCACCCACATCCCCAAACACAGAGGTTCTGAGAGGGGCAGGCACAAAGGGAGGTCATAATATAGCAAGACTCATTAGAAGAAACAACATTACTAAGGTGAAGTAATTTTTCTTCAAACAACATAAGAGAATCTTGCTATATTACCATAACAATTACCAGGCTACAGCAGCGGTACCCATGGAGGAGGACAGAACCTACCTAGGAAATAGGCTCTGAAACATGGCTGTGCCAAACCCGATCATCACTTCCTAGCCTGGATGTCCAGGAGTAATGCTTAGTAAAAGTCTGAACTGTCTTTCCAGGTAGCTGCTTGACATATTTCTAGAATAGGAATGTCTCTGGCAGCAGCCAGGAAAAGCAACTGTACCTCTGGTAGAGTGATCCCTCAGGCCTGAGGGAAACACCAACTTCTCATAGCAGAAATGGATACAAGAGACAATCCACCTGGCAATGGATCTTTTAGTGGCTGGCTTCCCTTTACCAACCATGCATAGGTGAGGAACAGTTGGAGGAGTCAAACCTATGACTCTTGGTACACTCTATGTAGTAACTAAGGGCTCTCTTCACATCTAGGCTGGCATACTCTCCCCCAAGGAGGAGTGGTCAGTAAAGTACACTGAAGTGAAATAGATTGATTAAGGAAATCTGAAACCACCTTAGGCAGGAACTTTCTGTTAGTCAGAAGGACCACCTTATCTCTGTGAAATTCAGGACAAGAAGCTAGAGAGAAGAAGACAGAGCAGGTCTTAAATAGCATAGAGGTAAAGGAGTTGATCAGTTTAGTAAGACAAAAGGTAGTTAGACTTATTGAGCCAACGCAGAGTGTTTATTGGGGGCCAGAATAGCAGTCAGACAGAAGAGGGTAAGCATTTGAACAGTAGTAATTACAATCCAGCTAATACAGTAGAAAACCCATAACACAGTAGAAAGTTTACTTTGAAAGTCTAATAAAGTGCCAAGTGTCTATAACACGAGAAACCCTGCCAATCAGAGTGGGTTTGCTGGCACCTGTTCCTATTGGCTGCGCTTACCTGCATTTCCAAGGAGCTGCCAGCGGTGTCCTGTCTTATGGTGGCTGGCTTGGTGCCGCCACTGGGGTGAGCTGGTACATTTTTATTCAGGAACAAGTAGATTAGAGACAAGAAGACAGAGCAGGTTTAAATAGCATAGAGCTAAACGGTAGATTTAGCAGTTTAGTAAGACAAAGGTAGCGACTTATTTGAGCTAAGGCAGAGTGGGTTGATGGGGGCTTGCAGGAATATAGTCAGACAGAAGAGGTAAGTATTTAAACAGTAGTAGAAATTACAATCCAGCTAATACAGTAGAAAACTCCAAATAAACAGAAATGTGCTTAGTTCTATGGAGTCTATCGCGGTTGGGTGTCTAGCAGAGAAAACTCGCCATCAGAGGGTTTCCGGATGCACCAGAGTTCGATGGTTGCTGTCCCATACCTTCCAAGGAGCTGCAGGCGGTGTCCTGGTCTGGTCGGTGGCTGGCTGGGTCACGCTCACTGTGGTGAGCTGGAACAGCCCTGTTCAGGGACAAGCAGCTAGAGAGAAGAAGACAGAGTGGTCTAAATAACATAGAGGTAAAGGGGTTAGATTTGAGCAGTTTTGTAAGACAAAAGGTAGTTAGATTCTATCGAGCCAAGGCAGAGTGTTTGATGGGGAGGCTGCAGAATAGAATCAGACAGAAGAGGAGTAAGCAATTTAAACAGTAGAAATTACAATCCAGCTTAATACAGCAGAAAACTCCTAATAACACAGTAGAAATGTGCTTAGTCTAAAGTCTATCAAAAGTGCTGTGTGTCTATAGCAGGAAACTTCCCAATCAGAATGGGTTTGCTGAAGCACTGTTCGCTGACTGGCGCGTCTCGGACTTGCGATCTGCAGGTGAGTCCTGTCTCGTCGGTGGCTGGGTGCCGCCGATCGTGGGTGAGCTGGAACAGCCCTGTTCGGTCAGCAGCTACAAGGAGCTGCAGGCGGGTGCCTTTCTGGTCGGTGGCTGGCTGGGTACCAGCCGACCGTGGTGAGCTGGAACAGCCCTGTCAGGGACAAGTAGCCTGGGAGCTTGTGTGGGTGTTCTGGTTCGCGGTGGCTGGCTGGGTGCCGGCCGGACCGTGGGTGAGTTGGAACAGCCCTATTCAGGGACAAGCAGATTAGAGACAAGAAGATATAGGTCTTAAATAGCATAGAGGTAAAAGGTTAGATTTGCAGTTTAGTAAGACAAAAGGTAGTTAGATCATCGAGCCAAGGCAGAGTGCTTTGGGTTGGGGAGCGCAGAAATAGCAGTCAGACCGCTGGTGAAAGCAGTTTAAATAGTAGTAGAAGAATCAGCTAATACAGTAGAAAACCCTAACATGGTTGAAATGTGGTTAGCTCTATGGGAAGTTCAACTGTGTTAGGTGTCTGTAGCAGGAGAAAATCCTGCCAATCAGATGGTTTGTGAGCATCCATGTTCCGGGCTGCGCTGTCTGCACCTTCCAAGGAGTTGCAGGCGGTGTCCTGGTCTGGTCGGAGGCTGGCTGTTGGCGATGAGGTGAGCTGAACAGCCCTGTTCAGACGCAGTTGGGGAGCTGTGGGCAGGTGTCCTGTTTTGGTCGGTGGTTGGCTGCGGCTGACCGGGTCAGCTGGAACAGCCCGTTCAGGGATCAGCAGCTATAAGGAGCTGCAGGTGTCTTTTCTTGGTCGGTGGTTGCTGGGAACCAGCCGCCGTGGTGAGCTGAACAGCCCTGTTCAGACGCAGCTCTGGCTGCAGCGGGTGTTCTGTCTTCATCGGTGGCTGTTGGGTGCCAGCCACTGGGTGAGCTGGAACAGCCCTATCAGGACAAGCAGATAGAGACAGAAGATGAGCAGGTTTAACAGATGATGTAAAAGGGTTAGATTTGTCGAGCTTGAAGACAAAAGGTGTTAGACTATTGGAGCCAAGGCAGAGTTAGGATGGGGAGGGGAGCTATGTTACAGTCGATAGAAGAGGTGTAACTAAACAGTAGTAGAAATTACAACCAGCTAATACAGTAGAAAACCCATAACATAGTAGAAAATGTGGTTGTCTTGGAAGTCTAACAAAGTGCCAGGTGTCTATAGGAAAAACTCCCGCCATCAGAGGGGTTTGCTGAAGCACCTTCATTGGCTGCGCTGTCCCACCTTCCTGGCTGAGCTGGAGGAGGTTGTCCTGGTCTTGTCGGTATTGGTCCATGACTGAGCTGGAATAGCCTGTTCAGGGACAAGCAGCTAGAGAGGGAAGAAGTCAGGAGCAGGTCTTAAGTAGTATAGAGGTAGTGGTGATTGAGTGTTTAGTAAGATAAAAGGTAGTTAGATTCATCGGAGCCAAGGCAGAGTGCTTGATGGGGTGGCGCAGGAATAGCAGTCAGACTGAAGAGGTGTGGCACTGGAAGGTAGAAATTGCAATCCAGCTAATGCAGTAGAAAATTCCCTAATAACACAGTAGAACAAAGCTGGTTCCATGGAAAGAATGTTGGTGGAGTTCATAGGGGAAACCTGCCAGTCAGAGTGGGTTTGCTGGAAACGCCCATGTCTGACATGCGCTGTCCTGCACCTTCCAAGTAGTTGCAGGCGGTGTCCTGGTCTTGGTCGGAGACTGGCTGGGTGCTGGCCGACCGAGGTGAGCTGTACAGCCTGTTCAGGACAAGCAGCTCATGTTGCCGGCTGGTGTTCTGGTTTGGTCGGTGGCTGGCTGTGCCGACCATGGTGAGCTGGAAAGGCCCTGTTAGGACAAGCAGATAGAGACAAGAAGTCAGAGCAGGTCTTAAATAGCATATAAAAGTGTTAGATTTGGGGCAATTAGTAAGACAAAAGGTGTTAGACTATTGAGCCAAGGCAGAGTGCTTGATGGGGGTACTGCAGGAATAGCAGTCACAGAAGAGGGCAATTTAAACAGTAGTAGAAATTACAACTAGCTAATACAGTAGAAAACTCCAATAACACAGTAGAAATGTGCTTAGTTCTATGGAAGTCTAACAAAGTGCCAGGTGTTTATAGTAGGAAAACTTCTCAATCAGAGTGGTTTCTGGAATCACCAGTCTTCCATTGGCTGCTTGTCCCGTAACTCCAAGGGGCTGCAGGCAGGTGTCCGTTTTGGTCGATGGCTGCTGGTGCCGGCAACTGTGGGTGAGCTGGATATCTCTATTCAGGACAAGAGCTAGAGAGAAGAATACAGAGTCGGTAACAGCATAGAGTAAGGGGTTAGATTGATCAGTTTTGAAGACAAAAGGTACTTAGACTTATTGGAGCCAACGAGTGCTTAATTGGGGCGCTGCAGGAATAGCAGTCAGAGAAGAGGTGTAAGCAATTTAAAACAGTAGAAATTACAACCAGCTAATACAGAAAACTAGTAATACCAGTAGAAATGTGCTTAGTTTATGGAGTCTAACAGCGCAGGTGTCTATAGTAGGGAAAAATCCTGCCAATCAGAGTTGGTTTGCTGGAAGCATCCAATCTGATTGGCTGCGCTGTCCTGCACCTTCCAGGCAGGCGGTTTCTGTCTTGGTCGGTGGCTGGCTGGGCTGGCCGACCGTGGGTGAGCTGAACAGCCCGTTCAGGACAAGCAGCTTCCGGAGCTGTGGCAGGTGTCCTGGTCTTGGTCGGTGGCTGGCTGTGTGTCGTCGACCGTGGGTCGGCTGGAACAGCCTGTTCAGGACTAGCAGCTTGCGAGCTGCAGGTGGTGTCCTTTTCTGGTCGTGGGCTGGCTGTACCACAGACCGTGGATGAGCTGAACAGCCCTGTTAGGGACAAGCAGTTTCCAAGGAGCGTAAGTAGTGTTCCTGGTTCGCCGGTGGCTGCCAGTGCCGCTTAATCGCGGGTGAGCTGGAACAGCCTGGCTCAGGGACAAGCAGATTAGAGACAAGAAGACAGAGCAGGTCCAATAGTACAGATGTAAAAAGGGTTAGATTTGACGAGTTTAGTAAGAAAGGTAGACTTATTGGAGCCAAGGCAGAGTGCTAGGATGGGGAGGGGGAGCTGCAGAATAGCAGTCGACAGAAGAGGTAAGCACTTTAAACAGTAGTAGAAATTACAACTAGCTAATAGAAAACTTAATACTGTAGAAATGTGCTAGTTCTATGGAAAGTCTAACAAAGTGCTAGGTTCTATAGGAAAACCCCCAATCAGAGTGGGTTTGCCAGCACCCGGCTCTTCCCGATTGGCTGCGCTGTCCTGCATCTTCCAAGGAGCTGCAGGAGGACACTTGGTCTTGGTCGGTGGCTGGCTGGGTTCCGGTCAACGGGTGAGCTTTTGAACAGCCTTCTTGTGGGACAAGAGTTAGAGAGAAGAAGTCAGAGCAGGTCTAAGTAGTATGGAGGTAAAGGGGGTTGATTTGAGCAGTTAGGTAAGACAAAGGTAGTTAGATTTATCGAGCCAAGGCAGAGTTTGGATGGGGAGCGCAGAAATAGCAGTCAGACAGAAGAGGTGAAAAGTTTAAAACAGTAGTAGAAATTACAACCAGCTAATACAGTAGAAAACTCTATAATACAGTAGAAATGTGCCTAGTTTATGGGAAGTCTACAAAGTGCCAGGTGTATAGCAGGGAGTTCGCCAATCAGGAGTGGTTTGCTGGAAGCACCCATGTTCTGATTGGCTTGTCCCGCACTATCCAAGGAGCTGCGGTGCAGTCCTGGTCTTGGTCGGTGGCTGGCTGTCGTCACTGGGGTGAGCTGGAACAGCTCAGGACAAGCAAAGAGAGAAGAAGACAGAGCAGGTCTTAAATAGCATAGAGGTAAGGTTAGATTGAGTAGTTTAGTATGACAAAAGGTGTTAGACTTATTGGCTCAGGCAGAGGTTGGATGGGGGGCGCTGCAGAATAGCAGTCAGACAGAGGTAAGCAATTTACAAGTAGTAAAATTACAATCCAGCTAATACAGTAAAACCAATATTAGAAGAAATGTGCTTAGTCTATGGAAAGTCTAACAGTGCTGTTGTCTATAGCAGGAAACTCCTGCAATCAGAGGGATGTTGGAAGCATCTGCTTCGATTGTTGTGTCTCGCATCTTCCAAGGAGCTGCAGGCGGTGGTCCTGGTCTGGTCGGTGGCTGTGCTGGCTGACTGAGGGTGAGCTGAAGGCCTCAGTGACAAGCAGCTTCCAAGGAGCTGCAGGCGGGTGTCCTGGTTCGATCGTGGCTGGCTGGGTCGGCCGACCGTGGGTGAGTTGAATGGTGCCTCACTAGGGACTAGCAGCTCTAAGGAGCTGCATGGTGTCTTTCTTAGCGGGGGTCTTTGTAAAAGTACTGCAGTGAGCTAACAGCCCTGATCAGGGATAAGCAGCTCCAAGGAGCGCAGGCGGTGTCCTGGTCTGGTCGGTGCTGGCTGTCTGGCCGACTGTGAGTGAGCAGGAATAGCCCTATCTAGGATGCTATTAGAGACAAGAAGACAGAGCAGGTCTTAAATAGCATAGATGTAAAAGGGGTTAGATTTGTGCAGTTTAGTAAGACAAAAGGTAGTTAGACTTATTGGAGCCAAGGCAGAGTGCTTGAAGGGGAGGGGAGCTGCAGGAATAGCAGTCAGACAGAAGAGGTGTAAGCAATTTAAAACAGTAGTAGAAATTGAAAACCAGCTAATACAGTAGAAAATTCCAAATATCGAGTAGAAATGTGCTTAGTTCTATGGAAAGTCTAACAAGGTGCCAGGTGTCTGTAGCAGGAGAAAACTCCTGCCAATCAGAGTGGGTTTCCTGGAAGCACCAGTGTTCGACACAGCGTCTCCGCACCTGCTGGAGCTGCATGGTGCCCTGGTCTTGGCTTTCAGTGGCTGGCTGGGTGCCGGCCAAATCGTGGGTGAGCTGGAATAGCCCTGTTCAGGGACAAGTAGCTAGAGAGGGAAGACAGAGCAGGCCTTAAATAGCATAGGGGTAAGGGGGTTAGAATTGATCAGTTTAGTAAGACAAAAGGTAGTTAGACTTATTGGAGCCAAGGCAGAGTGCTTGGATGGGGTGGCGCTGCAGTGAATAGCAGTCAGACTGAAGAGTGTAAGCAATTTAAAACAGTAGTAGAAATTACAATCCAGCTAATACAGTAGAAAACTCCTAATAACACAGTAGAAATGTGCTGGTCTCTATGGAAAGTCTAACAAAGTACCAGGTGTTCATAGTAGGGAACCTTGCCAATCAGAGAGTGGTTACTGGAAGCACCCATGTTCCAGTTGGCTCGCCTGTCCCGTTATCTTAGAAGTAGTTGGGCGGAGGTCCTGTCTTGGGTCGGAGACTGGCTGCGCTGGCCGACCGAGGGTGAGCTGAACAGTCTGTTCAGGACAAGCAGCTTGCAGGAGCTGCAGCGTGGTGTCCTGGTCTTGGTCGGGTGGCTGGCTGGGTGCGGGCCGACCATGGGTGAGCTGAACAGCCCTGTTCAGGACAAGCAGATTAGAGACAAGAAGACAGAGCAGGTCTTAAATAGCATAGAGGTAAAAGGGGTTAGATTTGGGCAATCTAGTAAGACAAAAGGTAGTTAGACTTTATTGGAGCCAAGGCAGAGTGCTTGATGGGGGGTCGCCAGGAATAGCAGTCATCACAGAAGAGGTGTACAGTTTTAAAACAGTGTAGAAATTACAATCCAGCTAATACAGTAGAAAACTCCAATAACACAGTAGAAATGTGCTTAGTTCTATGGGAAGTCTAACAAAGTGCCAGGAAGTTATAGCAGGAGGAAAACTCCTGGCAATCAGAGTGGGTTTCTGGAATCACCAGTCTCCAATTGGCTGCGCTGTCCCCTGCACCTTCCTGGGCGAGCTGCAGCAGGTGTCCTGGTCTTGGTCGATGGCTGGTTGTGCCGACGCAACCGTGGGTGAGAGTTGGAACAGCCCTATTCAGGACAAGCAGCTAGAGAGAAGAATATGAGCCGTAAAATAACATAGAGGTAAAAGGGTTAGATTTGATCAGTTTAGAAAGACAAAAGGTAATTAGTCTTATTGGAGTCAACGTCGAGTGCTTTTGATTGGGGGCTGCAGGAATAGCAGTCAGACAGAAGAGGTGTAAGCAATTAAAACAGTAGTAGAAATTACAATCCAGCTAATACAGTAGAAAACCAGTAATAACACAGTAGAAATGTGCTTAGTTCTATGGAAAGTCTAACAAAGTGCCAGGTGTCTATAGCAGGGGAAAATCCTGCCAATCAGAGTTGGTTTGTTGGAAGCATCCATGTTCGATTGGCTGCGCTGTCCGCACTCTTCCAAGGAGTTGCAGGCGGGTGTCCTGGTCTTGGTCGGTGGCTGGCTGGGTGCTGGCCGACCGAGGGGAGCTGGAACAGCCCTGTTCAGGGACAAGCAGCTTCCAAGGAGCTGTGGGCAGGTGTCCTGGTCTTGGTCGGTGGCTGGCTGTGCCGGCCGACCGTGGGTGAGCTGGAACAGCCCTGTTCAGGGACTAGCAGCTTACAAGGAGCTGCAGGCGGTGTCCTTTTCTTGGTCGGTGGCTGGCTGGGTACCAGCCGACCGTGGGTTAGCTGGAACAGCCCTGTTCAGGGACAAGCAGCTTCCAAGGAGCTGCAGGCGGTGTTCTGGCCTCGCCGGTGGCTGGCTGGTGCGCTGACCGTGGGTGAGCTGGAACAGCCTCTTCAGGGACAAGTAGATTAGAGACAAGAAGACAGAGCAGGTCTTAAAGAGCATAGATGTAAAAGGGGTTAGATTTGTCGAGTTTAGTAAGACAAAAGGTAGTTAGACTTATTGGGAGCCAAGGCAGAGTGCTTGGATGGGGAGGGGAGCTGCAGGAATAGCAGTCAAACAGAAGAGGTGTAAGCAATTTAAAACAGTAGTATAAATTACAATCCAGCTAATACAGTAGAAAACTCCCAATAACACAGTAGAAATGTGCTTAGTTCCCTATGGAAAGTTCAACAAAGTGCCAGGTGTATAGCAGGAAAACTCCTGCCAATCAGAGTGGGTTTGCTGGAAGCACTCATCTTCCATTGGCTGCGCCTGTCCCTGCACTCTTCCAAGGAGCTGCAGGAGGTTGTCCTGGTCTTCGGTCGGTGGCTGGCTGTCTGCCGACTGCGGGGTGAGCTGGACCTGTTCTATTCAGGGACCAGCAGCCAGAGAGAAGAAGTCAGAGCAGGTCTTAAGTAGCATAGAGGTAAAGGGGGTAGATTTGTGCAGTTTAGTAAGACAAAAGGTAGTTAGACTTATCGAGCCAAGGCAGAGTGCTTGGATGGGGGGGAGCGCTGCAGAAATAGCAGTCAGACCAAGAGGTGAAAGCAGTTTAAAACAGTAGAAGAAATTACAATCCAGCTAATACAGAAAAACCCTAATAACACAGTAGAAATGCCTAGTTCTATGGAAAGTCTAACAAAGTGCCAGGTGTCTCATAGCAGGGGAAAACCTGCCAATCAGAGTGGGTTTGCTGGAAGCACCTGTAGTTCTGATTGGCTGCGCTGTCCCGTACTCTTCAAGGAGCTTCTGCGTGTGCTGGTCTTGGTCGGTGGCTGGCTGGTTGCCGGCCGACTGCGTGAGCTGGAAACAGCCCTGTTCAGGGACAAGCAGCAAGAGAGAAGAAGACAGAGCAGGTCTTAAATAGCATAGACGTAAAGGGGGTTAGATTTAAGTAGTTTAGTATGACAAAAGGTAGTTAGACTTATTGGAGCCCAGGCAGAGTGCTTGGATGGGGCGGCAGGAATAGCAGTCAGACAGAAGAGGTGTAAGCAATTTAAAACAGTAGTAGAAATTACAACCAGCTAATACAGTAGAAAAACTCCTAATAACACTGTAGAAATGTGCTTAGTTCTATGGAAAGTCAAACAAAGTGCCAGGTGTATACAGCAGGAGAAACTCCTGCCAATCAGAGTGGGTTTTGTGGAACCACCCGAGTCGATTGGCTGCGCTGTCCCGCACTCTTCCAAGGAGCTGCTGGGTGTGTTGGTCTTGGACGGTGGCTGGCTGGGTGCCTGCCAACCGGGTGAGCTGGAACAGCCCTATCAGGGACAAGCAGATTAGAGACAGGAAGACAGAGCAGGTTGAAATAGCATTGAGGTAAACGGTTAGATTTGTGCAGTTTAGTAAGACAAAGTTGTAGACTTATTGGAGCTAAGGCAGAGTGCTTGGATGGGGGGTCTGCAGGAATAGCAGTCAGACAGAAGAGGTGTAAGCAATCTAAAACAGTAGTAGAAACTACAATCCACCTAATGCAGTAGAAAACTCCTAATAACACAGTAGAAATGTGCTTAGTTCTATGGAAAGTCTAACAAAGTGCCAGGTGTCTATAGCAGGGGAAAACCCCTGCCAAACAGAGTGGGTTTGCTGTAAGCACTATTTTCCATTGGCTGCGCTGTCCCGTAGATTCCAAGGAGTTGCAGGCGGGTGTCCTGGTCTTGGACGGTGGCTGGCTGGGTGCTGGCCGACCGAGTGAGAGCTGGAACAGCCCTGTTCAGGGACAAGCAGCTCCAAGGAGCTGCAGGCGGGTGTACTGGTCTTGATCGTGGCTGGCTGGGTGCGGCCGACCGTGGGTGAGCTGGAACAGCCCTGTTCAGGGACTAGCAGTTCCAAGGAGCTGCAGGCGGGTGTCCTTTTCTGGTCGGTGGCTGGCTGGGTAACAGCCGACCGTGGGTGAGCTGGAACAGCCCTGATCAGGGATAACCAGCTTCAAGGAGCTGCAGGTGGGTGTCCTCGTCTTGGTCAGTGGCTGGCTGTGTTCCGCCGACCGTGGGTGAGCTGGAACAGCCCTATTCAGGGACAAGCAGATTAGAGACAAGAAGACAGAGCAGGTCTTAAATATCATAGAGGTAAAAGGGTTAGATTTGTGCAGTTTAGTAAGACAAAAGGTGTTAGACTTATTGGAGCCAACGCAGAGTAGCTTGAATTAGGGGCTGCTGGAATAGCAGTCAGACAGAAGAGGTGTAAGCAATATAAAACAGCAGAAGAAATTACAATCCAGCCAATACAGTAGAAAAACTCTAAATAACACAGTAGAAATGTTCTACATCTATGGAAAGTCTAAAGTGCCAGGTGTCTATAGCAGGAGAAAACCTGCCAATCAGAGGGGTTTCCTGGAAACACCAGTGTCCGATTGGCTGCTGTCCCAACCTTCCAGGAGCTGCAGGCGCGTGTCCTGGTCTTGGTCAGTGGCTGGCTGGGGCCGCCAACGTGGGTGAGCTGGAACAGCCCTGTTCAGGGACAAGCAGCTAGAGAAGAAGACAGAGCAGGTCTTAAATAGCATAGAGGTAAAGGGGTTAGAGTTGATCAGTTTAGTAAGACAAAAGGTAGTTAGACTTATTGGAGCCAACGAGAGTGCTTTGATTGGGGGGCTGCAGGAATAGCAGTCAGACAGAAGAGGTGTAAGCAATTTAAAACAGTAGTAGAAATTACAATCCAGCTAATACAGTAGAAAACTCCTAATAACACAGTAGAAATTGCTTACTTTGGAAAGTCTAACAAAGTGCCAAGTGTCTATAACACGAGAAAACTCCTGCCAATCAGAGTGGGTTTGCTGGAAGCACCCGTGTTCCTATTGGCTGCGCTTGTCCCGCACTTTCCAAGGAGCTGCCAGCGGTGTCCTGGTCTTGGTCGGTGGCTGGCTGGTGCCGCCAACCGTGGGTGAGCTGGAACAGCCTTATTCAGGGACAAGCAGATTAGAGACAAGAAGACAGAGCAGGTCTTAAATAGCATAGAGCTAAACGGGTTAGATTTGTGCAGTTTAGTAAGACAAAAGGTAGTTAGACTTATTTGAGCTAAGGCAGAGTGGTTGGATGGGGGGGCTGCAGGAATAGCAGTCAGACAGAAGAGGTGTAAGCATTTTAAAACAGTAGTAGAAATTACAATCCAGCTAATACAGTAGAAAAACTCCAACAAACAGTAGAAATGTGCTTAGTTCTATGGAAAGTCTAACAACGTTACAGGTGTCTATAGCAGGAGAAACTCCTGCCTATCAGAGTGGGTTTCCTGGATGCACCACGATTCCCATTGGCTGCGCTTGTCCCATACCTTCCAAGGAGCTGCAGGCGGGTGTCCTGGTCTTGGTCGGTGGCTGGCTGGGTCACGCCCACTGTGGGTGAGCTGAACAGCCCTGTTCAGGACAAGCAGCCAGAGAGAAGAAGACAGAGCTGGTCTTAAATAACATAGAGGTAAAGGGGTTAGATTTGAGCAGTTTTGTAAGACAAAGGTAGTTAGACTTATCGGAGCCAAGGCAGAGTGCTTGGATGGGGAGGCGCTGCAGGAATAGAAGTCAGACAGAAGAGGAGTAAGCAATTTAAAACAGTAGTAGAAATTACAATCCAGCTAATACAGTAGAAAAACTCCTAATAACACAGTAGAAATGTGCTTAGTTCAATGTAAAGTCTATCAAAGTGCCAGGTGTCTATAGCAGGGAAAACTCCTGCCAATCAGAATGGGTGTTGCTGGAAGCACCTGTGTTCCCTGGCTTGACTGCGCTGTCCCCGCACCTTCCAAGGATCTGCAGGCGGGAGTCCTGGTCTTGGTCGGTGGCTGGCTGGGTGCCGCCGACCGTGGGTGAGCTGGAACAGCCCTGTTCAGGGACCAGCAGCTACAAGGAGCTGCAGGCGGGTGTCCTTTTCTTGGTCGGTGGCTGGCTGGGTACCAGCCGACCGTGGTGAGCTGGAACAGCCCTGTTCAGGGACAAGCAGCCCAAGGAGCTGCAGGCTGGGTGTTCTGGTTCGTCGGTGGCTGGCTGGGTGCCGGCCGACCGGGGTGAGCTGGAACAGCCCTATTCAGGGACAAGCAGATTAGAGACAAGAAGACAGAGCAGGTCTTAAATAGCATAGAGGTAAAAAGGGTTAGATTTGTGCAGTTTAGTAAGACAAAGGTAGTTAGACTTTATCGGAGCCAAGGCAGAGTGCTTGGATTGGGGGGCGCTGCAGAAATAGCAGTCAGACCAAGCGGTGAAAGCAGCTTAAAAGCAGTAGAAGTTACAATCCAGCTAATACAGTAGAAAACTCCCAATAACATGGTTGAAATGTGCTTAGCTCTATGGAAAGTCTAACTAAGTGCCAGGTGTCTATAGCAGGAGAAAATCCTGCCAATCAGAGTGGGTTGCTGGGCACTTGTAATTTGATTGGCTGCGCGCTTGTCCGCACTCTTCCAAGCAGCTGCCAGCGGGTGTCCTGGTCTTGGTCGGTGGCTGGCTGGTGCCGCCAACCGTGGGTGAGCTGGAACAGTCCTATTCAGGGACAAGCAGTAGAGACAAGAAGACAGAGCAGGTCTTAAATTGCATCGAGGTAAAACGGTTAGATTTGTGCAGTTTAGTAAGACAAAAGGTTGTTAGACTTATTGGAGCTAAGGCAGAGTGCTTGGATGGGGGCTCTGCAGGAATAGCAGTCAGACAGAAGAGGTGTAAGCAATTTAAAACAGTAGTAGAAATTACAATCCAGCTAATACAGTAGAAAAACTCCAATAACACAGTAGAAATGTGCTTAGTTCTATGGGAAGTCTAACAAAGTGCCAGGTGTCTATAGCAGGGAAAACTCCTGCAATCAGAGTGGGTTTGCTAGAAGCACCCATGTTCGATTGGCCGCTGTCCCGTACCTTCCAGGGAGTTGCAGGCGGGTGTCCTGGTCTTGGTCGGTGGCTGGCTGGGTGCTGGCCGACCGAGGGTGAGCTGGAACAGCTCTGTTCAGGACAAGCAGCTTCCAAGGAGCTGCAGGCGGGTGTCCTGGTCTTAATCGGTGGCTGGCTGGGTGCCGGGCAGACCGTGGGTGAGCTGGAACAGCCCTGTTCAGGACTAGCAGCTTCCAAGGAGCTGCAGGCGGGTGTCCTTTTCTTAGTCGGTGGCTGGCTGGATAAAAGCCGACCATGGGTGAGCTGGAACAGCCCTGATCAGGGATAAGCAGCTTCCAAGGAGCTGCAGGCGGGTGTTCTGGTCTTGGTCGGTGCTGGCTGGGTTCCGGCCGACCGTGGGTGAGCTGGAACAGCCTATTCAGGACAAGCAGATTAGAGACAAGAAGACAGAGCAGGTCTTAAATAGCATAGAGGTAAAGGGTTAGATTTGTGCAGTTTAGTAAGACAAAAGGTAGTTAGACTTATTGGAGCCAAGGCAGAGTGCTTGGAAGGGGAGGGAGCTGCAGGAATAGCAGTCAGACAGAAGAGGTGTAAGCAATTTAAAACAGTAGTAGAAATTACAATCCAGCTAATACAGTAGAAAAACTCCAAATAACAGAGTAGAAATGAGCTTAGTTCTATGGAAAGTCTAACAAAGTGCCAGGTGTCTGTAGCAGGAGAAAACTCCTGCCAATCAGAGTGGGTTTCCAGGAGGCACCAGTGTTCCGATTGGCTGTGCTGTCCTGCATCTTCCAAGGAGCTGCAGGCGGTGTCCTGATCTTGGTCAGTGGCTGGCTGGGTGCCGCCAACCGTGGGTGAGCTGGAACAGCCCTGTTCAGGGACATGCAGCTAGAGAGTAGAAGACAGAGCAGGTCTTAAATAGCATAGAGGTAAAGGGGTTAGAATTGATCAGTTTAGTAAGACAAAAGGTAGTTAGACTTATCAGAGCCAACGCAGAGTGCTTGGATTGGAGGCGCTGCAGGAATAGCAGTCAGACAGAAGAGGTGTAAGCAATTTAAAACAGTAGTAGAATTACAATCCAGCTAATACAGTAGAAAACTCCTAATAACACAGTAGAAATGTGCTTACTTCTATGGAAAGTCTAACAAAGTGCCAGGTGTCTATAGCAGGGGAAACTCCTGCCAATCAGGGTGGGATTGCTGGAAGCACCCATGTTCAAATTGGCTGCGCTGTCCCGCACCTTCCAAGGAGTTGCAGGTGGTGTCCTGGTCTTGGTCGGTGGCTGGCTGGGTGCTCGCTGACCGAGGTGAGCTGAACAGCCCTGTTCAGGGACAAGCAGCTTCCAAGGAGCTGCAGGCGGGTGTCCTGGTCTTGGTCGGTGGCTGGCTGGGTGCCTGCCGACCGTGGGTGATCTGGAACAGCCCTGTTCAGGGACTAGCAGCTTCAAGGAGCTGCAGGCGGTGTCCTTTTCTTGGTGGCTGGCTGGCTGGGTACCAGACTACCGTGGGTGAGCTGGAACAGCCCTGCTCAGGGAAAAGCAGCTTCCAAGGAGCTGCAGGTGGGTGTTCTGGTCTTGGTTGGTGGCTGGTTGGGTGCCGCCTGACTGTGGGTGAGCTGGAACAGCCCTTATTCATGGACAAGCAGATTAGAGAGAAGAATACAGAGCAGGTCTTAAATAGCATATAGGTAAAAGGGGTTAGATTTGAGCAGTTTAGTAAGACAAAAGGTAGTTAGACTTTATTGGAGCCAAGGCAGAGTGCTTGGATGGGGAGGGGAGCTGCAGGAATAGCAGTCAGACAGAAGAGGTAAGCAATTTAAAACAGTAGTAGAAATTACAATCCAGCTAATACAGTAGAAAAACTCCAAATAACAGAGTAGAAATGTGCTTAGTTCTATGGAAAGTCTAACAAAGTGCCAGGTGTCTATAGCAGGAGAAACTCCTGCCAATCAGAGGGTTTCCTGGAAGCACCAGTGTTCGATTGGCTGTGCTGTCCGTACCTTCCAAGGAGCTGCAGGCGGGTGTCCTGGTCTTGGTCAGTGGCTGGCTGGGTGCCGCCAACCGTGGGTGAGCTGGAACAGCCTGTTCAGGGACAAGCAGCTAGAGAGAAGAAGACAGAGCAGGTCTTAAATAGCATAGAGGTAAAGGTTAGAATTGATGAGTTTAGTAAGACAAAAGGTAGTTAGACTTATTGGAGCCAACGCAGAGTGCTTGGATTTGGGGCTGCAGGAATAGCTGTCAGACAGAAGAGGTGTAAGCAATTTAAAACAGTAGTAGAAATTACAATCCAGCTAATACAGTAGAAAACTCCTAATAACACAGTAGAAATGTGCTTACTTCTATGGAAAGTCTAACAAAGTGCCAGGTGCCTATAGCAGGGAAAACTCCTGCCAATCAGGGTGGGATTGCTGGAAGCACCCATGTTCAAATTGGCTGCGCTGTCCTGCACCTTCCAAGGAGTTGCAGGCGGGTGTCCTGGTCTTGGTCGGTGGCTGGCTGGGTGCTGGCTGACCGAGGGTGAGCTGGAACAGCCCTGTTCAGGGACAAGCAGCTTCCAGGAGCTGCAGGCGGTGTCCTGGTCTTGATCGGTGGCTGGCTGGGTGCGCCGACCATGGTGATCTGGAACAGCCCTGTTCAGGGACTCAGCAGCTTCCAAGGAGCTGCAGGCGGTGTCCTTTTCTTGGTCGGTGGCTGGCTGGGTACCAGACGACCGTGGGTGAGCTGGAACAGCCCTGCTAAGGAAAAGCAGCTTCCAAGGAGCTGCAGGCGGGTGTTCTGGTCTTGGTTGGTGGCTGGTTGGGTGCCGCCTCGACCGTGGGTGAGCTGGAACAGCCCTATTCATGGACAAGCAGATTAGAGAGAAAATACAGAGCAGGTCTTAAATAGCATAGAGGTAAAAGGGGTTAGATTTGGAGCAGTTTAGTAAGACAAAAGGTAGTTAGACTTATTGGAGCCAAGGCAGAGTGCTAGGATGGGGGGCGCTGCAGGAATAGCAGTCAGACAGAAGAGGTGTAAGCAATTTAAAACAGTAGTAGAAATTACAATCCAGCTAATACAGTAGAAAAACTCCAAATAAAACAGTAGAAATGTGATTAGTTCTATGGAAAGTCTAACAAAGTGCCAGGTGTCTATAGCAGGAGAAAACTCCTGCCAATCAGAGTGGGTTTCCTGGAAGCACCCGTGTTCTGATTGGCTGCGCTGTCTCAGTACCCCTTCCAAGGCTGCAGGCAGGTGTCCTGGTCTTGGTCGGTGTCTGGCTGGTGCCGCCAACCGTGGGTGAGCTGGAACAGCCCCTTCAGGAACAAGCAGCTAGGAGAAGAAGACAGAGCAGGTCTTAAATAGCATAGAGGTAAAGGGGTTAGATTTGATCAGTTCAGTAAGACAAAAGGTAGTTAGACTTATTGGAGCCAACGCAGAGTGCTTGGATTGGTGGGGCGCTGCAGGAATAGCAGTCAGACAGAAGAGGTGTAAGCAAATTAAAACAGTAGTTGAAATTACAATCCAGCTAATACAGTAGAAAAACTCCTAATAACACAGTAGAAATGTGCTTAGTTCTATGGAAAGTCTAACAAAGTGCCAGGTGTCTATAGCAGGGAAAACTCTGCCAATCAGAGTGGGTTTGCTGGAAGCACCCATGTTCCGATTGGCTGCACTGTCCCGAACTTTACAAGGAGTTGCATGCTGGTGTCCTGGTCTTGGTCGGTGTCTGGCTGGGAGCTGGCCGACCGAGGGTGAGCTGGAACAGCCCTGTTCAGGGACAAGCAGCTTCTAAGAGCTGCATGCGGGTGTCTTGGTCTTGGTCTGTGGCTGGCTGGGTCCGGCCGACCGTGGGTGAGCTGGAACAGCACTGTTCAGGGACTAGCAGCTTCCAAGGAGCTGCAGGTGGGTGTCCTTTTCTTGGTCAGTGGCTGGCTGGGTACCATCCGACCGTGGGTGACCTGGAACTGCCCTGTTCAGGGACAAGCAGCTAGAGAGAAGAAGTCAGAGCAAGTCTTAAATAGCATAGATGTAAAGGTGTTTAGATTTCAGCAGTTTAGTAAGACAAAAGGTAGTTAGACTTATCGGAGCCAAGGCAGAGTGCTTGGATGGGAGGGCGCTGCAGGAATAGCAGTCAGACAGAAGCGGTGTAAGCAATATAAAACAGTAGTAGAAATTACAATCCAGTTAATACAGTAGAAAACTCCTAATAACACAGTAAAATGTGCTTACTTCTATGGAAAGTCTAACAAAGTGCCAGGTGTCTATAGCGAGGAGAACTCCTGCCAATCAGAGTGGGTTTGCTGGAAGCACCCACTTTCCGATTGGCTGCGCTGTCCTGCATCTTCCAAGGATGCAGGTGGGTGTCCTGGTCTTGGTCGGTGGCTGGCTGGTGCCGGCCGACCGTGGGTGAGCTGGAACAGCCCTGTTCAGGACAAGGAGCTAGAGAGAAGAAGACAGAGCAGGTCTTAAATAGCATAGAGGTAAAAGGGTTAGATTTGAGCAGTTTAGTAAGACAAAAGGTAGTTATACTTATTGGAGCCTAGGCTGAGTGCTTGGAAGGGGCGCTGCAGGAATAGCTGTCCGACAGAAGAGGTGTAAGCAATTTAAAACAGTAGTAGAAATTACAATCCAGCTAATACAGTAGAAAACTCCTAATAACACAGTAGAAATGTTCTTAGTTCTATGGAAAGTCTAACAAAGTGCCAGGTGTCTGTAGCAGAGGAAAACTCCTGCCAATCAGAGTGGGTTTCCTGGAAGCATCCTGTTCCTGATTGGCTGCGCTGTCCCGCATTTCCAAGGAGCTGCAGGCGGTGTCCTGGTCTTGGTTGTTGCCTGGCTGGGTGCCGGCCGACCGTGGGTGAGCTGGAACAGCCCTGTTCAGGGACAAGCAGCTGGAGAGAAGAAGACAGAGCAGGTCTTAAATAGCATAAAGGTAAAAGGGGTTAGATTTGATCAGTTTAGTAAGACAAAAGGTAGTTAGACTTATTGGAGCCAAGGCAGAGTGCTTGGATAGGGGCGCTGCAGGAATAGCAGTTAGACAGAAGAGGTGTAAGCAATTTAAAACAGTAGTAGAAATTACAATCCAGCTAATACAGTAGAAAACTCCTAATAACACAGTATAAATGTGCTTAGTTCTATGGAAAGTCTAACAAAGTGTCAGGTGTCTATAGCAGGGAAAACTCCTGCCAATCAGAGGTGGGTTTGCTGGAAGCACCCATCTCCGATTGGCTGCGCTGCTCCCTACCTTCCAAGGAGTTGCAGTCGGGTGTCCTGGTCTTGGTCGGTGGCTGGCTGGGTGCTGGCCGACCGTGGGTGAGCTGGAACAGCCTGTTCAGGGACAAGCAGCTTCCAAGGAGCTGCAGGCGGTTGTCCTGGTCTTGGTCGGTGGCTGGCTTAGTGCCGGCCGACCGTGGGTGAGCTGGAACAGCCCTGTTCAGGGACTAGCAGCTTCCAAGGAGCTGCAGGCGGGTGTCCTGGTCTTGGTCGTTGGCTGGCTGGGTGCTGGCCGACTGTGGGTGAGCTGGAACAGCCCTGTTCAGGGACAAGCAGCTTCCAAGGAGCTGCAGATGGGTGTCCTGGTCTTGGTCGGTGGCTGGCTGGGTGCCGTCCGACCGTGGGTGTGCTGGAACAGTCCTGTTCAGGGACAAGAAGCAGGTCATATGCTAAATATATGTGTGCATTGCAAACATGTACTTAGCATGATGCCAGACAATAATGGGTGTGCTCAGGCTTTAGATTGTCCTAATTGTCTTGATCTGAACTCACTGAAATGAAATTGAAAGCCTATCATCAGAATTGAATGCAGTTGAAGAATTAAGAGCTCTTGAATGTTTTGTAGATAATATGGTGTGGACTCCAACCACCTGAATCAAATGAAGGAGTTTCTTCCCAAACAGAACAAAACAGAATAGACAATGTGCATTACTCATTAAATATACCTTTACTACCCCAAATGAATTAGAAAAGAATCCATGTCCATCACTATGGGATCAAATTCAGAAAGATGCGTATCCTGCTACTTCCTCTAATAAATGTCCTAGAGATAGTAACATAGAACTTGAAGATGGTTGGGTGGAAATACCTGAAAATAAAAAAAAGAAATTTATAAAAAGGAAGAAGAGCAGTTGGTATTCCAATCAATGAAGTAGAATAGTTATCTGAATAGAAATTAGAAATAGATTTAGCGCTTTGCTTCACTCCCTACCATCTTTAGTAGTAATGTTAGTGTTACTAATGAGGTCTTTGACCCAACTTTGCCTACCTTGATTATTGGGGATTCTATTCTAAAGCATACTAGTATCATGTTTCATAATAGCAACCTGAAAGTACATTGTTTTCTGGAGCAAACATAAAGATATAACTGGAAAGATTGAAGAACTGATCACACAACCTTCAAACGCTATTTTCATGAAGGACAAATAATGTAGGATATGATCATGAAAAATACATCTGCTTTGATATTATTGAACTTTTAAAGCTTGCTGCATTGAAGAATTGTAAAGTTTTCATTTCAAATGTTCTTCCTATTTCACGTGCAAAACTGGAAAAAAATGACACCATAGAATGTATTAATGCAAGATTGTAAAATTGGTATAGAAAGGAAAACATCCAGTTTATTGATTGTTGGGACGCTTTGTTGATAATAAAGATTTGTTTGCAAAAGTTGGGTTATATCTAGTTACTTTCAACGTTCAGTGAATCCCTACATTTAAGGCTATTAAAGAGGGTGGTTGTAATTTGAAATATAAACAACAACGTAATAGAAATAAGAATGTTGTTAAATTGGATTTCAATTGTTTAATGCACAAAGCTTAATTTCAAAGTTTGATTAATTAATAGCTGAGTGGTAGCTGATAGTCATGATATTATTGTTATTACTGAAACATGTGTGCTAAATAATCCTGAATGGGTTACCACCATTCCAGGTTATTCATAGTTTCACTTGAGTAGAGATAATCGTAGGGGGAGGTGTCGCTTTTATTTGTAAATTCAAGCTTAAATGTAGTGAAATTTCTAGTAAAATTAAAGTTAATAATAGTTTAGTGAATCATTATGGGTAAGAATAGGATTAGGTCATAAAATCTTTATCTTAGGGCTGTGTTATAGAGCACCAAACTCAGAAGAGCAGGTTTTAAGTGAAATCATGTCTGAAATGGTTACAGCAACTGATCTGGAGGACATTATATTAATGGGTGATCTGAACCTAGGGGATATTTATTGGGCAAATAAAAAGCAACTCATACTACATCAAAAGATTTTTTAAAAATTGTGGTGAATTAGACTTATTCCAATCTGTTGTTTTCCCACCAGAGGGTTAAACATATTTGACATGGTATTAAGTAGTGAACCTTTAAAATCTCCGAGTGTTTTGTATCTGCTGCATTAGCCAATAGTGATCATAATGCAGTTACCTTTAATCTACTATTTCCCTGTTCAAGTCCAGATAGTATTACTGAAGTCTATTTATATAATAAAGTAGATAAAGAAGATTTAACAGTACATTTGTCTAACATCAAATGGAGTGAATTGTTGTTAACTGATGATATGAATGCATCATAGTCAGTCTTTAAGGAAATAATATTAGGAGCTGTTAAAAGTTCATTCACAAAATTAGGAAGAGAAAATTGAAAAATCATCCCAAGTGACTATCCAATAAAATAATTAGGATGATTAAAAGAAAAGAAATTATTTAAAAATTTAAAGATAGTAAATGTATTAAATTATTAACCTCCCTTAAGAGATTACAGAAAAATTGTAAAAAGAAATAAAGCAATCAAAATCAATTTTGAAAAGAAAATTGCCAACCAGGTACAAAAAGGAAATAGCAAAATACTCTATGGCTATATAAATTTGTTAAAAAACAAGACTGTAAAGTGGGCCCCTTGAAAATAAATGGAATAGACATTAATGATAAAATAGAAATGACTGATAATCTTAATTCCTACTTTTGTGAATCATTTAATAATTTAACAAAAGATAGTGAAATTAAGATTGATGTTACAGAAGAACCTATGGAAATAACAATGGAAAGTATTAAAAGAAACTAGAGTCTATTAAAATGGTTCACTGCCAGGCCTGGATGGCATATCTGGAGATATGTTACTATTAATGAAGGACTATTTGAGTCTACCATTAAAATTAATATATGATAAAAGTTTAAAACTGGTTTAGTACCTACTGATTGGAAAGAAGCATATATTACTTCCCTATTTAAAAAGGGTGATAGGAGTTGGATGGATAATTACCGTCCTATCAGCCTTACTTCAATAACATGTAAGATACTAGAACAAATTATTAAGGATGAATTGTCTTCAAGTTTATCAGTTTTGGATACCTCTCAGCATGGTTTTAAAAAGGTAGATCCGTTGTCTCTAATTTAGTCAGTTTTATGACTATGTAAGTGACAAACTTGATAAACAAATACCATCTGATATGATTTTGTTAGACTTTAAGAAGGCATTTGATTCAGTTCCACATTGGGCTCTTATTTAAAAATTACAAGCATTAAAAGTCAATCCGGTATTTATTAATTGGATTAAAGACTGACTTAAGAATAGGCGACGTGTGTGTCTATTGATGGGTGTAGGGAATTAAATTCATCTACCAGAAATTTTTTAAAGCCTGTTGCAACAGCATACCTCTCTTTCTTGCTCTTTACTCTTCTCTCTAATACATAACGTTATATAGGCTGGCCACCTATATAATATATTTATTAAGTCCTCTCTTTCACTCTTCTTTGTTTCCATATTCTGGTATGTGAAGATAATCTCCCCGAGGTTTGCTTCAGTTACGTATTATGCCGTACAGAAGTATAAAACAACATCCTCACTTGAATGCCTTGTCTAAATAAACTGTCACGCTTAGTGTAATGTCAACTAGCGCTTCTTCTTGTATGAACATTATTGAATTTTCCTCTTTAAGCACGTTGTTCTATAAACGCCTTGTCAGTCAGAATTAGCACTCCGCAGTATGCCTGTTACATTCGAGAGGCTTTTATTACCGCAGATAATGTGCGAATCCTCCTTCATTCTTGCGAGCTGTAGTACCCCCTTTCCCTCCTAGCAATATCCTATGGCATCTGTGTAAGAATGAATTGGAAGCTGTTCAAACTAAGGTAAAAATCCTCTTGCAAAACAAATGTCATTAATAGCTGAAGTAAAGAGGTAAAAGTTAAGTTTACAATTCATAACTGCTCTTCCTGCTCCTCTTGCTGGTTGTACATTGCCTTAGGGCGTCTTTAGGTAAACAAATGCGCCGTGCTGGTAAGCGCCATGCTCAGGTGTAATTTTAAAATGCTGCTTCCTTAGTCTGGCATTTAAAAATCATGTAGTCTCAAAATGCACACTAATACAGAGTTCTAAACATTAATAGCTAGTGTAGCACTTTAAACGTCTGTAGAATCATGCAGCCTTTGGTGAACTGAAATTCATGTTGTAAAGCTGTAAAACCTCAAGACACTCTTGGATTTAACTAAGCTCCTTGTACAAAACCTTCTTATAAACCCTGTCTGGTAAACTCTCTATGCAGTACTTTTAATAAAATGCACTATATTTATTGCAGTTCAGGTTTACCTTAGTGTTTAGGTGAACAGTCCCTCCACAATGTTAAGCTATTAGGTTAGCCTTTTCTTTAGAGCTGGCCGGCTGGGCACTGTCTATATTTAAAGGTATACACTAGGGGTGGAGCTCTATTGGGACACTTTAGAATTTATTTTAAAATTATCTTCCTATATTTAAATCTGGAACCAGAGTTATGCTCAAAATGTAGAAATGCATTGTGAATGTGTTTAGGTACAAAATTATTGTTTGTTTATAAACAAAATGTGTTTAAACTAACTAAAGAGGGAGGGACTTGGATATCACATGATTGAAAGACTATATAAAGAAATCTTTTGGTTCATTTGGGCAGATAGTCTGGTGAGGTGCAGACCTGTTCTGTCCTCATAGTATGTACTTACACTAATGGAATTCTAGTGTTTGTTTTCAGCCTTGGTTATTGTATTTTTATTTTCTTTCTGTTACGCCTGAAGTTCTGCTTTATTTTATTTTGTGCTTACAAATAAACTTTTGTGTGAAGACCTATTGCTGTGGCAAGATGTCCTCCTTATTTATACCCACACTCCACACATGGTGGCAGTGGTGGGATTTTCTGGAGGTACTGCCCTAAGTATTGGAAGGAGGTCATGGATGTCCCAGAAGGTACCTACTGGAGTACTGACCAGGACCATGGCAGAAAAACTTGAACAACCTTTGATGGCTGGAGTACCTGATGTCAGACGGAAAGCCAAGGCAATATAAAAGAGATAGCTGTAAATGACAAACTGAGTAATGAACAGATGCAAGAGGTACAAGAGTTAACTCATACTTTCCAAGGATATTTACAACCGTCCCTGGGACAGTAGAGGGAATTGAACATCATACAGAGTTGACTAATAATAAATCTCTTAAACACAAGTCCTATAGAATCCCAGAGAGTTTAAGAGAAGAGGTAACTAAAGAGCTGTTAAAGATGCAACAACTAGGGGTAATTATTCCTTCTAAAAGTCCTTGGAGTTTCCCATGGTAGTTGTGAATAAAAAAGAAGGAGTTGTATGGGTTTGCTTGGACTTTCGTAAACTGAATGAAATATCAAAATTTGATGGGTATCCAATGCCATGTATTGATGACATTATAGATAGACTGGGCAATGCCCAGTACATCACTACGTTGGATCTTTCCAAGGGTTATTGGCAGATTCCCTAGATGCTGAATCACAGGATAAGACAGCCTTTAGTACTCCTATAGGCTTATTTCAATTTACAAAAATGCCATTTGGACTACATGGAGCACCAGCAACTTTCCAGAGATGTATGGATCAATTATCACATCCATACCTAGAATACAGTGCAGCATATTTAGATGATGTTATCATCTTCAGTACATACTGGGAGGAACATGTAAAGCATCTGCATAACATACTAACAGTAATAGCTAAGGCAGGACTAACCATAAACCCTGGAAAGTGTTCCATAGGCATGCAGGAGACCAAATATCTTGGTTTCATAATAGGAAATGGGAAAAAAGCCCAAAATAGGCAAAATAGATGCTATTGCTAGTAGCCATGACCACAGACAAAGAACAAGTACATTCATTTTTAGGTTTGGCTAGTTATTATTGCCGGTTTATAAGCAATTTTGCTGATATTACTAGCCCTTTAATCAATTTGACAAAAAAAATAACCCTGAAAAAGTCAGTTGGACCGAAAATGTGAAGAGGCTTTTACAACACTGAAAGCCAAATTATGTTCAGACCCAGTATTATATAGTCCTGATTTTCATAGACCCTTTATGGTACAAACAGACTCCTCAGAACAAGGTCTTGAGCTGTTCTGTCTCAGATGGATGGAGAAGAGGAACATCCAATCATATTTATTAGTCGAAAATTACATCAATGAGAGACTAAATACTCTGCTATTGAAAAGAATGCTTAGCTATTCGCTGGGCAATAAATGCATTAAAATTTTATTTATGGGAAGACCTTTCATGATCATAATGGACCATAATCAAGGCCACTGTTTTTCTGTTTTACCAGAAAACCTGGTGAAATTTCGAATTAGGACTGCCTGAAAACCGGCAAAACAAAGATTTCATGGAATCTGCCATTTTATATCAGATCAGTAAATCTACAAAACTTGTATTTTCTTATAATTCCTTCCTGTACTAGTTTCAGTTTGCTTTATTTAATGCTCTGTATATTAAGCCTTCTTTAACTCTGATTATTTATGCACATACTAAAAGAATGATAGCACAATCACAGTAAAATCTGGAAATTAGAGTAACGATCACCGTGCAATTCGAATCTGAAGTCTTGAAAATGGAATTTCATTGTTTTAATCACCGTAAATCAGTGGCCTTGACCATAACCCATTATGTTGGTTGCAGACTATGAAAGATAAAACCCAAGCATTATTCAGTGGAATTTAGCGCTACAACCATACAGATTTGTAATTCAACATAGAGCGGAAAAATGCACATCAACGCTGACTATCTCTCACGTTATGGAGCAGGTATTAATACATGATTACAGACCCGAGTAAAGAAGGATTTATTTCTCTAAGAAATAAAAGTTTGGTGAGAAAATATTAAGTGAATAGTAAATTCTGGGACTCGGGTGGAGCTTTGGGAGTGGGAGGGCTAAGCTCCATCTCCCTGTTTACCTTATAGAAGGGAAATCTGTTATTTAAAAGAAAACTAAAGGTGGAATGATGTTATATATTAAACACTTTGGTTTCATCTTAAGGGGAGGAGTGTAGAGAATTAAATTCATCTACCAGAATTTTTTAAAAGCCTGTTGCAACAGCATACCTCTCTTTCTTGCTCTTTACTCTTCTCTCTAATATATAACGTTATATAGGCTGGCCACCTATTTAATATAGTTATTAAGTCCTCTCTTTCACTCTTCTTTGTTTCCATATTTCTGGTATGTGAAGGTAATCCTCCCCGAGGTTTGCTTCAGTTATGATATGCCATACAGAAGTATAAAAACAACATCCTCACTTGAATGCATTGTCTAAATAAACTGTCATGCTAGTGTAACGTTAACTAGTGTTTTCTTCTTGTATGAACATTATTGAATTTTTCCCCTTTTAAAGCGCGTTGTTCTGTAAGCTTGTCAGTCAGAATTAGCACTCTGCAGTATGCCTGTTACATTCGAGAGGCTTTATTACTGCAGGAATGTGCGAATTCTCCTCTCGCTTCGTAGCTGTAGTACCTCTTTCCCTCCTAGCAGTATCCTATGGCATCTGTGTAAGAATGAATTCGAAGCTGTTCAAACTAAGGTAAAAATCCTCTTGCAAAACAAATGTCTTTAATAGCTGAAGTAAAGAGGTAAAAGTTAAGTTTACAATTCATAACTGCTCTTCCTGCTCCTCTTGCTGGTTGTACATTGCCTTAGGCGCCTTTAGGTAAACAAATGCACTTGGTAAGCGCTGGCATTCGGGTGTAATTTTAAAATGCTGCTTCCTTAGTCTGGCATTTAAAAATCATGTAGTCTCATAAAATGCACACTAATACAGAGTTCTAAACACTAATAGCTAGTGTAGCACTTTAAAACGTCTGTAGAATCATGTAGCCTTTGGTGAACTGAAATTCATGTTGTAAAGCTGTAAAACCTCAAGACACTCTTGGATTTAACTAAGCTCCTTGTACAAAACCTTCTTATAAACCCTGTCTGGTAAACTCTCTATGCAGTACTTTTAATAAAATGCACTATATTTATTGCAGTTCAGGTTTACCTTAGTATTTAGGTGAACAGTTCCTCCACAGTGTTAAGCTATTAGGTTAGCCTTTTCTTTAGAGCTGGCCGTCTGGGCACTGTCTATATTTAAAGGTATACACTAGGGTGGAGCTCTATTGGGACACTTTAGAATTTATTTTAAAATTATCTTCCTACATTTAAATCTGGAACCAGAGTTATGCTCAAAATGTAGAAATGCATTGTGAATGTGTTTAGGTACAAAATTATTGTTTGTTTATAAACAAAATGTGTTTAAACTAACTAAAAGGAGGGACTTGATATCACATGATTGAAAGACTATATAAAGAAATTTTTGGTTTATTTGGGCAGATAGTCTGCTGAGGTGCAGATCTGTTCTATCCTCATAGTATGTACTTACACTAGTGGAATTCTAGTGTTTGTTTTTCAGCCTTGGTTATTGCAATTTTATTTTCTTTCTGTTACGCCTGAAGTTCGGCTTTATTTTATTTTGTGCTTATAAATAAACTTTTGTGTGAAGCACCTATTGCTGTGGCAAGATGTCCTCCTTATTGATACCCACACCCCACAATGAGTATAGATCCTTCTGGATTCCTGTCTTGAGTGGTGCTCTCAGGGATCAGTACTTGCACCAGTTATATTTCAGTGTTTCATTTCAGAATTTTTATGTTGTATTGAAAGTAACATTATAAAGTATGCTGATGATTGTAAATTATAAACATTGCAAGACACGCAAATGACTGTGCTGTTATTCAAAATGATCTGGACACATTAGGAAAATGGTCATTACAATGGAATTTGAGATTTAATATTTCAAGTGTACAGTTTTACACTTTGGAAAAGAATTCCAAGTACCAGTATTATTTTATTATGAGTTAATCACAAAAAAAGTACAAAAAGATCTAGGTGTTATGACTTAAATCTAAATTCTGACACTCAAATTTCAAATAGTATAAATAAAACAGACAGAATTTGGTGGTCAATTAAAAGAAATATTGTTTCCAGAAATCCTCAAGTCCTTTTCCACTTTACCATACATATGTATGTCACATCTAGATCATGTATCCCAACTTTGGTCCCCTATTTAAGTAAAGACATTAATAGAATCAAATGGGTACAAAGGAGAATCACAAAATCCTTCTTTTCAAATAAACATCTTACCTATGATGATAGATTACATAAATTAAACCTAATGTCTTTAGAACAAAGGCATCTGAGGGTGATCTGTTATTTGTTTGGGACATTATTAATGATGATAACTTATTAATTGATTGTAGATTGGAATATAAACAATTACTTGTTAATACTAGAGGACATCCACTTCAATTAAAAACCAAATATGTAAAACAAAGAAAAGAATATTTTATTTTTCACAAAGGGTGGTGAAACCCTGGAATAAATTACCTTTAAATATAGTCATTAGTACAAATAAAAATACATTTAAGAACAGGCTTGATAGATACTTGTTATCTAATACAAGTACTTCAAGCTATATGTAGTTTAGGGGCTTTCATGGGTCCACGGGCCTGCTGCACCTATGTATCCTAGTATGACTCCTAGTATGATCTGAAATCATCCAAGCAAACCACTAAAACAGTAGGTAAGGCTAGGGGATGTTGGGGTGTATTAGTAGGGGTATCACAAGTTGTAAGAGGGAGGTAATAATCCTCTTTACAAGACACTGGTTAGGCCCCATCTGGAGTACTGCATGCAGTACTGGAGACCACACTTCACAAGGACATTAACAAGATAGAGGCAGTCCAGAGAAGGGTAACCAAAATGGTGCAGGGACTGCAACAGAAAACAGAAGAGGACAGATTGCGGAGCTCAATATGTATACCCTAGAGCAAAGAAGGAGAGGTGATATGATTGAAACATTCAAACACATTAAGGGCATTAACAAGGTGATAGAGTCTAACATGTTTCAATATAAGAAAAATAGCAGATCAAGAGGACACAACATGAGATTAGAGGAGGCCAATTAAGGGGTAATGTGAGGAAGTTCTTTTCACAGAAAGGGTGGTGGATGCATGGAACGGCCTACCTCAGTAAGTGGTGGATATGGCTACAGTGCAAGGCTTCAAACAGGCATATGATAGGCATAAGGAAGCAATACAGATGAGTATGAATAGATAGGCCATTGACAGAGTAAAGGCCTATGGCACATTTATAAGGTAGAAAAGAAATGGGCAGATTAGATGGGCCTTGCAGTCCTTATCTGCCATCAACTTCTATGTTTCTACGTTTCTATGTTCACCAACCATCTGCATCAGGACGTTATCCTGGAAGGCGCCCAGCATTACCTGTTCCTTCTACACTTGGTGGCGGTGTACCCCAATCCATTCCTGGCAGGTTGAAGTTCCTACTATGACAACCCCTTCCTGTAGTTCCTCTGGACCTGTCCCTCCAGTACCTTATCTATGTCTTCTGATTGGGAGAGTGGCCTGTACACCACTCCCAATCTTAGTGTCCTATTTTGGAGATCCTGGATTTGCATCCATAGTAGCTCTGTATCTCCTCCTCCCTTACACACTTTAGTCCCTCTCTCACATACAGCACCACTGCTCCCCTTTCCCTCAACTCTATCCTTGCAGAATAATCTGTATCCTGGAACTGCCAGGTGCCAGTCATGGTATTGGTAGCACATGTCTTGGTGATGGCCACCATGTCCACTCCTCCCTCGCCATGAGAGCCTGTACTTCCGCTATGTTATTCCCCAGGTTTCTAGTATTTAATGAGACCATCCTCCATCCCCTTCCTTTCTCTTTTCCCCCTCCTGCCCTCCCTTATGGCACCCTGTAGTACTTGCCCTAGTCTTATGTCATTATTATGGGGGTAAGCACATATGGTTTCCCATCTCGAGGCCTCTAGTACCTCTAATCCTCATGTTACTCTCCTTCCTAGTTTAAATTCTTCTCAATATACTCACCAATCCTTAGCTTCAGTACTGTCTTTCCCTCCTCGTTTAAGTGCAGTCTGTCTTTAGCATACTGACTGCTGTCTTCCCAGATCACACCCCACCCTCCTATCAGCCCATACCTTTTTCCTGACAACAGGTTCCCAGCCATTCATTAAATTCCTGAATTCTCAGTTTTCTTGCTTGTACTTGCCCTGGGAACTGGAAGTACTCTGAGAAACTAACTGATCTTCCTGCCCCTCACAAACTGGTCCTAGTTCTTCAGACCTCCTCTTCACTTCATCTACCATCCCATCAGCCAGGTCATTCATCCCCAAGTGCAGAATTAGTGAGTTTTTCCTACTCCTTCTGGAATACTTTAGAACAGATTGCCCCACTCTTCCCACCACCATCATCCTGGGCATGGCCTCCACCCAAACCCAACTGTGCCTCTCGCCCTTGCTACCCCATCTGTCCACTCTAGTGTCCCCTAACACCAAGACTTCGCCCTTCTCCTTCATCTTTCTTCCTTCTTCCCACCTCCTCTCTCTCTCTCTGTTCTCCTTCACCGTCCTGAACCTTGTGCCTTCCTTCTGTCCCTGTTTTACTTCTCTCATCAATACCCCTCTTTGCCCATTCCATCCTGACACTTTTAGTTACTCCTCCATACTCACCCCTCTCTCTGTCATTTTCTCTTCATTACTATGGAATGTTCTTCCACAGTTCCTTCTTCCTCATCTGTCATCTCTGTCCAGGGCCAGTACCTGTTTGAGCCTGTTGTGCAATTATGCTCATTTACACTGGCACCCATGCCCTATGTAACCCTGTTTTTCTGTACTGGTGCCACTCACCTTGGTCCCCGTGTGGCCTGCTTTCCCTCCTCCTGTCCATACCTTTGTCTCATCTTCTGTTCTTTACCCAGTTACATTCTGAGCTTCCCATTTCCACGTCTCTATTTGGCCAAGACATTTCTTTCATTAGCCAAGACATTCCCCCTTTAGCCTTGATAGCTCATCCTCCAGCCTCCCCAGTCTTTGACAAAATGGGCACTCCCTCTGCCTCTCAGGTGCCCATGTATATAGCTGCTCCACAGTTATTGCACCCTATGATCCTCACTCATCCGTATCCCCTCACACCCTCCCTCCACCAGTCTACCCATCCCTTATGCTGCCACTAACCCTCTCCCTGGTGTGCCACCCTACCTGTCCCTTCTACCAACTTCCACAATCCTCTCCCTGATCCATTTCCTCCTCTCATCCCTATGCCCCCTGCTCCATGCTCCCACATATGTACATGTATAGCATCGTATGAAGATTTATTTATTATTTATTTATTTAGGTCTCAGGATTATGCCAGGGTGTGTGTGTGTCTGTGTGGTGTACTGGAAATAAGATGGCTAACAGTGTGTGTATATGCAGTCAGCTGGTACTATATGATGTCACAGGCTAATGGTATAAAGGAAGTGGTGTGCTAGGGGTAGGAGGATGGGCCTCCTGACAACCAGACACAATCAACTTCACCAGAAAAAACCCAGAGACACTCAGCTGCATCAGCAAAATCCCCAACTAGATACCTTTCTAAATTAAGTAGAAAGCACCCTGGTACCAATTGAAAACTACAATAAGCTGCAAAAGAAACAATAACAGCAGTGAAATCAGTGAACATCAACAGTTATTTCCCTGAAATGAGACTTATTCCTTCTTCTTCCAACCCGTATGAGAATCCACAGGGAACCAGCTACCCACTTGACTTAGCCCTACCTCCAGTTAACAGTAGCTCTGATGAGGATCTAGGCCAAACAATTAGCACCCTCCCCAAGCTATAGGATAGACCAAACATTCCTACAATATAAAGTTACTGCTATAAAAGCACAAGATAAACAGAACCGTAGCCCACGTGAAATAAGCAGTATAAACTACTTAAAACTATCAATGAGCAGGTTCTGCATTGAAATTAATCTAATTACTCATGAAATGCACTGAAGTGATTCTGATTACTCCTCCTGGCCACCAGAGACAATCAGCTTCACCAGCAAAACCCCAGAGATACTCAGCTGCACCAGCAAATCCCTCAAACAGGTACCTTTCCAAATTAAGTCAGAAAGTACCCTGGTACCAATTAAAACAACAATAAGCTGCAAAAGAAACAATAACAGCAGTAAATCAGTGAAAATCAACAGTTACTTCCTGAAATGAGACTGATTCCTTCCTTCCAGCCCCTTATGAGAATCCACAAGGAACCAGCTACCCAGAACAATTCAAATCTCAGTTTAGTGAGTGCTTTTCTATGTTTGATGTTTTCACAAAATAATAAATATCTTTCAGTTCCAAAATTTCTGTTTACCTGCTTTAAAGTTTTATATTCCCACGAGTCCCTGATACTGGCTATATCCTTTTGCATGGAAGTATGTGTTATTCTTTGTATTGCTGTTGTTGAAAACACTCTAGGATCCAGCTGATTTTCATATATTGCATTTTATGACAATCCAGATTTATTTAGTTCTTGGTTTAGTTTAGAAAACCATGCAGATGCCCATACCTCCTAGCCTTTTCATATCTAACCAACAGTGAGATAGCAAACTTTCAGTTGATGCATTGTAAATTTTCTCACAATATCAAATGATATAACCCTTTATATATTTATAGTGTGCCTGTTTCTGCACACATAGCACCATTCAAGGTATATTTTGGGACCCCAAGATGGACTTTAGAAAGAGATTCTGTACTATTTCAAACTCTGTTAGGTTATTATACAGACCCCATACTTCTGCACCGTAAGCATTTGGGTGTTGACTTTTGCATCGAAACACCTGTACTGTGCAGCATAAGAGTGTTTGCAAATGAGTATGCAAATTGATTAATTCCTAACACTGTGCTCATGGCATTATCCCTACAGTTTGTAATATGTGACTTTCATTTGAGGTCTCTACTAAAGTTACCCCAAGATATTGAAACTCTAACTTCTAAAATGTAGGTTCCATAAATATTCCATGGGACCAATTTTTCTTAGTTTCCTCTAATATTACTATCTTGTCTTTTCTACATTTAGGGTAAGGTCCAGTTTCTCCAGAGCTCATTACTGAGATCATTGCCTCTTAAGCCCAAGCTAGAAGAACCACATCATCTGTGTACAATAATATTTTTACTAGCACTGTATTAACTTTTGGTGGAAAAGTATCTATATTACCAGTATCAAGCACTAAGGTATCAATATATATACTAAAGAGTATTGGTGCCATAGGCAATCGTGCTTTACATCGGAGGTTGCCTGGATAGGCTCAGATAAGGCCCGTTCTTACCATATCTGACTCTTAAATTAGCATCAGTATGTAACTATTTTATCATGCTTAATAAATTATCTTCCATACCCTAACTTGCAAAAAATTCCAGAGTGCTTCTATTAACTGATTCAAAAGTGGCTATAGTATATATAAAAGCAGCATAGATCTTCCTTTTCTGCTGCCTAACATATTTATCCAACACATAATTTGGTATAGATTTCTGATCAACTGTGGACCTTCCTTGCAGAACCCTGCTTGGTAAATGAACAGGATCTTATAGTCCTCTAATTAGTACTGTATCCTATTCAGAAGTATTCTTGTAAAGACTTTTAAACTTACATTCAATAATGTAATTGTACGGTAGTTCACTGAAATGGTAACTAAGCCCTTTTATGAAGGGGTATAATTACTGTATATCCATTTTCCACTTGTCTGGTATAATTCTATACTTAACTATATAATCAAAGAGAGATACTAATAATTATACCCACTATTCTGGGTCTGCCTGATAAACTTCAGCTCCAATGTTGTCAACCCCTGGAGATTTGTTTAGCTTTTGGTCCAGAATGGCATGTAATCACTTCCTCCCTGGTTTGTTTGTTTGTTTGTTTATTTATTTATATTTTGGTTATTGCCAGCCATCTCTGTTTTTCCACAGTATCCTTAATAATGTCAGGTTCTATTAACTTAAAGGTGCAATTTTGTACTCCTTGTCTCCCACTTTCCCCTTCAAATATATTTTGATAATGGAGGTACCATTCTTACTTATATAGTGCAGCTTTAATAGTAAACCTAACCTCCCCAAGGTCATATGCAACAAGGCTCCAGAATGTAATGTTGTCTTTAGATTCAATTGCTGTTTCTAAAGAATTCCATAGACCCTGTTGATACTTTGTTCTTTTCTTATTCAGACAGTCTCTATATTCATTTTTGACATTCTTTAGGGTAGTCTGTCATCTACAGTATTGTACTTTCTAATCCTTCTCATTACCCTAAGTAGCAGCTTTCTCATTGCCATGCACTCTTTATCAAACCATTTGTCCCTGTAAACATTATTGTATCTGTTTGTTTTCTGGTTCATTTTAATTTCATGTATTATTAACCACTCTATTGCAGTACATAAATACAGGGGTTATTAACATTTCCATATTTGGTCCAAAATGTAACAATTATTGTTGTTTTAACAAATTAACCTCATTAGCTTGTAATATCAGTTCACCAAATTGACAGTTGAAAAAGTCCTTTTAATTCTGTTGGAGTTGTACTGTATATCATCATATTCTCATCTGTCCTTCCCTTTTCTATATATCCTCAGCAGATTTCATATCTAATACCCATTTTAGAGTGATCATCAGTAGTCTGTGATCACTGTCCCACTGATTCATCTCCACCATCCGAACTATATTCCAATAGTGAAAATATCCACAATAATCTATCACACTCCCACCATTTTGTTAATATACGGCACGTCACATTCCCCAAATTATCACCACAGCACCCTCCATTAGCTATTCACAGGTTCAGTGTATTCAAAACATCTGACAGCATGTTCCTGCATATTAGTTTATAAGTTCAATGGATTTCCAATTGGAATGCTCAAAACATCATCCAGGTTATGGTTGTTACATTTATCCTCAGGAGATAATATCTGTACCGGCACTGTAATCTCCTCCCAGTAAAACCATTGCCCCTGGATATTGTAACTGATTTGTGTTATCAAATCTTTTAGTTTTGTTAGATCCTTTGCTATGGGAGCTGCTGCAGTGTGAGGGGAATGTATACATTAATCAGTATACAAGGAGGCATATTTTGTCTTGACACTTCAATACACAAAATATAATAGTTATCACCTTTCAAAATACATTTTGCTTTGAGTCCAAGACTTACTTTCATTAAGGTACAAACCCCACTTCAGACCCTACCATATCTGCTTGATTTTCTTGCAGGTATATTCCAGTACTGGAAGTCTTCTATATAACATTTATCTTGGTTAGTGATCCATTTTCTTTTCATTTATTCTTTGGTAACTGGGTAAGGCTCTGGACAAAGGTCCTTTTCAGGCCTGACCCAGACAAAAAACATACAAAAATACTCAAATACAATCAACAGCAATACAAAACCAAAATACAAGTTACAAATGCTTCTTGTAACATTATTATCAAGAGTGATGATAGAAATTTGACACCACCAATATCATTTATTTTATCAGCAATACCTGCAATGTTCCAGCTCAATATTTCTAAGGTAGGAAAATGTCAGTTTGTGTATCATTGTTTAGTCAAAGTTCTTGTGATTGGTCTCCTAGGTAACTACTGCCAATATTACTGCACGGGAGCTCATTGGACTTTGATCTTGGGTTTCACTTTTAGACAATTGCATGAGTCTTCTGAACCTCTAAACCTATGTTATTATTAATCCTATTACCTTTTGCAGTCTGCCACATATAACCAACCTAGATTCTTGTGGCAAAATATCATCATCTGGAACCAATATATGTTGCTTTTGAGCAGGGAACAGATAAGTGGTGATCCTTTGTTGGAGTTTTGCCCATTTGGTTCTGTAGTTTTATGTGTCTTTTTCTCTTTATTTTGTTCCTTAACCATAGTTTCCTGTGTTCTGTCTGCTTTCCTTATATTTTCAGCAAGCACAGTTGTTTCAACTTGAACTCCTAGGTCTGCGAATTAATTTTTGAAGCTAGTCATTTCTGTCTGATACCACTAGATTTGGTTACCATGTACACCCAGCCTTTATCACTTCCTATTTTACACCTGTAAACTGAACTTATGTCTAAGACAATTGGGGTCCCCAAATCCCTTACAAATATTGTAGGTTGCCAGTTTGAGCATGGTAGGACTTTCATTTCTAGGCTTTGATATGCCTTTCAGGTAGACTGTTGAAACTGTAAGCCCATTTTCTATTAACCATACCTTGTCTATGTTTCCTTCTCCAGCACTTGGAACAACTTCTTTCCCTTGGACTGTACCTGTACCTAAATTAATTACTGGCTTTCTTATTCGGATTTGTATCAACATTTGCTATCTCAGTTTCTGTAATAAAATACTGCTTTCATTTTGCCCTCTTCTGGGATCAGCATATTTTAGGAAGCGATTCTGTAGTTCCTGGAGAGTTTTTCTTTCACAAATGTCCCTTTCTCCAAGAGCTTACTATTTTGTTTGTCTTTCTTAAGTTCCTTTACCAGTTTAGCTGTCTCCTGTATTTTCCTCTTTCCAATGTCTTCTGTTGTTCTTCTAATAGAAATATTGCTGCTGTTACTGATTGGGTCTCTTGAGTCCACCTTGCTAGTTTGATTTTAGGGATCCATCCTTTTTGTAGAATTTCAGAGAGTAAAATTGTCAAAGTAATTAATACTTCATTATTAAGCATTATTCCATTTCTAATCTCTTTAAGAATGTCCATCATTGCATTGTCCATTTTGTTTCCCAGATACTTTAATTCTCCACTTTTACTTACATTTTATTTTTACCCTTTGTCCTCAATATTTTTCCTTTCAGTTCCCTCATCTGGTTTTAAAGCTTTCTGGTCTTTATTATTACTACTACACAAAATATGAGAGATGTCAAGTGGCTGTTGTGCAGGTGGGTTTAACTTCAGTCTGTGAGTGTATATGGTGTCGAATGCCTCAAAATCTTCCAAAAAGACCTGCTTGGGCTTTGAAATGATGTATCTTTATATTCTTTCTTACTATTTTATTGCCTGTTTTAGCATGTTCAATAATTATATCTTCCTTATGTTTAGCTTTGGATTGTTTTTAGCTAATGAATCTTGGTCGGCTTTATACACAGTTCCTGTTCATTGTTATCCGACTCTTCAATTTTCATAACTGCATTTATGTATCAATCCATCTTTTTCTTCTTCTCCAGTCTCTTGGGTACCCAATTCCCCAGTTTTCCTTTATTACCCACATTTCCCTCTATTTGTGAAGTTTCTTTTCATTTTCTAAAACTCTAATGGTTTTCAGCATAGGGTGCTCACTAACTTCTGCTGTATCACAGCCGTTTACAAAGGATTAAATTGAAGATGGTGAATTCTACTTCTTTACCATTTGGTTGTATGCCATTTTGGTTATATCGCAGTTTTCAGTGATCCTAATTCTTTTCCTATTAACTCAGTGTAAATCAATTTGAATATATGCCATGCAATTTTTAGTTGTATGCCTTTTGCCAGATGTCTCATACATATCAATAGAAATCAGTGCTCAGTCAGTGCTACTGATGGCTCAGCTTGTTCTAATCACTGCTGCAAGCACCTATGATTAGGTATTAGATTAAGATCTGGTGTTAATCAGTAGCTAAAATGTACTCACCACTATCTGCTCAGATTGATGGTTATGCTCTGAGTTACTGACAGTATTAATTAAACTAAGGATAGTGTAAAAAAAAGATCTGCTGGAAAAGGCAGGCCTGCCTGGAGTCTCCTGCAAGGACTTAGCTAATGAGTTTGGTACCCTGAAACAATGGGAAAAAATATTCAAAGAGTGTAGAAGCTGTACAATGGATAGAAGAAATAAAACACAATGGTGAAAACCACAGGTTGAAGAAGGTAGTCCTTCAATGGTTTGTTTCATGTTTTAAACTTTAAGTGCAGCATACAGTATCAAACAGTAGAATACAGAGTTGAATGAAATCAATGAGTGATAAAATTTTCAGCAATGCGAGCCACTCTCCTCCAATACACTGACTGTGAGCTTATTTTTTTTAAGTTTATTAAAGATTTTAAAATTGCAAACTTGCAGTGGTGTATACCTATAAGTAGGACAGTGATGGGGCTGAAAGGGTAAGGCCATCAAAAATGGATGGCAATGAATACCAATGCCCATAGTCTGCAAAAGCTCCCTGAACTAGTGACCTTGATGGAAGAGAGATGTCTGTATATCATGGCAGTCACAGAAACATGGTACACAGAGAACCATGACTGGGATATCAACATGCCAGGTTACACAGTCTACAGAAGGGACAGGGAGAGTAGAAGAGGAGGAGGAGGAGCTCTCTACATAATGGAAGGGATCAAAGCAATGGAACTAAAGGGTAAACAGGGAGGAGAGGAGAGGTGGCACTGTGGGTCACCGAAACAGGAAATGACACCACAGTCCTCACGGGTGTTGTATACAGACCCACATTTCAGGTGGAGAAAATGGACAAGGAAATGATAGCAGGCATCTTTAGCATGGCAGGAAAAGGGAGATATTGTTGATGGGGACCTGAATATGCCAGATGAACTGGACCACCTTTGCTGCAGCCACATCCAAGAGCAGGGTCATTCTTGATGCCCTAGAGGGCATGCCTCAGACAGCTAGTGAGGAACCCACTCGGGTGGGAGACAGCTAGTGAGGAACCCACTCAGGTGGGAGCAATCTTAGACCATGTACCTCAAACGGAAGGAGGATCTCAAATTTAGAAGTGGGTAGCCATCTGGGAACAAGAGCCAACCAAATGGTGTGGTTCACAATAAACACAGCTGTAGAGTCAAGCCATACAAAAGTGAGGGTATTGGGCTTTAGGAGGCTGACTTTGTCAAAATGGGAGAGTGTCTCAGAAAGGCACTAGCAAACGGGCAAGAAGGAGGGTTGGAGGAACAATGGGAAACATTAAAACTGCCATCTCAGAGGCAACAAGCCTTTGTGTGAAGCAAATAAAGAAATCAAAATGTAAAACTTCTATGGTTCTCAAAGAGGTGGTGGGAAAGGTTAGGGAGAAAAGATAGCATTCAGGAAGTATAAGGAAACACAGAAGAAGCAGGACAGAGAACTACACCAGTTAAAGCAGAAGGAAGAGGAAAGGCAGTAAGAATAGTAAAGGCCCAAACTGAGGAAAAGATAGCCAGCTTTGTTAAAAGGGATAAAACCTTTATAGCTACATTAGGGAGTGAAGAAAGACCAAGGGAGGGATAGTGAGACTTATTAAAGAGGAGGGTTGGTGGGCAAAGGTGACAGTGAAAAGCAGAGATATGAACAAATACTTTTGCTCAGTATTCACAAAAGATGAGGAGGGGAGGTGTCAGATCCAATCAATAGAAGTACTCTTGTTAGGGGAGTTGATACCTGTCCATTCACAGAAGAAAGGGTTCTGAAAGAACTAAAACTGAAGGTGGACAGAGCAATGGGCCCTGATGGGGTTCACACCAGAATCCTAAAAGAACTGAGGGGAGAACTAGTGACACCACTGACTACCCTTTTAACAAATCATGGGAGGATGGTGTGGTAATTAAAGACTGGAGGAGGGCAGATGTGATTCTCCTTCACAAGTGGGAGCAAAGCAGAGTCAGGAAACTACAGACCTGTTAGTATGACCTCAGTGGTAGGAAAAATGATGGAATCACTTCTGAAAGAAAGAATTGCTGAGTACCTAGAGTCCAGGAAGGCACATGACCCAAGGCAGCATGGATTCACAGTCGGAAGATCATGTCAGATGAATCTAATAGATTTCTTTGACTGGGTGACCAAAGTAGCAGACCAGGGATGGGCTGTGGATATGGTCTACCTAGACTTCAGCAAGGCATTTGTCACAGTCCCACACAAAGATTAATAAATTAGGCAGCCTGGAAGTGGGTTCTAGGGTAATAGCCTGGATAGAAAACTGGCTGGACAACAGGACACAGAAGGTAATAGTAAACAGAGTCCACTCCAAGAAAGGGGGATACTAGCGTGGACAACAGGGTTCAGTACTGGGTTCAGTCCTTTTAATGTCTTCATAAGTGACATTGCAGAGGGACTGGAAGGAAAATATGCCTCTTTGCAGATGACACAAAGATCTGCAACAGGGTTGATACACAAGGAGGGGTGGAAAGGATGAGAAGGGACTTGGAAATGTTGGAGAACCGTCAAAAGTATGGCAGCTTAGATTCAATGCAAATAACTGCAAAGTAATGCACCTGGGAAACAAAAATCCAGGGAAGAGTATACAGTGGGGGAGGGTGGTACTAACAACAACAAAAATGGAAAGGGACCTGGGAGTAGTGACATCAGATGACCTAAAGGTAAGCAAGCAATGTGGGAAGGCAGTAAGGAGGGCTGGGGGATAGTGGGATGCACTAAAATAGGCATTACCAGTAGAAAACAAAGTTGTTACCCTTCTGTACAGACAGTTGATGAGACTCCATCTGAAGTACTGCATGTAGTTCTGGAGACACCATCTCCACAAGGACATAGACAGGATGGAGGCAGTCCAGAGGAGGCAACTAAAATGGTGCATGGTCTACACCAGAAGCCATATGAAGACAGACTAAAGAAGCTTAATATGTATACCCTCAAGAAAGAAGGGAGAAGGGGACATGATAGAAACTTTCAAGTACCTCAAGGGAATCAACAAAGTCCAGGACAGTAGCATCTTTCAGAAAAAGAGATGTGCAAGAACAAGGGGCACAATTTGAAGATGGAGAGAGAACGGCTCAAGGGCAATGCGAGGAAGTATTTTTTTCATGGAGAGGGTGGTGGAAGCATGGAAAGGCCTTCCAGAGGAGGTTGGGGTCAAAACAGTGGTGGAATTCAAGAATGCATGCGAGAGACATAAGGCAATTCTGGTGGGATGCAGGAAGTAGTAGGCTGTTGGTTAACTAGGATATGCAGCTGAACCAATAGGTAGGAAATGGGCAGACTGGGTGGGCCAAGTGGTCCTTATCTACCCTCAAAGTCTATGTTTCTATGTTTAACTGCCTGAAACTATTTAGAAAATAAATGTACCAAATATCCTACCTTGTAAACGTGTACAGTTATGAACCAGTCTATACAGCATTATAAAATCACGAATCTGGTTGTACATATATGCCATTCTGCTTGTATGCACAACTGGTTCCCAAAGTTTCACTGTGAACTGCAGAGTAGGGAAGGTGCAGTGTCAGGTAGGCCAGACCCACAGAAGGAAGCTGCACTCCTTTTGAACACAAGACCAACCAAATAGCATTTTAAGTCCAAAATGGATATTTATTGTAGTACACACTGCAGTGCCCACTACCCAGCACTTTGGCTACTGCCTTTGTGTCAGGTGGTGTCCATTTGAGAGTGCTTATGCACAAATGTCCAGGGTCCTGATCATGTGCTCATAAGCAGAACTGACTGCATTTAAAACATGGCACTTGCTGCCTGCCATCTACTTGTGCTGTGCTTTGTATAGCTGGAAGTTTCTTACTGCCGAGCACTTCCATCAGTCACTGCCTGACAAGACTGAGCCTGCTTAGTAACTGCAGTAAAATTGTGCTTCTCTGGAGGTCAGTGTCTCACTCAGGAACTGTCCTTAACATAGTATGGTAGTGCTATCTGTCTGAGCTGCTCAAATCCTCTACCTCCTCTCTCTCTCTACCTGGCACCACACAGCAGCCACTCTGCAATACAAAAGATCAAATGTTCTTATTAAATAAATGAAGAAAACACTATGGCTACTATAAACAAATAATTATGTTTGCAGATAATTGATTTCCTAATGGCATACGGGCCTTTTTATGTTTGCTTGCACGCATATGCAAGAAACATAGTGCCATCATCGAGTTTTCAGAGGTGGGTCAGCCTCTTCCAATTCAGTCAGTGTGTTTGCAGGCACGGTTGCAGTGCACCAATCACTGCTCCAGCTGTTGATGACAGCTGAAAATGCAGTGGCATACAATTGAAAAGGGAGAGCTCTCTTCATTGAGCGAGAGCTCCCCCCCTCAACATGCGCATGCATATTGCGTGCTGGCCTCCCCAGCATACTGTATGGCGATGGGGTGCCCAATCCACCATCGTTGCACGCCCACCCAAAGCATCCAGGTGCCATGCAAAATGTTTTATGGCCGACAGGTGCCCCAATCCCCATCGGCTGCGCCCCCCAAAACATCTAGGGTGCCACGCTGGGAGCCCACCCCAGCATGGCAAATTGATGTTATGGCTGATAAGGTGCCCAATCCCCGTCGGCTCCAGCTCCCTAACAGCCTTCCAGCTGCCATGCTGGGAGCCCACCCAGCGTGGGAAAACGCCCTCGTAGTCTTCGGCCCCTGTAGTCTTAGAAAAAAAACTGTAAACAGAAAAACTGTCCCTCGGCGCTTCTCCCTGCCCCATCCCAAAACCCCACCCACCCACTGCGCACCCTGCCTCCCCCACCCCCCCACACCATACTTACCTCAGAAGCTCGGCCGATGATCTTCAGTTGACCGGGAACACGCCTGCACTCTTCAAAGCAGACCGCAAACTGAGGAAATGCCAGTAAGCTGTATAATGGGATAGATAGGTATTTTCAACTTTGCTGCATATCTCAGGCATTTTTGGTAATTTTGGGCCCACATTTTCAACATGGGGTTTTGGGACCCCTTCTCATGAATGCTGTCACTGTCATGGCGTTACTCAGGCCGAGGGTGATTTCGCAGCCACTGCATGAAATCACCTTTCCAGAATGAATAACGAAATGACACTGCCAGAGATCATAAGGTGGGCTCTCAAAAGCCTACTTTGAAAATTTAGTGGAAAAATTCCTAAATATGACTGTTTTATGGCGTGCATTCGCAGTTCCTGTGCACCCTCATAAGTTTGTGAATTTTCAATATTTTCACTCCAGATTTTCAACATTGCCATTTTACCACACCTTCTTATGAACAGTACAGCTGTCATTTTCACATCTCACCCAAAATGTGTTTCCGCCCAAGTAGTGCACAATGGCGCGGTGGTGTCTTGAAATCAATGTACAGGACACATTAAGAAAATCACAGTGACACTGTTCATGAGCAGAGGTCTTAAAATGGCTATGTTGAAACTTTGGTGAAAAATTCCTAAAAATGACTGTTTTACGGCGATGCGTTCGCGGTTCCTACACATGCTCATAAGTTCGCGAATTTTCAATATTTTCCTCCAGATTTACAACATTGCCATTTTACCACACCTCCTTATGAGCAGTACAGCTGTCATTTTCACATCTCACCGAAATGTATTTCCGCCCATGTAGTGCACAATGGTGCAGTCGGTGTCTTGAAATCAATGTATGGGACACGTTAAGAAAATCACAGTGACACTGGTCATGGCTATGTTGAAAATTTGATGAAAAAATCTCAAAATGACTGTTTTAGGAATGCACATTGCGCAGTTCCTACGTCACACTGGCAAGTTTGCGAATTTGTAATATTTGTACACCAGATTTTCAACAGTGCCATTTTACGCACTTCCTTATGGGCAGTATAGCTACCATTTTCATATCTCACCCAAAATGTGTTTCCGCATATGTAGCACACAATGGTACAGTCGGTGTGCGAAACAATGTTTGGGACAGATTAAAAAATTACAGTGACACTGGTCATGAGCAGAGGTCTTAAATGGCTATGTTGAAATTTGGTGACAAAAACTCCATGACTGTTACGAGTGAGTTTTGTGCAGTTTCCACACACTCGTAAGTTCATGAATTTGTAATATTTTCAGTCCAGATTTTCACCAGTGGCATTTTCCACACCTCCTTATGAACAATACAGCGTCATTTTTCCACAACATGGCGAAATGTGTTTTCACACTTTCAGCACAGAAATGTGTGATCGCTGTGGGAAATCATTGTTCCAGACAGATAAAGAAAATCACACTGACACTGTTCATGATTGGAGGTCCCAAAATGCCTGTGTTAACAATCTGCTGTAAAAATCCCAAACTAGTTACATTACGGGTGTGCGTTGCACAGTTTCTACGCACGTCGTGACTTCACCAGTTTTTAAGATTTTCACAGCAGATTTTCAACATTGCCATTTTTTACACCTCCCAATGAACAGTACCGCTGTCATTTTCACATCCTGTTCGAATGTGTTTTGCACCTGTGTTGCCAAATGCCATAGTTGCTGTGCAAAAGCAGTTTTTGGCTAACAAACTGATATTGCCACTGTTCATGAGGTGGGGTCACAAAAAAAAATGTTGAACATTTGGATGAAAATACCAATGAATGCCTGAGGTGGTAGGGTTTCTGACCATAACGCCCCACCCTGTAGAGAATGACAGGCATCAGGGTGTGACTTGGGATTCTTGCCTGTCATGCTCATACCATTCACCCCACCCTCCTGCAGCCAGTGAGAGGCATCAAGGTGTGCCTTAGACTCTTTGGGCCCAAACTTCATCCCATTCTCCTATACCGCACCCATCTCACCGTATTTCCTGATGGAATGGGTTGCGACAATGGCCAAAGACCTCATGAGCACACCGTGACACTTGTCAGTGTCTGCAGGGTAGGGTGTGGTGAAATGGTGTGGTTGTTATGCCTGATGACCCAAAGGCACACCCCAATGCCTGTCACTCTCTGCAGGGTGGTGGTGGGGTTGGCTTCAGTTCAATACTTTGCTGCCAATCCTATTATGCAGCTCTGTAACTTCTACACTACCAATGCCAATGCCAGCAAGCAAACATTCGGCATTGACAAATGCTTGTTTATCTAGTGTGTACCATTAGACCACCAGATTGCATGTTAGCAAGGACACCAACTCCTAGCCCTTGACTACCAAGAAATACAAATGGCTAATAGCTACATATTGGTGCCAGGCTTATATCTTTACTTCTAACTATATACAATATGTGTGGGCAGTGTGGGCAATTGTCCTCTCTCCAGCTTACTCCACATGGTGCTTATAATATTCTCATAGGAATGTTTGCATAGCAGTGTCTGAGGTGTCCATTGCCTGCCTTGCTAGCTGACCTCCTGTAACATCTCTCTGTTTAAGAAATCCCTCAACAATTGCACTACCTGTTGGCAGTGATATTTTCTTTTGTGATTATCATTCCCTTGTTGCACTTTTACTGTTCATCAAGTTTAGTCTCCAGTAGGCTGCATATGCTTTTATGATATAATTGTACTGTGTTTTTGTTCTGTATGGATTTCTTGTATTTGCTGTTGTCTGTATGTATATTCCCCTGTAACCTTCCCCAGGACGCACAGTGAAACGAGAAACTTGTTGCTCGGTGTGCCTTTCCTGGCAAAACACATCAATAAATAAATAAATGTTGATTATTCACAGTGTTTGACCTACTATGTGGCAAGATCCTACCTATCTATGCTAGGTCTCCCACCAGATTACCTATAACTAAGCGGTACATTAGGTTTCTTGTGAAACAGGCATTCCATGACTCTTACACTGTATTTGAGAGACTCTTTATCTGGGATACATACCACCTGGTGACCATCAACTGGTACCATACCTTATCACTTTGGATACTCCTGGCTATGTTCTTCATGTTGTTCAGGGAAAAGACATCCTCCCTGCCACTGTCACACTGAAAAGTCGTCCCACCTTCCTAGTCTCGCTATTTCACCATTATTAAAGAAGGACGGATCCTTATCTATGCACTACCTATTACACAATTTAACCAGTGGGTAACCTCAAGTAGGGACACAAATTGCTCTATCAACATATCGCTCGGTACCCATTATTGAGTATACAGTTCCCCATTATGCCTGACCACCAGATTGCTATTGGTGTATTGGCACAAACCCTAACCCTGACTGGCTTATCTTAAAACAGAAGCCCTGAATAGAAAAAGGAGGACCAAAGATAGTCTCCTCATTTTCTCTCTTGAAGCCCTTATGAAACTTTTAATTTTTTTCTGATCTGTGTTGGAAATGTGGAAATTAACCCGGACCTCCACAGTGCATTACCTCACCAGCAGACTTAGCCTCGACCAAGGTCTAAGCTTTCTACATATCAATGCCTGCAGTCTGCTAAAAAGCTCACATTGATACAATCCTGGGTTGCCCATACTTTGCCAGACTTTCTTGTGGTATCAGAGACATGGCTCAGACCGCCACAGCAGACAGAGACATAAACTTACCCAATTATCAAATATTCAGAGCGGATCGCCAGACAAGGGGTGGGGAGTTGCTATATATGTCAAATCCAATATATCTGTAACTTGCTTAGATGCAACATCTATGCCCAAAGAATTGAATGTTTATCCCTCAAAGTGGCTCTCTCCAACACTGCAGCATTTCGCTAGTTGGCTGCTACAGGCCCCTTCAGCAGATCATAAGCTTCTAGCCCACCTGGGGAATCAAATCAAGATGGATACTGAAGAGACCATAATCCTAGGTGATCTAAACCTTAATTGGCTATCCAAGGTCTGCGCTCCTTTAGTATCATTTGTGATACATATGGTTTTTCACAACTTATATATGAACCAACAAGAATCAACAAAAAATCTGAGCAACAGCACATTACTTGACATCATGCTGGTGAACAAACCCCACCTCTTCACGCCGCTGGAGTGCTGTTCAGTGACATAAGTGACCACTGCCTTATTGCTGGAATAAGGTCATCCGTAAACTAACACCCCAGCTAAATTCCTACTGAGGAGATCCAAGAAAACTTTCAACTCTGAGGCATATCTTCATGATCTAAATCACTCTACAAGATGGCAAGAGTTCTACCTAGCAGACTCAGTGGAAAAAGCTCATTAGGTGTTAAATAGCATAATACTAGATGCCCTTAACACTCATGCACCAATTACTAGAGTTGAAATAAAACAAATCTTGTCGTTGGTTTCACCTGACCTTAAATCAGCCTGCTTGAGAGAGATAAGCTTTGGAAAAGGCAAGGAAGACTAAGAACCCAAATGACTGGTTGATATTTAAGAAAGCCAGGAATAGCTGTACCAAGAAAGTACGGATGCTAAGGCTGCCTACTACATGGCTGAACTCGACTCTCATACCACAATCCTGCCAGGTTCTGGAGCACTATTCAGGGCATAACGGGACAAGATCCTAGCACTTCACTACCAGCTCAAATGCACCACAACAAGGTGACAATCTTGGACAGAATGGAAATACTGGATGCATTCAATAATCATTTTACAACCGCTGGCCTTGCATTTGATACCGCTCCAGCCAATCTGCTACATGCTCAGTTAAGCTCCCAGTATACAGGATCTCAGTTAGCTGAATCCTCCTTCTCCTTCAAACCGATTCTGTTGAAACAAGTGCAGGATCTAATCTCACAGATGGATATAAAAAGTGCAGGTGCTGACTCCCTTGACCCCTACTTTCTAAAGATTGCAATGCATGCACTTGCAGTTCCTTTAACACACCTTTTAACTTGTCCTTAAAATCTGGTTCTATTCCTGCAACTTGGAAAACAGCCCAAGTTTTCCTCTACTGAAATCAGGGACCCATGGACCTTAACAACTATAGGCCAATCTCTATCCTTCCAGTACTATCTAAGCTGCTAGAAAAACTGGTAAGCATCCAATTAAGAGATTACCTTGAAGAATCTAATCTTTTAAATCCAGCACAATCCGGGTTTCGGTCTAAGCATAGTATTATTTCTGCACTGGCTAAAGTTACAAGCGATTGGCAAACCGAACTGGATAAAAAGAATAGCGTTTGTGCTGTATTCCTTGATCTAAGCAAGGCATTTGATCTGTGGACCATGAGTTGCTACTCTCTTCCTTGCACTCCATAGGCTTGGATCCATCCTCCCTTACATGGTTCAGGTGTTACCTAACAGGAAGAACACAGCAAGTGAAAGCTGAAGGGACCTATCTCCACTAAAACCACTTCTAAGAGGAGTTACACAAGGATCTATCCTGGGCCCTATCCTTTTCGCCATTTATATTAACAATATTGATTGAATCTTACCAAAGCCACTGTACACTTGTTAGCAGATGACACTGTTTTATATGTCAGCAACCCATCGCCTGCTACAGCTTGTGAAGTTCTACAAACAGAATTCTCTATACTACAACATCAATTATTGGAAAAAAGCTTTTTAAATGCAAAGAAAACAAAAGCAATGTTTTCTCCACCCAAAGCCATACAAATCCCTCATTACTAAACAACCTCCCCAGCTATCCACTATCCTTGGTGAAAGCCTTGATTATGTAGAAAAATTCAAGTAATTGGGGGTGTGGATAGATAGAAACTTGACTACACAGTTCATATTGAAGAACTTTTAGAAAAGCTCGCCAGAGACTTGGTCTATTTTTAGAACAAGGCACTTTCTAAACAGAGATTCCAAAATGAGGTTGGTCCAGGCCACATTTCTCTCAGTAATTGACTATGCAGACTTCCTTTATAGTCACTGCCCTATCTCCTACCTATGCAAATTGGATACACTATACCACAGAGCTCTGAGGTTCATAACAGATCTACCATTTAACACTCACCATTGCTCTCTCTATGCAGCAGTCGGTTGGACATCTCTACATCTCAGAAGAAACAGAAATGCTGCAGTGTGGACATATAAATTTTGACTAAGATGCTTCCAAACTACATATTAGACTGCTTCACACAGGCCACAGCTGGCACCTCACGCCCTAAGAAGCTACAATTTCATTATGCTCAAAGTGCCTAAAGTCAACACCTGGCATGGGAGATCTGCTATCAGCTATAATCTAGCTATATCATGAAACACGATTCAAAAGTCCTTGAAGCTGATCAACCGGTATCCTTAGCATCCTTCAAGCATCTATACCTAAGTCTCTTCCCTGAAAAATGCAATTGCTTCCACAAGTTCTAGTTTATTCACAGTTCTTTCCTTCCCCTCTCAGGCTGCCATCATATCATGGCAATTCACTTCCTAGAATTCATCTCCACAGATACCTCACCCCTGGCTATAATCTTCTCCCATTAACTCCAGGCTCCTACCTTAGCCCTTATCACTGCCTTTCACCTCCCAGTTCTAGCACCAGCCCCTGCTCTAGTCATGCACCCTTCCTACCATGTCACTTGTCTCAGTCTATGACCACCTCTTTCAGTCATCCAATCACTATTTCTCTTTGTCCACATTGACTTCCTTGGATCTTTGGAATCTTGGGTATATCATGTTGAATGTATGCCATGTTTACTGCCAATATTGATATGTATATACTGGTTTACCTAAGTGCATCTCATATGTTCCTACCATATCCTGTTATGTTTAAACAATTTCTGTTCTTGATTTCTGTATATAAGTGTTTTAATTATTCATGTACATATACCAATTATTGAACCTTGATTACTGTATATAAGTATATACGTGTTTTAAATCTTCCTATACATGTACCAATTATTGAACCTTGACCTTATCAGGTCCATCTTGCAAATGAGCTGTGCTCAATGATGTTCGCCTGAATAAATAAAGATTTGATTGATTGATTGATTGATTGATCACCTCAGGCTTGCAACTGTTCACCATTAGTGTACACAATAGGACTTTGGGATCACCCAGAAGGATTTTGGAAACATGCACTAGTGGGGAAAGAATGGAGGAACTGTGGTGAATTGAGTCAGGTGGGAGGTAGGTTCAGTATTATTAAATTTAATATCTGCTTAACCTTATCCTTTCATTCCAGAATGTTGTTTCCCAATTTCTGCCCCTAAGGCAAACCTGTTCTTTTTGTATTTCATTTACTGACTCATTTTAAATCATTGTGTACAGTGTTATTACTAATCAGTGTTGTTTGCTATTGGGAATATCTAGGTTTAATTGGGTCCAGTCTAATCTAGTCCAGTCGGGTTTTAGGCCTTGCCACAGAATAGAGACTGTGTGTATCAAAGTGTTTAATGATGTTCTCCTTGCAAAAGATAAAGGGAACACTCCAATGATTTTTGATTTCTTATCAGTTTTGCACAAGGATCATGGTGTCTTTATGGGATGCCTTGAGATACATGAGGACTTACCTGAACAGCCTTGAACTGGTTGAAGTCATACCTCTCTTACACCTGATAGGCAAAGTGTGCTCCCTGTGCTAGATCTATACCTTCAATAAATTGTTGCCTGCATGGCCTCTAGTTGGCTGTGATTCAACTATGCTTATACGAGTAGGTAATGTAGAATCAGGTTCTCATGGGTTGGTGGGACAGAACTATGCCATAAGCTACCTTCCTTAAATAGCATATCATTGTTTGCTTGTTTTGTTTTATTTATTTATACTGATAGCACCATGGGCCAAAAATGACCCGTTTTCATGGGTGATCAGTGTACAGGTAACAGTTAAGTACAATATAAAATACATACATCTTAAAAGAAAATACAAATAAAAAAGAAATATACATATACACTTGCATATAAATATGTCACAACATTATCATTCAAAACATTTACACTTACACTCTGTAAAAGATATTCTTTCAACCTATGCCTGAAGGAGCAAAGGAAAGATTCACACTGATCAAAAACAGACTGCATTGTATTAAAGAAAAGTAGGTAGCGTGTGGATAATGCCTTTTGTCCTAGGGAAATCGCATTCTTTGAATGCAAAGGAAATATTGTCTGTTGACCATGTAATTGTCTGCAGTGGATAGAGAAAACAAAGCTGGGAGTCACTGTGGACTCTCAATTGACACTTGAACATCATGTGTTGGCTTTGGCCTGCAGTGCATTTTGCTGTTTTCAGAATATCTCCTGGATTATGTCCTATCTGGTGCAAGAGAATTTGGCAATGCAGGTACATGCCTTTGTGACTTCAGACTCATCTACTATAATAGCCTATACTTGGGGCTATTTGGAGGTTTATTGCATCACCTACAGCTATTGAGAATTGCAGTAGCTAGCCTAATTTCTGGAACACCACATTCAGAACACATTATACCTGTACTTCAGCAATTGGTTAGGTTTGGATGGTCTCCTTGGTTAAACCCTATCTGGTGTATGAGGACATGGCAATGCTGGTGCATGCCTTTGTGACCTCCTGACTGAGCTGCTGTAATGCTCTCTACCTGTAGCTATCTGGTGGCTTGTTGCATTGTCTATAGTTGGCAAAAACATCTGTAGCCAGGCTGATTTCTAGAACACCTTTTACATGACACAGCATACCAGTACTGCTACAACTACACTGGTTACCAATTGGGTGATGCACAGCCTTTACAACTTAATTGTTGAGATACAAGGCCCTGCATTATTTGGTTCCAAGCCATTTTAAAAATATATTTATATGGTACACCCACGGTCATTTGTTCCACCAAGGGATGCTGTTGGTAGCCCCAAAATCCTGGTGAAAACAGTCTCGAGATTGGGTTTCTCTGTAATGGCCTGAGCTCTTTGGATCATCTTTCCCTGCATCACTGGAGGTTTTCAAGAAGCAACTGAATTTCTATTTTTTGTTCAATTTTTGCCATGCCTTAGTTTTATTTTATTATTGATTTATGTAGTTTTTTGTATTTGTGCATTTATTATTATATACTAATTTTATTTATTGTGTTTTAGTTCCTGATCTATCTCATTTTATTACATGCTGCACATTAAGCCCTTGTGATATGGCAATTAAAGAAATTGCCTTGCCTGGCCCAAAGAAACAGACCCCTGTTCTTGTGGGTAGGAGCTGTATGTAGTTTTCTGAGGGAGTAACCTTGCAACATATCACAGTCTTATAAGGATTCCATAGGGAGATACTGCATCATATCTAAATCCTAATACTCTGAGATTAAACCCCATGTGCTGTTCAACTAAAGGCATAAAGACACAGTCATGCCCTCTCTCTAGTCAACTAAGTCAACTAAACTTGATGAACAGTAAAAATTACAACAAGGGAAACAAGTCATGTTTCCCAAGGGTGGTAGCTACAAGTTAATACATATTTTCATCACATCATGGCATGACTATTGCAATTGCATTCTGACAGCCTTTTCTAACTACCTACTGACATGTACAATATATTTTTTTATTTAAATGCTGTCTGTTATTCAAAACATAATCACATATCCAAAATAATTGCATTATTAAAACAGGTATAAAATAAATTGCACAATATAAACATATTATCTTAGAACCAACTTACAAGATAACATTTTATCTTGCAACTTACGAGGACACGATTACAGTCTTGAATGTTATTTTACAATGGGCTACTGAACCAGTTGGAGTCCAGGATTTACAATGTTGATGATATCACAATAATCCAGTACAACACTGAATCAAGCAGGTCAGATCAAAGAGAAACAGTAAAATCTTCGCACAAACCAGCTGATTTAAATGGTGTAACTAGTAAACTTACAAGCGCAATGAATAAGCCATATGTGCAATGGCTGGCTCAAAATACATAGTTTATCATCACTTGTGATAAAACAGAATTGTAATAACTCACTCATGCCTCTGCTGCAAATGAGTTATGTTCTTGCCCCTCAGACTTAAAAATAAATGACATAATTTGATTCTGGTTATTTCATATCACCTATACATTCTTGATTGCTCAAGTTATTTGAATCCTGCTACCAGTCCTTCCCCTACCATAGAATGCTATCATTTCCTCAAGTTTGCCTGTTATCTTCCCCATCTCGCTGCCTTCCCTCCCTCTAGTATCCTTACCCTCCTTGTTTGCCTGACCCTGGTTACCTGTGCCTCTTACTTTTTAGCTGTTCTTTAACTTATTTACCATGTATTATGTCTTCTGTACCCAATTAGTGCAATGGAATGTTGCTATATGTTTCTTCTATCATTTTCTGGATATTCATTGTGTAACTTCTTTTCCATGTTCTGTGTATAGTTGCTTTTATTGCTCCTTGGCCATTGTCTTGGCCTGGGTCATGCCTAAAAATGGTCCCTGGGATCAGTGTACTTACCTGGTTATCAAAAATAAATAAAATGTAATGACTGACCCTTAGCTCAGAAAACACTCTTCAATAATCAGGCTCCTTCATAGCTGTCATACAAACTACCGGTGGTTTTCTCCCCCTCCATTTCTTGTGCTCTGCTACTACTGGTCTTTGCATTGTATGCACCCCACAACAATGGGCATGCTTTCAGTCTTTATCATCAAGTGAAGTGCTTATGCTACAGCCTCTTGCCAGTTTTGAATTCTATTTTGATACATCACAATTCCCTTAATATGTAGAATCATGTACAGATACAAACTTAAATCTGCTTTATGCCGTCAGTGAAGTGAGCCTGGTGATTTTAGTTTATTGTGGGCAAATCGTCTCTTGGATGCTGAGTGTGGTCTGTGCCAAAGCACTGAAATTACCATGTACTTGTATTTTTGAAAGCCAAGATGTAGTAGTTGTGTGCTGGTGTCAAAGCACATGCAATTACCATGCATTTGAAATTATTTTTGAGAAGTCAAGATATAGTAGCTGTGTGCTGTGTGTCAAAGCACATGCAATTACCATGCACTTGAAAGTATTTTTGAAAGCCAAGATATCGTAGTCATGTGTCACTGAAGTTAAATTGAGCAACAGCATCATAAAGTTTCTTTAAGGATTAATTATATGAAAAAAGCACTATGTACAACTTTGTTTTATCAAAGAATGATACTTTTGTCACTTAAATCCCATCTTCCCTGATTTGCAAACTCGGATCAATTAATACCACCTATAACTAGGGAGGTGTACTGTCTTTAAATGACAGATGCTGTAGCTCCTCCATTAAGGTTATAAATTAATGTCTGAGCACTCTATTTCTGGTTTCTCTCTAAAATAACCAGCAGTTAAAACATGAGAACAAAATTCTTATGCAGCTAGTGTTTGCATCATCATGTATTGCATCTAAAGATTTACTCAAATAAAACAAGGTGCCATTCATCAGTCTTGTAAAGTGGAAACAATCAGTCTGCCAAACTTACTGCAATCTTTTGCATACTGCAGTTAAGATACTGATTGTGTTTCAGCAGAAGAAAAATGACTTTATTATTCCTTTCCTAGTTATTGTTTTTTTTTTCAGTATGAACTTACAGTACCTGGGCATCAATAGCAACTTCCTAGTCAATATCAGAACATGGATAGTCAACCTCCTTTGCTAATTTCTAACTTTCTTATATTTTAGTGTTTCATTTTCTATTACTTATCTTTTCCTTTTGTCATATTCATTCTTGTTCTTACTTCTGTTTGTATTTTCTTTTCATGTATTTCATGATTTGCTTTCTTTACCATCTATGTAGCCATAACAACCCAAGTGTGTAGCAGCATCTCATTGATTGTGAGAATCTGACACAAACCTGTTTTTACAGCTCAGAGGACTAATGCACAAGGCAATTTTCTTTTCCATTTCTTGACCTCTGTGTGTGTTTCAATTTTGGAGCCATTTTAGTTTTAGACCAATTCTATTCTTGTGTTGCTTCTGGCATTATATTTGTTTCACTACTTTATCTTTTCCTTCTATTTTCTTCAATTGTTTTCTCTTTTCTGGCCTAAGGCATACATTCCAAATGGAGCTGAATGAGCCTGGAAACAACAAGACTTTGGCAGATAGAGCTATGCTGGTTAAATGCATGACATCTCACAATGGGAAGCTTGCAGTAATATTAAGCTTATGGAGACTGAGCTGCCTAAGAAAAAGGGTAGTACAGTTAGGTCAAGGAGCAAAAGTAGCGAAGTCAGGGTGAAATTCATTACAACTACCCATACTTTATTGGGGACTACAAAGAAGGTGTCATCAATCATTCATGCTACATGAATACTGCAAATGTAAGAGAAAACTTGTATTATGACCTAAGTACTGTTTATCATTGGGCCATTTCAGGAGGATTTTGCCCATGCATTCTGACTGAATCAGATTGTTAAGCTCAGCTAAATGTCCCAGTAGCTCCAATGAATGGGCATGTGTTTAAAATGAATACAATGATCAAGTTCAGCACCCTGCAAGGCCTGTTCCCAGCTGAGTCTTTGCTTTGTCTGAAAAAAATCAACGATTGTTAGACTCATCTGGGTAATAACCTGTTAGAGTGGAAAGCTCAGCAGTAGGATTCATTGTGAACATGTACCCAGCTAATGGAGATGCCAGGATGTGTGGTTGAGTTCAACCATCTGATTCAATTTTAAATCATGGGTCTGCAGCTTCCTGAAATTACTTAACAATGTAACAAGATCAGAGTTGGGGACCTGTGACAATTGTGGACTTTACAATTCTTTTTAGCAATGCTTTAATAAAAAAAGTAATGCAATGAATATGTAAAGGGTCCTTGAGTAGAACCAATATTGGCCCTAGACATCCAACACATTAAAACTCAGATTTCAACCACTGATAATGCCATTTCCCGTTTAAAGGTACAGTAATGTGTACTATTCCTTATATTCCCTACATTTCAACAGTTTCTATAGTCGTCCAGCAATTGGGTTATCAGGTTATATTTAGCAAATGACTTTCATAAAACATTGAAAACGATGGTTGTTTTGACTAGGACTATCGGAACATCCATTTTGAGGAAAGGAGTGGTGCTGTGATGATGTGTCTCTGCCTCACAGAGTTGTAACAGTGTGCAGTGCAGCAGGTATGAACAGCTGAACTGAGCTGACAGGGATCCTATTAAATTGTAAGAAACCCCTAAATGTTATGTTTGGCAGGATGTAACAAGAGAATCCAAAGCTTTTCCTTAGAAATTGACAGTATCCCTGCCTGTAAGAGCAGCTTGATTTTACCTGTTTCACTGCACACTTTGAGGACTGAAGAGGCAGTGACATCATCACAGCACTTTTCCTGTTCATATAATGAATGCCTCCCAGAATAATTAAAAAAAAATGTATTCTGTTTTACTAAAGGTATTTGCTAAAATTAATGCTGCAATTCACTTACTGGCCACTTATAGAAACATTTACAATAATGACATCGAATGGTAATGATTCTCTTTAAATAAAGTGTGCACAACTTTACACAATATTTCATTTAATGAAAATGAAACAGTAGCATCTAGCAGATAAGAAGGCTGTCAAAATTGGTGGCCTCCTTTCAGCAATGCCCACTAATGAAACTGACTGTGCAGTCAGAAGTCTTAAATGTGAAACTGTTCACCTCCCTATGAAGCCAGTATTAATTATTTTTATGCCAGAGCACTTTGTTTAACATTTCTCCATGAATCAGTTGCTACCAATATTTTGATTAGTGTGTACTTTAGTGGATCATGCATGAAAAGAGTCTACTGTTCACATCAGAGGCAGTCATTTTTCTTGGGCCTGATGGAAAAAACAGGTAAGGTGTGTTCTGAGCTGATTGAAAAGTGATGGATTATTTTCATGTGGCTCGAAACACATTGTTTTCTTTAGCACAGCAGGGTATTCTATTTGCAGGGCTTCATAGTGAAATATTATGCATATCTTCCTCTGGCCTGCTGCCAACATTTGAAAGACAAAATCATTGAAGGCAATAGATCTCATTTTGTTCTAAAACAGTACATTTTTTTTACAGAAATGAATGTGAAACTAAAAATAGAAAAATATTCATAGCCACATAAGCATATTGCCATATATGCCAGGCAGGGTTAAAACTCCAATTAATTAAAACCATTAAACATTAAGCTAAAATGTATATTATCTGTTACTTGCAGTACTTTTAAACATTGTATCATGGAAAAAGTACAGTATATTAAAATGCACTATCAACCCAGGGCCCAATGATATTTTGTTCTCTATTTCCCTCCTTACCTGGTGTTGATCCTTTCCTTGACCTATCCCAAGCCCTTGATCCCATTTATGTTGAAGTGGTAGTCACTGCCACAGATACCCACTGCTTTACCATTAACATTCTGAGCTGCATTGCCCTCCAATTGGGGCAGTCTTGATGAGAGTTAGATGAGGCAATAGGTGAGAGAGGAGGGCTGACAAGAACTTTCTCAGCTGGAAGAAGGTAAGAGTTCTTGAGTACCACAACTGGGCAGGAAGAGCATAATGGTAACTTCCACCTGAGTACCAATATTGTTTCTACATATTTACTGAACCCTCCATGTCCAATGCCTGCCCTACTGGAATGTGATCTTAGATGGGAGACCTTTCTGGCCAATCAGAAGTGAGTCAAGATGAGCTGCCTAATGACTCAGAAGTGGCATGTCACACTGTCATGCTGGTGATGGGACTGGACACAATCAAGCTGCTGGCTGGGATGGATGCTGCCCAGGTAATAAGTCCCACCTGGGATAAGCTGGTGGCGCATTCAGCTATGATCACAACTCCCAGTGATGGGCCAGGAGCTTGCTGCTCACGTTGGGACATGCTGTGTGAGAGACATCTGATAATGGAACTATACACTGGAGGGGGTGAAACAGCAAGATAGCCATGTTGCTGCTCTGCTCCTTGGCATTGTGTTGCTAAAGCAATTATCCTGTTTTATTTAATGTTGCTTTATTTGTTATTGTGTAATTCAGCAGGTAATCTAAAAGTTGCATTTACATCCCACTGGTCCGGCCAGTGGTCAGCAGTAGCAGTGCTCTGGGCTGCCTGAATGTGTTGATTTAGAGTGTTCTTTGGGCTCTGCAAAACCTCAGTATGGGTTGCTGAAAGCAGAATCTCTGGGATAAAGATGAAAACAGAACCATCTTGCCCTATGCCTTAAAGTGGAGACCTGGTAAATGATAAGTTGTAGCATCTTGGTTGCAGAAGGCTTTTCTTCTTTTTTATATAGGTATGTTACTGTTGCTAAGGGTGGAAAGCCTGTGCTAATTTCTTATCTACCTGAGTTATTGTGCTTTGAGAATTGCTTTTATTGTATTTTTCAATTGCACCTGAGGTGAAGTGCATGAAAGCAGTGCCTAAAACTCTGGAAAAGAGGAATGTATTCAGGCGGATACAACTTGTAAGGCCTGTAAAGGCATACAAAATTCAGAGCTGAGACAATGCTTTCAATTTTATGATATGTGTATATATATATATGAAGCTGAAATAATGAAGCATGAGGAAAAACATTAGATAGTATGGCAGATTATGGTGCTGTGCCTTCATATGAACAAACTGCTCCATATACAGGAGAAAAATAGTTTTTGAAGATATTACTGACCATGTCTTGAACCCGATCCTCTTATACCTCTTTGCTGTCGTGAATTGGCCCACAAAGGAAAACAGGGTATGAGTTGACGGTGGAGTTCCATGTCATAGAATTTATTTATTCAACTTGAATGGAGAATTAATCATAATTCTTTTGAAATCTGGACTGGATACTCTCCATTATATAGGTTCTCTTTCAAAGAAAGTCTCTTAGTGTGTATTTTCATTGCCTTGTGCTCTGGGACTGCCCTTTGTTGTAGCAGTGCTTGATAAAGATAGATACTGTATATATTGTTTGACTTGATAACCCTCACATTTTGTATGTGAGACTGTTCTTCATAAATTTGTGGCCTAACTGACTTACTGGTTTCCCAGAGGGACTGTTTTGGAGTTATATTAACGTCTTTATTTTATTAATATATTTTCTACATGTTACATGCTTGTTAATGTTTGCTTAATATCTGCTCCTTGTTTTAAATTAGGATATTTGTGAAAATGTTGTTGTGCACCTAGTTAAGGAAAGTATTTGTGGTGGAGCACTGTATCCACTGAATGGAAAATATTATACAGCTAATTATAAGGTGAATTGACAGCATTAGTAACTGGTCTACTATAGCAGTTTTAAGGAGTCTCTAAGTAGCCCTTATTATATGATTAATCAAATGTGGGTATCAGAAACAACTTTGGTAGGTCAGGACTGAATCTGGGGTTGAAGCACATACTGGACCCTCTCAGGAACTGGCTGGGCATTGCTTAGTATTGCCCACTGCTGGTCACAGAGTCCAGAAGCAGCAAAAGTGCTTAAGGAAGAATCAGATGTATACCCACAGGTTGGTGAGAGAGGAATCACTGGTAGTTGCTAAACCAAACTTTGGTAATTAGGTGCTATAGTGGCCCAACAAAAGCTTCCAATGGACATGATGTACCTGAATGGATAGTAATTGGACCCATAAAGAGGGTTGCCCAATTAAAGGAGCAGACCACATTGTCCCAAGTCCCAGACAGGAAGTAGTGGAGGTTTGGAAGGGCTAAGCAGAAGGAAGGAAAATTAGGTCACCAAAGGGGAAGGGGTGGGAGGGTCCTGGTGAGGTCACAGGGTGGGGGAAGGAGAGAGAGAGTGGAAAGAGAGGTGGACAGGCTGGGACTGGTGGGGACCGGACAAGGGGCCGGGTCAGAAGGGGGCTTGAAAAGGGGCTGCAAAGAACAGGAGGTCACGATTTTGCTCCAAAGGAATTTAGCTTTGGAAGCACATCAGTTCAGTGAATAGTCAGCCTGTGGGCTTGTGGATCTATAGATATTTGAGCTCTTTAGATAATTATACAGAGATAATTAAACAAATAAATTAACTATAAGACACCAGCAACAGTAAGTATTCATGGAAGCTGAGCCATTGGAAGAAGAACAGTAAAGTGCTTAACTCGGACTGCACAGAGGTAAGGTAGTAGGGCACTTTTGTTGTGATATGGTCCAGAAGCTGGAGCAGTTGAGGAAGAAGCGGTAAGAATAAAAAGAAATTGAAAAGAAATTGCTATGCTTTGGCCAGCAAAATGTTAAGTTGTAGAAAACTGTATCCAGGCTAGCAGGAGATACTGGGGAAAAACGGCAAGGAAGCATCAGGTTTAAGTGGTTAGCCAGCTAGCTGATGGTCAGTAGCGTTCCTGCTAGCAGCCGGGAGAAGGGTCAACCGACAGATGTGTGATGGCCCAGAAGTATGTTTAGGCAATGAGGCATCCACTTGGTGAAGAAGGTGGCAGCCGAGAGAGTGCTGGTTAGAGCAGCAGTGAGGAATGCAGCACAGGGCAGCGGCAGAAGGGCAAGGGAACAGCCAGCTGATGGGGACAAGGACAAGTGTCACGGTGTGAGTGGAGAGAGCCGAGCAGACCGGCTACAGGAGAACCGGTGAAAGTGGGAAGACAGAAGCGGGTGCATTAGCTGGTTTCAGACGTTTTGAGGCAAAATGCTATGAACGACATTTAAGCAGGGTTTTTGAAAGGAGGTTAGGCATGGAGCACATGAAATAGAGAGAGTAGCAGAGAGAGAAGCCTGGGACTCACTGCATGGGATGGTGTCTGACTTCATCACCACGGGGTAGGAGTGCTGGGAGGGCACCACAGCTTGGAGAATGCTCAGGTTGCATGAATAAAGTAAAGAAAGGAATCTGGCAGCAATTTATTGGGCAGGTGGTTTTGAATACAGGCATATAAGGGTTTTGTCTGGTCTGAATTTTGCAGTACAAACAGGTGAGGTACAGGCAGGGGTTGCAGCAAACCCTCGTGGCTAGCATAGAGGACAATGCAATTCAGAATACAAAAGGATAGCAAAAAGAAATAAAATGACAAACTGAATAAAGAAACTATACTAGACTGCAAGGTCCAATGGTGGATGGGGTACTAGAGATAATTAAAAAAAAAAAAATATATATATGGCGTAAGCCTGTGGAACATACAAGGTTACAGATGCATGGCTTTGGTTTCCTGTTGCTTGCAGGGCCTGGGGGATTACAGGTCAGGTATATATAAAGGAAGTTAGAGTTACCCATTTAGCAGGGGGGGTCATTGCCCCAGCTTTATGTGGGATCCAGGGACAAAGGAGGGGCATGGAAAAATATAGAAGGTGCTGGGAATAAAGCCGGACAGGATGGATTAGTGGGTTTAACAGGATGGGAGGCCAGAGATGCGAGGCAACAAGGGGTAAAAAAAATGTTTTTGATTATCATGTATTTTCTCTGTTAGTAGATATCCTAGAAGATGGCACCAAAGAAGGGAAGCCTAACAAGGATGATTGCTATTGAGCAGTCATGGATCTAATGGAGAAGACCAACTGACTATAAGAGGCGACGGAGATGGATGAGACTGACCATGGCACTAAGAAGAAGGGAGGCAAGGGAAAGGACAGGGGAAGGAGAAGAGGCACCTACATGACCATGAGTGCCAGAGCCTGGACCCAGAAGCCAGTGCCAGCACCAGTGATCCTGAGGTCTAACTCCTATTAACCCAATACCAGAACCTCCTCCTGCGCCCTGCCCAGCAATGGAGCCTGAGCCCTTTTCCACTGGCCCCACCTCTAGTGCCCGCACCAACTGCTGCCATTGGGCCTGTGCCAACACCAGGAGACCCTACAACTAGCCCAGCTGGCAATCCAACTGTGACCCTAGAAAGCAGTTAAAGAAATAGGAACAGATGTAAAAAGCATGGGGAAAATGGGTGGGCCAATTGGAAAAGCCTAGGTGAGATAAAAGGGACAGGGACAGGGACAAGTGGAGGAGCCGGGTGGCGGGGTGGGAACCATGCTTGGAAGGAAGTAGGAGCACTGAGGTCAGGCTAGCAGATCCGTGCTGCTGGCAATAAAGGAGAAAATATGGAAGGGGAATATGTTGGCGTTTTCGCATTAGCTAACGTGGACAACATGGACAAGTTTGAAGAAAAGATAGTTTCAGAAGAAGGATATGGTGGGCAGTGATGTTATTAGCCAAGGAGAAGAGGACAAGGCAGGCAAAGGGAAGACCTGGGACAACTGGTCCACAGGTTTCACTTATTTCACAGCCATCACCATTGAGAAGAAACTGGATTTGGCAATCCGCTTCTGACCTATTCCCTGATCATCAAGAAAGCTGCAAAAAAGGGGGGCATAGTTGGCTAAAATATGATGAGAAATTTAGAACGAGGATGGCACACTTTGGGGATGTAAAATGGAATGTGCAGCAGATAGATCTTTGGTTAGAAATCAACACGTGCCCGACAGACAAGGAGGCAGATGGGGACAGGAGAGAGGAGCAGTGTTGAAGGTGTGTTGGGGTACAATCGGGCTTTCTGCTCATGGACAAATTGTCAATTTGACATGTCTGCTCTAAATGTAGGGGGCACCATCCAGCCGCCAAGTGTAGATACAACTGGGAAAAGAGTACTGGTGGTCATGAACGGGTGCATCAACACTCTTCGGCCTAACCAGTGTGCATTTGAGGCCATCAGTGGGAGGAAACAGAGAGTGGGCAAGTGGGGGAGGGAGGGAGGGACACTCCTACCAGACCCGTATCAGGACAACTGAGGTTTCGTGGAGCAGGTTCAGGATGGCACAGACACCAATCAAAGGGGCAGCAGTTCAGGAGGGTTTGGAGGCTACCCCGACTTGATGACAGCCAAAGAGCTAGTAGCGGGTTTTCAGTCAGGATTTAATTTAAAATTTTGGGGTATCAGGAAGGGACAAGGGCAAAGAACCTTAAGTCTCTGCAAGGAAAAAAATGCAGTGCTGGCAAGTTTGATCCAAAGGTGGTAGCAGCAGGCGGGTGGAAGGCCTGTTTGAATCACCCTCTGCCAAACCTGTGGGTATCGCCATTGGGTTGGTTCCAAAACAACCAGGTGAGTATAGGGTGATACACCACCTCTCATACACCTGGTATACAGTCAGAAAAGATGCAAGTCACAAGTGGGTACTCAGGGATCAGTCCTGGGGCCAGTCCTCTTCAACATCTTCATTAGTGACCTTCAGATGGACTAGAGGGTAAGGCTTGTCTGTTTGCAGATGACACCAAGATCTGCAACAGAGTAGATGATGCAGATGGGGTGGGCAGAATGAGAAGAGATCTGGATAAACTAGCAGAATGGTCAGAGAGTGGCAACTGGGATTTAATGCAAAGAAGTGCAAAATCATGCACATAGGGAAGAGAAACCCGAAGCCACCTATAGGCTGGGAGGAGTTGCTAGCAGTCACAAAGGAAGAAAGAGACTTGGGCATCATCATCACTGATGACCTAAAATCATCCAAGCAGACCTCTAAAGCAGTAGGTAAGGCTAGGGGGTGTTAGGTGTATTAGTAGGGGTATCACAAGTCGTAAGAGGGAGTGGATAATCCCTCTGTACAAGACACTGGTTAGGCCCCATCTGGAGTACTGCTGCGATTGGAGGCCACACTTCACAAGGACATTAACTCAAATTGAGGCAGTCCAGAGAAGGGCAACCAAAATGGTGCAGGGACTGCATCTGAAGACATATGAGGAACAGATTAATGGAGCTCAATATGTATACCCTTGAGCAAAGGAGGGAGAGGTGATATGATCGAGGCATTCAAACACCTTAAGGGCATAAACAAGGTGAAAGAGTCTAACATGTTTAAATATAAGAAAAAATAGCAGGACAAGAGGACACAGCATGAGATTAGAGGAGGCCGATTAAGGGGAATGTGAGGAAATTCTTTTTCACAGAAGGGTGGTGGATGCATGGAATGGCTTACCACAAGAAGTGGTGGCTATGAATACAGTGCAGGGCTTCAAACAGGCATGGATAGGCATAAGGGAGCAATACAAATGACTATGAATAGATAGGTCACTGACAGAGCAAAGGCCAAGGCACATTTATAAGGTAGAAAAGAAATGGGCAGACTGGATGGGCCTTGTGGTCCTTATCTGTCCCAACTCTATGTTTCTATGTTTCTATGCTTCTATGTTTCTATGTTTCATACCCAGAATGGGACTCGTCAATGATACCATATGGGAAGAAGACAGCAGGGTTACCTACACCACGTTGGAGGAAGCAGTATGACTCATTAGGACAAAGCAGGAAGCATGGCTGGCCAAGACAGATATAGAATCCTCATTCAGGCTACTACCAGTATGGCCAAAGGATTGGGATCTTTAGGTTTCAGGTAGACGGGGTACTACTTCTACAAGGCCATTCCTATGGGTGCTCGATAGCATGCTCTACATTCGAGAGGTTTAGTACATGGTTGCAATGGCTGTTCCAGACAAGGTTTGGATACCGGACAGTGGTGCATTACTCGATGATTTCTTGTTCATAAGGGAAGGAAAAAGAGATGGTTGTGATGCTGGGGACTTCAGGCATTATGCCAGGAAGTGGGTGTACCATAGCAGAAGACAAAACAGAGTGAGCCCCTGCAGAAGATGGAGTTTTTGGATTTAGAGTTGACACGGTACAAGAGCTTTACTGCCGTTACCAGAACAGAAGGTCAGGAAACTGCAGGTGTTGTTGAGTCAGGTCGGTGGGAGCAGGAGGGTGCAGCTCCAGCATGTGCAGCGGCTAATGGGGCATCTGAACTTTGCATTGTCCGGCCATTGTGCTGGGGCGCACATTCACACGCATCTCGCATGGGCAATGGGAGGCAAGCAGCCTCACCACTGGATAGACATAAATAAAGGTACCAGAGAAGACATGGCAGTATGGGAGCACTTCCTGCAGGTGTTTCATGGGCAGACATTCTGGCAAGATGATTAGCTGTATAACATGGACCTGCAGCTGTATACAGATGCAGCGGGGGTAGAAATGGGAGGTTATTTCCAGGAAAGTGGTTTTCAGAACCATGGTCTGAAGCATGGGTTACAGGGAAGGTGACAAAGGACATCACGTTTCTAGAAATATTTCCTATATGGTAGCAATGGTAGTCTCAGGGAGAGAGCTTAGGAACAGGCAGGTCATGGTTCTGGAGCGATAATCAAGCAGTGGTCAAGGTTTTGAACAAGAAAACGGACCAGGTCAGAAAGGGTGACGAGGTCTTAAGGGGATGGTGTCTTTAGGTTTAACACTGAACATGTCATTCAGGACCAAGCACATCAATGGAGTAGAAAACGTGATAGTGACTCCCTCTCCCATTTGTAGATGGACAAATTCTGGACCTTCACATCCAGAGCAGAGGCCGAGGGACTTCCATTCTAACGTGCATATGGACAATTGGATCAAGGAGCTGAAATATTGTTCTGGAACTCTGGGCCCTAGGACCCTTAGAAGCTCATGAGAACTCTTGGAGGGCATTCCAAAATTTTTGTGAGCAAGTCAGCAGACAGGTAAGTGGTCAGTAACACAGGATCAGGTGGCCAAGTTCATAGTGGGGGATGGCAATAGGGTGGGCACATGCTACCATGGGGTTCCCTGGGCAGCCATAGGGCAACATGTAACTTAAAAGGGTGGGAGGAGCCTACTAAAAAGTAACCTGACTCACAGAACGATGCAGGGTTGGGCCGGGGGCAGACAAGAAGCAAGATAGCAGAAAACCAATAGGCCAAGGTTTACTGGCCAGGCTGGTGGGGATACTGCACCGCATAACTAGTTCAAGTAGGGAGGCACTGTTGTTCCAGGCCAGGTACTTAACTATGTAAGGAAGGAGTCTTCAGGTTAAGCAGGTGAGTGGGCCAGGGCAGAAGAACCGAGGGTGGTGGTCTTCAGTGGAAAGATATAGAGTGGTACACAGAGGCAGTGGTAGTAAAGTTAAGAAAGTCAAAATGGACCAGCAAGGACAAGGCAACCGAGTATGGTTGAGAAGGCATACCAATGCAGCCATCTGCCCGGTGGGGGCTTTGCACACGTATGCAGCGGGTGGCCCACTGGGAGGTTCCACCCTATTCATACATGGTAATGGAAACCAGTTACAGTATATCAGTGATGGCAGTGCTGCTCAAGGGCCTCAGATTCTTGGGTGAACCGTGGAAGGTTACTCCTCACATTCATTCAGGATTGGGCAGCTTCAGTGTTGGCCGTGCTAGGGGCAAGAAGGGACAATCATGGAAAAGGAAGATGGAAGTCTGAATGTTACAAAATACATATGCAAAGTGCCACACTAATGGTTCTCTTTGTTTCCCATAGCAGGTACAGCAGAAAAGGGTGAGGGAGGGGTGAGTGGGGTTACACAAATAATGTACATTTTGTTTTTCGTGTACAGGCAGAACCAAGAGACTAGAGACATGGATTTGGGACATTCATTTATCCACTGGGTGGAGAAGCGGGCAGCCAGGCAACAAGGGGCAAGCAACTTTATCTGAATAGTGATATCATCCATGTGAGGTGAAAAGGTCAAAGGGGGATGGAGTGGGCACAGTTATTGCCAGAGCTGAGGGAAGTCAGGAAGATCCATGGGAGACAAGACCTCATCATCATACACCTGGGTGGCAATGACTTGGGACACGGCCTTGGCTGGACATATTTTACCACATAAAGCAGGATGTAGAGACAATTAAACAATGGTGACTGGAGGTGACATTAGCAATGGTCAAACATAACCCTCAGAGGTGTGGGCAAGGAGGTGAGCAACAAGGGTATGGACAGGGATAGGAAGAGGATGAATGCACCGAGGTAGGCAGGTTATTCGAGGCCCAGGGAGCAGCGTAATTCACCACGCAATTCAGGAACAGGTGGATGAATATTTTTGAGGTGACGGGTACACCTCTCTGGACCTGGGACTGGTATTATTTAATCAAGAATTGTGTAATGCCATTGATCTGTGGATGAGGCAACGGGAATGTCAAAGGCAGCGAGAAGACAGAGAAAGCTGAGAAGGGGGCGGACTAAGGTGGGAAGCCAACCGGTCCGCCAAGCTGGATCTTGGCTAGTGGAAAGGAAGAGAGGACAGGGAGGAAGGGAGGAGTTTAAAGAGAAAACACAACTAAGGGGCACGGGTGATAGGACTGAAACAGGGGCGGTGTGCTCATGCCCCCTGACAACAGAAGGCCATGGGACCACCCATGGTGTACATCTGGGGGCAGACAGAAGAAAGAAGAAAGAATGGGAGGGAGGAATAGAATAAGAAGGACTCATACAATGTAATTGTTATGATGTATATATGTACAAAATTATGAATATGGTTGAACTGTGTGTAAAGGACAATGAGAGTGATCATTTATTGTAATTATGGAAATGGAGTATTAGTAAACTAACTGGCAAACTGAGCAACCACAAACATGCTTGTCGTTGTCTTTTTGGAGGGATCTGGGGACAATGTAGCATTATTGCTAAGGGTGGACATGTTGCTACTAAGATAGGTCTCAGACAACTTAAAAGGAGTAGGTACATTTTTATATAGCCCAACAGGCACTATGCTCCACTTCAACAAGTTGTGACCTATGAGAGGGCTCAAACTACTACAGCCTGAGCTACAGTATAAATCACATTAAACTGTTCCTCAACTCACTGGTGTAGCATTGTTCAATGAGTTTCCTAATCTGTGCAGGGTTTAATTCAATGAATTAGTAAAAGTTTAGCATTGGTTTGCATCTCGCTGTTATGTGCTATAAGCTTTATTTGTATTTGAGTGCTTATGAGTTTCATTTCAGAAGGCAGACTAAATAACTCTTAAGGAATGCTGTGATATTTATAAACAATGCCTAAGGAATGCTGTGATATTTGGAAACAATGCTCTTAAGGAATGCTGTGATATTTATAAACAATGCTATGAAATACAGCTACTGCCATTTCACTAAACAGTTACATGTGAGCTGAATAGGCAGTGAAGGATGGTTGGAAAATAGTTGAAAGTTTTAACAGTTTGAGCTACCACCTAGTAGCATCAAAAAAAATTCTACACCAGTGAGTTGATAGAACAGTTTAATGTGACTTGTACTGTAGTCAGGGAGGATCCTATAGGGGTCCCACCAGGACTGAGTGAATTTCTCCTAGTCAATTCTTGCTGCTATGAAAGAAATAAGAAGTATGACATTAGGAGTTTTGAATTTTAATGAAAATTTTACAAAACTTTAATATGGTCTGACAGGAACCACAATGCAGCATTATTGCTAGTTGTGACATCAGCAATATAGCTTGAGCGATGGGAAATTAATTGACCTATGATAGGACTTTGATGTTTTAAATACTATTTAAGATGCATACATCAATTAAGGATGTGTAAATTTAACTCTGCCTGCCATTTATATTTTATTTAATGCCTTGCATTGTTTTGGGATATTTTATTAAACATTTAATTTTCACAGTCAGTTTTTGTCATTTATCAATAAAAATTTAAACTAAACTCATGGGGAGACTAGGCCCAATAAGCCGTCTCTTAATACTCACATAAGCTGAACGTCCTGTCTCTTAATGCTAGAGCACTTAGCAAAGTTAAAATGGCAGAATTAGAGTTAAAAATTCAGGAATTCAACATAGGGCTGATCGAATCACAGAAACATGGGTAACTTGGATAAACAGTGGATGATGAACATTCCAGGGTTCAAACTCTATTACAAAATAGAGCTAATGAGCAAAAAGGTGGAGGAGTTAGTCTTTATGTTAGTAACAATATTCCATCTTTGAATCCTTCTTACCAACATTAACAGAAAGCATCTGGGTTTACCTACAACCTAAAGGACATCCCCAGATTTTGGTTGGCAATTCATATCGCCTCTTCCTCGGACTTTGCATATCTTACTCAATTATCTTCAGAAATCACCAAATAGCAGATAAAGGGTCAGTCATAACTCTAGGGATTTCAATCTTCCATCTATAAACTGGGATACACTCTCTGGACTTGATCAATATGACTTACAGCTAATTTCAACTATCACTGATCTTGGTCTTACCCAACAAGTCAGGAACCCACACGTGGAATAATATCCTGGACCTAGTATTTACTAATATGAAGGACTCTTTGTCTAATTTGCGAGGTGTTAGACCCCTGAGTAATAGTGATCACATGACAATTTTATTTTCTATTCTCCTGGCTCATAAAACCTCAACCAATAACTGTGACGATTAAACAATACGAGAAGGCTGATTTCTCTAACATTAGCTAACATCTTCAGCTATTCCATGGGATTCATTACTTTCACCTCTTAAAATTAATGATGCATGGAACATCTTTAAAGAAACTGTACACAACCTAGAAAAAGCCATGTAATGGAAAGAAAGAAGTATAACAGTAAAGGCAAGGTTCCCGCTTGGTACAATAATAATATTAAAAACTCAGTACTTATAAATGGAAATTATTTACATCCTAAAAAGTGCCAACCTGAACAAGTTGAGGAAAAGCTCATCCAGTATAAGGACCTAAAAACATCAATTATTCTGTCAAACGAATTTAGAACTTAGAGTCGCTTATAATAAGGATTCATATAAAAGTCTTCATTCAGTATTTAAATAACAAAAGGGAGACACTAATAAAATAGGTCCATTAATAATTGATAATACAACCATTCTTTCAGATAAAGTTACTGCAATTGAATTTAATAAATATTTTGCTCTGTTTTTGAACAGGATAATAAACCCATATCACATGTTAATATTAGTACATCTCCTAGCTATACTGTTACTATTTCTGATACCTAGAAAGTTTTAAAACCTTGAAGTTATCAACAAGCCCAGGCCTAACAATATCACCCCAAATTTCTTATGAGAACATATAACAACATCGCTATCCCATTGAGCATTATTTTTAATAAATCTCTTAGACAGTCTAATGTTCCTTTAGATTGGAAAACCGCTATTGTTGCGCCTAATTTTTAAAAAGGTGTGCATCACAAGGCCAAAAATTATAGACCTATCAGCCTTACCTCCATTCCATGCAAACTATTGGAAAAGCATATTAAACATCTAATTGAAGAAGAAATGCTGGCATTAAGACTAAATGATGTCACACAACATGGATTTAAACCGGGCACTCTTGTACAACAAATCTCTTATCTTTTTACAACTCAGTCAGCAGTTATCTCGATCTTAATATTCCAGTGGATGTTATTCTGCTTGATTATAGTAAGGCATTTGATAAGGTCTCACATTATATCTTAATAAATAAATTAGTAGCATTAGATTTCTCTAAATGTATTGTGTCTTGGGTTAATAGCTGGCTCTATAAAAGAACCCAGATTGTCAGGGTCAATAGGAACTATCGGACGAAAAATCTGTGTCTAGCAGAGTCCCTCAGGGCTCTGTGTTGGAGCCCACATTGTTTAATATTTTCATCAGTGATCTTACTATCTCATCACAGAATATCTTAACTAAATTTGCAGATGATACTAAATTAGGAGGTCCTGTTGACAATGAAACAAACAGGAGTTTTCTAATAAATGATCTCAAAAAATCTAATCCTGGGCAGTAACTAATAAGATGACATTCAATGTGTCCAAATGTTCCATGTTACATATTGGTAAAAAATTCCAAACAAATATATCATCTTAATAATATCTTACTTAGGAATCCCTTGTCGAAAAGACCTGGGTATATTGGTTGATAATAGGCTGTCTTTTTCAAATCACTCTAACATGGTTGCCAATCATGCTAATGCCCTCCTCACGTAGGATTAATAACACTTTTATCCTTAAAACTGAGGAATGCATTTTGACTTTATATGAAACCCATGTTAGACCCTATTTAGACTTTGGTTCACCTTGTGAGTCCCTATTTAGTTAAGGACATCACTAAAATAGAAAAAGTTCAAAGAAGGCTACTAAAATCATACCTCATCTTTCTTGTTTCAATTATGAAACTAGGCTCCAAAACAAAGCTGTATTCACCTGAATTTAGAAGATTGAGGAGATCTCTTCAATTATTTAAAATTTTACAATCTGCCACATTAATGAGTTCATGCGGAGTATCTTTTACATCAAGAAAAATGGTGGCTAGAATTCATAATAAACAAATTGAAATTGAGAAAACAAGAACAAACAGAAGACAGCAGTTCTTCACTGTTAGAATACCAAAAATTTAGAATTCTTTACCACAGAAATTGTTGATTGCCAGAATATTAATGCATTTAAATTGAAACTTGATAGATGGCTTCTGGACAGAATATAATCTATTATGATACTGATAATATGGAGGACAGCCTCAATGGGCTTGACCTTCTTTTGTCCATACTACCAAGTACCGTACCAAGACCTGAACGAGTCGAACAATAAAGACTTGATCTGAACTGAACCTAACTGGAACTGTACACTGCTGCAGCTGGTGGAGGGGGATCATCAGGGTCATTTTTGGTAACATTACAGAAAACTTGCATTACCATCTAAACTGTGGTTACTGGCACTCTTGGCCCTACTTGCATTGATAAAGCATGGATAGTAGTGATCCTCCAAATACATACTCGAACTGTGTTTTCTTTCTTGACTGTGGCAGCACACTGTTTGCCTGGCTTTAGCTTAAAGTCTGCAATTACTCCTAGATCCTTTTCCTTGTTTATGTCGCATACTGCACCATCCAGCATGCATGTGCAGCCAGATTCCTCACCCCTAGATATAGCAACTTACACTTCCTCACATTTAATCCAAGTCATAAATTCTCTGGTCATACCTCAAATGTGTGCAGGTTCACAGGAAGTGCAATGTCAATTGATTTTCTATAGTGCAGTAAATATACAATATACACAATTTACAAAACATGTAAATGCATCACCAAGATGATGTACATAATGAAAAACAGACACGTACAGTTGAACAAAATTGCATTAACCAATTATAAATATTGGGGAGGGCAATTGCTGGCTGAGACAGTCATGAGGGCAGCACTATAGTGATACTTGAATAGGGAGTTTGTACCTAGACACTGATTTGCAGAACAGTTTCACAGTTCCTGTACTTTGAAGAAAATATACCTGATACTGAATTTGTAAACATTGTTCTCCACAAAATTGACAATGTTGTATGGAACTATCTGGGAAAGAGACTTCCTGCATATAAAGCAGCTGTTTTCGTGTGTACTAGCCAAAAATGTAAACAATGCTTTGTGGTTTGGATAACCATTTCAAGCGTGAGTATTAACTGCCAGCAGCATTATTTGCATCTGTCTGCAGAGCAAATCTGGGGACATTCTGGAGATGGTTGAGCAGGCTTTTGCTCACCAGAAACAGTTAGCACCTGTAGCTCAGTTGTCAGGAAGGGATTTGTTGAGGCCTTCTATTTATATCCCATAAGTCTGTGACCCCCCAGGAGCATATGATCCACAGAAGTAGGAAATAGTTTCTGTTCTAGAGTATCTGTAGGATATCCACAGGTAAGTCTGCAGTTCTGCAGGAGACTCTCAAGGACTGGTAACCATCTAACTGCAGTTGGTAAGATAGCAGGTGCTTGAAGGCCTTGCTGAAGTTCACAGCTAAGGTGATGAAGACTATATCTAAGAAGTCAACTTTTGTTAAAGCTGTTAAACCTAGTTTCTACCTATATATGGTAATGTTATAAACAGTAAACAGAGTGTTAGGCTGTGTCTCTGGTGGACTGTTACTGATTACTGCTAATACTGTCATCTTTCACCAATATACGATAAGGTTATAATACAGGAAGTCTATGTCCATGTATTGCTAAGCTACTCAGGCAGTTTTAAAAGCACTCCACAGGCTAGAATGGAGCATAGGGTGACCTGTAAGGTAGACAGATGTGGGATTGTGGGACATTTGTCTCCAGGACTATGCTTTGCAGGAGGGCACATTGCCCAATATATAGCTCCTTCTAGGAACTCCATGCTCAGTTAACAGCATGGCAGGAAATAACCAACTGCAAACTTCAACTAAGCTGGTGCCCACCATCCACACAAGCAGGAAGATTATAAACAATGATTCGGCAAGTAGCTGGAACTGGGAGGTGAACAGCCTGTTTTCCTGACTTCTGAGCCTGGGCAGTCCCATTGATTCCACTACTCCACCACCAGTCTTATGCAGGAACTTTCACATTACATCCTTCATGAATAGAGGCAAGAACCTGGGACTGGGAGGGTTGTGACATCATCAGTGATGTCATAGATCTCCCAATTCTCAAGGTATTTAAACTGAGCATGTACATGGTTTCAGTTGTCCTTACATCCAGGGAGACACTGAGACTCTGCAGCCACATTGTCTGGGTGGAGTGAAGCTCTTATTTAAATCACTGTGTGCCTAAAAACTCTGTATAGTAAATTGGAGACAGGATTTAGTATTAAGAATATTTTATCTTTTGTACAAAGCGGATTAAGTCAAGTCCCAAGAAAGGGAGACAGCAAGTTTCTATGAGTAAAATTGGGAGATGAAAAGAAAGGAGAGGCATGTAGAGGTTCATTTTGGGAACATTAATGAATGAAGGAAGTTTAGAATGAAAATATATTCTTTATGAAGAGAAGTAAATTTAACATTATTATTTCTTACAGAGATGGAATAAACTTACTGGATGTGAGAGGAAGGAATATAGTTTTAGTAGACAGTAAGACATACAGTATTCATTTTTATGAATCACTAGGATAAGTTTGGTGGGAGGATGACAGTAACTATGAATAAATATAAGTTATTAAAATAATTAAATAAGAATGTCAATAGGGCTTCACAGTTTGGAGGCTGGACACAGAAAGTTATTATGATTGTTTAGAGAAAGATCAGCATGAACTTGGCATATATATTTTACTGAACTGGTTGGAACAATGTATATAAATTTGTATGGGTTGTGGTATTTGGAAACTTGTCACCTGGTGTCATAAGGAGGAAAATATGTATCTGAATGTATACCAATTGTGTGTTTTACTTTGTTTTATCCAGGATCAACACTGTTGTGTGGGCCTGAAAAAGTGGCGGAAGCCACAAAACTGTTGCCCATTTTATTACAGTACTTTAGTTTATGTTTCCCCTCATTGTAACTCACAAATAAGTTTTAAACTTATAGGAGAAACCAATGTAAATGTCACACTTTCAAATGAAGACTTTCTTGTACATTTCCCATGGAATGTCAAAACTGTGAAATATCAGTCTAACATTAAGGTAAATTGTATACATTGGCTTTAGATTTTACAAGTATACCACTGGTGCAAGCTCTGGGTGTGCTGGAGATGTAGCCCCACAGACTTGAAGCAATCTAAAGGAATCTTCTATCCCTTGCAGCACAAGATGGTCACTAGACCATCTTATTGTAACCTAACTTGTGTTAATACCAGGATGCTTTACATGGAGCTTGTGCTGCCAATTTGGCACAGGGTGCTGTAAATTGGGCCCGATTGTCACAACCGCACACAAAGATTATAAAATCAGGTGCAGTTGCAGCAATCGACAATGCTGCAACTATGGTGGTGCAAGGGTTTGGCATAGGGCTAGATGCAAGCCCTGCGCCACCCTTCTAAAATCTTGCCCACTGTATTTCCAAATCAGTTCCATAGGTACACGGGTGGAGTGAGATGGAATATGGTCATTGGATCCATTACCCTATTACCCAAAGTACTTGGTGAATTTTACAGGGTTCAGATTATCAAGTTTCACAAAATGCTGACATAAATTTCGCAGCATTCATGAAAATTGTGAAGTGGGTGGAAAAACTATCAAGTCTTGGCACTGTGATTTGTTTTTCTGCAATGTATGATTAGTGGAAATACATCATTCAATTCCCATACTTACTGTAATGTTGTTGAAGGATTTTATTTCTAAGTGTGGAATTGTGGATTTCAGAAAGTCCTTTAATAACATTTGATGCAAATGTTATTAGCTGCATTAATTCACAAAAAAATCAACAAATGTTGCACTTGAAATATGCACATTTTGCTGTTTTCTGCAAAATTTCACACTCGTCAAATGTCTATTTTTCAGAAATCAAGGGTGAAATTAAGTTTGTCAAGTCCTTCTCCAAATGACATTGGCCTGAAATATTGTTTTCCCCATAGGATGTATTGTATGTGGACTGAACTTAAAGTAATGCACACAGCACATCCTCTGATATTCTATTCTGAACCCTTTTTCTGAGTGAAAAATGTTTTTCTCATTCTCATATCCTTTTTAACCTTCCTCACCTCAGGTTTAAATACCAGCTCTCTTTTAGACCTCTGAGGTATACTGCACAGATTATGTTTCTCTAATCCATTCCAGAGATATGCTTCAAGGCTTTGAATACCTCAAGTAAAGGATATATCACACCCTTCTTCCACCACCACACTAGAGTAACAACCCCAGTAAGTACATTCAGCCATGATCTCAACTGTGTTGTCCTACAATATACCTACTGTAGCTCTTTATACCTTGCTTGTAATGCTGTGCTGAGGTCAGAATGCATGCAGCACACCGCATGTTGTCTGACCAGTGCCTCATAAACTGATATTGTCACTAACCCTTTCCCTGCTACCAGTTCCATTTTTGGTAGATCCTAACATTATGTTCCTCCCAACTCCTGCCAAACACTGTTCTGAGGGCTTAAGGAAGGAATCTGTGACAACTCCACTTCCTCAATCAGTTGCCCACAAGGGAACTCCTTGAATGTGAATGACTGTTTCTAGTTCTTTTTCCCCAAGGAGCATAATCTTAAATTTGGCCAATAGCACCTTTTTCACTCAGCTGTGTAATGAATCCAAATATTTTTGCAGTTGACAATCATTCTCTTTGCTTACAACTCTGGCCAACTCAGTGCCATCTGCAAATTTTATGAGTATGTTGCTAACCCTCACCTCATAAGGTTGTCAAAAGTACTTGCCAAGTATTAAGCTATATAACAATCATGTGTGCATGTGGTGTGCATTTGTTCCTGTTTGTGGTGGTTGTGTAGTTCAAAAAAGAAATGCAATAGGTAGGGAAAATGGGCAGACTGGGTGAGTCAAGAGGTCCTTATCTGCCATCAAATTCTATGTTTCCATGTTTCTAAACCAAGGCTATACATAGATGCCACCTTTCAAGCCTAAACTCAGACTACCATGTTGAATTATTTTAGTATAGGAAACCCCTTTTGACTCAAAATCCATTGAGGGTGCAATAGTTTACCACCTAGCATGAGGCAGACTCTGGGTCCAAAACATGATGACAAAATAGTGTAAGCAAGGAGCATGCTGTGAAAATAGCACTGATTTTCTTTGCAGAGGGCTCTGCCTGCACCTCCTATTTATGGAATTCTCACTCTGAGAGACAGATCCTGGAGAAAGTTAAAATGTGTGGGGCTGTGGAATACTGTTTCCACTGTAAAAAACAAAGTCCCAATATGTTGTAAAATGTTGGAGACCAGGATTAGAACCCTGGTCTCTATTGCCACTGGCCGAGCTGCTCCATGCCCTCAGCCCTCCACACCACAGGAGCAGCTCAGCCAGCCTCCCATTCCTTGCAGCCCTTGTCCTTTTACAGAACCACGAACAGCAACCAGGGAGCACTTACAGCAAGTACTATAAAACCCCACTCACTGTCCGTGTTGGTGGCTTACCAGACTAGCACCATATAGTGTGGTGCTATTCTGGTAACACTCACTTGAGGGTACCCATGAGGTACAGTCCCAGTGACAGACTGAGAAGGTGTACACCCAGAAGCAGGAAGGGAGAAAAAGGCAGGGTTGGTATCATCATTAATGGTGCAAGGCAAACTGATAGGTCAGTTTGCTGAGCATCATAAATGATTCCACCAGTCCTGCCACCCTTTTCCTCACTCCCAGGCATTCACATAATCAGTCTGTCAGTGAGCTTGTTAAACATTTTGCATGGTAGGGAGGGGCAACTAATCTAGTTAGAGATTGGACTATTGGACTCCCCAAGTTGTGGAACAATAGTCAGGGGGGCTTTACCAAAAAGGTATGTTGTGGTTAATCAGGCTAGCAGGGAGATTATGTAGAAAGATACTGCCAGCTTCTGGCATTGTGAAATTAGTTGTGAATTTAGGAATGAACATTCCATTTAGACTTGGTCCATCTCAAATCATGGACCTGGAGTTGGAGGAGGCTCTTATGAAAACAGATGTTTGGAAGACTTGGGGGCTCAAGTTAAGGAGGAGGAGGATCTGAGTCTAGATTTGCATGTGTGTCTACCTAGGTTTGCTTTTCAATTTGAACTGCATGGCTGTTGCGAACATAAGCCATAGTCATTTCAGTTTATATATTACTTTTTATGCACCATACATACAAATTTTGTCTGTGTATTCTGCTAGTATTTTAACAGAATTGGGTACTGTGTGACAGTAAAAATACAAAACAACAATAAAAGCAGAAAAGGAATAAAATAAACTCTACACTGAAAAGATAACTCCGCTGGTTTTAATAGTGATATTTTCAAGTATCTTTTCAGCAGATTTTGAACTGCTCAATTCCTTTTGTATGGCTACTGCTTGAAGTAGACAGGCATCGTATAAAGTGATTTTGAAGTCTGCAAATAAAGAATACTTGAAAAACAGCCCTTTGAAATGAATGGGCCATCATTGTTCTGAAATATTATTAAAAACTCAGATGCAGTAGAACACAGGTGGAGTTGCATATTCAAAATGAATCACATTGAATGGGGTTACTCCTCCTCATTCAATGCTGATTGTTTTAAAATAATAAAAGGTACCACTGCACATATTGTGTCTTCAGTGTGTGTAACGGACATGCATGTATGCTATGCTACTCTTTTAGATATGCAGCCAAACATGTTTTTCTGCAATTATTTTGGTAAAATTATATTTCTTTCAAGAGATTTACAAATAGAAACAGTGATACATAGTTTCAGTGGGTAACATTTACCTTTCAGTACTGATATGTAAAAAATTCTGGCCACATATTTTCTAATCTAATTGTCTTCATTTGGGAACAAGGTTTCTACTCACAATGAACAGATGTATGTTTTATGTTTAATGTTTATTCAGACCTGTTTGCTGTATGTAATAAAGGGCATTTTAGGCCTCAGAGGACATGACTGTGCTCCATTAAGGTACACTCACCAACCAATAGGTTTCATATAACTAAATCCTATCAATCTTTAAAAGGATGTTATAAAATGTTACTGTCATCTCAGTTTGCTAAATGCCTTCTTACCAGTCTCATTAATCAATTTACATAGGCAATCTGATTGCACATGTATCTGTTGAAGTCAAATGGATCAAGCTAATGTAACAGAGTGCACTCTCGGAGGGTGGGACCCGGTGGATGAATGTGCAGGGTTCTAAAAATACTGAAAAGAGTGGTCAGGGGCGTGGCAGCTGGGTTTTAATGCAAAAAGTGAAAATAATGCAACAAGGCCATAGGAACCAGGAAGCAGAGTACAATGGGTGAAGTGATACTGACAAATACCAAACAGGATGTAAACCTAAGGGTAATCACATCGGATGCCGTAAAGGTGGCAGACAGTGTGACAAAGCAGTCAGAAAAGCTAGTGAGATGCTGGGGTGCATAAGAAGGGTATCTCCAGCAGGAAGAGGGAGAGGTAGTTCTGTCCCTATATAAATCACTGGTAATCCCCCAAGTACTGTGTACAGTTCTGGAGACTACATCTCAGAAAGGACATAGAGTGGAGGCAGTCCAGAGGAGGGCTCCCAAAATGGTGCAGGGTCTGCAACAAAAGCCCTATGAGAAAAGATTAAAGGAGCTAAATATGTACACCCTAGAGGAGAGGAGGGAGGCGGGATATGATAGAAACCTTTAAATACCTTACAAGGATTAATAAGGTACAGGAGGAGAGTATCTTTCAGAGGAAAAAGAGCTGTAGAACCTGGGGGCATGATATTAAGCTGGAGGTGGGCAAATTCAGGAGGGATGTGAGGAAGTACTTTTTCAAAGAAAGGCGGTAGATACTTGGACTAGCCTTCCAGTTGTGGTAGTGGGGCTTAAAAATGTGATTTGGTTCAAAATGCCTAGATAGGCATAAAGGATCATATAATAGGGTGGAGGGTAGTGGGGATTGCAAGCATGGTTAAGTAGGGTCTGCAAAAAAGAGGAGGAGAACACAACTGGGCAGACTGGGTGGGCTCCCATGTCATCATATTCTATGTATCTAAATTTGTAAAATAAAAAGGCAATGTGAACTAGAATACTGTCCCTTTAGCCCCAATACAAGACAAACATCTTGTGCATCTCATTGTCTTCCTAACACACTGAAGCATTTAATTCTGTGTGATTCATTTTGCATTTTAAAGGAAAATAAAAAAGAAACCTATTTTACTTTTCTGAACAAGCTAAAGAGTGCATCATCACAAAACATTATAGAGTGTTATCTGTACTATAAATACTGACTTACTAGAGCACTTATTGGCAACAGTGTTCAGTAACATTAATTATCAGCATGTTGTTTTAAACTATAAGTAAATGGTCTCTTCATTGTGTGGCAGGGAATGTAGACAAACGGAGAACACATTTTCTTTGCAGGCTATTGTTGTCTCATCAGAATGTGTTTTGTATAACTCGAATGATCTATTGTATGTTGGTCTTGTGCTTTTTAATAAGGAAAAGTACAGCCCCATCTCTCTGACACACAGGACTTGCAAGCACTGTAAATAATGAAGCACAGTTTGCCTACAAATTTCTTCTTGCAGGTGAATCCTTGGAAGCAGTATAAATGTAACTGTCTCTAGCTTTACAGCACTGACGGCCCCATGTGTGTATGCTCAGTTGTATCAAAGGAAAAGGTCAGCCTCATTCCCACTTGCCAGTGCTTTGCTCCTACTGCTTGGGCTACAAGGTCACAGGCCTCACAGAACCCATAGACAACCTACAAGCACGGGAGACCAAGTACAGCAAATCACTGTCACACTTTCCATAAATGAGCTGCAAGTGAGAAACCTACTTTCAAATTCATTAGAGGTGATAAATTTCTGAAACTTCATATACTTGGAGATGCACTAATGACAAAATAAGCACATTTTAGTCAAACTGAGCTGCCAGTTGTGTATTTCTGTGTCTTGAAGGAACTCTTGACAATTTTATTTCTCCTGTGAAAGAATGTTGATCGTGTTGAGGTACCACAGCATGGGTGAGACCGTCAGGAGTGGTTGCTTCTAAATTTGCACAGAATAAAAGAAAACTTAATTACTTCCATTGTTAAGCACCAAATGTGTGGAAAGCATTTACATAGGTTTCTGTAGAATATAATGTGCAAAGATGACTACAATAGCATAAGTGCTTTATACTCAATCAGCTATGAAATATAATCCTTTATCATTGCAAATTCTTGTAAAATTTTACTGCCAGATGATAGGAAAAGTCAAACCATGACAATAACCTTCCTCCCATTTTAATTTATGTTTGAATAGTTGAGTGCAAAGTTTATGAACTTTTAATGAAAGCTGCAGTATTTAACTAAAACCATGATAGCTGGTGCCTAGCATACACCAGATCTTGTTTCCATATTATTTCTTGGTGGCTCGTCAATATAGAAGCACTTTTCTAGTCCCTAAACTGGTTGTTAAAGTTATTACTGTGCTCATAGAATTCACTGCAGATGTACTTCACAGTAAATGCCAATCAACTTTATACCTCCATTTTCCTATGACATTACACCTTTTAATTTATTTTATTATTTCTGTTATATAATATCTCTTAAAATACAACTGTCAATGATATATAAAACAATCTTATGACCTCACTTTTGTAAAAAGTCAAGCTAGCAAAAACTAAGAGTAGCTAATGACTTTCAGTAAAGATGTAAGCACAAACATTGCCATACATAGAGCTTCCATGAATTCAAATGACAAAACTTCATGTTGTTCTTTCATGTTTTCATTTGTTTGTTTGTGCTTTTTTGATCCAGAATTGCTGTATGTAGGTGGGTACGCTAGATAATGGACCCCTTTTAAATTTCTCCTCTCTCATAAAATAAAATGAAATCTTTTAAATATAGGAATGTTGCAGAATGCAACCCTGATATAAGTTCTGTCACAGCTCATATAAAGTGTTCACTTTTAGTTTTATGTAGGAAAAGTGAGCATCATTATCTTAAGTAAAGAAAACTTTTAATTTCTAGTCTTGGAAATGTGTCCTTCCTGGAATATACAGTACACTGACACTATAGTTGGTCTGCAAGCAGACTGATTTTATAAAGGCATTGTCTATTGTCTTCTATGAAACTCATGAATGTAAATCAAAATAAGGATTTTCACAGTTCCAAAAAATAGGAGTCACACTGAGAAAAATGATACCCAACATGGCTGGGGCCCTGCTATTCAAAGGTTAGCACCGGTGTGAACATGAATAGCTTGATGATAACCTGGGTTTGTGCCAGCACTCTGGGTGGAGCTATGTTCAGAGGCCCCTGGAGTGCCTCCCAAATATGGCAGCACCAAGGTGCAAATATACTACTGTACCTATGCAAATGAGGGAGTCCCCTCAAACATACTGTATGCAGCAGCATTTTAAAAGATTTGCAGTCACACTAAAGAGTCAAACAAGTGGCAATGTTTGCAGCATTCTGAAAACCACCTCTTATCCAGGCATTAAACCTGCACTTCCTGAAGGCAGGGCAGCTGAACTGAAGCCACCTGCTCCTGTACCAAGCTGCCCCACCACCTGATTGTCCAGTAGGTATGTGAAAATGCCCTTATGGTCCAATGTTGCCCCAAGTCACCCTTTGACATGATAATAGACTAGTCCCTGGTGGTCCAGTGGTTCCCCATACCCCAATTGCCTGCTGCAATGATATTAGACCATTCCCAGTGGTCCAGTGGTTCCCCATCCCAGACTGCCCATTACAAAGTTATTAGACCAGTCCCTGGTGGTTTAGTGGTTCCCCACCCCAGATCACCTGTTGCAATAATATTAGACAAGTCCCTGATGGTCCAGTGGTTCTGACTACCCCAATTGCCCACTGAGATTATATTAGACCAGTCCCTGCTGGTCCAGTGGTTTCCACCATTGATCCCATTGCAGTGATATTGTACCCATCCATGGTGGTCCAGTGTGTTCCACCCCTGACTGTACATGGACCCCATTCTGCCCACCTACCAAGAGTCCTCCACCCTGCACCTCCCTCACTCTGGGAGCTGGTTCTGAGTCAGCGTCAGCACAGCCTCCCACCTCTTCAGCAGGCTACTATCTGACAGTCATGGAGGGCAATCACTTTGTGACTGTCATATGACACCAGCAGAGGAGGGTGATGGAGGAGCTGTTCTGCACAACTAAGTTTATGGAACCTGTTCCTGGGGTAAGGGGTGCTTAGGTGGGGGTTCTTGGCAAGTGGGCAGGTGGGAGGTCTGGAGCATGGTCAGGGGGTTGGGGAGTCAGTACCACTGGACTACCAGAGACTGGTCTAATATCATGGCAGTGATCAGGGATGGGGAACCACTTAACCATGAGGGACTGGTCTAATATCACATCAATAGGTGACCAGGGTGGAGGAGCCACTGGACCACCAGGGAGTGGACTAAACTCATATGTCAATGTGTGATTGGGGTGGGAGAATCATAGACCACCAGGGATTGTGTTTCATATAGACTGTGGCACTAAGGGCTATTGTGCTGCATGCAAATTATACCATCATGAGCATAAAGCCCATAATAATTTTTATCTGCCAACAAATTCTATGTTTCTATGCAAAGGCCCCGTAGTGCATTACATGTCCAATGGGCTCATTGCTTGCTTGGGCTGAATATGTCCCACAGAGACCTGACACTATCCTGTTTTGGTCAGTGCTATTCCTGTGGGCCATATGCAGCCCCTTTGTCCATGTCAGGGCAGCACACCACTTGTGCTGCACTGAATGGGACCACTATTCAGTCAGATAGCATCATTCCATCAGTGAGTGATATCTGTCTGAATAGTCTATGGAGCCAGGTGGGCACAAGCACAGCACAAATGGCTGTGCTGTACTTGCCCTATTTTTCAATTATGTAGCCTCTAACATTTTCTTTTCTGTCTCTACTTCAAATCAAAACTCCACAACTACTTAAGGGTAGCACATTAAAACTTGCAGTTAAATGTAAATATTTGTTTGAAAATTTATACATGCAAGCATGAAGTTACAATATCAAGAACCTGTTGCAAGCCTCATTATAAGATCGACAACAGATGTCATTATTGTATTGTAAAATAGTTTTCTCTTGCTATAGGTTTTGTTTACATGATAGACAGCACTTCCCAAGGTATGTCAGGTTTTCCTCAAAAGTCTGCTCTTCAGGTATGCATGTTCATACATATTGGGTGACATTTTCAAAGGTCTGACACAGACCTGCAGGTATGCTGCACACATGTCTGCATCAGACCATTTACAGTTGAGCTACCTGCCCTATTTTCAAAACTTGTTTGCATTTTGAGACACAAGTCACAATTTGCAGCAACTTGCATCAAACATTTAATGTGTATAATTTTTTAATGCAACTTCCAATTCCGCGTATTTTAATCCTATGTATGGAACTCTGAGCTGCAGACACTGGTAGACTATCTTTAAGATGATCTACCAGTGTAGATATAAGCTCATTTTGCAAATTTATTAAATAAGCCAGCCCACTGGTGCAGTGGTAGCACTACCGGTTGTGACACCAATGACCTGGGTTCAGGCATGCACTCTGAGCTTCAGAGGTTTGGCCAGCAGCAGGAAGATTGAACAATGAAGGGACTGCTGTCCTACTTTGTGGTGAGGATGGTGCAGCATCTGACATATGCCTGGCCCATAGCAGTGACTGGGGGCAGAACAGGGCAGCAGAGTGCAGGTGGGGAGGAGCAGCAGACATCAGGTGCACAGTGTACAGAAGTGCTTGCAGTCACACTTTGATGTAATTGCATGCTGCTCCTGTGGCAGGGGAAAGAACAGTGGAAAAAATCCGACTGGCAGGATGACCACTGACACCTCACAGGCCATGTACTGGAGACTTAGGTGCTGCCCGACCTGGATCTGTGTCGGACAGGTCAAGGAGGAGGACTCCCCACCACCTCTAACATGGAGGTAAGCCATGGGTTATCAGGCAGGTAAGTCCATAAGAAGTGGAGCCTTTGTGTGAAGCAAATAAAACAAAATGATGTAAGAAACCACTACGGTTCTCAAAGAAAGTGTCAGTGAAGGTTCAAGAGAAAAGAAAGCATTCAGGAAGTACAAGGAATCACAGAAGGAGCAGGACAGAGAACTGTATCAGTTAAAGCAAAGGAAGCTGGGAAGTCAGAACAGCAAAAGCCCAAACCGAGGAAAAGATAGCCAACTCAGTTAAGAAGGGGATAAACCTTTTATAGGTACATCAGGGAGCTGAAGGAAGACCAAGGTAGGATAGTGAGGCTTAATAAAGGGAGGGAGGTGGGCAGGCGGAGACTGTGAAAAGGCAGAGATACTAAACAAATATTTTTGCTCAGTATTTACAAATGAAGAGGGAGGTACCTAAAACAAACAGTAGAAACACTCTGGATGCAGAAGTTGATACCAGCCCATTTACAGAAGAAGGGTTATGAAAGACCCTCTTAAAACTGAAGGTGACAAAGCAATGGGGCCTGATGGGATCATCCCAGAATTCTAAAAGAACTAAGGGTAGAAACTAGTGACACCACTGACTACCTCTTTAACAAATCATGGGAGGATGGGTGGTACCCGAGGACTGGAGGAGGGCAGATGTGATTCCCTTCACAAAAGTGGGAGCAAGACAGAAGCAGGAAACTACAGACTTGTTAGTTTAACCTCAGTGATAGAGAAAATGATGGAATCACTTCTGAAGGAAAGAATTGTCAGTATCTAGAGGCCAGAGGGCACAGGACCCAAGGCAGCATGGATTCACAGTGGAAGGTCATGCCAGACAAATCTGATAGATTTGTTTGACTGGGTGACAAAGTAGTAGATCAGGGAGGCTGTGGACATGGCCTACCTAGACTTTAGCAAGGCATTTGACACAGTCCCACACAAAGATTAATATACAAGTTAGCCAGCCTGGGAGCGGGTCCCAAGATGACAGCCTGGGTAAAGAATTGGCTGGAGAATAGGACACAGAGAGTGATAGTAAATTGAGTCCACTATGAAGAAAGGGGGGTTACTAGTGGGCACCGTAGGGTTCAGATTAGGACTAGTCCTCTTCAATGTCTTTATAAGCGACATTGCAGAGGACTGAAGGAAAATTATGTCTCTTTGCAGATGACACAAAGATCTGCAAAGAGTTGATGCACAAGGTGGGGTGGAAAGGATGAGAAGGGAGTTGGCAAGGTTAGAGGAATGGTCAAATGTATGGTAGCTTAGATTCAATGCTTAGAAGTGCAAGGTAATACACCTGGGAAACAAAAACCCAGAGGAAGAATACACAATGGGGGTGAGATACTAACAACAACAAAAATGGAAAGGGACCTGGGGTAATCATATCAGATGACCTAAAGGTGGGCAAGCAATGTGAGAGGGCAGCAAGGAGGGTGGGGGATACTGGGATGCATAGGGAGGCATCACCAGTAGAAAACAGGAAGTTATTATCCTCTGTACAGACAGCTGGTCAGACCCCATCTGGAGTACTCGTGCAGTTCTGGAGACCCAATCTCCGCAAAGACATAGACAGGATGGAAGCTGTCCAGAGGAGGGCACTAAATGGTGCAGGGTCTGCACCAGAAGACATATGACGAGACACTAAATGAGTTTAATATGTATAGCCTCGAGGAAAGGAGGGAGGGGGACATGATAGAAACTTTCAAGTACCTCAAGGGAATCAACAAAGTCCAAGAGGGTAGCATCTTTCAAAAAGAGGTGTGCAAGAACAAGGAGGCACAATTTGAAGATAGAGGAGGGGCGGCTCAGAGGTAATTTAAAGTATTTTTCAGAGAGGGTTGTGGATGCATGGAGCGGCCTTCCGAGGAGGTTGTGGAGTCAAAACAGTGGTGGAATTCAAGCATACATGGGACAGTCATAAGGCCATTCTGGGGGTAGGAAGAAAGTAGGTTGCTGGTTAACTAGGATCTGCAGCTTATCCAGTAGGTAGGAAATGGGCAGACTGGGTGGCCAAGCGTCCTTATCTGCTGTCAAATTTTATGTTTCTATGTTTCTATGGCTGGTGGGGGTCAGTTGGGGGAGACTAGCCAGGATGGGAAGAATAAATAGTATAAAAGAAAAATCTGGTGAACAAATCCAATCTGAAAACGCCACTTCCATAATATTTATGGCTATTGCCATTGATAAGATAGTGCCATTTTATTTCAGTTTCCCAGAATTTACCATGCAGTTTTGCCCTTAACTTTGCAAGCTCCATAAAAAGCATTGGTGAGGATTTTCTGAATGTGAAGTGCACTAATTATGATATCATAATGCTTTCCATCCATGACACACACACAAGGAAAGCTACATGGCCAGAAGCACAGCAACTGTAACCAAGTATTGTACTAAAGTAGTATTGTGATGATGGAGGACTTGGGGTACATCTTGTTCAGCCCTTCTGCTGCATGGCAGTGACTATATCTAATTTGAACATGGACACACATCCAAGTTTAACAATAAGAATTTTATCCTACTTATGTTATGAAGCGTCAATGTCATTCTCCTTCAGAAATCTCCTCACACAAACACAGAATCTGACTGCAAATAAGGACTGCTTAGCCTACTTAGTGTACTCATTTTCCTATCTGTTTCATATACAGCAGATCCTAAATGATCTATGCTTATTCTTTCTTTCCTATCATTAGAGTTTCTTTATGTCTGTCTGATGTGCTTTTGAATTTCCCTACTGTTTTTGCCCCTACAATCTCTGCCAGGAGGCTGTTCCATGGATCCACCACCCTTTCTGTGAAAGAATTCTCTAGCCTGCTTTAAAAGCCTTAACAGTGCTAGCTTCCACAACTTCACTGGAAGATTACACCACAGGTTACCTACCCTCTGTATAAAGTAATGTTTTCTAATGTTTTTATTGTTTGAAATAATTATCTCAACCATGACATCCGCTCTTGAGAAAGTAATGTTTCTGAAACACACAGTGGAATACATAACAGTTTTTGTTGTAAGACTTAAAGGATCAAAATGAGACAGTATAAAAAATTTAAAATCATTAACATTAAATACAAAACTTGAAAACCTAATTATTTTAAACTGAATATTTAGTAGATGTTTGAGGCCCAACTTTTAGTCAATAACTCTGTCACAAAGTGTTAAGTAGGACCACTTTGTGACCCCAATAATATATACTCAAGCAGGTTTACAAATATTTCCTTGCACTCACAAATAGCATAGGGGCACATGACAAAGGAGGTAGAGAGCATGATGAAAAGGGCCCATAAGGCCACATAGAGCCAATACAGTCCTACCGCATCACAAATCTTGACACTGAGTACTGAAATTTTGGGCTGCAGGGGAAATTTGCATGAATAAATCACTTATCTTGTGCTGCCTGGCTGTGACTTAGAAATGAGCCCCTGAAATTTTATGTCAAATTACATTGCAAAATGTGAACTTCTGTGGAAAATTATGTTTATAAACTTGATGCCATCACACCAAAGATTTTGTAAAAAGTCATGAGGAAAAGTTTACTTCAGTTTTGGACCTCTGTCTCCCAAGGTAAGCTGTTTTGTCAAACAGCATATAATAAGGTAGTGCTGTGCATTGCAAACATGTGGATGTTTGCAAATCAATTTTCTGCTCAGTCATAGTAGGAAACAAGTTAACATGAATGTCCTATCCTTTATGCAATGCTTTGACAGAATACTGTGCAGCAATGTGAGTTCTCAGAAAAGGCCATCATTTATCACACTAGTGTAAAAAAGTGATAAATTTAAAGTTACTTTTATGTAGACCATTCGACCTCCAAAGGACCCACAGAGCATTTTTATAGGTTATGTGCTGCATATATTTCTAAATATCTGTTCTTAAAACTGGATTCGTTGCTACAGTGTTTCCACCTGGGATTGAAAGGAAAGACATTCCACTGAGAGAAATTTGTACATGAAGCAGATGTCTTTTCCAGTGAGGTTTGGCATGACTTTTTTCCTCAGAATGATCTTTGCTTCCATATGCCTAATTAAATTTTAGAGGTCCCTTGTTTAAATAAAGATTTATTAGCTGTTAAAAGTTTACCATAATTCTTCTCGCCACCTAAATGTTATCCTTCAATGTACTGATGGGAAGACTGACTTGTTCACAGTAAAACAGTTAATATTTTCACATTATGTTATTGGTGCCAAATACTAAATTTCGCTTACAGGGAAGAATGCTAAAGCTACTGTAGCATGCAACTTACAGTATATTTTAGAACTGTCATCATCCCATAAAGAATAAAAATATGTACTTAAAAGAGCTAGTGTGCTAATATTAATTTTTAAAAGCAGTCAACAATTACCTTTTAAATCTGAGGTAGGTTTTTCCCTTTCTTTAACTCTTAGGTTGCAGACAGAATTAGAACATATAGGAATTTTGGACTGATATATCAGTCTACGGCCCTGCAAGGGTTAATTTGGAGACTGTTTACCAGATGTTAGTAGGTGTGAAGTGTGGAACAGCACTCTGCCTGGCAGCTGACATCTATCTGTATTCCCCACTACATCATCACTACTGTAACCTCACTGACTGTTACATCACTGGTGCGTAGGAACAGCCACTAAGTTGCCAGGTCAGTTATCTGTGATGTCTCCATCAGTGCTATCACAGTGCTGATGATGTAGTGGGGGATAGATAGATATGTCAGCTGCCAGACCTACCAGCTACCCCACACCTAAAGCACAATATTGTCAAATGGAAGACTTTCTAATGAGCAAGGAAAATAAAAAATACTTCAGAAATAAAAGTTACAACGGACTACTTCTTAAAATTTGTATTATTTTCCTGTCTTCCTGTTTTGGCTCCACTAGCTCTTTAAAGTGTGTTCAGAAACAAAGATCAGCAAATTTTATTCAATCCAAAGACATACATGACAGTTTGATTTTGAGAAAAAGTATATTCATTGTTTAATTCACTTCTTAAAATTATAGATCACACCACAGAGATACAAGCCAACATTTCTTTCAGCATGCACGGGTTCCAATCTCCCAGGAACTGTAATGTCATTGTTGGAAGAGTGCTGCAATGCTCATCATAGAGGGCCATAGGGACCTATTTTATATTACGTATTTTGTTTGTTTTAAATAATGAGACCAGTGATCAATCGAACCTGCTGTTACAGTAACCATGTTGGCCACATTATCTGGTCCAAAACAAGGGTAGGAGTGAAGGTGAGTTCTAAATGTTCAGTAGGTTTTCCCACCACCAGGCCCTTTCAGTAGTTAGAAAACCTTTCTCATAAGTTGATCATGGGGTAAGGTGAAAAGGTACAACAGATCACACTGGATGGATTAGTGGCCTTTTTCGCTAACATTGGTTTTGCTTGTATGTTTCTAGACATTCAAGATAAGAGTACTATGTATAAATGGACTATATCCGTATAGTCAAGGAGGGTCACCCATGCCAGTGCTTGGGAGATGTGATCACAGTAATTTTGATGGCAGGAAAAATGTAATTGCATCCTGATCATGGGTGACATTGCACCACCAGAAAGTTACCATGACAAAGAACCATCCCAGAAGACTTATGTTTTATGTGGGGCTTTGCTTCCACACACACCCTGAACTACGTGTATCTACATCGGGTCAGGCATGCCGTGAAGGGTGTGGGCAAATTGTGAAGACGCCTAACATAGTGTGAGTGCGGGCACTCTAAAATCCAGAATGCTCCTATCACTCATAACTTTGTTGCAACACTACACATGACGGCACCCTAATCATGGTGCCATCACTGTTCCATGTCATAACAGTAATTGTAAAACAGTGATCACTGTTACAGTGAGTGTACATCATCGTAAAGGAAATCAGTGATGTACATTTCTGGGTGACAAGACATCCGGCAACTTAAAATAATATTTATGCGGAGGGCTGTGCTACCACACTCAACCTCATTCAGGGCTTTGCCCCTTCACCCCCTGACTAAATATAACCAACTCCAGAGGGTGCATGTTGGGAGAGGAGACAGTCTGACAAAAAAATGGCAGCAGTAAAATTTTCCCTTGTCCCCAGCCCTGAACCCAGTACCTGTTGCACCGGGCTAGCCACTCACCACCACACCACATGACTAGCTCTATGGCAGCATGGCACACCACTCCACACAAGCCCTTTTCCTGTCCCTCCCTTCTCTCCCTATCCCTCCTCTTCCTGTCACCCTCCTTCACTTTTGTATTCCATCTCTACCCTTACAGGGTAACCCAAATGGGTAGCACTGTAAATGAGTCACTGTTTGGACAGTCGCTATCATCACTGGATACCACCCTCACAATGGCATACTGTCCAAGAAAAACATGGTACATAGTGCAGTTGTGCTGTGTAAGCTTTTCATCTGCCAGCAAATGCCATAGAAATTCAAATTATCAAGTTCATGGAATTTTGTGAAAAGCTGTGGAACATTTTGTGAATCTTTTTCCTTATCAATACCTTTTCTCATAGGAAAATTGCTTTTGTGAAAAGTTCTTTATTCATAGACAATATATGTGCAGAAAACAAATGAACAATCTAGCAGATTTTATTATAATTATTACATTATGCTGTTTTATCTTTTTCCAGAATTTTCTTCACATTTGAAAACATTTTGGAAAATGCATAATTTTGTTGTGTATTTTCCTGCATTTCATGAACACAGGCAATATGAATTATGGCAATTTGCCCATCCCTACAGTGCAGTGAGGACAACCACAACCTCATATGGAAACTTGAAAACCACCCATATCATTACTCATAAAGAAGTATTAGACCACTGCAGTGGAAAGAAGGAACACAAGTTTAAGTTCACTTTTTCCTGCCACACATTTCCGCTTAATATGTGAAATACAGCTGTTTGGCTTGACCCTGCAGTTTGATGATCCAGTCCTTGTACCATTTCTGTACTACAAGTGAATATTTGTTCAACAGTGATATTCAGTATCAAGTTATATTATGATTTCCTAAAATATTGAAGTACAACAAAGGAACAGGCATTTACTTAGCAATGCATACTCATATTACAGATCCCACTTTCACAAAATGGCCCCACCTTTCCCTTTCTCTCTAGAACCCTCAGAATGCTGCTATGGTGAACTCATTTGGGATGTGCAAAAAGTTTAATCTTTTCTGCATTTATATGCCTCCAACTGGAAACTCGACCTTACTCCCTCCCTCATCAAGTCCATCAGTTCAGTAGTCAAGAACAATGAAATCATCATATTTGGACACTTTAACATAAATTGGCTGAATGATTATAGTAAAAACAGTTGTACAAATAATACCTGACAGGGTGGGCAGTGAGGGGCAATACCAGCCCAACCAGTGGCATAATGAGGACCCACCACAGGAGGAAGACCTTTGGCCCCTAGAAAGTCCAGTATCGCCCAATACTGCTCACCCTGGAGCATATTACTGCACTTAGAAAATGGCTAACATGTAACAAAATAAATAGACTGCCAAGTAATTCAAATTTCAAAGAAGTAAATATGTATTTCTTAGCAATGAAACAGTTTGGGACATATAGTAAAATAGTCCCTTTTGGGAGAGGGTGGGCAAACCAAGTAAACGGTCTGAACTCGAATTACACTGCTATTGAGTGTGGTAGAGCTGTGCAGAATATAAAATTCCACCTGCAGAATGCCCACAGAATGACCATTCTGATTCCTTGGAATTTTCGGGACAATTCTGCAGAATTTTGCAACATTTTAAATTACAGTAATTTCCTTATAACTTTAAAAGTAAGCATCCACAAAACACCAAAATGCACTACATAAATGAAAATTTCATGGACTTACAAAGAGTGTACCAAATATAAGAGTTATAGGTTGAAAGGGGCAGAGTTATGGGTGGCCAAATATTTAATCAAAATTTAATTTTCAGTTATTTTGAGATCATTTTAAAATTTCTTATCCAAATTGCTTTATAATATCAGGATTTAGAAAAGCACATAGACTGTGTATATGCACCATGTTTTAAGTCTCAACCTTCATTAGCAGCTGAGTTACAGGTAGCCAAATATGTTGCCAAAATTTGGATTTCTGTAATTTTAGTATAATTTTGATAGTATTCATTAAAATGTTACAACAATTGACAGGTATACAGGTTATCACTACATTTGTATATGCACATATTTTCAGATTTCTAGCTTTAAATGGGACTGAGTTATAGCCTGCCAAACATGTTGGCAAAATGTTAATTTTGGTTAGTTTCCTTTAATTTTGAAACTACATATCAAAATTTAACCAGCATTGAAACATTTAAACTACTATACTACATGGCCATTTCTGGAAAAAAAAAGTTCATATTTGCAGGTTTAAATGGATTGAATTAAAAGCAGTTAAACTTTCACAACATTTCGACATTTTATTTTGCAAGAATGTAGACTAGAAATTTATAAATCCCTGAAACTTTAAAACTAGAGAATGCAATGCCATTAAATTTGGCAGGTGCTTAGACTTACAAGGAGACTGTGTGTGCTAATTTTATTAATTGCTTTCTGTGAGAAATTGCAAAATAACCTCTGTACTTAAAGTCAAATTCCATGAGTCTTTGTGAAAATTAGATTCATGGAAAATTCCATAAAACTGGAATTTTCTTATTTCACACACCTTTATCTAGGGATTCTATTTAAAGGATAGGGGTATAAGAGGCAGGTAGTGCAGGAGGTCACCAGGTTTTGGAGTTTGATGCACAGTTTCTCCAAGAAATGAACAGTTGAGCTGGTAGCACAATAGTAGTAGACCCCAGGGTGTAGCAAGAAAGCACAGTCTCTACAATTCCAACCTGATGCAGGATATTTGAGGTTCACATCCAGTAAATTTCTAATCCATGGAGCCTGGTGTACATGCAAGTCTAGGACTTAGAGGTACTCAAAAGATATAGTGGGGAAGACAATGTCTTGGGTAGCAGGATGAAATAATTCTTGCTAGTCCAACAGGGTAGGTTGATAGGAAAAGGAGTAGGTGACTCATGTTTTAAGGGAGTTTGTCACTGTAAAGAACAAAGTGGTTATCAGTGGGATCAGTAGTTCTACTAAGTCAATCTGGCTATGCCAAAAGAGAAGGGGGTAGTCACCTAGAGAGAAACAGCAGGACTGCAAAAGTTCAGACCAGCTCATCAAATGAAGTAGTGATATGTGCATTGTTCATGTTAAATTCCACAAAAATTTTTGGATGCTTCATAAATATGTGATAAAATGTTACTAATCATTTTTTTTTTTTTTGCGAAATTAAAACTGCTTAACCAATTTATCCAGTTGTGTTAGACACCAGGATACAGTAACTTTGGATATGCATGTCAAATGTTAACTCCATGCATGCAAGAGCAGAGAAGTTACAAACATCCACATTTTTGATAGTTTTCACAAAGTTTTGCAAATATTAACATAGTAACGTTTGAACCCCTGTAACTTAAAAATCTCATCTAATTCTTCCATATTTAGATCATTCTGCAAGCATTACAAAAGTTTATGGCACTAATTTATGCATGTCTAGCTCAAAAGGTGCCTGAGTTATATGCAGATTCTTTTTTTGCGTGAAATTTCCTGAAAAATGAAATGACTGATTTTGAACATATAATTTTGAGATGATGCATCATATTGTTATGAAGTCTGGCTCATTGTTAGAACACCTATCATCAAGAAATAATGCCAAATTTAAGATTCCTGACCCAATATTCGGTTAAGGTATATGCAGATAAAATGTACATAACATTTTGCACACCTATAATTTTGAAACTATCCATTTGATTTTCATAATATTTGGCACATTAGTGGCCATTTACAACAAAGTACATATGCACATTTCAGAGCCCTAGCTTGAACGGTGGCTATAGAACCAAATAACTAAATTTAAAACATTCTCTGAAATTCCAATGAAAGTCCACAAAATTTGATGGATTTTTTGAAATTTCACTGAAAATCTGTGGATCTGGAATTTTTCCATTCCATACAGCTCTAGGTGTGAGCAAAAATTAAATGTAGCCTATTACATTTTGAAGTCAATAAAATTCACTGGAGCCATAAATGTGCAGTTCTATTGTTGAATGGACTGTGAAGAGTGGATGTTTCCATGGCCCTCTAGGTGGTAGGAAGTGCTTGATTCAGAGGTTGCTGCTGCAGTTCTTCTTGTGTTGGCTTTACCTGTTGACTGTCATGATATTTCTTTATTGCTGCCTGGTAAGAGTGTGCTCCACATTTTTCAGTCACTCTGTTTAGGATGTCAGTAAGAAGCAAGACTTGATCTGCAGCAATGGCTGGTCACCATCATGATCTGTAGGGCTTTGAGACCAGTGTTGGACAGGATTTGAACTGAGGTAGGTCTGATGCTCTGGTTGGTATATGTTTTGCTTAGCTCAGCTTCAATGCTGAGTCTTTTCAATAGGGTGCAAAGGTAGATGTTACCCATCAGCTAGCTGGTGTACCAGACTGCTTCTTTCTCTAGATATGTTTGAGGGAGGTGGTGAGGTGGAGGTACAGTGGTAGCAACAGACATTGCCAGCTATTTCCAGATATTTCACAAAATTTCTGAAGAGTTTCTCTCTACTGACCCTCTGTTAAAATGCAAAAGCATCGGATATTTCTGGAAATATCACAGAAATTTTGGGAAATAGCTGGCAGTGTCTGAGGCTACTACTGTACAGTGCCATGTCATTGGCTGGTATTTGCTTAAGTATTTTTAAATGATGCCACAGGTCACAACAGGTTTCAGGCTGTGAGTACATGCAGCCACACTAGATTTCTTTATTGACTTCAATTGGGCCTTTATGATTTTTTTTGTTGTTGGTTGTGTGAGAGGGTCAGTAACTCTTGACCTGCTTCATCCCTTTCAGTGATGAACTATTGTGGAGTCAACTCCTGGAGGCCTTCCCACCTGGGTCTGGCCATATGACATTGGATTTCTAATTAGACTCACTGCATTAGGCCAGGTGTGGTGTGAGAAAGAAATGCGGAGGACTCTCAAAGCTTTTTCCACTTGGCGTCTGTTTTGGTAGATGATGGCAGGCAGTGTCTTTGTACTTTTTGAAGTTGCTTCAGGATACTTTTAAAGACATTTTTTGCAGGCTTGAATGTTAGATCACTTATAATATTTATGATTCTGGTAATATCAGGGCTGTTAATGTAATGGTTGATGCCAGTTCTAAGTGCACAGTAACCTGATATGGAGTACTGGTCACCAATACCCATACAGACTTTGGCATAAAATTGCTGTAGTATGTTGTTAAATACTTCAGGGAGTCTGTTTGCCAGTTCAATTTAAAGTTTTCTTTGATTGCCTAGTACTCAATTATGGAAAATGCCATAATATGTTCTTTTTGAGTTCGGCTCTTCCTGCCAGCTTCAGTCTGAAGCAGCTCATTAATCATGATGGAGGTGGTGATTTTCCATACTTACAGTTTTTCTTTTCTTGCTTTTTCTAGCTGGCATTCTTTGGTGTTCCTCTTCTGGCCATCTCTGAAGAGAAGGTTGATATCCTTGTCTGCCAGGATGTTAAATTCTGCAGGTATGTAGTCAGACAAGATTTCAGTTTTTCTGTCAGGGCTGCTGAGGTAAATACTGGTACCATTGAGAACTGTCTCCATCAGGTGGCAAGGTATAGTAATGGGTGCTGCAGCACCTACCTCAGCCACAGCTGGTACTTGTTTTTACAGGGCTATGTTAAGGAATACATGCATGGCAATGGAATGTTGCCAGCCAAGAGACTGGGATTTCCATTGACATTTTCTAATCCCTTAATATGCTAAACCTTCTCAGATCATCACCGAGCCCACTGGGTGCTCTAACAAAGGCAGCCCATAAACATTCATTGATGGATCCTCACACCCAGACCAGATAGAATTAAAAGCTCAGGTGTTCTGTCTGATGCCATCATCAACCATTCTCCCATGTTTTGTGTATGGTGTGCCAAATTACCAATAGACCTTCTTAGAGTTATACATTACAGGAACTATGCTAATCTGGACTCTGAGCTCTTTGGGCTGGCAGTAGCCAGCACTGACTAGTCCCACCCATAAAGGCCACCAATGTAATTTCAGCAGCTGACATCTTTACCACAGTGTTCAATAAATTGCAGGACAAATTGGCCCCATTCACCAAAAGGAGGTGCATGTCCCCATTACTAATTGACTGGACTGCATTCTATTAACCAAGTTTATTGAATGCGATAGAAAATGGGAGGTCGGTAAAGCCTCCTCATCCCTCTCAGACTGTTTTTCCTATAGAACACTATGTGATATCTTCAAAAGAAGTCAGGAAAATAAAAGCTCTCACTGTAAAACGTCATTTAATGCCACCACCAAAAGCCAAGATGGTTTTGATGCATATCAAAAAAGTGCTAGTAAGCAGGAAATCACTCTTCCTCTGACATGACACTACATGGTGTGCACTGTAATAACAGCATCACCATAGCCAATGGGCTCAACTCACAGTTCTCAGACCTCTTCTCATACAAACGTGCCTTCTCAAATGACCCCTTTTCAAACTGCATGTTAGCACCCTCTCTGGATTACCACCAACCCTATCACAACCTCCCTTTTATTTTAAACGGGTCAGTCCTGCTGAGGTCTGCAAACTCCTTATGAAGATTTCTGTCTTCAAATCTGCAGGCACGGATGGCATTGAACCCAGTCTGCTGGAAATTGGCACCAAAAGATAGTCTCCCCAGTAGCTAAACCAATCAATCTATCCCTCACTACTGGCATAGTGACTGACACATGAAAAATTTGCATGTTCCATTTTTAAGAAGGGATCACAAAATTCTAAATAATTATATCTGAATAATTATAGACCCATTGCTGTTCTCTCTGTTTTAAACAAATACTGGAAGAAGTGGCCTTGCAACTCACTAGCTACCTCTTTGCACATGACCTGTTATCCATAGACAACACAGTTTCTGTAGAGGGCATGAGCACCGCCATGCCCTCCTCACCCTTTCCAACAGTATCTCGTCAGCAGTGGACACTGGAATCCTTGCAGGTGCCATCTGTTTTAATGACCTGATAAAAGCTTTTGATCTGGTCGATCACTCCTTGTTGACTAGCAAACTAGCCAACCTGGGACTCTCACAAACTGCTCTCCCTGGTTTTGTAATCACTTGCCAAACAGAACCCAGAGCATCATGTAAGAGTCCTCCTCTCAGACCCTGCACCAATTCTGGTTGGCTTCTTCAAGACTCCATACTAGACCTATTGCTGTTTGCCTTACACATCAACTCCATCACTCAAAGCCTGACCCACTGCTCTGACATCCTCTATGCTGATGATCTGATTCTTTATACCTGTTCCAGAAATATTGACCAAATCAATCAGTACCTAACAGCTGACATATGATCAATTTACACCAGGATATCTGAAAACAAACTAATCCTTAACATCACTAAAATGCTATCCATGCTATTTGGTACATCTCCTAAACTTACAGTATACCCATCCCCTTTATATGAAGCATACCAAGGCTGTACCTTGGTCCCTACTCCTCCTCCTTCACATACCTCAGAGTTACACTTGACCCATGCTTGATCACATGTCCCATGTCATGAGTGTCTGCAAGTCCTTGAACTCTGTGCTGAGTGTTTCATATAAAGTGGGCTGAGACTGACACCAAAGGCATGTCTTGCCATTGCCCAGGGATGCTCCTCCCAAGCTTTTTTATGGTGTTCTAGTGTACTTTGAAGCTTCTAAACCTACTCTCTTCAAATAGGATGTCATATACAATAGTATTTGCTGATTTGCTTCAATGTCTTTCAGACTCACTCACCAGTACTCCCTCTATGATAAGTTGGGTTAGCTTCCCATCTTTCCTGTGTGATCATAGCTTTGGATGTGTAATCTCTGGCATAATACTAAATGGTCAGCCTCTACCCTTGATTCTACTCTCCTGACAGTGATTAATGCCTACCCCTTAAGGTCAAGTGAAAATGCCCTGCTTGTTGTCCTAGGGTCAGAACTCATGCTGGTGAGATGTCCTTTGCTTATTCAGCCCCCAAGTTATGCAACTCCATTCATCTATATATTTGACACTGTCCCTGTACATGCTTTCTGTCTAAAGTATCATGAACATCTCTTTGGCCTGGCACACTACTCCTGTCATGGCACCTGAACAAATTCCCTACTTGGCACTCATTTCAAATGATAAATTGTTGACTTGTTAGCATTGTCCCTATATGCCCTATTGAGTAATCTCCATGGGCCACATATTCAGCATAGATCGTTGCACATCTCTAGACTTGCATGAGCCGTCATGAGCGTGGCTATATTCATAAGCCCCTGATCGCCACACAGAATATTGGGATATACCTATGCAAATGAGGGACCCTCATGCATATGCCACACATCACAGTAGTGAACCCCCTAGCAAAACTATGGCCAGCTGCACCAGTGCATAGTTATGCTTTTGCAATCTGTTTTAACTCTGTGCAGGGAAGGCTGGTGCCCGTGCATAGTCAAGGGCTGTGTACACAGTCTCCCCCAGCCTCTATCACTATTAGAAGAAAATAAATATTTCAACCTCTTTTTCCATAGGGCAGTGGCCCCTCCCAGCCCTGCTCACTGACAGAATAACAGAAATATCCTGGATCCCCTTTTCCATAGTGTACGGCCCCCAGCCCCAATCACTGATAATATCTAAATCCAACCCTGATCCCCATTGCCATAGTTTAAGGACCCCTCACCCCAGCCCTGATCCCTGTCATAATTATGAATACCCTTGCTCTCCATTCCCGGTGGCTAGTGCTCTCCACACCATCTCCACCCTGGTAGACAGTACCCCACCATCCTGCATCCTCCATCCTGACACATGCGGTGACTGGCACAGCCCTCTCTGCCTGCCACAGCCAACAATTGACTGATTAGTCCCAGAGCACCTACAGTAAATAGTACATGCTCATTGGTTGGTTATTTCAACCAGAGAGTGTGTACTATTTAATGTAGAAACATAGAAACATAGACATAGAAACATAGACTTTGATGGCAGATAAGGACCACTTGGCCCACCCAGTCTGCCCATTTTCCTACCTATTGGATAAGCTGCAGATTCTAGTTAACCAATAGCCTACTTCCTGCCACCCTCCACTATAATTGCCTTATGTCTGTCCCATGCATGTTTGAATTCCCCACTGTTTTAGACCCCACAACCTCTCCAGGAAGGTGGTTCCATGCATCCATCACTCTCTCTGTAAAAAATTTCCTCACATTACCCCTGGGCCGTCCCCCTCTAACTTTAAATTGTGCCCTTGTTCTTACACATCTCTTTTCTGAAAGATGCTACCTCCTGGACTTTGTTGATTCCCTTGAGGTACTCAAAAGTTTCTATCATGTCCTCCTGTCCCTCCTTTCATCAAGGGTGTACATATTAAGCTCTCTCAGTCTCTCTTCATATGGTTTCTGATGTAGACCCTGCACCATTTAGTTGCCCTCCTCTGGACTGCTTCCATCCTGTCTATGTCCTTGCATAGATGGAGTCTCCAAAACTGCACGCAGTACTCCAGATGGGGTCTCACCAACTGTCTGTATAGAGGGATAACCACTTCCCTTTTTCTACTTGTGATGCCCCTCCCTATGCATCCCAGTATCCCCTGGCTCTCCTTACTGACTTCTCACATTGCTTACCCACCTTTAGGTCATCTGATATGACTACACCCAGATCCCTTTCCATTATTGTTGTCGTTAGTACCTCCCCTGCTATTGTGTACTCTTCTCCTGGATTTTTATTTCCCAGGTGCATTACTTTGCACTTCTTTGCATTGAATCTAGGTGCTCCTGGACCGATCTGTCGGTGGCTGGCCGTGGCAGGTGAGGAGGGCTGTGCCAGTCACCGGCATGGGTTGGGATGTAGATCTGTTTGAATATCATGATAGAACCAGCAGGTCCATTTTATTTGTGTGGTGCATCATTTTGTGTGTACATCCAGCTGACTCTGAATATGGGTCCCTATGTGTATGAATACTGTTTCCAAATAATTTCCCTTTCTGTGATGCGTTTTGTTTAAAATTATTCACTCCTTTCCTCAGTGTTCATGTAATACAATGTATCATAGTAAATGCACTGCAGATTATGTATTTCCTTTATAGCTACATTGCTATGTTCATGTTTTGTTTCCTGTCTATTGTATACTGAATGCACTGCAAAGTATATTTCCTTTATAGATGCATTGCTATGTTCATGATTTTGTTTTTCTTGCCATTGTATACTGAACACACACGCAAATTATGTATTTCCTTTATACAGTAGATATATTGCAATGTTCATGTTTTGTTTCTCACCATTGTATGCTGAATTAACTGCAAATTATGCATTTCCTTTATACAGTAGATGCATTGCTACAGTATGTTCATGTTTTTGTTTTCTCTCCATTGCATTTTTATAACACAGTGTATTTCTGCTGTGTATAATTTGGTTGAAACCTCACAGGTCACACCTGAAAATAGGCATTTAATTACCTACTGTGTTCACCTGGTTAACAAAAACTAAATAAATAAATGCAATAATAATAGCTCTATCAAGTGGTATCAAGTTCCTTCGCATAAATATCTAGGTGTCTGGTTAGATACATATGCTACCCTAGCTTAGCCTCATTAAACAGTCACTCTAGTGCTCCCCCAGCCTTGTCATCCACCAGACTAATCTCCTTCCTTGCCCTGGTTCTTTAATGGCAGCATCAAGTCAATTTTAGATCCCACCCATGGCCCTTGTCTGCTTTTATGTTCATTCTGCTGTACCCGTGTCCACCCAGTATCCTCAAGAATTCCACTGTTTTTATAAGCTAAGTTATTTATTATGGTCTGTTTGCAATTTGTAAATTGAGTTGTTTATTTTTCTAGTTTACATTTTACCTGTTTCTCTAGATTGTACTTGTTCTTAGCTCCTCAGCCATCATTGTAACCAGCCTGAGCCTCTGCACTACTGTACTTACCTTTTAAATTAGGCTAATTGTAACATGCCTGAGATGTACTTGTATACTGCTCTGCATTTTTGTGTATATTTGTATGTATTGCTCTAATTACCCTCTTCTCCTCCCGGTCGCACCTGGAATTGAGCCTCAGCTCAGTTTTCCTCTCCAGTTATCAACTTTTAAATAAATAAATGTGTGTCATTTTTGCACTTTCCTTCTCTACTGTTAAGTCCCTCTGCATATTTTCAAATCATTAAGAACATTGTCATAAAATTGAAAGTGAAATGTTACTTCAGACTCAATCAGCTACTACAGAATATCACTGGTATACAGTGATGCCTTCTTAAACTTATAACTTTCTTTGAGTTTTAGCTTTACAAAGAACAATGGCATGTTAGCTTGGCAACAATTAGGAGACATCCTGGCAGCATGCCGTAATGGCAAGTATTGTCTTATAAATCATACATGAGGCCAGATACACAAAACTTTACCTGGGTGCAAACCCAGTTTGCCTTTGTATTCACAAAATCCAATTTGCCTCCACAAACTGGATTTGCACCCAGGCAAAGTAGTGAGGGGACTACAATGCAAATGAGGTAGAGGGACCTGCATATCCCCACAATCCCGTTCACTAAGGTTTTGCCCCATGCAAGGGCCTTTGTGAAGGCACTTGAGTGGAGTAAATTACACCGACAAAAACCTGGCAATAATCTGCACCACCCTAGTGGTTGGCAGAGGTGCTGCAGCCCACCCACCCTCCCCATGCTCCAATCACTGACCCCATGGTGAAAAATAAGTTTCCATAGTGTAGTGGTCCTCCCTGTTCCCATCTCCCACCTGTAATGTAAAAAATATAACAACTAATACAGACTCACCTAAAATTAGAACAGATTACGGTGTGGGACTTGCATATGCTGATGACCTGATATTATTTTCATTAATGTCAAAAGGTCTTCAGAATAAGCTGAGCCTTCTTTAAAATATTTGCTAAGGACAGGAAACTAAAAGTGAATATGTCTAAATCTAACATAATGCTTTTTGGGAAGAAAAATATCATGGGAAATGGTATATACATTTACAGCCATTGCAAATTATAAATGAATATACTTACTTAGGGTTGGTCTTCTCAAAAAAATTAGCCGAAGACTCATTATACTACAATTTACAATAAGTTGGCAAACTCAGTATTAGCGCTAAAAGATTCAATACTAAGTTTGAGGGTTATACAGTATTATAAAACCACTATTAAAAGCTATTGAAGCAAAATATAATTTACAAGTATTATATGGAACAGAAATAAGTGAACACAAGTATTTAAAAGTATGGAAAAAACAGTTATGCATCAGCTGAGGTCTACACTGGGTTTTCCTTTGACAGTACTAGCTTCATGTGTATGAGCAGAAATAGGATTAACACACTTGAAGGCCTTAGCTGAGTCAATTAATATTAACTTCTGGATAAGATTAAATATCCAAGAGGATTATAGAATTTCAAGAAATGTCTGGAGGAAAAAAAATACTGGGTTATGAATGGCACCCAGTCATCCTGGTTGCAGAAAGTCAGAAGGATATTGAGGACAGTGGAATTAGATCAGTTATTTGACCTGACATTTCAGAATGTGGTGATTTCAATTCAATATAAGAAATACATTAAAACATTGTTAAATAAGAAGTATAATTTAGATATGGAAAATATAAAAAATTGTTGTTATTCATTGTGGTACAGCAATAATATCTCAAGTCATAAATATAAATACTATTTGGATGTCTTAGAAGAACCAGAACTAAGAAAAGTTTATGCTAGATTTAGAATTGAATCTCAGGAGTCAAATAAACTAACGGCAAGATTTAATGGAGAAGTGGACCCAGTACATTCCTATTGCCTTTGTGGAGTTTCAGAGATAGAAAATTTATGCATATGATATTACAATGTATGTGGTATGAGAAAGCTAGAAAGAAATGGTTGGCAGACATTTTACCTGATTTACAAGATTGTGATGATGAATTAAAGATTAGCATATTGTCAACAACAAATGATGAATATATAATAAGTAAAATGGCAATTTTTTAAATAATATAAAGGAAGTAAGGGCTGTAGTATTAGAACAATGATTATAAAACCTTAAGAAGTTTTAAATTTAGTGAGAAATTAAGTTATCATATTATGGAATGTTTTGAACAAGTGTTTGTGAAATGGATATTTATATTTTTGTATGTTTTTTGTACAATTGGCAGCTGTATTGGTATTTATGACATTTGTCTCTTTTACACTGTTTGTGTTTGTAAAGATCTTTTAGATTGAACAATAAAATGTAAACTGAACTAAAACTGAACTGTAAAAATACATTCAATAGTGTATGGTCCCTCCCCATTCCCCAATCTCCCACCCATAATGTAAAAATACATTCCATAGTGTAGTGGTCATTCCCCGATCACTCATCTGATGTTGAACAGTATTTTCCATGGTGTAGTGGTCCCTCCCTGGCACTGACTGCAGCCCCATAGTACAAACATTAACTCTCTGGTAGTCTAGTGGTCCCTCTCCATCCCTGAACTCCATCCCATGCAACATGTACCACTATACAGTGGTGGTCTAGTGCACCCCACTCTGTCCAGTAGTGTCCCCCACCATGCTCCCCGAACTGGATCCCTAGCCAGTGACCAGCATAGCCCACCTCTCATCACTGTGGCTGGCCACTGACTGAGCTGTCAGTGAGCACATACTGTCTACAGTATGGCTCATTGACAGTGATTCTCCCAATGCACCTGGCCCATGCCCATCCAGAAAAAAACACTGACACAGGTGAAATGGTGTTCACCAAGCAATGTAGTTATTTATCAAATGCTGTATGCAATCATGTAAAATGAATCAGCAGTCCATCATACCTACAACAGGTGTACAAGTAATGTGTACCAAGGTGTTATGTCCCACACCAGTGATTGGACAGAAGGTGCCTTCTTTAATTTTACTGTGCGCTATGCCTTCTTTGCCACTGACATTCAGCTTACCTGTGCATTTTGTAAAGCACCATCAGAGCATAGGTAAACCAATCACTGTACAGCTTTGAGTGTTGTTACACTGTTTCAAAATGGTATAAGGTGTTTTAGATATGGGGACCCATGACATCATCTTAGGAGGGGAATGAATGAGGTAGTGGACAATCTTTCTGATGGGAGTGGTAACTCTGCTAGATTGGATGCCCTAGGCTCCCAGGCATTGAGGCAATTGATGTTGTATCATTGCTTATTGATGTTTGAGTTTGGGGCACCCATCAGCTTGGGATTATACTTTTTACTCTGCATGACATGATACTTGTATTTGGATTGATTTGATCCTTGCTTCTTTTAGCTATAGTACCCTTTATGTTGTGCCATGGACTGATATATCAGTCCAGAATTCATATATGTTCTAATTCTGTTGGCAACCTAAAGGTTAAAGAGTCCCTTAGTATGGAGATTGAGATGATTCTTATTTCAAATCATTCCCCTGTTACTTTCACCTTTCAACAGATGGGTGCAGGCATGGAAGCTAAGTGATGGTGGTTTAATGTAAGTCTTATGGGCGACACTAACTTTATGGACTGCTTGCAGCAGGAGGTAAAGGCTTATTTATGCCATAACAGCTCTGAAGCAATTGCTACTAAGTGGGTTTGGAGGCCCTGAAAGTGTTTTTGTGAGGTAGAATCATAGCTTATGCTTCTGCCAGAAAAGGTCTAGGGTACGAGAAATGGAAGATCTAGAGCAAAACTGAAGGATTTGGAATCCAAACATAAGGTGGGTGACTTCTTCAACCTTGTTGCAAAATATGTATTAGGTCCACTACAAGCTTAATATGCTCAATATGTAGTATGCTGAATTTGGGCTTTATTGTACTAAGCAGGCCTGTTTGTGGGGGTGGGGAGCTAGCCACCTCCTGGCTTACCATTTAAAGCAGATATCTGTGGAGACTAAATCCCAGGGATTAGATGAGGGGTGGACCTTTGTTTGATCCTGAGAGTGTGAATTGCTCCTTCTGAATCTTCAATGAAAGCTTTAATTCATCTACAATCAAAGCTGAGACTGGTCATGAGGCAACTGTCCTGGCTTTTATGGATTGGGTCACTTTGAACTGCTTATCTGCTGCTCAGTGGAGAAGCCTCGAGGGGCCTATCTCCTATCACCATTCCAGACATGCAAGAGGCAATCATTATGTTCACGAATGGGAAGGCTCTCAGTCCAGATGGTTTGACTATGGAGCTTTATAAGGTGATCAGTGATTTGGTTAGTCCCTTATTATCCTCAACATTCTAGGCAGCATGGGCTGATGGAGCTCTCATGCCATTTATGTATGATGCCACTATCTCGGTTCTGTCGACGAAAGGGAAGGACCCATACCAATGCACCAGCTACTGCCCCATCTCTCTGAAATGTAGATTATAAAATTTTTCCTTAAGATTCTTGCTACTCATATGAATAAGGTTCTGTCTTTGTTAATTCACCAAGACCAGGCTGGGTTTGTGGCAGACAGGGATGGGGTGGACTACATGAGGGTGTCTGGTTGGCCTGATGTGAGTTGCGACATTCTGCCCAGATGCTGTAGCTGCTATAGAATTAGATATGGAAAAGGCATTCAGTTCACTCGAATGGCCTTATCTCTTTCAGATCCTTAGGAAATTTGGTCTTGGGGATGACTTTCTTAATGGGTGCATACTCCTTACATGGAGTGGCAGGAATCTGTTCTTACCAATTGGTGGCTCTCCCCCATTTTGCCTAGGTAGTGACACCCTCCAGGGTGCCCTTATCTCCAGCCTTGTTTGTCATTCCTATCAAGCTGCTGGCACAAAGGCTTTTGGAGCAGGAAGACATTCAAGACCTAGAAATTGGGGATAGGCTCTATAAGCTGATGCTGTTTGCTGATGATACACTACTTACACTCGTAATCCATCTTCTTTGGTTCTAGCTCTAGAATCCCTTTTAGGCTATTTCTTTTCTTTTTTTTTTAATTTAATATACTTTATTTAAAATTTAACCATAACAACCAATACATAAGCATTTTAGGCTATTTCTATGAACTATTAGGATTAAGAAATAACTGGGGAAAGACTGAGTTTTTACCTCTTAATCATAGATGCTCAGACACCATGTTGACTGGTACAGGTTTTCTTTGTGGAATACATAGCCTACTAAATATTTAGGTGTTCTTATTTTCCTGTTTGTGCAGACTGGTCTACGTCAAATTTGACCTTCTAGTTGTCAACCTGAAGGAAAATATTGCCAGACGGAAACTTTTCCATCTCACTTGTGGGGCAAAATACAGGCATTGCAGATCATGGTTCTTCCCACAATTTTGTATCTTATAAGATACCTGCCATTGTGGTTTCCTGATTCTATTTGGAAACAGCTGTTTACCTCTGTCAATTTTTTTTGTGGTAAGGGGTAGGGCCAGATTGTTTCTCTTTGCCTGATTGTCCCTTGGTCTAAAGGGGATTTAGATTGCCCTGGATCAAGGTCTATTACTTTGGTGGCTGGCCATCACCACATTTGGTAATGGTTTCATGTGGTATCTGTTAACGATGTCGTTTGGTGGATAGGGTTCAAGAGACATCTGGCAGGAGACTGTTCGCTAGAACTCATACTCTGGAAAGGGGATAACAAAGCCTTACCTCTCCCACACAACAATATGCTTCACATGTGGGAGGGAACTGTGTAAGGTGTTAGATAAAACATGGGGTGCTTCTCTTCAGTTATGGCCTTTCTGGCGTCATCCCCAGCTTCATATATGGGGGCACCGGTTGCTTGTGCTGATTGGAGAAAGTGGGATTGTTGCATCTTGGTGATCTTTCCTCCCTACCACTCATTACCTTTGAACCTTTTGGACCTAAAGGAACAGGCTTCTCTCCTGATGACACACCATTGGAAATATTTTCAAATGTGCTACCTTTTGATCTCCTATTTAAGCACTCATCTCCAATTGCCAGCCAGGCTAATTTGGGATGATGTTGTGGGTCTCGCCTAGGAGGAAAGGTGAAGTGTTCCCTCCTAAACTAAGTGTTCTGTATTGGCAACTTCTAGATGTTTATACACCTTATACTGATCTCTCCAATTGGGGATGGAAGAATCTTCTAGGCCACGCTTATCAGTGATGCAGAGGACAGTGTTGCTTTGCCAGTGCTTATGAGCTTTGTAGGCACATGAGTGGTTGACTTATGCAAATTAAAACACTTCACTTGTGGTATCATATCCCTCTTTGTTATATAGTTGTATGTGCCCCCGTCATTCAGATTGTTGGCATTGTGGCCTGCTTGAAGACACTCTGCCTCACATTTATAGGTCTTGTCGTAAGCTTCACTCCAGGTGGTCTCAAATTTTAACTTTGATGGAGTGTACCATGGCCTCGTTATCCCACAAGATACTTTGTTAATAGTTCTGGGGAGCATTGTTTTCAGACACAGTATCCATTTCATTATGCTTGATTTATGGTTGTATCACTAAAGCCAAGAGGCTTTTCTACATACCTGAAAGACATGGGAGATTCCTACTGTTAGTGAATGGGTAGAAATGTATATAAACTAGCTGGATAAGAAATAGTTATTGTATTTGGCTCCTGGTAAGCATCAGCGGTTTGAGGAAACATGGGACCCTTTCCTCCTCGTAATCTAATATGGGGATGGACCATTAGATAATTTCTGTCTGTATAGGCATTGTTTGAGTAGGCTGTTAATCCTGGGATGGCTTCTCTTGAGAGTTCCTTTTATAGCCAAATCTTAGGGAAACTTTAGTTCCATCTAGACATTGCACCTCCACATTTGGTGGATTTTAATGTGTCCTTTTTAACACCAGAATTTTCTGTTTTCCTGTTTTCCAATCTTATTCTTCACTGTTTGACCAAGTTCTGTACTATATATAGTATTTCACTGTACAAGGTTGCATTTGTACTGTTGTAATGTTTCATCCTCGTGACTAATGTTATCATTACTATTGAGGTTGATGTTTTCATGAAGGTATTTGTTTACATTTTATGCTATTTGGTTATTTACCTTTTCTCTAGAATAGTTGGGTGCAATAAGGTTTTTCCTACATTGCATATGCACAATGTCTGTCTGTTTTATCAGTTTATTATAAGGAGTGTTGTGTTAGCTCCTGTACAGTTGGGAGATTGTCTTTATGGTGTTTATCTACATGAGTTGCTCTGATTTTTGTATGTTTTATAAAACCTCAATAAATAATAAATTATTAAAAAGGTAAAAGGTGGATACCCCATACCTCCAAACTGCTTCTCCAGCTTCCACACCAGTGAAGTCCATGAATGGGTGTACCTGTCTCAGCCATAGACTAGATGGGTGGCAATTATCTACATCATGAATGCATAAATATTTTAACTTTACAGTATGATGGAGAGCGGAGTTTCATCATTTTAAATAGAGGATTTCAGTTCAATAGACCGAGGTTCTTTAGTGAAATTGTCACCATTCACTAGTTTTAATGGTGGAATAAAACTTTTATTTCCCATAAATGTGTCTAATCTATTTTTAAAAGATTCCTGTTGTCACTTTCCACTATACTTCAGGGAATGTGTTCCATAGAGTAATAACTCTCTGGCTATACCACTGGCTCCTTTTTGAGTCTTGTTAACCTCTCCTATTAACTTATTATTATGAGACCTATTATTATTGTTATTAGTGTGTTTCACTAGACCTGTTGTTTCAGTAAGATATCTTCATTACATGCTTTAAATGTAAGACACAAGTCTCCTCATTTTTCTATATTCCATAGAGTATAAGTTTAACTGTCTGAGCCTGTCATTATATTGCATTTTATCCATGTTTTAACCTGCTTTGTAACTCACCTCTGGACTTTTTCTATTTTGTTTTTACTTTCAATTGTATATGGAGCAAAAAGGACAGCAGTACTCTAGATGTGGCCTAACCAAGGAAGTATACAGTGGAATGATGACTTAGAGACCTCTACTTTTAAGTTCCTTGAAATACATCTGAGGATGCTGTAATATGTTTTGTTGTTTCATTAATATGTATATCAAACTTTAGATCTGTTGTTACATAGATACCTAGATCTTTTTGTTAGATGTTTCTTGTAAAGGAATGCTGTTTAGTGTATACTTATATCCAGGGTTGTTACTACCTAGGTGCATTACCTTCCATTTGGATTCATTAAAGATTAATTTATAATCATGAGCCCATTTTGCAAGTTAATCTAAGTTTTCCTTGAATTTTACAGCAGATTCCAAGTCAGTAACCCTACCACTAATCTTACAGTCATCGGTGTAGTTGCTCAACCATGTACTATGGGATGTTTTCATTGTTGATACCAGTATATTAGAAGGATAGGGCCCAGTACAGAGGCCTGAGGGTCTTCACTTGTTACTGGGCCCATTCTGATATAAATTTCTAATGGATACACATTGTTTCCTGTTATCCAACCATGAGTTTATCCACCTTATGATGTTAGGATGGAACTGTAATCTAATCAATTCTTCCACTATGATTTTATGGGAAATCATGCCAAACACCTACAAAATATCCAGAAAGATCACATCTATGGGAATTCTTTATCAAGTGCGGTACTTGCAGGTTCAAGTACTGTAGTAAGTTGGTCAAACAGGTCCTGCCTAAGAGGAATGCTGAGTTGGATCTATATGCCCAATTTGTTGCAGATGTTCTGTGATACATTTATACAGCAACTTTTCTAACACTTTACCCAAGACTGATGTTACACTAATGGGCCTGTAGTTCTTCACATCCTGTTTGTTACCTCCTTTATGTATTGGTGTAATTAAGGCCTCGCTCCATTCACTTATTGTTCTCCTTTTGAGTGAAGTATTAAAGAGTATTGAGATTGGACTGGTCAGTTGTTGCACTAATTCCTTTAACAATTCAGGGGTTAATACATTGGGTCCCACTGAAAAAGTTGTTTTAATAGAGTTAATAACATTGATTACGCCCTGCTGAGTAAAACGTGGAAGTCTACCTGTTGAAGAGGGATTTTTCAGAATCTGTTGTTCTTCTTTGTAAACACTGAGGAAGTACTTATTGAGTTCAGTGGCCATGTCATCTTCTTTGTTTACTCGACCATTCTCTGTCATTATTGGGCCTGCTGCATTGATGTTTCCTCTTATAGAACCTATATAATTGCAAAAATTTTTTTGCCATCTTTCACAGTAGTAGCCAATCATCTTTCTAAGTTTTTTTAGCTTTTTAATTTGGGTTTTCATTTTATTAACTGCTGCCTTATACATTTCTAAATTAGACTCTGTAGTTCATTTTGTTATTTTTGCATAATTTATTTTTCTTCCATATACTTTTTAGTGTCTTATTATTCCACTATAATGGTACCCTGTGGTTGTTGCTATATTTTGTTCTCTCTGGTACCCATTGCTGTATGCATATTCTAATCTTTTCACCTAAATGCCCCAGACATTTTCCAATTCTAGATTATTTAAGTCATGGTACCAGTCCCAATTTTCCAAAACTGTTCTCATACTTTCATAGTCAGCCTTGTAATAGTCTCTAAGTTTTGTCACTCCATTAATTAATTTGATTGCATTAATTTTAATGTATAACTGTACCATCCTATGGTCACTATTACCCAATGGTAGGAGTATATTGAGTTCTTGGGTCCCTGCATCAAAGTTAGTGAAAATTAGATCTAATGTATTTTCCTCTCTTGTTCTTTCTAGTATTAGTTATTCAAAATTAATTTGAGACATTATATCTATAAATGTATTTTCGATATTGCTAGTACCATTTACTGTGGTCCAATCAATGCTAGGAAAGTTAAACTCTCCCATTAGAATACAATCCCTACTATATTCATTTGTTTGATTTCATTTAAGAAAGCATTTGTCTCTTCAGAACTTAAACTGGATCACTGATAACCTAAGCCAGTAGTGAGATCTGTAGAACGAACTGGTATCGAACCCATATTAATTAATTGTCACTTTTTGATTAATATTTTGTTTCAGTTCATAGGGTTTAAGGTTTTCATTTCTGTAATTTGCAAGTCCACCTCTTCTTTTGATGTTCTGTTTTTAGTGAACAATATGTATCCTGGTATAGTCGTTCTCATTCTTCATTGGTAAACTAAGTTTCTGTGACACCACAAATGTCGATGTCGTTGGTTGACAGAGTTATTTTGAGTTTGTCTATTTTATTTCTGAGACTTTGGGCATTGGTTAATGATAATTTCAGCATTTACGCTTGTCTGCTTTTAAATTTTGTGGGTTCTATTGTGAGCACAGTTAGGCAAGGTTATTTTAACATCAGTGTTATTTTCAGGCCTATGGCCTATTTTTAGAGAGATAGACTTGGCTATTCTCTCCACCCTGTAATCTAGTTTAAATGCTTGTTAATACAGGCTGTTATATGTTTACCCAATACAGCACTTCCTCTTCTACTCAAGTGAAGTCCATCCCAACAGTATAGTTCACTCTGCCCTCAAATTCCTCCCAATGTGTTATGCATTTGATGTTTTGTTTCATACACCATCTCCTTAACCAATTATTGAGTACTTTTATTTTAGTACAATGGTTTGTGGTATATCTTGTAATGGGGAGTATCTCAGATAAAGCCACATCATACCACTTCTCAAGTATTTTATTTGTTAGAGCTACATAATCTTGTTTTATGTTAAGTATTGAATCATACAGAGTGTTGTTGGCTCCTACATGAACTATGACTAACAGTTTATCTTCAATATTTGAAGGATATGATCTGTCATTCTAGTTATATCTGAGATTTTTGCCCTCTGAAGATGATAGGTCCAGTTGGCATTGTTCAGATTACAAATTACCTTTTCTAGATGTTTGGTAATTGAGTCTCCGAGAATAAATATTTGATTAAGGACTGTTGACTCAATTTCCATTATCTCTGGATTTTCAGAGGAAGTTGGTAGAGAACTTTGCCCATTTTTATTTTTTATTTTATTTGAAATATCAGATATACCTCTGAGCCAGAGGCTATTTTACAGGGTTCCACATCATACATAGAATACAGGACATTGTAAAGGTATACACAGGCTAATAACATTGAGTTACAGCAATACAGTGATACAAAATGACATGACTAAAAACCTAGATTGAGGAGCAAAATAGAGTGCGTGGGAAAAGGCTTAACCACTAACTGAGATGGTATAAAAATACAATTTAAGTACATAAAGATTATATTTACAATCAAGTGCCATCAGTGGGCAGAAAAAGTGCATCAGGGAGAAAGAAGAATACAAAGGCAGTCAAAAAGGCAAGTGGGAGGATGAGTGAGTGAGGAGGAGAGGGATAGGTGAGAAGTTAGAGAATAGTGAGTGGAGACAGTGAGGAATGGGAGAATTTTGGGCAATTGCAACAGTTCATCAAGAGGAGTTGCTGGTGAAATTTAGTTTTAAAAGGGCCAAGTTTGTCAGTGGCCAGGATATCATGGGGCAGGCTGTTCAACAGGTAGGAGGCCCAATATGGAAAGGCATGCTGCCCAAGGGTGGTTTACAGAAAGGAACAAGGTATGAGCCTTTTAATGTGCTCCTGGTAGTGCACAGAGGGGTGGGATTCAGAAAATGAAGGATCGAGGGGGAGACTAGCAGGACAAGACTTTCTTAGCTATTAACATGTATAGTATGTTAGCCAACCTTTAAAGTCCAACCAATGTGCTTGCTGGTAAAGGTCACAGGTGTGGGTGTCGATGGGCTCAAAGAACAAGCCAGCAAGCTTTGTTAAGAGAAACTTTGATCCTGTTGAGGACAGTGTCAGATGCAGAGCCATAGATTACTATGCCACAGTCTACAATGGAGAATACTGAGCTGGTGATAGCAAGATGGAGGGCTTCATTAATTAAGCATTTTTATACCTATACAAGAGGCTGATCCTAGTATTAACAGCTTTGCAGACTAAGTCAACATGGCCTTGAAAGGAAAGGGTGGTGTCAGGGTAACCCAAGGTATTTAAAGGTGTTGACCTGTTCTAATGGTTGGGGTGGTCATTAAGAATTGTGAGGGGCATTTTTGTGTTTGTTTTGTGCGTTTGCAAATAACATCAATTTTGTTTTTTATAGATTATGATAAGTTTGTGTTTAGTGAACCATGACTCTAACTCATAGAAATTAGCCTGATGAGAATGCTGTAGTATGCGGACAAGTCTGAGTGACAAGTATAAGCAGTCCTAGTGGGGTGTGAGGAAGTAAGCTGTTGGTTAACTAGGATCTGCAGCTTATATATGTTAGGTAGGAAAATGGGCAGACTGGGTGGGCCAAGCGGTCCTTATCTGCCGTCAAATTCTATGTATAGACAACAGTGTCATCAGCATAAAGTAATAGGCTATCAGAGCAGGTGAGAGGAGGGTATTTAGAAAGAGACTAAAGAGAAGAGGCCGAGAATGCGACCACTGTGGGACCCAGAGCAGAAAGGTAATGAGGAGGAGAGGGTGTTACCAATTTTACTTGCTGGGAGTGACCATTAAGATAATTCACAAACCAGGAGGTTGCTTCAGGAGAGGCTGATTGAATGGAGGGATGAGACCAGGAGGTCATGGTTAACTGTGTCAAATGCCTTTGACATGATTCCCCATTATTCTTCCTTCATTTTCTGTGATATTTGTCATAGAATCATTACTTTCTATACTTATCTTGGAAGGATTCAGCCTTTCCCCTATGGTCCCTTTATTAGAGGCTGCTGGTGTTATATCCTGAGCATCGGTTAAGGACATCCAGGAGGTAGTGGTGCACTATTAGTTTCTGTTTCCAAACTTATAGGATCAAATCTGTTTTTGTGGGTAATTGGAAGAATTCCACCCTATGTCCTTTTTCTTGCTACCTTATTACTCTGTTCTAGGTACCATTCTTCATCAGAGCTAGCTGTCAGTGTCTCCTCCCTTATTCTTTTCTTATTAGTAGGGTTAATTATGCTTTGTGTGTGACTGACAACCATATTTATAAATGGTAAATCTTTATTAGATTTTGATGGTAATGAGACATTATTGAGTTTGAGAATGGGTGGGTGTGTAACATTGGGTGGCATTTCCTGCTGTGATAACATCTTGTTTGTCCCAAGCTCAGTTCCTAAATGTTTAGGGCTACTTACATCAATTTCCCTTCTAATCTAGCTGCCATTTCTTTCTGGCTGGCTTCAATTGCCCTAGACTATCATTAAAAGGTTGATCTCTATTTCTAATTCACCATTATGTTTTACACTTTACATACAAGTCCTTTTTGGCAGTACTGTGGCCTTGACCATCATATACATCATACATTTAGGCATTTAACCCACACATCTCCCTCAATTGTCATGATTGTCTCAGCTATAGTCACAAACTGTGAGTTATAAACCAGTACTATACCTTAGTGAATTTAATGTTAGGTTGAGGACTGTAAACACTTAATCACAGATTAGGGCAATGGACAACAAATGGCTTACCCCTACATGGCAAGTGGACTGTATATTATTGCTTACACTCACTGCCTTCACTAGCCAAACCCACAAAACATGCATAGACATGTGTGTCTTTACATGCATCTTCATGTGTGATGCTGCATTTGCCCTGCTCACTGCAAGGCAAGATTTAAAGTAATGCCTGACACAGAAGTTCAATTCCGAGGTCAAATTAACAAACACCTTTCTGCCCCTTTTAAGGTTTAAAACAGCAAGCAACAACCACTCATATGTGATCCTGGCCAGTGTTTAGTAGTGTAAATGCCCAGAAATAAAAATAATGCTTTTAAAATGAGTTGTATTCCTAGGCTCAGAAACAGACTACATACTCCTTCTTTCTGCTTCCTGAGAAGCAGGACTCCATGAACTCAACAGAGCCTACACAGCAGTGACTGCTGTGGAGTCTTAGAAATAGAAATCGTACCCAAAAGCTTAGGGCAATCCCATATCTTCCTTTTGGCAACTAATGTAACATATTTGTTTAAAAAACCTAAGAAAATGAAAAATAAATTGTCTGTCTAACCTATCTACTTTTTGTGCATTGTTGGGAAAAAGGAGCATTGTTGGAAGGAGGAATCTGCCAGGCTAGGAGGCAGCTCCATTTTTAGAGACCCAGGGCTGGATTTTCAAAGGACTGAGAGAATCCAGGTCCTGCATAGGCTGAACAAATGGTACACAGGGCATGTGTCATTCTCCCATCTGGCAAAATGGATTTTAATTCCATTTGCCAATTGCTACAGATTAGACCACCTTTTCAGGTCTCACTTGTGACAATCCTGGATACCCTTACACTCGGCTTGAACCAAATATTTGGTACAAGCTACCTCTGATAGGTGAAGTATTATAACTTTGCCCAGTCTAAAATTGGGTGCAGTTATGGTAAAGTATTGGCTTAGCTGCTTGCCAAAAGGTTTGATGCAGGCTTGACATAAGCCGTGCATCACCCTTTGAAAAATTGGCCCCAGTGTTTTGTTTTGTGGGTTTTAAGCTAAAGCAGCAGAAATAGTTCAGCAGAGCTTCCATTTGCACAACAGAAGCCTTATAAAGGCTTTTTACATTTTTAGAAAGGTTTCTCCCAAGGGCTGAAATAAGAAGTGTGTGGAATATAACTCTGGTTTCAGTCCTACTATAGCAGAGCAATAGCAGCAGTGGCTATGGAGGGCAGGAGTGACTGATGTAGAGCCTTAAAAATAGAAATCTTACTCCACAAGCTTAAGGCAACCCAAAATCTTCCTTTTGGCAACTAATATATTTGTTTAAAAAACTAAGAAAATTAAAAAAGTCTTCTGCCCTCTCGATTCATGTGTGTTGTTAGTAGGAAACAGGAACATTGTGAGAAGGTGTAGGACTGCCAATAGCTAATGGTAGATTGAAACTACAAACTTGATAACTTTACTTGTGAGAAATATAAGATGAATACTGAGCTACATACAGAAATGGCACAAAGAAACCAAGACTGGATAAATTAGAAAATGATCTAGAGATAATGAACTAAAACACTAGGAAAAATAATCAAACTGAAAGTTCAGGAACTGATGGCCCTGGGAAATGAAACACAGGTATAGTTACAAATGAAGAGGTGAATTCTGAAGAAGACAATCAAGGAAAAAGAAAGAGAGCCGAGCTAATGATAATGACACAGGTTCCAATCCAGAATGGTGCACAGTAAGGGAAACAAAGGCAAAAGAGAAGTGCTGATGCACGCTCATTTCTTTGGACTCAGAAAAGAGAATTATGACCTTAAGACCTTAGGACAAAATAAAATAGTACAGACCATGGCAGAGATAAGAAACAAGGAAGATGGTTTTCAAAGCACAAAAACTATAGAAACCATTCTAGATGGGGACCTATCCTTAGATTCACTGTCACTGTCATATGAAGAAAGTAGAGAGCATACAAAAGTAGTATGTCTCCTGGGGCAAATGTAAAACATGTGAAGGATAGATTAAACAAATTGATCAAAGCATGCAATCAATGACCCCCCACACACACACACACGCACACACACACACACACACACACACACACAAACACAAGAACACACTGGTCTTATATGTGGAGACCAATGACATTCACAAATCAAATGAACAAAGGATACAAAATAAATTCAGAGAACTGGGCAAACCAAGTAAGAAACATAACTGCACTTCAGTATTCTCAGTAATTTTACCCAAACAGTACATAGGTCTGTGTGGGATATTAACAACAAAGTAAGAAGCATAAATCACTGTATGAGTGTATGGCCAGCAAAGGAACCATTTAAATTAATCAAACAATGGGATAATTCAACAGTAGGAGGATTACCTTTTCAAAGATGGACTACATTTAACCATGAAAGGGCATCCATACTGAGAAGAAGAATTAAGGCAGCAGTTTGTTTCAGGTTAAACTGATTAATGGGGAGGGAAATCAATAGTAAACAAAAACACTGCTATGCAAGAGGCCATGCAAGCAGAGTGGTAGCAAATAGTTAGTAATATGAATAGAAAACACAACATTAGGACTCTCAAAGCACTCTAGTTCAATGCTAGGTCACTAAACAGCAAGATGGATGAATTTAAAGCTATAGCAAGAGAAGGAACTATGATTGGATCTTAATAACAGAAACATGGTGGGATTTACAGCAAAATCCATGGACAACATGTAATGGGGCATAATCTAAATAAAATGAACAGACTTCATGGAAAAGGAGGAGGAGTTGCACTTTATGTTAAGAACAGTCTAAGAAGTATACCGTTAAAAATACCAATACTGAAAGACAACAACCCCTAGAAACCATATAGGTTGAGATTATGGAATAAATGGAAGTCAACAATACTGGGCACATGTAGCAGACCACCACACAGTGATGATGAGCACAGGAAAGAATTATTAGGTGGACCGCCCAGTGGCACTGAGGGTTGAGGTGCTGGATGCCACACCTTGCGCTACACTGACAACCTGGGTTGGGGAATGGGCCCAGGTTGCTGGGGGTTGGCAGGGAGGGAGAGATTGAGCATCCAGAGGATGGCTGTCCTCTCCCAGCAGGTAGGATTGGGGTTCCCTTGGCGCAGTGGTGTCTCCTGGTGGTGACCGGGTGTATTGTCTGACCAGGTACACTAGGGGAGGAGTGCGGTGGTTGCCTATGGCCTTCCATGCTTGTGTCATTGCATGTCCGGCTCCTGGGGGGCTAACTATAAGGAAAAATCCTCTCCTGGCAGCAGAATGATGGGACCGACCAACGACCTGATCAGTGGGCCAAACATAGCCCGCAGTCAGGACGAGGGCTTAGGGTGATGCGTCTCCTCTCCCAGTCCCCCTCGCTGGGGAGGCCCCACCGTGGGGGTCAAGCCATGGTCCTCCTCACTTCAGTGGTCATGGGAGGCTGGCTCCTCCTGGATCAGTTGAGCATCAGCGTACATCACCTGATAGGGTAAATTCACCCCAAGCTGCATAGGAAGTGTATAAAGAAAGTTGACAAAAAAAAAAGAATTATTAGGTGAAATCCAAGACCTTTATGAAGGAATAAAAACATCCAGAGTTGGATTTTCAGGCTATCCCTGGACTAAGTTCCCTCTGCAATGACTTCTGCAGAGTTCCATATATTTGGCTGGTGCAGCTGCAGGGATGTTACACCACATCACCAGGTCCCACCAGTATAACTTTTCCCCACAGCTGCACTGAAAAATTGTCATAAGCTGCTGTAAATTGATGTGCCAGTCATAAACTGGCTCCCTCTATGAAAATACTGCAGCTGGGGACACACTGTGGCTCTACAAGTGGAGACCCAATTGCACCAGGTTTTCCTGCAGCTGTGGGACTGAGAGGATTTGAAATCAAGCCCCTGATTCTGGGAGACTTTTATTTCAGTAATATAAATTGGAATGCTATGATCACAAATTGTAATGCTGACACTTACATAACAGATATAAATGAATTCAAACTTGCTCAGATGGTGTATAAACCAACAAGAGGCTAAAAATCTTGGACTTGGTAATTGCCAATGTAGGAGTCACAGAGCAAATGTGTACTGCAAGAACCTTTTGGAATAAGTGACCATGCTATGATAGATATAACCCTTGACTACAGAATTAAATCAATCATTAACTAAACATTACTGCTTAATTATAACAAAGCTAATTATGATGAAATGACAAAACATGTAAAGTTGGAACTGGAACTGAGATTTCACAAATAAAACTGCCAATGAAAAATGGAAATCTTTCAGAAAAAAATTCTCCTACTGGAAAAAAGTTTGGGTACCATCCAGGAATAAATACAATAAGCAGGGATTATGGCAGAAATGGATGAACACAACCATAAAGAGATTATTACTTAGGCAAAAATGAAAATATTCCATAAGGAAGAGTAAAAGCAGGTCTGAGAAACACCTAGCTGCTAACTCAAAGAATGTCTAAGAATTTCATGGATATATCAACTCATTAAAAGGATATGCCCAAAATGTTAGACCATTAAGTCATAATAGTGTAACTTTAGTCAGTGGCAAAGAAATGACAATTGCATTGAACTCCTACTGAGGGTCAACATTTAGTAAAGGTACAACACTAGGATCTATATCAATGAACAACAGCACAAAGTACCCAATAGGAAAAATGTATCTCTAGAACATAGAGTACTGGAAGAACTGAAGAAACCTAATCCACACAAATTCCAGAGAGAAATTGCATGAGCCAAAATTTGTTTAAAAAAACTTGAAAACATGTATCTACAAACTTATCTGTGACATCTTTATTCATTCTTATAATACAGGAGAAGTGCCAAATTACTGGAGGAACACAGTTGTTATCACCATATGCACAAAAGGAGCAGAAAATTAACTTCCAACTATAAGCCTACTACTATGACCCCAGTCTGGGAAAAATGATGGAGACATTCTTAAAAGAATATGTAACAGATACAAAAACTCCATTAGGGCTTATAGTGTAGACTGTGACAATGGCGGCCACAACTGAGCGCTTCAAAAGGGCAACTCGATTGCAGCACCTGTCCACAGGGCTACTGGGTAGAGGAGGTGACCAGATGGGGCTACAAATATAGCAACAGAATGTCACTATATGTACATACGCATGGGGGAGTGAGTATGCCGAATGATGGGTGGAAGGGGATGGAGAGTTTGTGAGGTGTAGTGTATATTGGCGGGTTGCCAAGCTGGCCATGTGGCATGGTGGGTGGGTGGGTGGCAGGCTAGGATTGTGAGGGTGCTGAGTTCGGTTCCAGGAGCATGTTCATTTTGTTGCACCCAGCCATTTTTTCTGGATTTGCACCCCATATGCATCCCCCCAAGTTGAGAATCCTTTAGCAGGGAGGTTTGTGGGTGATGCCCCCATGGGGGGCCAGGCACAGCCTCTACATTAAAAAAAAGTCCCTTGGTGCCTCTTTTTGCTGTGCGCTGGGGAGCATACATTGCTGAAACTGATTTTCAGTGAAGTACACTCACCCTAACTGCAGTTGCCTTTCTGCAATCACTGTCATCACATGGAACTGCTTATAGATCACACACAATATGGGTTCACCAAAGATATATTGTAAATTACCAACCTAATAACTTTCTACACACTATCAGTGAGCTACTGAATGTTAATATACCATATGACATTGTATACCTTGACTAAAGTAAGGCAAATTATAAAGTACCTCATGACAAGTTAATAGAACAAACTCTGGCCAGAGCCAATAAGGTTGAAGGTGGGGAATTTGGGGTAAAAATATGGAAAATTTGTGTTTTAATATGTTTACACCAAATTTGCAACATAGCCTTTTAAGACCCTGCCTCATGCAGAGGGGCAGAGGAAATATTCAACTCCTGGTCTAAAGGTGATTTTGACAGGACTGTGAAATCAGTTTTCAAGACACATAAACACATTTTGGGCAGGAGTTGAAAATGACAGCTGTCACATTCATGAGGTGCTGTAAAGGAAAGGGAAAGGGAACATTGTTTAACCAGGAGTAGCACACTGCTGAAGCTTGTTTCCAGATGCAAACTGGGAACACAAGGAAATTAAGTGACTTGCTCAGATCACACAGTATGCATCTAGACAGCTGTGGGATTCAAACCCAGGTCTCCAGATCTGCAGCTCAGAGTCTTAACCCACTGCACTATACTGCCTCCTAAAGAAATGGCTGTGTTGTAATTTTGGGGTAAACATATTGAAAATTACCAATGTGATGAGGCTGTATTCTCAAAATTCAATGTTGGCTCATAACTGTAATTTTTCAATATGTTTAAACCACATTTTCAACATTGCCTTCTTATGATCCCACCTCACAAATAAAGGCAGAGAAAATGTTCAACTCATGGCCTAAAGGTGATTTTGTGCAAGGACTGCAAAATCAACTTTCAAGATGCAAAACACATTTTGGGAAGGAGTTGAAAATGACAGTTGTCACATTCATGAGGTGCTGTAAAGAAATGGCTGTGTTGCAAACTCAGGGTAAAAATATTGAAAATTAACAAAGTTTCTGAGGCTGCGTGCTAAAAATTCAACATAGGCCCATAACTTTATTGTTTTTTAAAATACTTTTACATCCAAATTTTTACCATAATCTTGTTATGATCCCCATGAATAAATGCAGAGAAAATGTTGGATCCTGGCTGTAAGGTGATTTCATGCAGGGACCGCAAAATCACCTTCGAGATCTAAAAACCCATTTTGGCCAGGATTTGAAAAATGACACCTGTCACACTCATGAGGAGCTGTAAAGATATGGCTATGTTGTGAATTTGGGGTAAAACTATTGAAAAATACAAGTTATGAGCCTGCATTCACAAAATTCAATGTAGGCTCATATTTGTTTTTTAATATTTTACACCAGATTTTTAACATAGCATTCTTATGACCCCACCTCATGAATGAGGGCAGATACAATGTTTAATTCCTGCCTAAAAGCTGATTTCAGGCAGGGACCAAAAAAATCACCTTTCAGGACAGATCTGTCTAATGACAGTGCCATGGTTCATGAAATGGGGTCCCAAAGAAGGCATGTTGAAAATGTGAGGCCAAAATATGCAAAATGGCCAAGTTATGGCACTAAGTTCAAAACGCATTGAAATATATTGAACCACATACCTGTTTTCTCAGTTCCTGAAGGGAGCTTTGAAGCTTTGAAGAGTGAAACTATGTCTATGGTCCACAGAGGATTATGGTGCTGGACCTCCCAGTGGTAAGTAAGGGCTTGGGGGTGTGGGGTGGTGGATGCTGAGTGGAAGAGTTGGGTGGGGGTAAATAATGGCTGCAAAATACATCAATGGACAGTTTTCTTTTTCAGGTAGAAGAGAAAAAAACAAGGATTCTTATTCATGTCACTGGGAGACTAGGACCCCCAGTGTCAGTGTTATGCTTCTTGGGAGGAGTGTTGGATGATGGGTGCTGAGAGGGCGGGTCAGGTGGGAAAATAAAAATAAAAAAAAAAAGTAGAGAGGCACACGATTGTCGACACTGGGGACTGGGCACCCCAGTGTCACTATTATGTTTCTGGGGAGGGTACTGAAAGGAGGGTCTGGTGGGGGATAGCTTTAATTGTAAAGAAAAAGCAAATGGAGGTCATGGCAGAACATGGCACAGTCCTCCATTTCCAAAATAGCTGACAAGCTCTTTTGTGCATGTGCAGTAGAGTGCAGGGGCCATATTGGATACAGCAGGGTGTGCAATGTTCTTCCGTGACTGGCATTTTTTAATTACAGATATCCCCCACCTGACCCTCCTGTCAGCACCCACTCACCCCAGACCCAGAAACATAAGAGTGACACTGGGGTGCTTGATCCCCAGTGTCCTGATTAGGATAGTCCAATGTTTTTCTAGTAAAAATAGTACAGTGTGATCTAAGTGCTCCACAGACACAGAGGTGACTGTGGTGGAACTCCAACATCTTGTTCAGTCACAAACAATGCAAGGAATGCAGAGTTCTTTTTGAAAGCAATAGGTCTGCAGGGCTCCGCCCACTGCAGCCCTTAAAATTGAGCAAAATGGATTTTGATTTAAGATTAGTAAAATTGGTTCAAAACTGGCTAAATGATAGATATCAAAGAGTTAGAATAGATTAGACAGATCTCAGATGAAGTGAAGGTATATAGCGGGATACCTCAGGGAGTAGTACTAGGACCAGTATAATTTACAATATACATAGGATATAAGCATATAGATCTAGAGATTAATGTCTTGAAGTTTGCAGATGATTCTAAATTAGGGGACCAGACTTAACAGAAACAGATACCGTAATGTTGTAGTGAGACATGAACAAGATTTATGCCTGGGCAAACAGTTGGGGCTTGAACTTCAATGAGAACAATTGTGTGGTTATGCGCATGTGCAAAAACAATGCACAAAAAACAGAGTACCTTTAGGAAATACTAAACTCAATACTGTGGATGAACAAAAAGGATCTAGGTGTGCTAATATAGTTCAACCTAACTTTCTCAAATAATAACAAAGTTAACACAACTAAATCACTGCACATCCTGGAAACATTAAAAGATTTTCACAGTAGGCACCAAGACATTATTATGCCCATGTAAAGGTCATTGGCAGGACCGTATATTGACTATTATTCCCAGTTCTGGTCACCATCTCCTAAGAAGGACATAACCAGTCTGGAAAAGTACAGAGACGATTTACTAAATGTATAGATGGTTTATGAACATTAACATACAAATCTAGATTAGAGGTGCAGGGGCTGCACAGTCTAGAGAAAATCAGAGATGTAGGGTGAGAGTAAATCTCATATTAATATATAACTATAATTAATGCCAACTACTTGTGTGAACAAATGGGACTGATACAGCAAGAACATAAATATAACACAAGTGGTCATAGCAGGCAACTGCAGGGAAGATCCTATAAAACAAACACCAAGGAATCATAGTATACCAGAAGGTGATTAAATACTGGAACCAGTTACTAGAATACATATTGTCATGGCAACAATTATAGATAGTTTTAAAAGAAAATTAGTCATCTATATGAAGAAATGGGCTACATTCACCACTGCATAATGGGGAACAGGTTTAAAGAACCATTTCAGGTCTGCTCTTGTTTCTTACATTCTTTAGTATCCTCAGTATCCTTAGTATATCGTTCTATTTTATGATAATGTCTGGCCAGCTGACCTGTTGACACAGCAGTAGTGCTACCACTCATGATGCCAGTGACCCAGATTTGGGAACAAGCCTGGGTTGTTGGGGGCCAGCCGGGGATGGGAGTGCGGCATCTCACTGCAGCACTGCCACCTGCAGGCTTGTGTGTGGTAGGGCATGTGGAGACACAGGAGGGAGGGATGCATCATGCATATTGCATGAGCATGCTGATGCATGCTCAAGCCAGGACAATGTTCCAATGCCAGTGTCCCTGTGTGGAGGGCTACATGGCAACAAGTGAGGACAAAGAAAGGTGGAAAACACCCTGACCAGTCAGATTATTACTGACCCTCTGCAGGCCCTTCACCAGTGACCAACCCATCTCTCGGCATGTGGCTCTGTTAATTAGTTGGTCAAGGGACTCTCATCACCTACCCATGGAGGGCAAGCCACAGGGGACCCAGGAGAGATAAGCCCAGGGAGAAGCTGGGTGATGGGCCTGAAGATTGGTGGGAAGGAGGGCCAGTCAACAGGCAGGAGGAAAAGTGTCAATAAAAAATTAAAAACAACAACTTCTGGCTATCATGATACAGAACTGTAGTTATAATGCTCCCTCAGCTATTATATTAGTATATGGTGAGAATCAGGGCTGAAAGTGGCTTTACAACAGAACATTAAAACTGGGTACTATTTTTAATTTTGTACCTGTATGCACCACACCATATTGGTTGATGGCAATCCTCCATGAGGTCCTAAACACTCAGGCAGATAGGCAGATGTACATAAATATGATGGGATGGACCTGGTCCATTATTGGATATTTCACCAGTATTCTTTCACTGCAGCATGAATAGTGCTGTACATACTCTGTACTGTATACCTAGTATGGCATGAGCACATGAAGTGCTATTATTACTTGCTCAGATGGGAAACTATGGCCACAGTATGGGACCCTTAGACTAGAGGACTGGCAGCCATGAACCCAAACCTGGACATTGTTTTACAATTTTTTGGGATTGTATTTATTTTATTCTGTATACAGTATTTACATCTGATGTTGCTGTTATATTAAGTATTCTTTGCAAAAACATTGTTGGTGCATCAGTTAGGGTAACAATGCTAGAAAAGTTGGAAATGTGACATTAGGTTTTGCAGGCCTAACTCCCCAACCTTACCACCCAAGCAGCAAAAGGAACAAACTTTAGGGTTTGGGGTCTCAGAGTCTTGATGAATCAGTGTTGGAGTTTTTCTTGGTGTAGTCAACCCTAATGCTCACCCCATTCACTGAACAAACAATGTCACACATGCTCTCATTTCTTCATGCAAGGCCCATGTAGGTCCTGTGTGAAAGAAAGCTATAACAGATTGTGTTGGCAACATGTGGTGAGACGTACTTCTCTAGCTTTGAAGACTGTATCACTGTGATGCACAGGCGTGAGCTGAATCCATGCTTTGAACAGAAGGCTACAGGCTGGGGGAGGGGCATTAGGGTTGACAACCCCAAGGAAGACCCCATCAATGATTCACCAAGATTCTGGAGACACAAAACCCTAATGTTTGTTCTTTGTCTGCTTGGGTGTAGGGGTGGGGATTTAGGTCCAGAAACCTAATGCCACATTTCCCTACTTTGTAGCATCAAGTTACTCTAACTGGTGCATTAACAAAGTTTTTGAAAACAATTGTTTCTTTTTGAGATAGAGGAATCATATGTTCCTTGACATAGACACACAGGACCATCTGGGCTGTACACCAAGGAATATTCTGTCCGCCTATGGAAGTGTGGGTCCTGCTGACCCTGCCCTTCTGTGCAGCGTCAGATGTCAAAAGTTACCAAACTTATAAACATGCATAGAAAAACATCAATGTACCTTCATAACTGTGCTGTTTTTTTTTAATATGATCTCAAAGTTGTAACATTGCCTTGATACAAATCTACCTCATGAACCCAGTAGGTAAAAATTTTCAAATTTCAACTGAAAGCGTCTTTCCACACAGGTGCAAAATGCATTTAGGCCAAGTTTTGAAAAATGACAGTTATCACATTCATGAGGTAATGTGAAAAAAATGGCTATATTGAAAATTTAGAGTCAAAATAGTGAAAATTATCAAAGTTATTTGTGTGCATTGCACAAATTCAATTTACCTCATAACTTTGCCATTCTTAAATCTTTGACCCCAAATTTTCAACATTTCCTTCTTATGACCCCATCTCATGAACAAGGTCAGTGAATTTTTTCAAGTCCTGCCTTAAAGGTGATTTTGCCAAGTCATTGTGAAAATGCCTTTTGGGCCTGATTTGCATAATTCCACTGTCTCTGGTCATGAAGTGGTGTCCCACAAAGATAACGTTGACAATGGGTGAAAAAAATGCAAAATTGCAAAGTTATTACTCAAAGTTGAAAACCCTACTGAAATACATTGAACCTCATTTATTTATTTATTTATTTATTTATTTATTTATGAGTTTAACCAGGCAGGCATACTGAGTGGAGAACCATCGTTTCCAGATGCGGCCAGGGGGATGGGGAGGACATAAATGAATAACATACATACATGTTACATGATGCAGATAGTACATGATACAGAATTACACTAAAGAGTGCTAGGACAAGCATACATTACATTTAATACATACACCGTGTTTACAATACGTAGCTTATTAGGTATTTTCATCACATACAAGGTAAACAACCTCGAGACAGGCACAAGTTAGATTGTGAGCTCTAATTAAGCAGTGCTTTTATGAATTACCAGGTGGAGGTAACTAAAGGTCAGATGGCTTAAGCTTGTGTCGGTTGGGAGCAAGTGCATGTCATGAGGAAGTGTACAAGGAGGTGTGGGCTGAGGAGGATATGGTTTGTGGGTGGCAGATATTAGCAGACAGGTCATTCCAGAGTTTTGCAATCAATATTTGAAAGCCGATTGGCCCATTGAGGTGCGATGAGTGGGACTTGGAAGAGCCTGGAGTCCGAGTGTCTTAGTGAGTAAGCGGAGGGGAGGTTGAGCCATTAGGTGGAGCCAGGAGCTGTATAGGTTGCAGTGATGTGTCAGTTTTGGGCACTCCAGGATGAAATGGCAGAAAGAGTGGAACAGTGTGGCCAGGCTGGCCAGGTTTGACGGAGAGGCGGCACCATAGACCACGTCCCCGTAATCAATCATCAGGAGTATCATCTTTGGACAAGTTCCCACCAGACTGGGGTGGACATACAGCCTTTGTTACGATATAGGGCACCCAGTTTGGGTGTAACTTCTTATGTAGTGATTCCAGCGATGTGTGGGCGATGAAAGGTATTGGTCGAGCCAGACACCCAGATATCGGAAGGAGGTGCAGGACAGGGAGATTCATCCAGGGTTAGGAATGAGGGGTGAGAAGCTAGGCGAGAAAGCCATGGCTGTGAACCAAAGGTTAGTGAGACTGTTTTTTATTGTTTAGGAATAGTTGGTTGGTTCAGAGCCAGTGTTGTACAGCATTGAAGTCCTGCTGTAGTAGGTAGTGCACTGCTTCAGTGGAAGGGCCAGTGGTGTATAGCATGGTATTGTCTGCATACATTTGAATAGATGAGTGAGAGCAGGCCAGCTGGAGGTCATTTAGTAATACTGAGAATAGAATTGGGCCAAAGACTGATTCTTGGGGACTCCATTGTGATAGGGAGGGTAGATATATGGGGCCAATTTTCTCCGCTTGGTGTCTACCACTCAGATATGCCTGAAACCAGTTAGTGGCATGGTTAGAGGGCCGGCAGCACTTAGTTTGTCTAGTAGCATTGTGTGGGAGATGTTGTCAATAGCCTTGGCCAGGTCTATGAATATGGCTGAGGAGATATGGCCTTTGTCCATTCCTGAGAGAATATCATTGGTGATTCTTAGTAGGGAGGTGATGGTAGAATGTGACTTACAGAACCCAGACTGGTAAGGGTGAAAAGGAGGAAGTGTCTAGGTACTGGAAAGTTGAGCAAGGGCAAATTGTTCTTGTATTTTGACCAGAATTGAAGTAGGGAGATGGGGAGAATTCCCTTTGAGGAGGGTCACCCCCTTAGGCAGGGATGATGGTTGCCTGCTTCATGCGGTTGGGATTGTGGCCATTGAGAAGAGCTTGAGCAAGACAGCTAACGGAGTGGCCATGGGGTCATAGATGTAGTAATCTGGCATCCAAGCCAGAGGGGCATTTGTCCTTGTTAGGGTTTGGGGCTCTTAGTGCTTGAAACACTTCAGCTGGGGAAACAGGTTGGAAAGAGAATCTGTTGAGAGATGTGGAATTCTGGGGTTTTGGTGAGGTAGATGGCTTGTGTGGGACATGCGGAGACTATGTGTATGAGAGAGGCTGCCTGCTGGTGAAGAAGGTATTGAATGCAGTGGCTACTTCGCCAGGGTCAGTGACGGCCAAGCCAAGGATTGATAGTGACGGGGTTGGTGGTTTTACAGGAGTGGAGAGGAGGGATTTGATGGTTTTCCAAAAGTTGGTCGGGTGGTTAAGATTTGAGCTCAGTGCCAACGTGAAGTAGTTCTGTTTGGCTAGTTGTATCGATTTAGTGCAGGAGTTACAGAGGGATCAATAATTTTGTAGGGATTCATGTGAGTTTGTTAATTTGTGTTTTTAAAGCCAGGTCCCTGGTGTGGTATTGGCTGATGATATCGGTGGAGACCCGGGAAGGTGGGATCCCCTAACTCTAGTGCTTCTTAGCAGGGCATGATAGTCCCATACCTCTAGGAAGCTATTTTGAAGTTTCTAGTGCAACGTCAATGGATGGGGCCTGTGGAATGAAGGACCAGTCAACCAGAGCCAGGTCAAACAGGATTGATGGTAAAGATAGTGATTTGAAAGATCTGGCTAGAAGTGTCCTGGGGGTTAGGGGTTAGGGGTTTGTGCACTTTTCTGACCAGATATATCATGTGGTGATCACTTAGGGAGTTGGGGAGCAGGCCTGTGCCAATTGTCCTGTGTGGGTGTGAAGTCAGTGCCAAGTCCAGGAGGGAGTGGTTAAGCATTTTAGGTTTAGCCTGGTAGGTTGGGAGATTTGTTGTGAGATGTTCAAGGTGTTAACTTTGGAGCAGAGTTTGGCACAGTCTTGGCTAGCCAGTTGAAATTGAAGTCCCCGAGACATAGGGCTCCCCTGCTGCAGCAGTGGAATTTAATTTGGCCAGATGGTCTAGGACACTGGGCATGGGGTGCTAGGGGCAGTGGGATCCTGCTATAAACACAGGTGTGGAGTATGGGGTGCCAGTTTTACAGTTAAGGACTCAATTTGTGGAGTGGGTGCAGGGATGTGGACCTGTGTGAACTGAAGCTTGGCAGTAATATACATGGCAATGCCTCCCCCTTTTCTTTCCTTCATGGTATTTCCTGATTAACGAGTATCCCGTATGGCTACAGTAGAGTCTGAATGGTGTGGTTTTAGCCAGGTCTCGGATAGTATAAGGATATCTGGACGGTTATAGGGCAGAGAGTTGCAATTCTGGGACTTTATTAAGGATACACATATGTTGAGGTGCTGTATTTTCAGGCCCTTAGGAGAGCCAGGGAGGCAGAGTTTGGGAGGCGTAGGGCCAGGGTTAGGTTCAATAACCCCAGCTAGTATAAGAAGCAAAACTGTAAGGCGATGAGATTTTGTACCAAGCAGGACTGGTTTTCCGATAGCAGTCTAGTGGGCCAGGTGTTGGTGTGTTGAAGTCAGCTGTAAGGCTTCTCAGGACAGATAGTCCGGGGCAAAGAGGGGGGAATGGAGGCTCCAAGTTCCCAATTAAGAGAGGGGCCTGTAGGAGTTTGTTGTGGAAGGGTGGTTGAGTGCAAAGGTGTGGAGACATGATGGTGAAGTGTTGAGGTAAAAATGGTTGCCTTAGAGGGCGAGATGCTGGGGAGGAAGGCTATGGGAATGGCAAGAAAAATCAGTGAGAGGACCAGGAGAGTCATTTCCTTATATGTAGCAGGCAGCAGGGCTGGTTGTAGTGGCCACTAGTGGTGGTAGCAGATAACCTGCTAATGGAAGAGTGAGCTGATTGGTTCCAACGCCTTGGCAGTCACGTGTTACTGCTATAAATCTAGGAGCTGACCAAGGGTGGTGGTGGGGGCTGTGGTGAGCCGGGCGCAGCACCAGTGGGGCCTAAACACAAGCCGTATGCTCAGGCAGGCTCTGCAGACAGAGCGCAGTCCTTGCATCTTCTTTCCTTCGAAGCTTGGGGGGTCTCAGTGTCAGTCAGTAGTCTGGGAAGGCAGACTGACCCACGCGACCATTGCAGTCCTCACTGGGAGGGCAGGTGACTCGGCCCTGAAGGCCACCAGCTGTGGAAGAAGGAGAGCAGAGATATTTATTGTCTGCTGGGGAGGCGGCAAACAGGTAAGCACAAAATGGAGTTTTACAGGGCTGGCTATCTTAATGTCATTTCAGTAAATCTTTCTAAAACAGTCTGCACGATGTAGTAAATGCAGGGGTATCTCTTTGGCAAGCAGAACTCCTTTTAAATCGGTTTGCACAATAGGTGATTACAAGGGCTAAGCTTTCTTAAAGCAGGTTTCAGTAATTCTAGCTAAACAGATGCATGATGTAGAAATTACAGGAAATAATTAAGGCAACATCAATATTGTTACTAAAGCAGTCTGCTCGATGGGATAACCTGGCAGTAAAAACTATCAGTAAAGCTGGGGCCAACTTAAAGGCAGCAGAGTTTAACTACGCAGCACTAACAGTTCCTTTTTTCAAATTTGGTGCCAAAGAGCAGCGTAGCACAAATGCACGCCGTATGCTCAGGCAGGCTCTGCAGACAGAGCTGGGTCCTGTACCTTCTTTCCTTCAGCTCGGGGAGTCTCAGTGTCGGTCGGTAGTCTGGGAGGGCAGACCCTCACGACCCTTGCAGTCCTCACTTGAGGGCAGGTGACTCCGGCCCCTCATGGCCACCCAATTGTGGAAGAAGGAGAGAGCGGAGATATTTATTGTCTGCTGGGGAGGCGGGAAACAGGTAAGCACAAAATGGAGTTTTACAGGGCTGGCTATCTGAATGTTGTTTCAGTAAATCTTTCTAAAACAGTCTGCATGATGTAGTAAATGCAGGGATATCTCTTTGCAAGCAGCACTCTGTTTAAATTGGTTTGCAGAATAGGAGATTACAAGGGCTAAGCTTTCTTAAAGCAGGTTTCAGTAATTCTTGCTAAACAGACACATGATGTAGAAATTACAGGAAATAATTAAGGCAACATCAATATTGTTACTAAAGCAGTCTGTTCGATGGGGAAAAACTGGCAGCAAAACTATCAGTAAAGCAATGAACTAAAGGCATGGAGTTTAACTATGCAGTACTAACAGTTTGTTTTTCAAATTTGACGCCAAGAACAGCGCAGCACAAACACACGCCAGATGCTCAGGCAGGCTCTTCAGACAGAGCACAGTCCCTTACCTTCTTTCCTTCAGCTCGGTGGGGGTCTCAGTGTTAGTCGGTAGTCTGGGAGGCAGGCTGACCTCACAACCCTTGTAGTCCTCACAGGGAGGGCAGGCGACCTGAGCCTCACGGCCACCAGCTTCTTTTCCTTCACCTCGGGGGTGTCTCATTGTTGGTCGGTAGTCTGGGGAGGCAGGCTGACCCTCGCAGCCCTTGCAGTCCTCACTGGGAGGCAGGCAACTCTGGGCCCTCACGGCCACCAGCTTCTTTCCTTCGGCTCAGGGGAGGGGTCTCAGTGTCAGGCGGTAGTCTGGGAGGGCAGGCTGACCCTCACGACCCTTGCAGTCCTCACTGGGAGGGCAGGTGACTCCAAGCCCTCACGGCCATCAGCTTCTTTCCTTCGGCTCGGGGGATCTTGGTGTCGTTGGTAGTCTGGGGAGGGCAGGCTGACCTCGCGACCCTTGCTGTCCTCACTGGGAGGGCAGGCGACTCCAGGCCCTCACGCCACCAGCTTCTTTCCTTTGGCTTGGGGGTCTCAGTGTCGGTCAGTAGTCTGGGTAGGGCAGGCTGACCCTCACGACCCTTGCAGTCCTCACTGGAGGGCAGACTTGACTCTGGGCCCTCACGGCCACCACCACTTACTTTACTTTCTCATATTGCAGTCACTGGTTCCAGTAGCAAGACCTGTCTTCAACTAGAGAGTGGATTTCTTCCTTGGGACCTGTTCAAGTGAATGAGGTGTGGGGAGGTGTACTGAGGTGTGGTAGTGACTGCTGGTGGGAGATTGGAATGCAGGGTCAGATCAGCAAGGACTGGTGTCTTTTTACAGGTTTAATGGGGAAAAACATTGAGGGACTGTTTTCTTTTTAAAGGTCAGATTTGTAAAAGTAATAGGGGACCAGTGATTGGAGGGTAGGGGTGCCCTCAGACAGCAGGAAAACATTACATAAATACAGATATGGCAATCAGTGGGTGGGGTGCCACTAGACACCAGGGAGTAATTACAGAAATAAGGGAATGGCAATCGGAGGGTAGGGGTGCCACTAGACACCAGGGAAACATTACAGAAATATGGGTCCATAGCAGATGAAGGGGTGCCACTAGACACCAATGAAACATTACAGAAATATGGGGATGGCGATTAGATGGTGGGGGAATCCACTAGACACTAGGGAAACATTACAGAAATATAAGGATGGCCATCATAGGGTGAGGGGCCACTAGACACTGGGAAAACATTATATAAATATTGGGCTGGCAATCAGATGGTGGTGGTGCCAGTAGACACCAGGGAAACATTAAATAAATATGTGGCCAGTGATTGGAGTGTGAGAGGTACCACTAGACACCATGGAGACATTATACAAATACAGGGATTGCAAATTGCAGGGGGCACCACTAGACATCAGGAAACATTTAACAAATATGGCGATGGTGGTCAAACAGTGGAGGTGCCACTAGACACCAGGGAAACATGAAATAAATCAGGGGTGGTGATCAGAGGGTGGGGGAATGCTACCAGACACCAGGAAACATTAAATAAATATGGGACCAGCAGTCAGAAACTGATAGGTGCCACTGTACACCAAGGAAATCATGCCTCATTGTTCTCAGTGTGGCCTACAGCACCATTTCCAGCTGCGATTGCAGAACTGAAGAAAATACCATGGCTCTCATAATGAGAATGCAGGCAAACAGCTCCTGTCACTAAGCTTGATTTGTGGTGCCCAGAAAAGGTAATTTTGACAACCTTTAAAATAACAAACACGAGAATCTAATTAAACAGGTTCCATTTAGTTAAGTTCAGGTGTCTGCTTTTCTAAAAAGTCAATTTTATGTATTTTCAGTATCACATTTGCACAGTGATGGGAAAACAGCGAAGACCATTGCAGCGACAAAACTGACAGTTCACTGTGATGGTCTGCTGGTATCCTGACGCTGCTGTCTTTGGGTAGTTTGCCTCCCCTGAACCAGCTCTGACTCAGAGTTTGTCATCTATAGTGTGGGGTGAAGCCCCTGCAAAAACACTTTTGTACAGTGATGGCACAATACTAATTGTCAGCACTGTGCAATTGCTGTAATGACAGTTGGCAAATTCCCTGTCGCTGTAGGCAACATGGATCCTGTATTTCAATATTTGTAAGTTTAAAACATAAAATTTAAATGGTGGCCATCTTGAATGGTTAATTTCACACAATCGGTATTTTTCCCTTACGACAAGTAAATAATGCTGATAAGCACTCCCATTATGTTTTATTTTAACCTTTTGTGATACGCTTTGTACCAGTCAAACTTGAATGTTAACTCAGAAATCATTATAACTGTAAAATGGTATAGTTTTTCACCAAACCTCAAAAGGTACACCCTTGGCACAGGCCCCTTCAAACCTAAAAATTTAATGACTAAATTCCATATCATCTAGCCTGTAGGTGACAGCAAAAAACACAGTGGTAAGTTTTTTTTTTGTTTGTGTTTTTTGGTGCTTTATAGCTCAAAAATACACAAATGCCACAACAAAACCTGTCATGTCTTGAGATTCTGAGAGCCTTACCACACATGCCAAATTCTGGGTTATTTCATCAAACAATGCTAAAGTCATTAAGGTGCAAAACTGGGGTTTAAAATTTAACAGCTGACTCAGCCACACACTTATAATTTGTCCAACTAAAGCAGCTATTTTGATTTGATTGTGTCTAAAGTCTGTTTCTTTAAAGTACCATTAAAATGAGTGTGAGAGATACTTTCTGCAATCTGTTTACAGTTATTTCTCAATCCATATACATGAACAGTATTATCACAGTACTTGCCCTGATCTTAACACATTCTAGGCTGAACCAGTCCTACATTATTGGCATATAGGCCCAGAAATTCAAACTGCGCCAGGCTGTGGTGCAAGCTTGGGCACAGCTGAACTTGGCTGCACAGGGATGTGGACAGGTAATATTCAACGGAGCTGTGCCATGGCTCAGCAGCATTGAATATCGCACCCTGGCCACCCCCAGTGTGCATGGCGCAGTGGCACTGCGCCAGCAAGTGGCCAGAGTGGAGCATGGAATGCGCTTATCGCAAGTTCCATTGTGCCATGCACAGCAACGGTGATATTCAAAAGTTGACATGCAAATGGGGCCATAATGTATGCAAGGCACACATGGGGCCATCGATGTCATTATGGTCTCCATTTGCATGCAGGTATGCCGATCCCCAACGACTTGCACATGAAAGCCTTGCCAGGCAGCAGCCATTGGGGACCGACGCCCCTTGCAGCCTCAATCAGGGCATCTGTAAACACAAAACCTATTTCATTCCCTATATCCCTGGTGGTCCAGTGGATTACTATTTGCCCGATCATGGGCATCTGTCAAAAACAAAAACCTATTTCGTCCTATATCCCTGGTGGTCCAGTGGACCACCATCTGCCCGATCACAGGCATTTGTAAAAAAAACTAATTCCAATATCCCAGGTGGTCTAGTGGTACCCCCCACCGCCCACTGGTCCCACCACCCTGCTCCCCCAGTCAGCAGTGGGCAGCACCACCCACCCGCCGCCCCGCCGCCTGACGACTGACACTCGGTAGGGCTGCACGCCCATTGGTTCCTGGCGTGAGCAATGCGTGCAGCCCTCATGCTACACATTCAGATATGTCACATATCTGGAATGTGGTGCAGTGTGAGGGCGCTGCTTCTGAGGTGCCGCCTTTCAGATGAGATATTAAACCAAAGTCCCATCTGCTGGGATTGGTGGTAGTTCAGGTGGATGTTAAAGATCCCATGGCACTTATCGAAAAGAGTAGGGAATTTTTATTCATAACTTGAAAGAACACATAAATAAATCAGTATTCTTCACGAATCATAAAAGGGAGAAAACATAAATGCAAAAGAGTAGTACTTCATACTTTAAACCCCAAACATAAATGAGATCCTGTGACATACCGCTCCCCATCTCTACTAAAAGAGTAGGGAATTTTTATTCATATCACAAAGAACATATAAACAAATCAGTATTACTTCATACAAAATTAGAAAAGAAAAAAAACAGTCTCAACAGAGTTTTACTTCATACTTCAAGAAAACAGGAATATACAAACATAAAAGGGAAAAATCATAAATGTAAAGGCATAGTAAGTCACACATAGTCCCCAGTCAGAAAATAAAATTTATAAAAATACCTCACCCTGCCAAAAGAGTAGGGGAACTTTTATTAACAGCTTAAAGACAAATATAACATAGTATTGCTACATACAATAAGAAAAACTAAAACTTTAACATAAATGGTATTACCTCATACTTAACATAATAAGAAACGAAATAAAAAAAAGTGCAGCAAAGTTTCTCATATCTTCTTGTAGAGAAGAAAAAGACCAGCATATGTAAAGGAATCCCCCTCCCCCCCACTAAAAGAGTAGGGAAAATGATCATATATATTTTTGCTTTTCCATAAAACCATTGAAAATCAATAAACAAATAAAAACAGTATTATTCCACATAAAATGGATATATAACACAGAATGAAAATCAAGTATCATAGACATACTTCTTTAATGACTGCCAAATAAGTCTAAAAACCCAAATGAAACCTTATAGAAGAAAAGCCCCCAAAAAAAAAGAGTGGAGGACTCAGTAGAAAAAAACAACCACTCATAATCAATTTTACAGCTTACATTAATTTCTATCATGAGGCCAGCATAAACCTCAAATCTGATCCATTTACCTCCAATATTCCTCATGACTCACTGCAGTAAAACCCTAGATTCTGACGCCTTCAAGAGACATAATTTGGTACAGACAATATGGAAATAATTCCAACCCTGATAACTGTTGCTGTTGCTGTTGTAAAACTAGACAACAATGGCAAATCCAAATCCAGTATAAAAATGAATAAAACTAACTCAAGTGTGCTATCATGAAATTTCACCGCAATTGGGAAGAAATGCCATAATATAATAAATCAAGATCTGAGGATCGGAAAGCCAAACTGCCAACTGGACTTCACAATGTCCCAAAATTCAACAACAGAGGGACATAAAAATATAAATGCACCATGGTTTCAATTTCATACAACAAAGGTCCTTGGACAATATCTCTCCTCTAAAGGCTTATGGTTTTGTTACTTTTCACGCTCACCTTCCAATGGATAGCTAACCAAACTGTATCCTACATTCCTTCCAGAATCCTAGGATCCATGATATGTGTCGAAATACAGGTCTGTTGGGCTTATGAAAATCCAGACAAAGGATGTTCCACAAAACACACCTCTATAATATCCATATACATCAATCTACAAGAAAAGTAATAGCTGATTAATATTCAATGTGCCATTTTTAACCTTATCAATAACCCCAGCCCCATATAGTCAGTAAACAGGGATGTTGTCTATTTTATGAAAAGATACTCTTTCCCCATTCACCCAAGACCCCGTCAGCACAGGGTAACCTCATACACCCCACAAGTGGGCATTTCCTGTCATCAGTGTGATCAAGTTTTATACAGAAAAATGGTAAAAACGGGTTCACCATCCCCACCCCTTCCTTAACGTCTTTAAACAAAATATTCTTTTTATAGGTTTCAACTTCCCCAAAACAAGAAAAAACATCCCATTAGTTTTGATTCTAACCGAAGGGAACTGGATAGATCGTACTGAGAAAAGAAAATTGAATCAAGAAGGACTTTATTAAATAAATTCTCTTTTTTTTGGATCCTTTCTAGACATTTCATCTCTGTACTTTCTCTAGCCCACACTGTAACCAGTTTTCCCAGTTATACCCTTCTGGATCCTCTCCTCCAAAATAAACCCCAAAATGTTACAGGGGCTTGTACCACCAGTATACCAGCCACCACTGTGGATGTCAATGGAAACCTTTCAACTGCAGACATTGGGTTTTCCAGTATTAAAGGCATGCTCCTGTGATACTACCAGGACCCTTTATTAGATCACATGCCACCTGAGAGAGCACTCATCTTTCACTAACAAACACAAATCATCTGCATATGCCACTATTTTAAGATTCTGCCTCACTCATTCTCCCAAACCCAGCAAACAAGGGAGGCTTGGAGAATTCTCAATAAAGGGTCAATAGTAAAACATAAAGCAACAGACGGAGAGGACAGCCCAGACAAACTCCTCTCAAATCTGCACTTCGACCCAGCCATCCATTCTCAAAAGGCTAGACAAATGCTAAATCAAAACAGAGCTGTAACCATTGAATAAATACATCAGGTATCCCATATGCCTGCAAACACTGCCAAAGGAAAGAGTGTGATACTCATCGAATGCTTTCACCTGATCAAGGCTAACCACAAACCCTTCCTCCTGCTGTCCCACAAACCGTGTACCCTCCCTGGATGTTAATTCCTTAATAAAGAAGAGCTTCAGTTATCCTCCAACCAGGAATAGAGCAAAATTAGGCTGGGCTTAAAATATCACCCATAACAGCAGCAAGTCTATTCCCTAATAATTTAGCTAGATTTTAAAATCCACATTTAACAAAGTTATGGGACACCAGTTTTGTATATCAGAATGGCACCCAGATTTATATAAATAAATCAACAGCCTTTCATACATTTGAGTAGGAAGAAAATGTTCAAAAGAAAAGAATTAAATACCGTCACTAACTCCAATGGCATAAACTCCCATAGGGCCTTACAGAGTTCTCCAGGCAAACCATCTGGCCCTGGAGAAACATCGCTATGGAGGCCTTTAATCACTGTTTGTACCTCCAAGTGTGTAAGCGGGCTATCATAACGCCTTCCTGGGCGAACTAATAGAAGGAAGATGAGCAGCCTGGAACAATTGGGGTGTGAAGTCTGAATCAGGAACTGAATAACTTAAAGTGTTAATCACATGGGTTTCCAAAATTACATAATCCCACATTATCTGTCCTCACATCTCCTTGTGGAGAAACCAGGTTTATGAATTCTTTCCTTTCTCTGTAATGTTGGCTATCTATAAAGGGATTAGTACATTCTGCTTTCCTTGTGTCCCAAATGACTGTTCCTCTGCAGAGATCAGAGTCTATTATTTTGAATGTAGGACATCTCAACTTTAACTAACTTAATCTCTGTACTATAATCCACCCCTCAGGCTCTGTTGTGAAAGGAGAGACTGAAGCACTTCTCTCAGTTCTAAATAGCAGAATTAGAGGATGAAGCCCTTGCTTTCACCCGTATCTGAAAGAAACTAATCAAACATTCTTTCAAATCCTCCCACCATTGTCCCAATTCCCCACCATATAAAAACTGTGGTACACTTATCTCTTATAATAGCACCCAATTCCTGTTTAATATCAGAATCCCCAACAAACTAACATTCAATTGCAGAACCTGGACCCACCTCCCGAGGAGGTGGATACAAGATTGGACCCCCACCAATGTATGGTCTGAAGTTTCTATCGGAACATTAACCACCTTAAATGCTGGTAGTGTTTTCTTTAGAAAAATAAAATCAAAATGAGAAAGCTTCCTTTATAAAATGCTGTTTGAGGATTATGGGGCCAAAATATGGGCATTATTTTAATCCAGCTTGTACCATGACTTTTTAGGAAAGCCTTATCATAATACTGTTTGCATTCAACATATTGGTTTGAAAATTAATGTTAAAGTCTCCCCAAAAAATCTGCCTGCTAGTATGGAGCTAAGGTTGTAAATCAGACAACAATTCTATACCAAGGGCTTTCAATTGAGGGCCATAAATATTGAGCAGTCTGCATGATGTGGAGTTCAAAACAACATCCAGTAACAATTTCCGCCTGGATCAATATCCACCATATGCAAAACAGTAACAGAGGGAGTTGAAAACAAATTCCACCCCACTTCATAAATCAGGACCAATTGACCAGTAAGAAGATCCCCATCCCCATTCCTTAGTAACTTGTTGAACTTCGCTAGCTAATGCAATCTGGTGTCCTGTAAAACACATCAAAACCCAACTGTTGTAAAATGGAAAAGTACTAATGTGTTTGAAAGTAGACTTAATGCTATTAACGATATAAGGCTTGCCAACCGCGCTTGTATTGGCTCAGGAGAGTGTTTTATGAGCCTAGTACTCAACTGCGTCCTTCTTTTGGAAAGGATAATAGGAGACTGCGTTACCATGTTGTCAGACTCTGGCTTCCCAGAATGAATAGTCTCTGTAGTCATTGGTTGATAAAAGCCACTCGATCCCCCATGAAGAAAAAGCAGAGAATCTGTTCAGAAGGGCAGTGATGAAAGAGGTAATCCAACCAGCTGTGGTTCCACTGGAAAAATATCCATATTTCCACTTCCAGGATCTAAGATATCACATACTAAGGGTGCCGTATCCACTCCATTCTGAACAGCCACATCCCTCAATGGGTCTAGACCAGCAGAGTCATCCTGAATTACAACCATAGATTCCTTTAGAAGATCATGGTGAAAACTGTGGTGGTAGAAATGGGGTCACATGTGGAAACATTCTCCGGTCCTTCACTCTTGGGTCAAATACAGCTCTGGGTGGGGATGAAACAACTGTCACAGAAGGAACCACAGCTGAAGGAGGTCTGGGTTCAGATCTTCTAAAACTTTCTGTCCCCATAACCGACCTCGGCCCCTGCCTCTGTGGTGATATATAGGGCTTCATCAACACCTAAATCAGGCTTTGTCAGAAGGGCCTTCTTGCCTGGGATAAAAGATGATTCTGGTTGGAATCCGCTCTAAATTATGTGATGCCCAGGGGCACTCTGAAAAATCATGCTCATCATCCCACACAAATTACATGGGGGTTGAACATTGGGCTGCAGTGTGGCCTATGACTCCGCGAGTGAAAACACCTGACCTGGTCACAATTGGTGTTTAAATCTGACAGAGAACCACACTGGTAGCAACTCTTTGGTTGCCCTGCATAAAACAATATGCCCCTGTCTCTACCCAAAAAAGAGTTGGGAAGGTGTCATATACCCTGCTCATCTTGTTTTAGTTGAATTATAAAAGTCCAACCCCATTCCAGAAACCATTGTCATTCATAATAGGTTTGGGGTGCCCAAATATTGTACTCTCTTCTCCATCCAAAAGTAATGTCATTAATAGCAACCCTCTCATTCCAAAATAACTAAGTTACAGTCTTTATTGTAGGTTTAGTGATGGGAATGGCAATAAATTCCTTCCATACTCCTGAGTCCTTAACTTCATAATAAAGACACCAGAATTTGTCCAAGAGAGACACTGTACAAAAGCTAACATCATAGCAGTGATCACCTGGAGTGTGTATAAAAGCATATCTCTCCACAGAAGTAAACCCTAGGAGTCTTTAATCAGATGTTTACCCACTCAGAGCCTATCCGGTGATACAGGTGCCAGCCCCTTGTACCTGAGGTGGACCACAATTTTTTTAGCTGCCTCTGCTGGTTTGTGGAATAACCCAGCATAAGATCAGGGTTTATGCTGTTTAGGTTCCTCTGACTGGTCGCCCCTCAGTATGTAAATGTTCAGCGCCAATGTTCCCCTGCATTTCCCTGCAATAGGCTCACCATCCTGTATAGTCTGCTCTTCATGTACCTCAGTCAAGTCTAGCTGTGGGAATACTGCAGAAAGTATACCATCCTGAAGTGTATCTAGTAGTAGACCATTACCTGGGTGGTGTCTTGCACAGTAGCTAGAGCCAGTGCCTCAGTTTCTACAAGCACAGCTGCAAAGCACTCATCCTGGGACTTAACCACTTTTGAAGGATCTTCCTCAATGGCTTGATCACCACTCATAGACCCTTTCTTCAAAATCATAAGATCGGCTTGGGGACCAGGTAAAAGAATAGAGGGATCAGGAATTCAGCGGCTATTTTCAAACACCCAACTAGCCTGCTGCAAAGCATATCCAGGCGCCCAGTCTGAGGGGAAGCAGAGAAGGAAAACAAGCCCCTGAAGGATAGTTGCCTTCAGAATTCAAAGAGTTAATAACAGATATATCAGCCATTTCCTCATGACTAAGTCTTACTGGCAATCTTTTGCTTGTATCCAGCAGTGGACTCGCTAATGATCATTTCTGTTTCTTTTCATCCTCTAATTTTGCTTTCTGCACTTGAAATTCTCATTCAGTTTCTGACAGCATGTCCACCAATTGTTGTTTCCTTTTCTCTAAATCCAGTATTTAGCGATGTTCATCTTGCAAATCTTCATTATCCATAGACATAGGGTTGACCACCAGGAGAAGTTGAAACTGTTCCCCAGAATAGGGTGCTCACAATTCAGGCTCAGAGCCACCACAGTATCCATCTTCTTTTCTAGAGCTCCACTATCAGCACCTTCCCCTTCCATGGTCACACCAGAACTGAAGTCATTCGTTCCTCCTGCAGCACAACAGTGCCTCCTGCAGGAAAGGTAGGGGAATTTCCCAGTGTCCTGGCCAAAAATGTCCCCATTCACTAAAAATACCACCAACAGCTTAATCTAGTTCAATTTCAGTTGGTTACCATCTGTATCTTCCTCCCCAGGACGCCCCTGAAAAGGGACATCTAGTCTCAGTGGGCCTACCAGGTCAACAAAATTCAATAAATAAATAAAGAAGTGGTATTATGTACAATGGTGGGCTGCTTCAAAGGGGATGGGACTAGGTAAAGGGAAGGTCATGGTGGGGAGGGAGAAAGGGCAGCTGCAGTTTAAGAGCTGCTAGCTGCACAATCAAGCAGACTTGACAGACCTTAGGGCCTTTTTCTGCTTGCAATTTCATATGTTTCTATCTACATTTAAAATCAATTTGAGTGGAAAATGATTATTACTTACTTCATCCAAAATTCATATGGATCTAATTTTCCACAATTAAAAGTATTAACACTTGTCAAATCAATAACAGTATCACTCATTTGGTTGGGAATGTTACTTTGTCAGATTTATCTCCTCTTCTTGAACATTAAGTATTTCTAGATTATTTTCAAACAGACCAGCCAGTTATAAGGTTTCCTAAAATTAGTTTTACAGTCTTTGAGAACATCTTTAGTACGTCAAAAATCATATCTCAGTTCCATAAACATAAATATTTTTCATTTTCTGTTATTGTGCTAACTCTAGAAATTAAAATCCCCAAGGATAAGAACAGCATAAATGTATTTTAAACATTGCAACTTCTGATTTTCCAAATAAATGTGTGAGAGTATTTCCTGGAAACTAGTGGTACCAACTCCAGGACACTTACCACACATATATGAACACCAGATTAATAACTAATTGTTACAGTTAAAGAATGCTTAGAAAGATTACTTAATTTTGACACCTCATATTTCAGTTTGGAGGATACAAGGGTCATCAGCCTGCCTCACCTGATATTTATTCAGCCCTGGAGTACTTTGTCAATTCCTTTAAGTCTGCCTGTGACCTTGTTCCACCCTTCTGCAAATGAGTCATTAAAAGTGCTGACACCCTTGATGTCCCAGTCCCTTCTGGACCTCATGTGCCACCAAGACAATCTCTGGCACATAGCCTTGAGACTGGAGGCCACTGATAGGCAACGCTACCGTGAGGCCAGGAACTGCTGCACTTGGCAGGTCCGACAGGCAAAGGCAGAATACTACAGAGCAGCCCTCGCCACTCTTGGGGAAGGGGTGACTTGGGACTCCCTGAAAGATCTTAGTGGCAAAATCTCTAATGCTGGCCCTCAGATGCTGGTAAACGGAGGTATCTCCACTGACCCTGACACAATAGCAAATGCTCTGAACTCCTCATTCTCAGACCTCAGCAGCGTGATCCCTGCCAACTTTTTGCACCACCATAACATCGACACCCACCCAAGTACCCACTTTCTGCTTCAAGGTCATCTCCCAGTGTGATGCTGCCCTTCTGTTAAAGGCACTCAGCAAATCCCGGTTTATCAGTGACAATCTCAATCTTAAAATACTAAGGCTCACTCTTTCTGAAGTACTCCACCCCTCACTGCCCTGTTAAACTGTTCTCTTGCCTTGGGTCAATTTTCCTCCATGTGGAAAACTGCACTCATCACTCCTCTCCTGAAGAGTGGTGACCGAACCCTGCCTAGTAATTATCGGCCCATCTCAGTTCTACCCCTCTCTCTAAGGTTCTTGAAAAGATAGTCTCACTCAAGTCACAGACTACCTTGCTCAACACAATCTCCTCTGCTGTGAACAGCATGGTTTCCAAACAAATCATAGCACCACAACCGCACTTTTGAATATACCAACACTATCCATGTGACCCTGATGCAGACCAGATTGCTGGTGCTGTCTAAATAGATCTTTCCAAAGCATTTGACTCCATCCACCACTCACTTCTCCTAACTTCGCTAACCCAAATAGGTTTCTCACAGGATACCACCACTTGGTTCTCAAACTACCTGTCTGACAGAACCCAGAGAGTCAGACTAGGCATACCTTATCATCCCCTCTCAGAGTTACATCTGGGGCCCCAAGGTCAATCCTTGGCCCCTACTTTTCACTCTATTCCTTAACTCCCTGCCCAAGGCCTGTTCTGGGAGTCTCCTTCTATATGCAGACAATATGGTTTTATTCAGCACCTACACCAACCTTACCGCCCTCCAAGTAGCCCTCCAGGGGTCATTTAATGAGGCCAAATCTTGGTTTACTGACCTAGGCTTGTTCTAAACTTAAAAACAAAGTCCATGCTGTTTGCCCATGCCCAAACAAGTTCAGTAACCACCCCCTTCTCATCCATAACTCCCATAATGAGACCCTGGAACAAGTTTCTACCTTTACATATTTAGGGTTACCCTAGATTCAGGGCTAACCTACCATGAACATATCCACCAACTTAATATGACTGTAAATGTGCACATTGGTCTGCTCCACCACTACAAGCACTGTCTCCTCCTGAAGCCTACAGCTAGCCATCTCCTCCTCTATCCTGTCACTCATTGATTATGGGATTATCTTCTATGGTGCTGCCAACAACACCTCCTCAACAAAATTAGAGTTTCCTGAATAAAGCCTGTAGACTGGCCACAGGGTGTGACCAGCTTATGCACACCTGTACGCTGTATACCAGTACAAACTGGCTTAATTTCAATGATTGCCTAAGTACCAGACCTATCTCTCCTTGCCAAGAAAGTCATGACTGGCCTCACGCCCCTGCTCTTGTGATGCTGCTCCCCGCTAACCACACCAGATGCACATGTCATGCTGAGAAATTGCCCTACCAGGTTCCCCACTGTAAAACCTCCATGGGCAAAGAACTTTCAGATACCGTGCCCTCAATTGGCTGAACTCACTGCCCATACCAGTCCTCCTGTCTCCTACACTGGGACTGTTCAAATCCCTTCTCCATAGCAATATCTTGCGTGACTCCAACTGTGACTGTACCTGACCTACCCATGACCAAAAAATGCCAAGACAATGGACCCACTTGGTCCCAGCGCCTAAAGTGCCTGTCCCTGGTTTCGGTCTTACCCGAGCCTCAGACCAGCTGACACTCACTGACTGCACTGCAGTCATAAATACTTCTACAACAACTACTGTACTGTATGATTGTCCCATAGTTACTGTATTTATTGTATTTTACCACTGTACTGCATTGTCTATGACTGTTGTAATTATCCTGTACCACATCCACCTGTTGTACTTTACCATGTATCATTCGTAAGATGTGATATTTCCCACACTGCTATTTAGACTGTGATGTCTGTACACTGTATGCTCTGTATTGTTTTCTATGACGTGGAGCCTTTGTAAAGGAGTCTCTGACTCAAAGGTATTAATTCCAATTGTATTCAATAAATAAATAATTGTATTCAATAAATAAATAAATACAATCTTCTGCTATACAAGACACTAGTGAGGCCCCACCTGGAGTACAGTGTACAGTTCTGGAGACCATACCTACGTAAGGACATAGACAGGGTAGAGAAGGTTCAGAGGAGGGCAACAAAGATGGTGCATGGATTGCATCACAAGTCCTATGAAGACAGGTTGAAGGAACTGAACATGTACTCCTGGAGGAGAGGAGGAGAGAGGGATATGATAGAGACATACAAGTATCTTACAGGGAGGAACAGGGTGCAGGAAAACACTATTTTTAAGTGAAAAAGATGTTCCAGGACTAGAGGGCATGGGATGAAGTTGGAGGAGGACGATTCAGAGGAAACATGAGAAAGAATTTCTTCACAGAACGGGTGGTGGACAAGTGGAACACCCTGCCAGAGGAAGTGTGGGGCTGAAACAATCAGGATTTAAGAATGCATGGGATAGACATAAAGGAATTCTGGAGGTCAGGGGTGAGGGGCAACAGACTTCTAGGAAAGCGAACTGAACTTACAAGCTCAAATGGTGAGACTGGTGGGCCTATAGTCTCTTATCTGCTGACACTGTCTATGTAATCAATGTATCTATGTATCTTTTGTCCTACCCCTAAAAGTATAGTTGTGACTATGTGGCTGGAGGGATTAAAATGGAGGAACTACCCTCCAGAACTTACTTGAGGAATGGATATTGTTCTGGAGGCTTGAGAAAAAGAATTTGCTTTCTCTCCCTGGGAGACTTTGTGCCGGCATAAAGCAATCCATGATACCTCATCCAGTCCTCATGGGATCCAGAGGACTTGTGAAAGAACCAAGCTGAGTTACAGACTCTAAGGAAGGAGATAAGTTCATAGCTCACCCAAGGCAGATGGAACCTGAGTACTCAAGACGTCCTCCAGGGGCATGCTTATCCCAGGCTGATGTGAAGTTTGAGGAAAGAGAGTGAGGCAAGATTTATGTCTGAGCATTGGACAAGTGGAGCCCAGCTGGAGGACCACACATCATCCAGGTTGCTGTCCAGGTTGAGAGGCATGACTAACCATGTCCAGATGTACCTTGTAGGAGACTTAGCACAATGAATTTTCTGGGTGCTGTAGACCATGTAGTGGTGACTGATGGAGTCCAAAAGGGTACCAGCAACACAAAATCTCTGTAGATGGTAGTAAAGAATCTAGTCAGAAGGGAGTAATTAGAGAAATGGGAGTTTGATAGTAGTGTAAGAGATGAGTTGAGAAAATCTAGTGACTCAACCTTTGAGTACAAGATTTTGAAGAAGGGAGGACAAGTTTAAATTGAAGTCCTCAAGGAAGCTAAGTTCGCCAGAGAATGTGAGAGTTAGTAAGGAGGATAGAAGGGAAATGACAGACTCAAATTTGGCCTTGGGGAGACAGGTAAACCCCATTATCTATTCATGAAGATGAGAAGAGAGTGAGGATGGAACCTTAACACAGAATACGTTCATAGGAGGAGGGACATCAGTACAAAGACAACATCACTGAAGAGGCTAAAGAGGATGCTAATAAGTACACCACCACTCTCTCAGCCAGATCCTGCCAAAGGGTGAATAGACAGGCAGGGTGATGTAACTATCACTGATCCTAGTGGAGAGACAGGATACAGTGATGACCACAACGTTGGGATTAGTTTGTAGAACCCAGAGTCTAAGCAGAGTTTTGGAAGAAGGCTTCAGATTAAAAGGAAAAATACTAAGACTCTTTGGAGAGAGAATGTGGGTGAAACAGGCAGGGATGGGACTGCTTGCACAATTTCCTGAGAAAAGTAAAGGGCAGTGACAATCTTACGTAAGAAGCCAGAATGGTGATTGAGGGGAAGAAGCACACTGACAACCATCAGAAGAAAGGAGGAATAGAGTGCCAGAGAACTTGAAGTTTAGATAAAGGAAAGGAGGAAGATACAGAGACACTGATACAGAGAAAGTGGGGTCTATATGCTAGTGTCAAGGCAGTCCCTGTGTGGTGCTAACACATGCTTTAAGGGCATAGGGTGCCCAAACATACGGGCCATAGCCATATGGCATGCATGTAGAGCATGCAGAGGAGTGTGAATGTCCATTGCGTCTCTTTGCTGCAGCAGCACTATGTAGTGGCAGAGACGTGACCACTTAAAGGCATGGACATACACCACATTCGTGCCTTCACAAAGTGCAGTGCAATGCCCAGACTCATGGTGCTGCATGCACAACACTACACTATGTGGAGGACTGCCTTAAAATGCAGGTATGTAGTTCTGTCATTTCTAAAACAAGAAAAGAAGATGCACTCAGTTAAGGTTGGGTGCCATAAAATATGTATATAGTAAACAAATAAAGAAACAGCACTCCAGGCTTGTGTTACTGTAATTTAATATAATCAAATCAATTCTTCTGCATTTATAAAACACAATGTACAAGTTCACATACCATTTTTGGCCACAAAGACCTCTTTGTTAGGGGTGTAGTATTGTGGGTGTACATTTAAATAGTGTTTAATCACAAGATGTTACCAATGAACTTATCGCTACATTTGTGACATTCATTAACTTCATGAATTCCCATTGGTGAATCAGTTACATCAATCTAAGGTGGTTATATGGTGGTAATGAAGTGCATAGAACATACACATAGGGCTGTCATACAGGGTAGGACAGACCACCAGGACTGTATGGGCAATGAACACAGGACTGGATGGACCACCACTGTGGATGATCTGTAGAAAATGGAGGGTCAAATCCATCAGTGTCAAAATATGGTAAATGTGCATTCCAAACCCATAATGCAAGAACAGCATGAAGATACTGTAGGATACTAGGTGACAATGTAGCCCCCATGGGGCTGATAGTCACAGCCAGTGGCATGCCACCACTGACCGAAGAATGACATGAACGTGGGACTTATGTAGTGCAAAACATTTTACTATGGCATTGCTGTCTTGTACACTGTACAGGGACTGGAAAAATACTGTCAGCAGAGAGGTACATAGAACATTCAGACACAGGTACTCCCTGTTCAGCAATGTACCACCTGCTGCTATTCTAGACCTCACCTAGACCTCATCCTTTTCTGAGTCCTCACTTGACCCCTGGTGGGATGTATCCCTTTCCACCAGAACCAGCCTGTGCAGAGGCCCATGAAACCCTGACATGACAAGGACACAGAGGAGAGGCATGAGCAGGATGTACATGCAGGGCTACATCTGAGCACAGCCAACACACGTTGCCCCTCCCCCACAGCACTTACTTCCATAAATCTGCCATGGACCACAGCTTACCACTGTCATTCTTATAGTAGGCATCAGAACTACCCACCCACCAGAATAGAAATTCTGGAGCTGCAGTGCCCACCTCTGTCTCCAGGTCACCACCTGTCATGGCCCCATCCGCTGCCCCTGGAACTTGAGAATAATGCAATCAGGATAACCACAGATGTCCTGTGGAGACATAAAGAGGAACAGCATCACTTACACAGCTCACACAACATATGGCATGCATGCTCCACCTCCCTTGACAGCTGGATACTGACCTACATCGGCTCTGTAACCTGCCATATGACACCTCCCTCCAAAGCATCCTGGTAGGATGTCATGGACATCCTTCATAACTTCTTGGAGTACTCCCCAATCTCCCAACTGCTGCTGCCGACATTGGACTAGCTGCTGCCATCTTGAACAATGTCAAGGCAGTCATGACACAGTGATGCCCATTCATCCCACTTTACCCAGCTGGCATGCCAAGTACATGCCTCTTTAAAGGAGCTCCCATCCACATGAGATGTAGGTGCAGCATCTCTGTAAGGGACCTTGATCAGGGAAGCACAGACGGGCATGGAACAGACACCACCTGGCAGATTTACAGGGCCACTCCACAGGGGTACAAACTATGTGCCTAGGATTACTACTGAATGTACTGCTGCTGGATGGTGAAAGGAAACACAAGCAGGCTTTGAGGGCATAGCCATAGCCATGTGTATTCCAGGCATGGCTGATTGCAAATGCCTGTGGGACACACACTGGCTTGAGAGATTCATTTTTGGACTGCAGCATGACAACATGGCTGTGCAACATGGTCAGTGCACATGTGGCACCACAGACCTGTTAGTCATGGGAAGGTTGGTGGGGACCAAGATTCACATGCATTGCTATACAATGCCACAGTGTCCTTCCAGAAGGTGGTGGGGGATGTCACAGGCATCAGTCAGTCATCCGTGTTCCAGGCACTGAACCAGGTCACTGATGCCCTGCTACTGTGTGTGCTTGAACACATATCATTCCCCCCACCACAGGCTGGTATATGGTCCATGAAGGAGGTATTCTATACCATGTGTGACATGCTCAATGAAGTTAGTGCCATGTACACATATGGCAGTCCTGGTACCATCTGTGCACGAGAGGCATACCCTAACCGCAAAGGGTATCACAACATCAACTGCCAGATTGTCTGTGACTCCACAGGTATCATTACTAATGTGTGTACAAAGTACCTGGGTTCATGCCATGGTGCCTGAATCTTCAATGGGTCCTGGTTGAGTGCACTCCTCAGTGCATGAGAGGCAGGGATGAATGGTTGATAGGTGAGATCTGTACCCACACATGGTACACCAGTGCATGACAGGCAGCTACAGTACTAACCCAGTCTTCTACCAACTGCAAAGGTGACAGCAGGTATCCACTATGGCCATACATGGTGACACCATATCTGAGGCATATGGAGTGGTGGAGGAGACATACAATAAGGCACAGTGGAAGACATGGTTCATGATTGAGAGAATAATAGAGCTGCTGAAGATACAGCTCAGGTGCTTATATCTGACAGGTGGCATGATGATGCTTGCCCCAGGGGAGGCATGCAGAGTGTTCCCAGCATGTGCCATGCTGCCCAGCATACTTTGCAGCATTGACTACTCATGCTTTGGGATGTAGTGGATGTCCCACCATGTGATGGGGAGGGGCCTTCCAGGGGTGGGGTACAGAGTAATTGGACAAGTGACATGGTATGAACTCATGCAGGATCCTTCATCCAATGGGGGCAGCATGAGCAAATGCAGTAGATGGAAGTACTGCTCTGTTATAACTAATATAAAAATATTCTTGAATCTGAAAACAGGGAGGTGGTTGTGATATCATAAATGTTATATATTTGGCCAGCTGTGACCATGAGGCATTTTATGTCAGATGCACTAAAAGAAGATCCAAGGACAGAGTAGGGGCATATGCAAGCAGGGAATAATAGATCTGCTCTGGCAGCACATATTGGTATGATGGAGGATAGAGATCTCCAGAAACCCACCTTTGTTGGCATAAAGAGGGTCACTTTAGGCCCCAGAAGAGGGATATAGATAAGAAATTGGCTTTGAGTGAGGTGTACTGGATCTTTCAATTGGGGGCATTAAACTGGCCAGGTTTGAATGATCAGCTAGGACAGGCACTGCTACTATAAAATGCTCTTGACGTGTCTTTTTTCCTTACAGGTGCCCCAAAGATAAACAGGCCTTAGAGAAACGAAGTTCCTTAAATGAAATTAGCTCATTTCTAAAAATACATACTATAATATATTTTACATAATATTTATAAGCAGTATGAATATAATATTTATTAGATAACTTACAGAATGTAATTTCTTGATTATGTTTTTAAATCTTACATTGTTTTTTGATGGTCACCTCAGCATTTTAATATTGGGATTATGTTTTTAATCTTACACTGTTTTTTTGATGGTCTCCTCAGCACTTTAATATTGGATGTCAGTGGCGTCCCCAGGATGAAACCAGTTCTTCAACATTTTGCAGCACTCTTCAGAATGCTGGCAGACTATATGAATAAAGCAATGTAATTTCAATGCTATTAGTCCCTTTGTCATTCAGGAAATGTGACAGTGCCAGGATGAAGTGAATGCCACAGTTTCCTGCATGACAAAAGGGACTAATTGCCATTGAAATTACATTGCTTTTATTCAGTAGGTATGCTGCAGCATAATGCAGAGTGCTTTAAAAGTGGATTTCATCCTGGGGACACTACTGTAGGTGTCTCTAAGAACCTCTATTTTTTTAATTCTGTCATCCTTATTACACATCAAAAGGGAACATGCAAAATCATTATAGCAGAGATAACATGAGTGACATGAAAAGGTAATATGTATTACAAACACTATGGTAATACAAACCCTGAATAGTAAAGCAGAAATTACAAACAAGCAAAAACATTCAAACCTCCACCCTCCCTTAAAATTAAACTTACCCCAACCCCTAGAGGCCTATAGAGATAGTCAGAGAAATAGAATATATGAAAGGAGCCCAGATAAAAGAAATCATCTTGTTATTACAATTCAAAAACAGCAGCCATTAGATAGTAAACTAAAAATAAAGAAGAATAAAATGCCCAGAATTATAAAGAGAAAAACCCTAGAATCAAATAAGTTATAATGGAAGGAATACTATGGTAAACATACACGAATGTGTCAGACCAGATCAGGTACACAACAGTATCAATGGAGTATACCCAATTCGTGAGAAAGCCCAACAGATTGTGTTTCATACTAGCTAACATTTTTCCATTCTAAGATTCAGTAACGTTTTGCCTCCAAACTTGGTTTGATCTTTTTTACACCTGAAATCTCCATTTTACTGTAGGTGATTTTAGTCGACTTGGTTCCATGAATTCAAAATACCATCTATCCATGGTAGCCTTAGCAGCTAAAAAAATATTTTAAAGCAATGGAATGAGCCTGCTATTTTAATAGGGCTGTAGGGGGCTACAATACCTTGACAAAGTGCCAGGAGCAGATGGTGCAAAATGTTGGACTCTGTGGGCCCCTGTGGACTGTTTTTTTATTTGCGCTAAACAGCACTTTTACATTTGAATAACAAATATTGCTAATTTTGCACAGCATTTGAGTTTATTGCGCTATGTTTGAGTATGAGTGCCAGATCTTACACTGTGGTTATTACAGTTCCTGTGTTTTTGTTTATTAGCCCCACTGAGGGAGATTGGGAAAAGAGTATTAGAGTGGGCAATGGGCAGAGAGAGACCTAGTACTGAATGAGAAGGGACGAGAGACAAGGACAGGAGAAACAGTAGAGGGCAGCAGTTTGTGCAGTAATTAAAGATCGTTTAAAATTTCTGTTTTCTACACAATGTGATTTAATCATCGGATAATGAGCTGGCATTTTCAAATGCAGTACTTTACAGAACCTGTAACAGGAAGATCTGGGCAAAGGCACAGCTGAGCCAGACCAGGAACATCAAGTGGCACTGGCTGAACCAGGTATGGTGCATAAATGCAGGAAAGCAGCTGAGGTGCATCCACACGTGGCCCTCCAAGGATCTGAGCAGCAGGGGACCACAGAGATTTCAAGGTCAACACAAGTAGACAAGTGACAGAGACCATTTTGAGGTGTCAACGTTTTGTGCACTAAAGTCTATGCAAAGCACTTCAGGATCGAGAAAGCATGAGGGATTCTTTACAAATAAGGGCAGGAGAAATATAGTGCAGCTGCAGGCCATGGTGAATGAGATGCACAGAGAAATTAGAGAAATGTGGCTGGCAATGACATAGACCTCGACTCCCATTGAGTGGCACAACATGACAGCATGTCTGTTTGAGGACACTGTGACAAAAGGGGAGACAAAGGCAACAGACACTATCACTAGCCACACTGCATTCAGTGCTGGACACAGAGCAAGTTGCAATGGTCACAGTGGCTTTCATTCCTTGCAGATCATCAGTGACTGTTTGTAGTGTCTCTTTCATGGGTGCTAGGCCTTCAAAAACTCTGCCTCTGTAAGTATGGCCTGGGAAGTAGGTTGAGTAGGTACCCCAGCTCTGCTTGCCTTGGACCGCTTTGTTGCCTTTTCCTTTCCTACATTGGAGGTGACATATCTGGGGAGAGCTTGCTTCATGTCCGCATCCATTTTCAGGACAATCTGCAGTCTGGAGTTTGACTGGCAGAAGTAGAGTAAGTACTGGTCTCCCAAGGTCCCAAACTAAGATTTAAAAATCAAATGGGGAAAAAATGGTTGAGGGGTTGGAGGAGCAGTTCACTGCACATCTTAGCGGCAGCCATCACGACTGCCCAATGCATGAAAACATATGAGGCCTTATTAGGACACCAGGAGAGATGGTTTTGCAGGTGCTGTCATATCACCCTATGGGGACTCAAGTAACTCCACAATATGCTTGGAGTCCCTGTCAGCTCAGTCAGGAGTCAGGTATAGAAAATTAACCTAGGTTTCTCATGTCTATGCCATTGTCTGACACATCTTCTTTAGTTTTTTTTTTATAATTTTTTTTTTCATTTTGACTGCCTTCACTCCTGTTCCTTTGGGCTCACCCCATCATCATCTGCCCTCTCCCCACTACTCATCCTGGTTGGCACTGATTTGGATCCATGCCTTTGTCTGTTGGTGCTCCATAGCTTACTTCCATATGATTGAGCCCTGACAGGAAGAACAGACTTACTAGTCACTGAGGTGTCTTCAAAGTTGGCGAGATGGTGAGATGGCCACCAGGTTTTCTTGGCTCCTGAGGTTGGTGGATGGTGGAATCCATCACTTATATTGAGGGAAGAGGATTTCCTGTAGGCCCACCCACCTCCCTAGAATCCAGTAGTGGCTGCCAAGACACCTTTCTTTGGGTAGAAAGAAGGTGATCAATGTCACATGGTCGCCCACAATGTCAATACCACCACCTTCACCACCATAGAAGTCACTCGTGCCACAGGTAAGCCAGATCCTTCCATCTAGGTCATTGCACAAAGCCTCTGCATCATACCTAAACATTTCCAGCTCAGGATGGGGAGTAGGAATCAGATTTCCATTAAAGGTCTCCCACCTGGTGTGTGCAGTGCACCACTAGGTGTACTATTGGGCTGGGCTCCTAGTGCACAACTTAATTAGAATCACAATATGTCATGATAGAATTTATCTGAAAACTATTCAGTAACTCCAGAACATTGCCTGTCAGAAATAGCTACATTAAAGTGAGAAGGTTATCAATAAATTGAAACATAATTTGTGCCTCATACTATTCAATGTAGTAAGTGACTTCAAACAAAACTTCATGATAGTTTACAGTGTCGCAGTGTAGCCTTACTGGAAACTAGTAACTAGAAAAGGTATGGAACCCTGTTTTCTCTTGTATCCTTTACTTTTAATAATTGCTTCTCCTTAATCCCAGGAAGCAAGGACACAGCCTGCCTGAGACTATAAGCGCTACATATTTCATTATCACCAAACTTCATGATTCACACAAAATGTAGTTATCAAAGCCTTGCAGCTTTAATTAGTTGTTGCTATAGCTGTGAAGGTCAGCCAATTATTGTGTGTGAAATTTCAATGAGGAGTAGCTGCACTGGAGATCTGCTAGGGCTACAGTACAAAATGCGTGGTTTCATCAATCTAATATACCTGAGTATTTTACAACATAAAAAGTAAATCAACAGGAAGACACAGTAGTGGTCTTTGAGGCTCAGCTTAGCTGACAAAACAAAAGAAACTTGAAGAGTAGCTGTACTACATAAGAATATATTTAATTATGAAGAAGATATTCATATGTAGCGTAAACTGCAAAAGATAAATTGTAACAGATACCTTATAATTAAGCACAGAATGGTCTTCATGCTGTAAACACCAAGTCAAAGTAAGGAAGGTGCAAAAAGGAGACAGAAAGTTAAGAAAATAGACAATGCCAGAGAAAACAAAATCTGGCCAGGTCCACATGGCTATATAATGAAGTTAGTGAAGTTGTGTGGAATTGTTAAGGGAGGTATGGGGAAACAACACATGATTGTAAGTAATAAGATTTGTTTTAGTTTCTGCTTTAAGGAAGGCATACACATTATTAAAAAATATATGGAGGTGTACATTTTAATGGAAGGAATAGGAACCAATATAGGAACCCCAGAGCAAATGCCACTGAGGTGCGTGTTATCCCAGATGATATTGGCTGGACAGCCAAATTTTAAAGCGCAATTGCACATACCCCAATATGCAAGCATCATGGAAACATGTACAAATCCCCATGATGGTACAGAAGGTGGCAGTCACGTGAAAAAGTAATGGCTGGCATATGTTCAGCCACGGGATTATTTACACAGGTTCTTTTTTTTTTTTTTTTTTTTTCTTGAGAAACAGGGTTTTTGTCCATGAGGTGATGTAAGTTATATTTAAGCAATGTGTTAATGTTAGGAAGTCAGGTGTAATGATGGACTGTTAGCAGAGAAAATGTGATAGTAACTTTCAGAGGGGTCGCTTTTGACAAGGGTAAGATAGTTATGCTTGTAATAATGGGAATATTAGGAAAGTATGAGGTCTATGCAGAAGTGGAATACAAATATGCACAGTTTCATAAGTATGTGCTTAGAGTGCAGACATGTGATATGCAGGTTTGTTTAAGAAATAGATAAAAATAGCGATACATGCAATTGATAGAAAGAGATAATTACATAGACATATAGACAGAGAGAGAGAGAGTGAGAGACACACACAGACAGACAGGCAGAATAGGAATGGCAGTGAATTATTGAAGTGACACCAACCCCACCACCACCATTCAGAGATGGACTGGCATTGGGTGTACCTTTGGGTCGTTGCCCATTATGCTCACACCATTTCACCTCACCCTACACTGCAGACACAGACAAGTGTCGAGGTGTGCCTTGGGTGTTCAAGCTTTACACTCACCCAATTCCATAGGGAAATATGCTGAAATGGATACAGTACTGTATAAGAAAATGGAGTGAACTTTGGGGCTGAAGAGTCAAAGGCACACTCGATACCTGTCACTGGCAGCAGGGTGGGATGGGGTGGAATGACGTGAGCATTACTGTTGACAATCCCAAGTCACACACCCTGATGCCTGTCAGTCCCTTCAGGGCAGAGTGTTATGGTCAGAAACCCTAATGCCCTGGGCATTATGGGACTTCTTAACCTAGCAACAGCATGTAATGCATTACTTTATAAGGACAAATAAATGTTTTAATACATTTACAGACCGTTACATAAACTTAATTTTCTTCATACAATAATTTAAATTAAGTAATAGTGATAGTACAAAGCAATTACCCAGGCAACTTGAAAACTATGACCACTTTATATTGTACATTGATGCCCCATAAGGACTTCCTTGAAATTGAGATGCAAATGTCACACATTTATCAGTTTTTAACAGGAATATTTTACTATCCTAAATACATTTCTTGTTTCAGTAACTGCTCAGCACATCCATTGCATGACCTACTTATTGACATTTTACACCTGGCTATGCAGTGTACTGCTGTTTACTACACCAACATCATGAATTATAAAACACATGACTGCCATAACTAGGGAGGCAGTATAGCACAGTGGTTTAAGGCTCTGAGCTGCAAATCTGGAGATCTGGTTTGAATCCATAGCCCCACTTGCATACTGGGTGACCCGAGAAAGTCATTTAATTTCAGTGTGCTTCAGGTTGCCCCTGTAAACACGCTTTCAGCTTAGTGTGCCACCCTGGTTAAACAATTGAAAGAAAAAAAAACACAATATATTATTTTCTTGCTTTATCTTGCTACTACAAGCTTTGACTAATACATCCATCCTTAAGTGTACTTTTTATAGTGTGTGTCTGTGACCTAGGCAGAACTACACTTAACATCTTACAATAAATAAATAAATCATCAGAATAACATTTATTTCCGTAGTATCTCCTTCCTTTTCAGGTGCCCATGACACTATGTATATATATATTATATCTTTTAACTTCAAAGCACTAAACCTATTCAAATGCACAAAACACAAGACTTCATTCTCTTCACACATTACTGCTAAACTTTAGGTCCCAGACAGATGAAAATGTAGAGCTTCCCTAGTTATTTGGTAGGTGCTTCAGCTGTGTGTGTATGTGGGGAGGTATATAAAGCTTTTAAGAAACAGACACTCTAGTATCCAGTATTGGATAGTCTTCTTTGGGTGACATATTTTACCCTTTGTGAGCTTATACCTTAATAGTCATTCTTGTGCTGCAAGTGCTTGCTTTCCTCAAGTGCTGTAATTTCAAGATGCAGTTTCACAAGTGCTGTATAAGGATGCAGTTTCAGGCACTCCTTAATTACTTTTCTTTCCTTCTGAACCTTAAGCTCTGATGCCCCAGGCAGCTCTGATAGTCAGTTGTTCCAACATGATAGATCCACCTCATACCCCTCCCACATGAACCAAAAAAAGGTGGGGTGGATCTTCAGGAGCTTCTCAGGTGGAGGTGCAGGTGGAGCATACCCCCAAAAAAAAACCATGCTGCCTCCTACTCAGGTTCCAGTTCTTGTACCTCCCATTTAAGAAAGAGAATAGTACCCTGCAATCTTTGACTAACATGAAAGCATATTTATATGAGGGAAAGCATTTCTTGGAGGAGGGTAAGATGGAGGAGACTATTTACACCTTCATCCAGTTCCACGGATGGAAAACATGACATCAGACCTTTGTACATGCAGAACGTATGCAGGCTCTGCCCACTGCAGCTGTAAAAAAAGGACAATGGGTCCATCATATTTGTAACAGACATTGAGACAGCCACTTCAGCTTAAAACATTTTTAATAAAAGAAAAATACAACTGCCAGAAAAAAAATTATTATGCATATGGGCGAGATATTGAACAATTGCAATGGTGCAACTGAGTTGCACCAGCACAAGTCAAAGATGAGCCACTGAGAGATATTCAAAGGAGCCACGGCACAGCTGAAATCCCAATGTGCAACCATAATGCATGCAGAGCAAGTGCAGGGGCATTCCCATGAATAAGTGGCACACTGGCATATTCAACCATAGAGCAAGGTGCAAGTCTGGAGCAAACCCCAAGTTGCACAGGCAGAATTGAGTCAATAAATATGGCACAAACACTCAGAAAGCAGATGTGCAACAGCATGCACAGAGAGAGAGAGAGACAGACAGACAGACAGAGAGGGAAGAGAGAGACACACAGACTGATGGACGGACTGACAGAGTGAGAGGCACCCATCAACAGAGTGATGGACAGTGGCCCATTCATAATGGATGCAGTAATGAGGGGTGTGAGGAGGCAGGAGGAACAGCAGCATTGCCAGCAAAGGCCTGGGGTGATATGCCTGACACAGGTGGAACCATGCCAGAATCACGTATGAGAACTTCAGTGACACAGAAATAGTGGGTGGGTACCACCTGAACAGGTCACTTCTGAGGCAGCTCTGTGAGCTGTGCAGTGATGAGAAGCAGGCACCCACAAGACGTAGTCATGCCATGTCAGTGAGACTAAGGTGACTGCCGTGATGTGCCTGCTCACCATGGGCACCTTCCAGAGACCAACAGGTGATACTACAGGCATCACCCAGTTGGCCCATCCTGCCTCCTCACCCAGTTCCTCAACAGTCTGCTGCCACATGCTTGGAGTACATGCATTTCCTCAGCACAGGCAGAGCATACAGCAAACATTCAGGAGTTCCACTGGGTGCACGCATGCCAGGCATGATTGGGGCAATAGACTGCACCCAGGTTGGCATCCTCACACCACCTGGCCCAGAAGGCTCAGTGTACATTAATCAGAAGGGATACACATCCATCAACTGCCAGATGTTGTGGGATGCCATGTGGTGCTTCATCAATGTCTGTGCCAGACACCCTGGGAGTGCACATGATGCCTTCATATGGCACAGGTCTGAGCTGTGCCACAGGTTTGAGCAGAGAGGCATCACACGGGCCACCTTGTTGGTGAGTAGGAGTGCACCAGTGGCCAAGAGCCATGGCCAGGGGTGGGGAGGGAGGTAGGGGTGAGTGCTGTGGCATGTGTGGTGGCTGAAAGGGAGCAAGTGGCACCACAGGACAGCACAGGGATAACCATGTCATCTTCCACACAGGCATCAGTGTATACCCCAAGGCCATGGCTGCTCACCCCTAATGGCAACCATTGTCCCCACAGAGTAGCGATATGAGGCACACGCCAGCATGTGCAATATCATCAAGTGTGTCTTTTGCATGCTAAAGATGCATTCCATTGCCTAGACAGGTCAAGCGGTGCCTTACAATACAGCCCATCAAAAGCCTGTGGCATATTCCTGGCCTGCTGCATCCTGCACAACATGGCCACTGACCGTGGAATAGCAGTTGAAGCTGAAGAGGTGACAGTATTGGGGATGATGGTGGTGAAGGGCCAGAGGGTGGTGGGCAGCCACCCTTGGCAGGAAGGACCCTTAAATGGTGCAGGAGGCATGGCGTCACTGTGACATCATTACAAGGGAACATTATGGGCAATTCAGGTGAGTGCACTGACACACAGGCAAGGCTCACATGCCCAGCACACACCACAGTGGCAGGGGTGTGCACAGCAGTATGTATGTAGGGACAGGGGAACACAACACATGGCGGATGCACTGGCACATGGGCACACATCACGCAGACACATGCAGCAATGGCATGCACACAGACACACATACACACACACAGACACACCTACACACATGGTGAGGGACATGGCATGGATCAGAAGCATGACACCAGTGCACAGGCATGACCAGTGCTGAGCTGCTCATCACATCCATGCCACATGGTCCAGCAGCACGGTACACACACAGGGGCATGCAGCACAACACACATGTGCACCACCACATGCATGTCGCACCACCACCACCACCCACATGTGTGTTTGGCAGCAGCAGTGGTTGGCAGGTCAGGGCAGAAGACCCGTCACTCAACCACACAGTCCCACAACTGCCACAGCCATGTGGGCGGCCACACCAGGGCTGACCACCAGATGTATGCTGCACACATTTGCCATTTGCATGTCAGATGCCCCCCACCGGGGTGGATGTGTGGGACCATGACTGAGTCCACATAGGGATGGTGAGGCGGCTAAAAGGCCTGCCCTAGGGGTGTCTGGGATGCTGAATTCAGATCCCAGTGTCCACTGTGCAGGTGTCACAGGTGCCAGGACCTTGGAATGGACAGTGCACTGCGGGGATCCTCTGTGTATAGCTGGGCCCAGTGGCTGCCACTGATGCCAGCCCAGCTGCAATGGTACCAGACATGTGGTCCATTGATGCCACAGTGGCACCGGTCATGCAGGCCATTGCTGCAGTCATGGTCTCCTGCATCTGGGTGAGCCTGTCCATTAGCCTCACATTGCCCTTGTCCTGCTGCTCGGCTATCTGGCGCACCTCAGTGGCAAGCAACGCCTGGTGGTCCATGGATGCCCACAGTAACTGGGTGTGCTCCATCAGTCTCTCAGTATCCTGGGCCGCCTGGTCCACCCATCAAGCTGCGGGGGCCTTGGCATACTGCTGCAGCCTCCTGCTTAGGCAGATGCTGTGCAGTGGGCCGTAGAAGGGGCACAGTGCCGTCTGGTGCACCGTCAGTGGGGAACCATGGAAGACTGCCCATTGTCACCTGCATCCTGCTGCCACTGCCCGACTGTCTGCTGGGCAGTGCCCTGTCCCACCGCCACAACAACAGCACCACCATCACCCACACCGGACTGGCTGGCAGGGTTGCACACAGCTGCACTGGTGGGGATGGGGAGTGGCTGTGGAGCTCTTGGGTACAACAATGGGACCTGTTGGTGCCTGTGCAGTGGAAGGGGCATGTCAGGCACCACTACCCTATGCTGTCCAGTACCAGAGTAAGGTCATCATCAGTGTGGGACAGCACCCTAAGCTGGGTCTCTGCACACAGCACCTCCAGGCTGTCATCATGCAGGAACCCAATGAGGGTACATGCCCAACAATGCCAAGACATGGCCTGTCCCAGTTCTGGATGCCAGTCAATGTAGAGGGCTGGAATCCTTGTCTCTGCAGCTGCCACCTGGTCCTCTGCATGGAGGCATGCTGGTGCTGCAAAACAAGAATAGAGGTTAGTGGGGCAGTGAACCCTGTGCCCCTGCCCCATGCTGCCATTGCCACATGCCAACCTGCAGCAATGTGTGTCTGCATCTACACACACATGTGGCAGTGTGTGGGCCTCTGACATACCCGCATGTCACTCCCACACTAGGTACACCTGATGGCAGGTCATACTCACCATGCAGTAAGGGGCTGCCACCCATCTGGAACCCACCACCAGGCACACCCTCCACCACCATGCAGCTGATGGTGGATGCCACAACTCCTCCATGGCCATAAGTGGTGACACGGTTACTGGCACACCACTGGTCACCCTGCTGGATGCCGTATGACCGAAACCCTATCTTTAATCTGCCTCTCTCTGTGCCAACCTTCTTCTTGCACTGCTGTGGGGTCGATGTTGGTGGCTGTGGGTGTTCACATATTGGGCCACCTCCTCCCAGCCCACTGCCCACTCCTGCAGCATGCCATTGGTACTGTGGGGTAGGCCCCTGGTTCATATAGGCCTCAAAGAGGCATTGCTTTCATCAGCTGTAAAGTTGGGCCTGTGCTTCCTTGCAGACCCTGACTCTCCTTCATTACCCTACATTCTGCCACCTGTGGACATGAACAGCAGAGTAGGTCAGTGCCAGCATGTTGCAATGCAGCACTCTTTGCAGTGTTTGAAGGGTCCGCCGTTCATCCATGTTGCCGTCACTTACCTGAATGGTTGCAATACCAGTCTATGGCCTGTGCTGTTCTGCGACTCTTTTAAGATGCAAGGCATGCAAATCAGCCTGTGCACAATGTTAATGATAATGCTAATGCCCCCACTGCACTATGCATTGGATCATGAGGTGATTTGCATTCAGTGTCTCAATATCGTGTAATTGCACTGTGCACAATGGAGTTGCGCTGGAGCATCTCCGTGGTGCAATACCAGTGCCTGCGCAGTGCACACACCCACAGTGATCATGTGGCATGTGCTTATAGTACGCATGTGTGCAGCACTGACCACTTTGCTATCACGTGTCATGTGCAATATGCACAATGCCTTGGCATGGCGTATGTGGCACTGGTATGCCATCGCACATGTGATAACTGCCTCTATCATGCACCTGCATGCTGTACATGGGGGGTGATGACCTCTGACCCATGGGTCGAGTTGTGACCCCGTGACCCTGCTAGACCCTGGAGTGCTCGCGCGCCCAGCAGCTGAGCTATGGCCCTGCACTGTGCATCCACATGCTACGTAATTGTGGCCTTGAGTATCCTATCACGCATCCTGCTCATGTGGCAAGCACCTGTGCTGTTCCATGGCTATTTTCCTCCTGAACTTGGCTACTGACTATGGTGCAGGGACAGAGATGGAGGGCAGGCAACTGGACAGAGGTTGAGCTCATCAACCTGGTGACTGTGTTCAGCCCTCTGAGGAGGCAGCTGTATGGCCAGGTGCCTCTCCAGCAGGCCACGGTGTGGTGTGGCACCATGTCACAGAGGCCCTAGAGCAGAGGACTGGTGTTGGGCGCATGGTGGAGCAGTGCAGGCACCAGTGCCAGGGACCTGCAGTGGAGGGCACCAGGCCACCTGCTTGTTATGCAGGCCCATTATGCGAGGATCCATGCCACAGCCAGGTAGGTGTGCTCATGCTGCTCTTATGCCCAGGTGTAGTACAGTGGTGATGGCATGGCTGTGTGGCATGGCCCTCAGCGGGTACTTCATCGGACTGGGGTACTGCTCATTGGGCTTGGCTACTGCGCGGGTGGCTGTGCTGGCATGTGGGCCTCAGGTCTGGCAGGGATACACCCAGTGCACAGTAGACTATGTGGTGGTGGGGGCTCCACATGCATGACTGTGTACTGATGCCCACTACTCTTCATTCCCTCCACAGGGCTTGAGGACCATAGATGGGCCAGGGTGGCAGTGGAGGTGGCCAGAACAGCACAGTCTAGTGGGCAGCAGGCAGCACCAGCTGCACCACATGGGGCAGGTGAGCATTGTCACATTCCTTCTCAGTGTCACAGTGGGATAGTGGTGGCGATAGGGCACAGCCATGGTCACCTCTGCCATGTGCCTTGACAGCTGTGTGTGTCACACAGTCCATTGTACATGGCACTGTGTGCCATCCCTTGGCCACCGTGTACCAGCTGTTGGTGGGGTGGGTGTGCCCATGGCTTCCACCATTTGTGCTGCAAAGCTGCTGTTGCTGTGTGCTTTATGTGACTCTCATTGCAGTACTGTGGCAGCTGCACTACAGCATCTGTCTTTGTGCACCACTGTGGTTGACTGTCATTGCCCTCCATGCAAGGGTCCTTACGGTCTCTCCAGGGTGTGTGACCCTATGTCCAAAAGCACACTGTGGGTGGGTAGGGGTCCTTGGGCATTGCAATGATTGCCTGTCTTGTCCCATCCCCTAGATGTCAGCTCTGTGGCAGTGAGGAGGGGCCCAAGGGTGTGTATGAGGACCCAGAAGCAGATCCTGGCTGTGCTCTGGAGAATTATCTGCATGGTGAAGTCCATCCAGCTTGTCACCATGGCCATGAGGAGGGAGCAGTGGTGCCAAGGGCTGGCCAGGCGTGGTCAGTGTTGACATGTCCCTGTGTTTAGACCCCTTTCCTTGCTATCCCTGTTTCCTTGTACTCCCCCAGCATCTTCTACAGCCTCTAGTTCCTGACCCCATCCAACGTTTTACCTCCCTGTTCCTGTTACTGTGTTTATCTGCTGTTTCCATGTTATAAAGTGTTTATTTTATTACATGCCTGTGTCCATGTCTGCTTTGCAGGTGGTGTGTGGAGCAATGCTGCAGTGGTCAGGTGTTAGTCCATGGTGTTGGTGCGGGGGGATGAGTGTGGGTTGACTATGGTTCCTACTGTGTCCAGTGGTGTTTCCTCTTGTGTTGGGGGCTGTCTCCTGGGTGTGGTGGGTGTGTTGTGTGTTTTCAGGGTCACCATGGGGCTGTGATCCGGATGAGCAGGCAATTGGGGATAGGGGTTGTGCATGGGCATGGTTGTCATGCTGGCCTTGTTGGCCCACTGGGGTGTGGCCATCCATGTCCACTGTTGTGCTCCCAGTCCCATGTGTTTTGGACACCTGACTGGGTCCTGGCACATTCACTGCCTGGCATTCATGCTGCCTGTGGGGTGTGTGGCATACAGCATGGATGTGGTTTGTTCCAGGGCCATGGGGGGCTTGTGTGGCATTGGCCATGGTTGGCTGGCTGGTGGGCTGCAGGGGGCAGCATTGGCAGGCTCACATTGGCCATTGTCCCCACCTGTCCTCTGATGGCCGGTCCACCATTGTGTTCTGAGGTGCTGTTCTGTTGCATGCCCTGTCACACACCCGTGGACTGACTCTGGTTGGTGTGGTGCACAGAACCTCAATTGGTGGCTGTGCTCCATCCCATGTTGCCCATTGTTCCCTCCTGCTCTGTGCGGTGTGTGCACTGGTGAGCCCTGATGCATGGTGGGGTCCTGGCACTGTGCTTCCTTTGCTGTGTTCCAGAGCCTCTTGCATTTGGTCTGCCCTCTGTGCTTGTGCGCTGGGTTTGCTCTGCATTTCCATGGTTGCGCTGGTGCATCTGCTATATTTCAACCAGCTTGGCGCTACCGCATTTTATGTATGTTAACTTCTGAATATGGCACCCCGCTTGCCATGGTGCATCTGACTTGTGTTGCACCAGACTTGAGCTGGCCTTTGATGCATTTCTGAACATCTCTGCCATGCTGTATTACTATTGTTGCTCTACTGAATTACAGAAGTAGTACTTCAAACAACTTTGTGAGTTATTTTGACCAGCTTGTAAAACACAAAAGAGAATATATTTTGACGAGGTAGTTAAAGAGAATGTCTGAGTTTCTTGGGTTGCTTTATAGTACTATTTAATAATTTAGCCTCTGTATTATCTCTGTTATCCAAGATGTGGCAGGAACAGCACAAGGCAGTAAAATTAGAACATGCATCTACTTTTGCACATATGTAAGAGCAGGCACCAACACTCTTGGAAAAAACATGTTACTTTTATACTGTGAAGCTATCACAAATTTCTCTTCAGTTTATTATGTTATTGGCTAATCAAAGGAGGTATCTTTATTATACCATATTCAATGTTACTTGCTTTATTACTGGTTCTGATATCAAAATATTTAAAATGTAGAGCAAACTTTGTAATACCTTTTCAGTTCTAGTGTGCTATTAAAATGTGTTAATTTACAGCATCAGAAATAGTTAGACAGTCAGCCTGCTGGAACAGTGGCAGAGCAACCACTTGCAGCACTGATGACCCATGTTCAGGAGCGAGCGAGGGACATCAGAGGGTTGGCTGGGGGAGGTAGGATAAGCATCCGATGGACTGTCTCCTCCTCCTCTGGAGGGTAAGGATCATGGTTTCCCCAGCTATCAGCAACACCCAGTGGAGGCTGGGTGTGCAACTGCCAGGGCTACTCTAGATTGGGGAGGAGGCAACGTGGATGTCTGTTGGTTGGGTGCAGAAGCATGCCTGCCCTTGCTGACATTATTGCACATTGCACCTCAAAGGACACACAAGAACAAAAGATGTACCCCATTGTCTGGAAGGAAAGCATTGCTCCTCAGCCTCCTCACCACCACCTGATCCTAGCCTCTTGGATCCTGACACCCTCTGTTCTTCGCCTCCACCTCCAAAATTGGTTAATAGTACAGAACCATCAAGGAGCAGAAGGTGGCCCAATCCTGGGTGATACAAGTTGGGGAGTTACCTGCAGATGAGTCTCGGGTGGATCAGAGGAGCTAGACTACAGGTTGGGAGGGTCTTAGGCAGGGTAAGAACAGGCTAAGGGTTGACTAATGGGACTACAGCCAATGATGACTGGAGGAAAAGAATTTGAAGGAAAAATGTAATAGACAGCAAAAATAAATGACATCCTACCTTTTTAGTAGTAATGTATTTCTGATCATCTTAGATTCTTCATTGGGGTATTTTAAATTCAATCAACTATTTTTAACACCATATTTAATTATAACTTTTGTAATTTGTGTGGATCTACTGTAAAGATGGCAGCACCCAGCAACTATATATTTTCCTAGAGATCACACACTAATTGTACCCATTGCATCAACAATGCATATACAGTATGTCAAGAGTGTTGCCAGCTCATCTTTCTGATGTTCAACAGCACAGCACCACCTTGATCTGCTTACATCCATAATGGTGGACCTGGCAAAGGATCAATAACTTTTAAGAACTTCAAAATCCTATATCTTGCCTTTAGGAATGCAATAAAGCAAAATAAAATTAGATGTTTTGGTTTGTTTTAACTGTCAAGCCATTTAAAAAATGTTTAAGCTAGTACTGCTGATGGAAGGGCATTTATTTATTTATTTGTTCATTCATTCATTCATTCATTTATTAATTCATTCAATCATGCATGCATTCAGAAGTACCTTTGAGCACAAGTGCTCATTTACAAAGAGTTCCATGTCAAGTGTTGTTACATACAAAACAGTAAACATCTTCATCAGTTTCAGTGGAATATAATCAAAACAGACTCAACATGTGTTAGATATAAAGATTAAGTTAAGATTTATGTTACTGAAACTGTGGAGTTTCAAAATAAGTAATGCAAGTTCAGAGATTAGAATTCTGCAAATAGCAAGCAGGATTTTTTTTATCAATAAATGTAGTATGTTGTTACTTTTTATTTATAAAACATGTCACTTTTTCCTCTTGCCAATGATATGATTCTCTGCCTAAAAGAATAGGCATGATGTCCAGAACTGTGCTGTACCTGGAAGCTGATGTATCTTACCACACCTCATCAGTGTTGGATGACCTTACTCAACTATAGTGCATTATAAGCATCCATTGTGATCAATTATATCACTGTCAGGTAGATAGAAACTAAGAAGACTGTTCCAACTAAGTCTTGCAAACATCCACGATCAATTCAAAACAAAACACACACTAAACAGATGGTTTATAATGTAACAAAAAGATGCACAATGTTATTACAGAACTAATATGACCACCAACATTTTAAGAAGATAATATCTTCCTCAAGGTGGGCAGTTACTATTAAATATAAATGAATCAAATTATTATACTATTTTGAATGAAATAAAAAAATGTTAAGCATTTAATACTTAGCTAGGACTGATCATCTTTCCTATGTAACAGAACCAGTGTAAAAAACTATTTATATGCCAACTAAAACCATCTGTAATTCAGGAAATATCAGTTTTCTAGAGATTATAGTTTGATTAAAATTCAAAAATGATTATGCTTTACTGAAAAAGTATTCTCATAACAATATGCTTTAGGCCCTGTACAAACTATAGTATGGTAATTTAAAACATTTTAAAATAGTAGTAGTAGTAGTAGTAGTAAAATTTTATTGCTGATAACAGAAACAGGATAACCCAGTTTAGCCAAAGCTAATTTACAATGGGATCCTACTTTACAAAAGCATCAGAATTCCACACTAAAAAGTATAAAATGGTTTAAAGCTTAGCATGCTGTAGCATATGCACCTCTGATGCTGTGTTTTAGCATGGAAGAAGAAGGAGGAGATGGAGGGCAATCAGGGCGAGGTGTAAGAGGAATGCACAGGGGATACAGAGGAGATAGTTGTTTTAACTTAAGTCAAAGGCCCTTACCCTGAATGGAGGTTGACACCTCTCTTTGGGACTTTCTTTTCCATCAGTAAAATACTGAATAGGTTTCAGCTCAAGTGGACCTACAAAGGTTTTTCCTTAATATCAGATTAAAAGCTCAATTTGCTCATGTTCAACCATTGAACCAGAAAGAACTAGTTTAAAGCTAGCAATGGGAGTTAGATCTGCATTTATGCCCTCAGCAGGGAACAACCATGCTGTTGAAACATATATTAGCACAGTACAGAAAGATATTGATCACATGTTTAGGGAAAGGGATGGTAGGACTCTTCATTCTAGTAATAATCTCACTAGAAACCAAAGGGAGATATTGAGTAATCTCCAGAAAGATGAAAAGCTTGTTATTAAGCCTGCAGATAAAGGGGAGCTATTGTTCTGATGGACATTCAAAAATATAGAAATATGTGTTTGAAACTTTTATGCAAGATAATGATAAACAGCTAACAGATGACCCAACAAGGAAATTCAGCATAAAATTGCAGAAAGATTAGATGAATATGAAGCCTTGGGCTGGTTACAACCATGGGAGAAGGAACTTTTGTTTAATGATCACCCCAGACTACCAGTTTTCTATGCATTGCCAAAATACATAAGGACAAAGTAGATCCACCAGATAGACAGATAGTTTCAAGGAATTGGCTCTGTTGGAGCCAGTCTCTAATACGTTGATTTTCACATTCAGGACCTGGTTACAAATACCCAAACCTATATTAAAGACACATCACATGTTCTTCGTTTGATTCAAGAACTCAATAATACCACATTATTTGATTCCAGTATATATTTGGTAACTACTGATATAAAGGATCTTTACACTTCTATCCCTCATATTCCAGGAGTGCAAGCACTGGGTTACCTTTTAAATACTAGGCCCCAAGGACAAAGACCATGTACTAATCTAATTATGGAATTAGCAAGATTTGTTCTGAATAATAATTATTTTTAATTCGAGAATAATTTTTATGGACAATTGAAGGAACGGCCATGGTAGCACGATGGCTCCTGGATACAAGAACTCGTACATGTTTAAATTTGAGTCCAAATTCATATTACACATGCAGGATAATGTATTTCATAAAAACATCATGTTTTGGAGAAGGTACATAGATGACATACTTATGTTATGGAAAGGGAAGAATTAAAACTGAAAGAGTTCCTGAAATATTTGAACTCATGTGACAAAGATTTGCAATTTATAGCGGCGTATAGTAAAGACAGAGTACATTTTTGGATATTACCATTTTTAAGAATGACATGACGTTGGAAACTAAACTCTTTAGAAAGACAACAGAACGTAACACAATGCTGCATAACAAGAGCTTTCACCCTAGTCAACTAAAAGAGAGTATTCGTACTCACAGCTCCTTAAGATTAGACATAATTGTAGCCAGACACAAGACTTTGAAGCAGAACAGAAAGCTATGTTGGATAGGTTTAAACAGAGGGTTATAACCCTCATTTGCTTTCTACAACATGTCAAAAAGTAGCTAGAATCAATAGAGACACTTTGATTGCAGAAAAATAAATAGGACCACGTATTAAGAGCACAGGTGGTATTGCATTTAGCACTACACATTGTGAAGAGATGCCTCAATTGAGGCACATTATTTTGGGTCACTGGAAGATATTACAAGAATATCCACCACCTGCCTCTACATTTTTCTGCAAAACCGCTTTTTATTTCTAAGAAAGCCCTGAGTATTAAGGACAAATTAGTTAATGTAGTACATAACTATGAGACTTCTAAAAGTACAGGAAAACTGTTTTGGGATCCCTGAAAGAGGTGTTTCATTGTAACAGATGTGTGCACGTGGCAACACATCTAAAAAGAATTCTTCAGACATCCATACACTTGTAAGGAATATAAGATTAAAGCTCACATAGATTGCAATACTAAGGGGTCATATATGTATTGCAATACCCTGTGACCATTTGTATGTTGGATAGACCACTAGGGAGCTTAAGAAAAGAATACTAGAACATAAGAGTCACATTAGATTAAAAGACAAAAATTCTTGGTAGCTAGACATTTTATGGATAGGGCCATGGTGGTGCAGCTCCAGTTTGGAGGATTGAATGTATATCGCCTCTGACACGAGGAGGCATTTTTCAGAAATGATTAGATTGCAGAGAAACTTGGTAGATCTTTGAACTTGGCACATATCGCACCTTTGGGGCATTAATGAAGATATCAGCTGGCAATTTTGCTGGTGACAGGTAGTCTAGATATGTATAGCATTAAAGACACTTTGCCCTGCCCTGCCCCTTTCCTCCCCATCTTTTTACATCTTGATAGATTATAAATATAGGGTGGTTGTTACCTCTTTTGACTATCGACACTATGAGTCATCCACATTCTAGGAATGTCCTTAATTATGTTTCTCCAGAATTTGCCTTTATATTTAGAGGATCACACCCTTCCTGCAGACAGAGAACACAGAATGTTTTATACTTCCACTTTACTAGTAGAACTTCAATACGCTTTTATTTCTGGTGCACTTCTCATACCCACACAGAAATATGGTCAGTGGCAGCTCTTGCTGCTTAGTGATGATGCGTTACATGTCCACTGGTATTTGCTGGTGATTTCCGGACGAAAGAGGACAGTGTTTGGGATCCATTCACATATCTGGAATGTGTAGTATGGTATGGGCTGCACACCCATTGGCTCATGCTGTAGACCAATGGGCATACAGCTCTACCGACTGTGTCAGTTGGCGGGTGTCAGGCGGGTAGGTGCTGCTGCCTGCCGCTGATGGAGGGAGCGGTGGAATTCAGTGGTGGTGGGGTGGGGGTCCACTGACCACCAGGGATATTGATGGGGTTTATTTATGTGCTTAGCTCGTAATCGGTCTTGCAGGTCCACTGGACCACCAGGGATATTGGACATATTTATTTCTTTTATTACAAATGCCCGCGATTGAGCACACATCGTCCACTGGACCACCAGGGACATTGGACAGCATTCTTCATTTTTAACAAATGCCAGCGATCGGGCATGGGGGCGCCACCAGGTGCAGTCAGAGCTCGGTGGCCACCCACAGGTGGCAGCTGCCGTGGTTGCGCCTCTGTAATGCGGCAGCTCACCTGTGGGTGGCCATCCGTTGTTCCTTTTTTGATCAACTTGTGTTGGTTACAGGTTGCGCATGCATGGCTCTGCACATCATGGGCTGAATATCAGGCTGTGCAGACTATGCATGGGCACGCCCCACACCTGCACCTGCATACATTACTGATGCACTCCGGCACATCAGGATTTGTGCCGCACTTTTCCTTTCGAATACCGTGGTCAGGGCATCAGTGGGTTGATAGGCGCAACACTGTTGCACCGCAAAACCCTTTTGAATATCTGGGCCTTAGTTTTTTAACATTTTAACATAAAGACAGTCTTTATTTATAATTAGGATTGTAGCATCATTGCATGTGCTCCAGAGCAACAGCCAAAAAGAGACTGCAGTTGCCATCATCTCCTGACTCTGTGGTACCGATGTACAGTTTCTATGGTGCTATATTGCAAAGTGTGCTAGTCAATTCAGCATACTTAGGGAAATAATGTCTGAACCAAAATATGGGCTACACAGCAATGAATTCAGGAGTCTACACAATGCACCATGACATCAGTAAGGCATGGGAGACAGTATAGTGCAGCATCTGTTGTATTTGCTGTACACTTTATGTATGTGCATCAGAGATCCACTGTAATGGAAAAATGGGAAAATACAAACGGCTTGACACAGACCGAAGTGGTTTTGAAGTATGGTGACAAAAGTGAGGAAGGGTGGTTCAAATACAGTCTAACTCTTGAGTACCTGCCGAAGGTTATGTCCCTTTGTAGTGGACCAATCAAAAGGTACTTAGGCTGTCTAAACATAAATGCAGTCTCTTTCTCCATGACAAGGGTATAGGCAGTGTCATTTTTAACCTGGGGGGACAATCACCAACTGTACTGTGTATTTTTTGCTCAATTCATAATGCACCTGGAGGCACACATGTAGTGACAATAAGCCAATGCCATGATGGTATTACAGATGTTTATGCAGACACTAATGACAGCTGCAGTCTGTATAGTTCCTGAGCACTTACAGCTAACACAAAGCTGGTGCAATAATTTATAGTTTTAAATTTATAACATGCTGTAAACAGGGGAACCAGTGACTTCAACATGTTACTCAATCACTGATACATCTAAGGTGGAAAGTACAAGCAGAACCCCACCCCAAACACACACATACACACATACTCAAAGAAAGCTATAGTGTAGACCAGTTGGCACTAGGGCAAAGACAGACCCAAACAGTACAAATAATTTATAGATAATAAAAGTTCGATGCGCAGCATTTTTCTAAATGTATGTGTGCAGCTGGGGGTTTGAGTGGTTGGGGTACAAGGTGACTACTTGTAATTTCCACCCAGTGCTCCATCAGAGTGAGTGACTGATAAATTAATTGGCGGAGGTCACTACGAACTAGTACCAGGTGAGGAATTTGGACAAATTGGATTTGGACAAACTGTAAGCCATTTATCCTGCTCAAGCAATGCTACCAGATTGAGCCGTGCTTTCCAGTGTCAAGCTTGAGCTGCCAACAACTGCTCGCATATGGAAAGCAATCCTTCACTCCCAAAAAGAAATATAAAACCCAGGGTATTATTATTACTAGCATTTGTGTGGGCAGATCGATGCCAGGAGTAACAGAACACACACCATACCTCGATGTTGCACAGTAAAATGACAGCAATGACGTGAACCAAACCGTAGCACTAAGCAGCAAAATACAATAGTAACAGTCCGTGTTGCTAAGTCTGCTCTAGCTGCTGTACTGGAATGGACCGACTACTGCTGTGACTGCCTGAGCTACTGCCCATATCATTTCACTGCTGTCATAGGGTCATCTCTATGGGGATCTACTATGCAGTGACTGTCAAATTATGGCACTATGTCAGTGTCTGAAAGATAACTGTTAATGCAGGACAACATAATGCTTTCATCATCGGACCCTGAAAATGAACTGTTTGACATTACCATTGTCATGCTGCATGCTGTGACCAAGAGCTCTGTTATCAAGACAGAATTGCTGTGACCAAGAATTAATTTTAATTGCAGAGCACAGATCTCCCTGTGGTGACATTGCAAGGGTAATGAGTGTCAAAGGTCACCAAATACAGGCTCCAATACACAAAATGACACTTCCTGGTTTGAAAGGGTGAAACTCTGATTTAATTTGCTAAAATAGGCTATGCATCTATCAAAATATATTGTGAATCAGTTCTACATGCAGTCACCTTGCAGTACATGCGTTCATATATCAAAACTTGATAAATAGCTTTAATGAAGATATCAGCTGGCAATCTTGCTTGTGACAGGTAGTCTAGATATATATAGCATTAAAGACACCATGCCCTGCCCCCTTTCCTGCTTTTTCCTTCCCCATCTTTTTACATCTTGATAGATTATAAATATAGGGTGGTTGTTACCTCTTTCTGACTATCGACACTATGAGTCATCCACATTCTAAGCCTTTTTATATTTGATGGAATGTCTTTAATTATGTTTCTCCAAAATCTGCCTTAATATTTAGAGGATCACACCCCTTCCTGCAGACAGTGAACACAAAATGTTTTATACTTCCACTTTACTAGTAGAACTACCACACGCTTTATTTCTGGTGCACTTCCCTATACCCGTGAGGACATATGGTCAGTGGGCAGCTCTTGCTGCTTAGTGATGACGTGGTTACACATCCACTGGCATTTGCCGGTGCTTTTCTGGCATGTAAAAGAGGACAGTGTTTGAGACTGCCTCTTGCTGCCACAGTTTGAGGAAAACTTAAAGCTGGAAACACTAAGCATCTAGTAGGCTTTATTTAAATTAATTTAAATTAAATACTTTGGCACTTCCTTTTTGCCGTGCTTTAATGACTGAATATTTTCTTTTTTTTAATTTGCAGAGCCATGAGCTCAATAGGATGCGTTTGTGCCTCACAGGTACGCCATATGCTGTATGTAATTATTATTAAAAATGTAGTTATGTGGCTTATAGCCCATTAGTTATATCTGTAAACTGGATAGATTTGAAACCTCTTTTGAAGTGATGATATTGAGGATTTATCTGCTTCGATGTAATGATATAATTGAACCTTGTCTACATAGGTGTGGTGTTGAAGGCTGGTAATATATATCTCTTTGCACTCTTTGTTGATTTCATCTTAAAATTATGTACTCTACACAACAGGCTTGATGATGTCACCACCATAATGACGAGCAATGCCGTATCAGACCTACCCCTGGCCTGGTTAGACTAATGATCTCTGCACATTAAGATAACAAGAAAGACCACAAACCTTTATATGTTACTAGGAGGTACAGCAGCCATGTTTAAGAGTTTGAAGTCTGTAGTGAGTAGTGTTTCTCATCACTCCAAACTTTTAGTCACAGACATATACCTTTCTTCAAATAATTATGGATATAGTAGATTTTTACAATCAAATGTTCACTTTGTTAGGCTACAATAAGCAATAGTGTTTGCTAGGTGCAGGTAAAGACATATGTTGTGTTTTCTGTAAGCCAGGAAAGTTATAACATTGTTCTCTAAGAGTTATTTAAGAAGAAAAATAGACCACTGAGTCACTGAAAACTTCACATATGCAAGCCATAATACCCAACAGGGTGGCTGGTATTGGGCGACACTGGACTGCTCAGGGGCATAATGAGGCCTGACACTGCAGGCAGTGGGCCTTATAGCCCTGGGAGGTCTTGTATTGCCTAATACCTCCCACCCTGGAGGGTATTATTGTGATTAGAAATGGGCTACATTTGGCATTTTATATGGGATTTCAAAAACTAAAAAAATAAAGAGAGCAAGAAATGAACTTAGAGTGCTCGAGTCTCAAAATAGGCTAAGGTCGGCACAAGCTGCGCAAACAGCAGCTTGCACTGAAGCATGAGGTACCAGAGACCCTGCACCACATTCTGGTAAAAGAAGAGGTCCCAGTGCCTAAGTCCCCACACTTGCAGCAACATCTCCCAAGTGGCAAACACATGGCTCACAGAAGATTTTGTCAAGGCTCCGTGGGAAGAATACACAATGGGGGAGAACACAGTGGGGGGAGGTAGTAACAACAACAAAAGGAAAGGGACCTGGGGGTAATCATATCAGATGACCTTAAGGTTAGCAAGCAATGTGAGAAGGCAGTAGGGAGGGCTGGGGGTATACTGGGATGCATAGGAGAGGCATCACCAGCAGAAAACAGGAAGTTGTTATCCCGCTGTACAGACAGTTGGTGAGACCCCATCTGGAGTACTCAGTCAGTTCTGGAGACCCCATCTTTGCAAGGACATAGACAGGATAGAGGCAGTCCAGAGGAGGGCAACTAAAATGGTGCAGGGTCTGCAAGAGAAGCCATAAGAGGAGAGACTTAAGGAGCTTAATATGTATACCCTTGAGGAAAGAAGAGAGAGGGGGACATGATAGAAACTTTTAAGTACCTCAGTGGAATCAACAAAGTCCAAGAGGGTAGCATCTTTCAGAAAAGAGACATGCAAGAACAAGGACACAATTTAAAGATGGGGGGCAGTTCAGGGCAATGTGAGGAAGTATTTTTTCACAGGGAGAGTAGTGGATGCATGGAACAGCCTTCCTGAGGAGGTTGTGGGGTCTAAAACTGTGGGAGAATTCAAGAATGCATGGGACAGACATAAGGCAAATCTTGTTAGGGTAGGAAGAAATAGGCTGTTGGTTAACTAGGATCTGCAGCCTATCCTGTAGGTAGGAATGGGCAGACTAGATGGGACAAGCGGTCCTATCTGCCATCAAAGTCTATGTTTCTATGTGTGGCAAAGGCAAGCTGTTTCCATCCCTGATCCCACTATTCAAGAGCAGGAATACCTGTCCCCAGTGGTCCAGAGGCCCTCCTCCCCAATGTCCCCATTATAATAACATGTAATAATGCCCTTTTTGGTGGATTAGTGGCCCCTCACCGATCCACTATGTTTCCATTATAATAACATCTATTATACAATGGCAAGAGAATTTCTTGTACCCTGATTGGTCAGTGTGTGCCTGGGACAGTGATCTTACTGCACAATAACATCACTGCATGAAGTCCAGGCACACATGACTTCATAACTGAGCATGAAATCATGCTCCTGTCCTGAAGTTAATGCAGCTCCAGTCAGCCTACTTTAAAGGATTTCAGCCCCCGAGGATGTCACCACCCCAAAGCATCACTTCAATGGGCAACTGAAGCACTCACACTAAATACATTAGCATAGCATAACAAAGTAATTAACTTTCATGCCTGTTTTGTACTGCTAGGCTTTTTTCTCTGAAGCTAGTGGTGAAGACTATAACTACCAGTCGTGGGTTCAATGAAGCCGCTTACTTCAAACACCCTCTAGCCTATCTTTTGCTATAGTAGAAGTGGCAAAATGATTGAAATTACTAGCAAAATATCAAATTTACATTTTGTCCTTGAAAACAGAGTAGCGGATGAGTTTCTCCAGCCGTGCAGTGTTTTCTGTCTCCCCACACACTCGGTCCTTACCGCTCTGTTGTTCCCAACACATCAGGATTCAAACCCAATAAAATCAAACAAAAAACTATCTCAAACTACATGGCCATAAACAGTGGTGTGTATGTGTGTGTGTGTGACAAACTAAGACACAAAGAATGACAGAAACACTAAGGGGAGGGAGAATGATGCACTAGCACCACCTACTGGACTACTTTTTCTAAAACTTCCAAAGTATGCCTCCCACACAAAAAATAAATAAATACAAATTTCACATTTTTGGTTTAACTTTTATTATTGTTTTCAAATGAGCCACTGAATAATAGCAATTAGGCACTCCAGGTGTGTGTCATTGTGCAATAACCTCATTCCTTGGTGGTGGAAGCACTCCAGCTTTGCCTGCGTCTTCATCCACCCAAGGAGTGAGGTTATTACATAATAACACACACCCTGTCATGCTATATTGCTTAAATAACACCCCTTTCATTGGTAGTTTGGTAGCTGTCTTTAGTGATATATTGGATATAGAATTTATGTTGATATTTGTTTGTTTCTAAATAGTTAGTGATAAAAGGTATAGAACTTGAATAATGAAGTGAAATATCATTACACTGACATTTCAAGCTAATTCAGATCTCTTAAGATGTACAAGGATATGTCAGCATTATGACACTTTTCATGTCTACACATAGTGAGCCTTTTTCTTCCACCACATTCTTCTTTACCTAGGAACAGAAATGTACACCTCTGAATGGCTATGATCAGACCAGAAAATACAGGCACTTGTTATAATTACTGCTGCAGTGGGTGGAGCCTGCAGATGTTTTCCATGTACAAAAGGGCTGATGTCATGTTCTCTGTCTGTGGTACTGGCAGAAGGTGTAAATAGTCTCCTCCGCCTTACCCTCCTCCAAGAAATGCTTTCCTTCCCGTAAATAAATACACTTTCATGTTAGCCAATGGTTGAAGGGTACTATTTTCTTTCTTAAATGGGAGGTACAAAAACTGGAACCTGAGTAGTGGGAGGCAGCACTAGTTTCTTTTGGGGGTAAGATCCATCCCCACCTCTACCTCCACCTGAGAAGCTCCTAAAGATCCACCCCACCTTTTTTTGGTTCATGTGGGAGGGTATGAGGTGGATCTATCATGTTGGAACAACTGACTATCAGAGCTGCCTGGGGCATCAGAGCTTAAGGTTCAGAAGGAAAAAAAGTAATTAAGGAGTGCCTGAAACTGCATCCTTATAAAACACTTGTGAAACTGCATCCTGAAATTACAGCACTTGAGGAAAGCAAGCACTTGCAGCACAATAATGGCAATAAAGGTATAAGCCCCAAAGGAGTAAAATATATTACCCAAAGAAGACTATCCAATATGGAATACTAGAGTGTCTGTTTCTTAAAGCTTTTCATAGCCCCTCCCCCCACACACTCACAGCTGAAGCACCCACCCAAATAGCTAGGGAAGCTTTACATTTTATCTCTCTGAACCTGAAGTTTAGCAGTAATGTGTGAAGAGAATGAAGTCTTGTGTTTTGTGCATTTGAATAGGTTTAGTGCTTTGAAGTTAAAAGATATAAATATATATACATAGTGTCATGGGCACCTGAAAAGGAAGGAGATACTACTGAAATAAATGTTATTCTGATGATTTTTATGTATGTACAATTTTAAGTATAGTTCTGCCTAGGTCACAGACACATAAGCTATACAAAGTACATTTAAGGATGGATGTATTAGTCAAAGCCTGTAGTAGCAAAGTAAAGCAAGAAAATAATATACTGTGTTTTTGTTTCTTCCAATTGTTTAACCAGGAGTGGACACTAAGCTGAAAGCTTGTTTACTGGGGCAACCTGGGAGCACATTGAAGTTAAATGACTTGTTCAGGGCCACCCAGTATGCAAGTGTGGGCTATGGGATTCAAACCCAGATCTCCAGATTTGCAGCTCAGAGCCTTAAACCACTGTGCTATACTGCCTCCCTAGTTATGGCAGTCATCTGTTTTATGGTTCACAATGTTGGTATAGTAAGCAGCAGGGCATTGCATAGCAGGTGTAAATGTCAATAAATAGGTCATGCAATAGAAGTGCTGAGTAGTTACTTAAGCAAGAAATGAATTTAGGATAGTAAAGTATTCCTGTTAGAAAACTGATAAATGTGTGACATTTGAATCTCAATTTCAAGGAGGTCCTTATGGGTATCAATGTACAATATAAAGTAGTTATAGTTTTCATGTTGTCTGGGTAATTGCTTTGTACTACCACTGTTACTAACTTTAAATTATTATATGAAGAAAATTAGGTTTATGTAACTGTTTGTAAATGTATTAAAAACATTTACTTGTCCTTATAATGTAATGCATTAAATGCTGTTGCTAGGTTAAGTCACTAACAACGCCGGGGCATTAGGGTGTTCTGGCAATAACACCTGCTCTGTAGGGACTGAGAGGTATCAGGGGTGTGACTTGGGATTGTCAACAGTAATGCTCATGCCATTCCACTCCCATTCCACACTGCAGCCAGTGACAGGTATCGAGGTGTGCCTTTGACTCTTCAGCCCCAAAGTTCACTCCATTTTCTTATACAGTGTTCACTCCATTTTCCTATACAGTTCTGTACCCATTTCTGCATATTTCCTTATGGAATGGGGTGAGTGTAAAGCTTGAACACCCCAAGGCACACCTCAACACTTGTCTGTGTCTGTAGGTAGGGTGAGGTGAAATGGCATGAGTGTTAGGGCAACGACCCAAAGGCACACCCAGTGCCTGTCCATGTATTAAAACATTTACTTGTCTTTATAATGTAATGCATTAAATGCTGTTGCGAGGTTGAAGTCACATAATCCCAGGGCATTAGAGTTTCCGATCATAACACTATGCCCTGTGGGACTAACTGGCATCACGGATGTGACTTGGGATTATCAGCAGTAATGCTCATACCTTTCCACCCCATCCCCACCATGCAGCCAGTGACAGGTATCGAGGTGTGCCATTGACTTTTGAGCTGCAAAGTTCACTCCATTTCCTTATACAGTAATGTACCCATTTCAGTGTATTTCATTATGGAATGGGGTGAGTGGAAAACTTGAAAACCAAAAGGCACACCTCGGCACTTTTCTGTGTCTGCAGGGTAGAATGAGGTAAAATGGCATTAGCATTATGGGCAATGACCCAAAGGCACACCCCAATGCCTGTCCATCTTTGAATGGTGCAGATGAGGTTGGCGTCACTTCAATGCTTCACTGCCATTCCTATTCTGCCTGTCTGTGCATGTGTGTGTATGTGTGTCTCTCTCTATATATATATACATATATATAGATATATCTATGTAATTATCTATCTTGCTATCAATTGCATGTATCACTATTTTTACCTATTTTCAAAAATAACCTGCATATCACATTTGCCTGCACTCTGAGCACTTACTTATGAAACTGTGCATATTTGTAATCTACTTCTGCATAGACCTCATACAGTACTTTGCAAATATTTCCATTATCACAAGCATAACTACCTTACCCTTATCAAAAGCAACCCCTCTGAAAGTTACTATCAGATTTTCTGCTACAGTCCATCGTTACACCTGACTTCCTGACATCATCACATTGCTTAAATATAACTTACATCACCTCATGAACAAAAACCCTGTTTCTCCCAAAAAACTGTGAATAATCCCAAGGCTGAACATATGCCAGCCATTACTTTTTCATGTACTGCCACCTTCTGTACCATCATGGGATTTGCATATGTTTCCCATGATGCTTTGCATTATTGGTATTTGCTAATTGTGTTTTCTTTAAAATTTGGCTGTCGGTCAATATAATCTGGGATAATACCCAGTAGCATTTGCTCTGGGGTTCTTTGTAAACCTACAGTATATTGCTTCCTATTCCTTCCATTAAAATGTATACCTCCATATATTTTTCTGCTAATGTGTATGTCCTCCTTAGAACAGAAACTAAAACAAATCTTATTACTTACAAATCATAGTGTTATTTCTACAAACCACCTTAACAATTCCACACAACTTCACTAACTTTATTATGCAGCCATGGTGGATCTGATCAGATTGTTTTTGATTAGTAATTAAAGAATAACTGGCACCCAGGGTTAGCGTATGTATGTCAGATGAACATACTTAGTAAGATTATTTGGGGAATTGAAAAGTGATGTGGGGTCCCATGGGGGTGGTGACTTGCTACTGGGCAGGAGGAACTTTTGGACTTTAACCTCCATGTGCTAACCAGACCTGGTCTAAATGAAAGGATGAAAACAACACCTTTCAGTGATTTTTTTTTATATATGTGCTGCTGCTTTAGTCAATTTTTGACATTATTAGCATATCGAATGCAATATGCCTACCAGTGTGATATCACATCACACTGAATTCATATGATCATCTGTATACATATTACAGTAGCTTGAGATGGGCACATTTTTGGCATTCTTATAATCAGTTGTTTTATTTAGTTTATAATGTGTTATTTATCACTTCTTGGCACTATTGTTACATTTCCTATGTGTGCTCATGTTTTTTTTCAAGTGTGTTCCCCTTTAATTGTATAATATAAATATAGGACCACATAAGGGCTCTTGTCCATTGAAGAAGTGCTAGGTTCACAGCAAGAATAGTTGGGGAGTTGTTGATAACTTGTTTTCAATTGTTGCAGTAAACTGTTTAAGCAGAAGCTATAAGCTTTTTCCTGCTTCTTTTGTGGAGTCTTCATGGGTGCACAGCTGTTCCTGTTTGTGTCACTGCTAGCTTTGTTTTTGTGACTTAGTTGCATGCTGGGCCCAACAGTCCAGTTTCCACCACCACCCACCACATGCCACCATAGCATGAGAACTGGAATTCAGTAGAATTAGCAAAGACCTAGTCTTTCACTTCTACAGGTATGTTATACAGTAGCCCACACTGAGCCCTACAGTTTACAAATAAGAGCAATGGTTGGAGTGGCTTCTGTGCCAGATCTTGGAAGCAGAATATGACGCTAAACAGGAAGAGGGATTTATACTGCCCATGTAAAGCAAGTTTAAATTAATCCACTTTATGAACACTAACAAACTTGCTACCCTACAGGGGCTACATAGCATTACTCCCTCCTGTGACTGAAAATGCCCTGGTGCAGAGAGAGAATGATGGTCAACTCCACAATGTCACCAGATGCCCAGTCTTTGCTCAATCTGTGCATCAGCCCTCACCACAATGAAGAAAGTCCTCCAAATAGAGCTCCATTTTCCACCTAGAGTGATTTTTCTTGGGGACTGGGTTAAATTCTCTGACTGTACCACTGGGCAGAATGAGTCTTACTCTTGGTGCTTTGCTGTGCCAAGCTCTGTATAGTGAGGGTATGGAAAGCCTCCACCAGTTACTACCTGATTAAATGAAATGGTACTTTGTGCAGTGATGGAGAAACACAGAAACATAGAATTTGATGGCAAATAAGGACCACAAGGCCCATACAGTCAGCCATTTCTTTTCTACCTTATGAATGTGCCATTGGCCTTTGCTGTGTCAATGGCCTATCTATTCATACTCGTCTGTAGTGCTCCCTTATGCCTATCCCATGCCTGTTTGAAGCCCTGCACTGTATTCATAGCCGCCACTTCCTGAGGTAGGCAATTCCATGCATCCACCACCCTTTCTGTGAAAAAGAACTTCCTCACGTTACCCCTTAATCAGACTCCCTCTAATCTCATGCTGTGTCCTCTTGTCTTGCTATTTTTCTTATATTGAAACATGTTAAACTCTTTCACCTTGTTAATGCCCTTAAGGTGTTTGAATGTTTCGACATATCACCGCTATCCCTTCTTTGCTCTAGGGTATACATATTGAGCTCCATTAATCTGTCCTCATATGTTTTCTGATGCAGTTCCTGCACCAATTTGGTTGCCCTTCTCTGGACTGCTTCAGTTTGGTTAATGTTCTTGTGAAGTGTGTCCTCCACTACTGCATGCAATACTCCAGATGGGGCCTAACCAGTGTCTTGTAAAGAGGATTATTACCTCCCTCTTCCGACTTGTGATACCCCTACTAATACACCCCAACATCCCCAAGCCTTACCTACTGCTTTAGTGGTCTGCTTGGATGATTTCAGGTCATGGGTGATGATGACATCCAAGTCTCTTTCTTTCCTTGTGACTGCCAGCAGCTTTCCTCCCAGCCTAAAGGTGGCTTCAGGGTTCTCTTCCCCATGTGCATGATCTTGCACTTCTTTTCATTAAACCCCAGTTGCCACTCTTCCAACCATTTTGCTAGTTTATCCAGATCTCTTTTCATTCTGACCGCCCCATCTGGATCCTCTACTTTGTTGCAGACCTTGGCGAATCTGCAAACAGACAAACCTTACCCTCCAGTCCATCTGCAGTGTCACTGATGAAGATACTGAAGAGGACTGGCCCCAGGACTGATCACTAAGGTACCCCACTTGTGACTGCATTGCTTCTGACTGTATACCATTTACCACCACTCTCTGTTTCTGTCTGTCAACCAGTTTGCCACCCAGTTGACCAACTTCTTACCCACCCCGATCCTACCCAGCTTATTAATCAATCTTCTATGTGGAACAGTATCGAAGCTTTGCTGAAGTCAAGGTAGGCGACATCAACTACTCCCCTTTGGTCCACCACTCTGGTTACCCAGTCAAAGAAATCTATGAGATTAGTTTGACAGGACCTTCCTTTGTAAACCCATGCTGACTTGGATCCTGTGCTCCTATGGATTCCAGGTGATGCACTATCCTTTCCTCAAGGGTGCCTCCATAATCTTGATCACTACTGAGGTAAGACAACTGGTGTGTTGTTCCCTGCCACCTCCCTGCTACCACTCTTGTGGAGTAGGATCACATGAGCCCTTCTCCAGTCTTCTGGGACCTCTCCTGTATTCAGAGACTCACTAAACAGTTCTGATAATAGCTCTGCTAGTTCCACCTTAGCTCCTTTAGTATCCTGGGATGTATGCCATCAGGTCCCATTGTCCTATTCACCCTGAGCTGACTGAGCTCTTATAGGTCCCTTTCTTTTGTGAAGGGACTAGTGCACATCTCCTCCTCCTGTGTCCATGGTGCTGAGCTGTGGGCCCTTCCTACATTCTCTTCAGTAAATACTGAGCAGATTATCTATTTAGGATAGATGCTTTTACATGGTCCTCCTCCTCACATGCCCCTTATCACCTTTGATCTTAGCAATACCCTCTGGACTTTCTCCTTTCACTAATGTATCTATAGAAAGTCTTGTCACCTTCTTCTACTGTTTGTGCTAGTGTTTCCTTGGTTTGGCCTTTGCCTGCCTTACTGCCTTCCCTGCTTCCCTTAGGGAAGTTTGGTATGCCTCCTATCTTCATCCTGCTGCATTCCCTTATATTTCCTGAATGCCAGACTTTTGGCTCTGACCTTTCTTCTACTGTTTTGAGAACCAAAGTGGTTTCCTTCTTCTTTTGTACTTCCTTTTCTCTCTAACACAATGGGATGTTGCTTCAAGTATTGCATCCTTGATGCTTGCCCACTTGCCTGTACCTCCTCACCTGTATTTCTTTTGCCAGGGCTAGCTTAACTGTTGGCCATCTTATCAAAGTCAGCTCCTCTGAAGTCCCATATGTTTGCATTGGAATGGGATGATTTTGTTCTAGTGGCCAAATTGAACCATACCATGTGATGGTCACTGACCCCAGGTGACCTTCTACCTGAAGATTTGAGATCCTTTCCTGTTAGTCAGTACTAGATATAGGATAGCCCTGTCTCTTGTGGGTTGTTGTACCAATTGTTTGAGGCACTTCCCTGCTGGGAATCCACTATATGTCTAGTTCTGGCAGATGTTCCTGCTGGTATTGACCAATCTGTATCTGGCATGTTGAAGTCTCCCATTATCAGAACCTCCCTTTAGCTGTCATGTTTTGTATATCTTCTAACAGTAATGTGTCTATGTCCTCCCCTGGCCTGGAGGCCTGTACACAACCCCAGTTTGTATAGCTGTCCCATTTCTTGTTTCCAGTGTGACCTACAGTTCTTCTGGCTTCTTATGTGTATTCTGAATTTCTGTAGTTTTGATATTTTCATTGACATAAAGGGCCACTCCACTCCCCTTTTGCACCTTGATCTCTTCTGAACAGTAAATAGCCAGCTACTGAAGTCTCCTAAATGTAGTTACTGGTAAGTCATGTCTCGATGATGGCTACTATGTCCAGTTTAGCCTCTGTCATTATTGCCTGCAGGTCTGGAATCATGTTTCCCAGACTGTGTGCCTTTGTGTACATGATTTTCCATTGGCCAGATTTTGGTGTGTTAGTTGTTGGGTGGTCTGGCATTTCCTTGTGCGTCAGATGGGGGCCGGACCTTTTCCTTACCTGTTGAACAGAACCAGGTGGAAAATGTTTGGGATATGAGAAAATCTGGATGGACTTTCACAGTTATCTCCAGGGGCCCTTACCAGCTGACACCTCCTCAGACGCAGCACCTGTGTTCCTCGCTGCAGTAGCTCAGTCCATTGAGCCACGGCAGCTGTTCAGCGGTACCCCATCCCAGCAGAGGTCTTATCCTTTGCCTGATTTAGGAGTGGTGCAATACCGCATGCAGCAGTATTCACGGTATTGCACCACTCACTGTAAGCTACAGCACTGTTGTTTAGGCCATAATGTCGTACGCTATTGCTGCATGGCATTATGATCCAGAGCATCAGGGGCATGGGCACTGGGAGGGCTAGTGGACCACCACAAGTTACACTCTGATATATGGATGGGTGACCAGGTGGTGGGGCTGGGGGAACCAGTGGGCAACCATGGATTACACCCTTGTATACAGGTGGTTGGTCAGTTGGGGACGTTCTGGATCACCATGGATAGGGTTGTTACCTAGTCAACAGTTTGTTGGAGAAATCAAGTCAACATTAAAATCAAAGTCATTACAAGAAGGACAGAAGGAACCCCACAACTGTCACAGAAGGTGGCACAATTTAGCCAACACATAATCTGGTTCAATGTCAGTTGGCATCTACCTGTATCCCCCTCCCCTGGACAAGGCTGAAAATAGGCAGAATTGTCTAGTCCTCTTTTGCCAGTCAACAAAAAAGAAATAAATAAATACATAAATTAATTATACATAAATATAAATATTTCAAAACAACCTCCCTCACAAAAAAGGAACAGGGCCTTCTAATATTAAAGGAGAACTGCACTGAATCTATTAGTCATTTGTCCTAGTAGAAGTTTTTAAATACTGGTTCATATTCAATTATTGCTGTAGCTATACAGGCTTTTGCATTATTCATGTTGGTGCTTCTGATTTACATGCTGCTGGTAAGAACTATTTTAGAACTGTATGATGTAGTTTATGTCTTCTGTTCTTTCTATTGTTGGCATAATGCTTCTGTCATCTACTACAGAACTCTGTGGTTGTTAGGGACTTACATGTAATCCCGACTCCCCAGTGTCTAGGAGTGTGCTGGAGGAAGTCCAAGGACGGGGAACCTACAGCAAAAAGAAGACACATACCTGGTTGGCCATTGTTTCTCAGACCTAGATGGAACTGGGGTGCCTCAGACCTCTGGGTGCTGGGCTGTGGAAGCAAAATCTTGTTAGCAATAAAACAGTTAATCCAATCCAAATGATGGAGACAACAAACAAAATGCTGGAAGAAGGGATCTTGTTTAATAAACAGTTAATTCAAAGCAGGAACAGTCAATCCACGGAGCACTGGAACATACAAATGGGTTTGTTCTAGACCGTGCAGATCACATCTGAACATGGATCACTCTGGACCATGGCGATCACCTCTGAGTGTTGAGTTCTGTATAGCTAACTCTTGGGCTAGGTAGTCACAGTACAGTACAGATAGCATAAAACATGGCAGAATAAGGCCTTTACACCTGTAAGCTGTCAGCAAACCTCCAGACACCCTCTCAAGCTCCATCAGTTGCTGCAGGGCCCTCTCAGGGCTGACTTATTCGAATCGAGGCCGCCTTCAACCCCAGCTCTTCTTAACTTCTACCCAGGCAGGTGACCTCAACCCAGGAGGCATAGGTGAACATCCCCACCTGGCTCACAACCCAGAACTGAGCATTTTAAGCTCGATCAGTCTATAACTTGGTGGAGTCTGGGACCAGGCACAAGGCAAAACAATGCAAATGTTATTTATATAGCACCCTATCCAGGGGCTCAGAGTGTTTCACAATAAAATATCCCCAAAATTTAAAATAAAATATATTCAAATAAAACTAAAAGTTTTCTTGAACAAAATGTCATTTAGAGGTTTAAAGGCCTCAACCAAGCTGGTTGCGTGAAAGTAAGGCAGAAGAGAATTTCACAAAGATGGAGCAGCTGTACCAAATGTTCTGTCGCCGGATCTCTTTAGGCTGGAGGGGTACAACATGCAGACCAGCCTCGGTGGGCGTAGGGGTCAGATAGGCTGATATGGAACCAGGAGCTCTTTGAGGTAGTCAGGTCTTGACCCACATAGGACCTTGTAAGTTAACAAACATATCTTGAAGGTGATGCAAAACTCACAGGCAGCCAGTGCAGAAAGTGCAGAACAGGAGTGACATGGTCCCTCATAGAGGCACCCATCAGCATCCCCACAGCATTCTGCACTAGCTGCAGTTGACACATCAATCCTCCAGACAGTTCTAGGTAAAGAGTGTTATGGTAATCTAGTCTGCTGGTGACAAAGGCATGTATGACTGTGGCCAGATCGGCAGGCGTCAAAAACAGACGGATCCTGACAATATTCTGGAGATGGAAACCAGATCTAACAACCGATGACACCTGTTCTTCAAGGTAAGTCTGTCGTCAGACAGATGCCAATGTCCCTAACCTCATCAACCACCGACAAGGGCCACCCATTAACTACAGGAGCAAGCAGCCTCTCATCACTGGAGATACCTCCATGACCCGGCTCGATCACCATAATCTCCGTCATGTCGGGGTTGAGACATAGCCAGTTAATAGACATCCAATTGTTGATCACGACCAAACACCGGCTCAGCATACCTTAGGTAGAGAAATCTCCTGGGGCACATAGCAGTGAAACTCCAGATTATACCCCTAATGATCTTCTAGGGTAGCATGTACACAAAGAACAACAGGAGGCCAAAATGGAACCTCATGGAACCCCACAGGGCAGTGCCAGGACCTCTGGATCCCACTGTGACCCCTCAATCCACAGTCTTTCTATAGCCTGTCTTGGGCAACCTGAGGCCTGGTGAAGTGCCAGGACCCCTGGACTCCACTATACCCATCATCTCACACTGCTTTAGGTTCCTTCCTCCATTCCCTTGCTCCCTCCTTTTCTCAGTCCATGCTTGTACTGCCTTTGTGTGTCCTCACTAACAGGGTCCCATCCTGATGGTCACCATGGATTCCCACCCATACATAGACCTGGAGCACCCCTTCAGGGCTTCTCTATTCTGTCTGAGTCAGTAGGGCCCCAATCCACAAAGCCATCCCACCAACTGGGGCTCTTCCAACCTTGTCCACTGCCACATCTCTTAGCCCTCTGACTTAGACTGCACACAGAGACAAACAAAATCAGTGGTCCCCTGACTGAGGAGGACATTGCCACTGCTCAGTTCTTCCACCTCTTTTCTCCAAATCCTCCCTTCCCATATTTCCCTTTTTTCCCCAGTGACTCTTCCTGCCCAATGGTGCCAAACTCCACTCTCCCCAAAAGCCTTACTGGACATGGAGTCCCAATAAGGTATTTACAAAGGGACCTCCTTTTCTGGATACAACACCTGAACTACCCCTGAAGATGGAGCTGCAATTCTTTAAAATTTCCCCAAGGTGGCTGCGCATGCTCAGAAAGCAAGGACCATCATAACTATGTACATACTGTGGTCCCAACAGCACAGCTGTCGCTGTCCCTGGGACTGAAACCACCTCTTGAGCACCCAGATGCATGGAGGCACATCACAGCACTTGGCCCACTACCCAATATGGGGCCAAGACACCAAAGTTTAGCAGCTGGAGCCACGAGGCAGCACCCAAGCCTCATGGTGTGATTCCTGCTGGAATCACTGATGCAAGAAATGCTGTGGAAAACAGGGCAGCAGCTGCTAAAGATAAGCCCATTTGGTGTACTTCACACACCCCCATCAAATACTCACTGTCTTGGTGAGCCAAAACTGGCATAACAGCTGCCACATACCATGGCTACAAGTAGGTGATGTGCACCTCCTCAAACTGCCCATCACTGAGGGGCTTTAGGGCTGACACCACTGAGGTGGCTAGGTGAAAATCTCAACCACTTACCTCAGCTGACACTAACTAAACACTAACCCGCTCTCTAAAACTGCCCAGGATCACATTTTCCTAGGTCACCTAACACCAGAACCTACTGACTGGTGGCATCCTCTGTCCATTATTAGTCACAAACCAAATTCTACCTGGCCACCCACCACCAAACCCATAAACAGATTACCTTAGCCCAGCGGCAGCAGCCCAGATTCCTATTTCTAAAACAACTTTCCTCTAAACCCTTTAAAGATGCCAGCTGCCTTTCTAGACTGCCTGGAAATTCAAAGAAAAGACAAGACATAACAGATGCCAAATGTAACCTTTCCAGCCATTAGAGTGCTGGCATAAGTGTGCTGGCACATCAGGGTGCCGATTTGGGATTTGCACCCTCCCGTGGTCCACCCTCCTCGGAGTTAGAATATTAAGAAGGGGGCAGGGGGCATCCTCCAAAAAACAAGGTCGGTGAACTCACTTAGCACCCTGATGACCAGGTACACTAACGCCAGTACTCTGAATGGGTGGAACCAAAATTTAAGCAGTAGTTAACAAACCCACTTATACGAGCATACCTAAAAACATTTTCTAGCTAATAGTAACCATTTTCCTAAGACAGCATTTTTTCTTTCTGTTTCCACAGTGGAACATCCTTCATTATAATAGTAAGGTACTGGTATACAAGGTGAAATCTCCTTCGAACAAGGATGAATAAATGCACATTGAAACAGTTAGTATACAAATTACAACAGCATAACATAACCAGTTATAACAGTAAGTTTTTTTCTCATGAAGTTATGTTTACCTCAGCTCAGTTCATTGAATCATCAGTTAAAGAGCCACAGGTGGAGCTGCTCTCCTGTCCAAGTCCTGGGGTACTCTATAGCCATTATGCAGGCCACCACACAATACCTGGGCCCTAGGCATGGCATGCTGCACCTCTGATGGCACAGTCTCCTTTCTCACTTAATCCATTCTTGCTCCCGCAATGGCAACTGCTGCTCCACTCAAAATGTATGAACTCTCCCAGTCTTTAGTGCCATCTTAATAGCACAACACATAGACTTCTGTGGTAAGAACTTCGCAGTCTGGCCCAGCACCACACTCCAAAGTCCAAAATGAGTCTGGGTACCCCAAAGCAAATCCTGGATAAGCCCCCATATTGTGGCCCTCAAAGTTGTCTAGGGTATGCTGGAGGTAATCCGAGGGGAGGGGGCACCTACAGCAGAAAGAAGGCTCATAACTGTTTGGCCATTGTTTCAGGCCTGGATGGAACCAGGTGTCCTCAGATCTCTGGGTGTCTGGCTGCAGAGGCAAAATCTTATTAGCAATAAAACAGTTCATCCAAACAAAGGAGACAGCAAGCAAAATGCAGGAAAAAGGGATCCCATTTAATAAACAGTTAATTCAAAGCAGAAACAGTCCCTCAATGGAGCAGTGGAAACACAAATGGGTTTGTTCTGAAACGTGCAAATCCCATCTGAACATGGATCATTTGGGACTGTGGAGGTCACCTCTGAGCATTGGATTCCATGCAGCTAACTCTTGGGCTAGGCAGCCACAGTATAGTACATGCAGCATAAAATGTGGCGAATCAGGCCTGTTCACCTGCAGGCTGACAGCAAACCACCTGACTCAATCTCTCAGTCTCCATTAACAGCCACAGGGACCTCTCAGGGCTGACTTATTCAAATGAGACTGCCCTTCAACCCTCAGCTCTTCTTAACTTTGGCCAAGGCAGGCAGGCAGGCAACTTCACCCCAGGCAGCATGGGTGAATGTCCCCACCAGAGTCACAACCAAGAACTGGGCATTTTGACCTCAAGCTGTCTATAACTTTGGAGAATCTGGGACCAGAGTTAGTAACAGGACTCCCAGATCCCATTGTGATCCATCAATTCACAGCCTCTCCATATCCCAGCTTGGGCAGCCTGGGGCCAGGGGTGGTGCCAGGACCCCTGGACCTCACTACACTCATCACCTCACACAGTTTCAAGTTCCTTCCTTGGTTTTCTCCTCCTTCCTTTCTCTAGATCCATGCTTGTGCTGCCTTCATAGGTCCCTCACTGACAGGGTCCCATCCCTGATGGTCACCACAGACTCTTACTCCATACATAGACCTGGGTTCTTCTCCCTTTTTTCAGTTAGTGGAGTCACAAACCACAAAGCCACCCCAGTAGCTGGGACTCCTCCACATTCCTTAGCCTTCTGACTAAAACTTTACACAGGGACAAACAAAATTAGTGATCCCCTGGCTAAGTGGGCAACTCCCTGCTCAGTCCTCTCCATCTCTCTGTCTCTTTCTCTCCAAATTGCTCTCCTTTCCGTGCCTCCCTTTTATTCCCCAGCAACTCCTTCTACCCTCAGGTGCCAACCTCCCGCTCTCCCCAAAACCTTACAGGACATGGAATCCCAATAAACTATTTACAAAAGGCTCCTCCTCTCTGGACATGGGACCTAAACTAAACAGGGTTAAGATACCTCAACTAGCTCCCATTTTGCTGGCAAGGGATCCAGTGCTAGGAGCTGGATGGGTCTTTCCTCAGCCTGTTCCTTTGCCAATTGAGTCCCTCCCACCGATGTTCCCCAGCTCAGTCTGCTGCTGCTCCTCCTTATACTCTCAGCTTGACATTTGGTGGACCTGGTGTAGATGCTTCTTTTTTGTGTGTGTGTGTGTGTCCATTATTCATGTTCATCATTGACAACTCCATTGCCAGTGGTGCTCAGTCACAGATTTCCAATATTTCTGGAGTGCCAGGAAACTTTTTGTCCCTATGCTGGGTTATAGTCTTCCTCCAGGTTTCCTTGCAGGTGATGCTCAGGAGACTAGATGGGCCTAATTGTTTTACATTACCTATGTTATACAGAGAAGCAGTGAGATACAATGAGTATGCTTTGAAGTAATCAGTTCTGCACTTTTCCAAATGATAAATACATTGATATTAAAAAATCATGTGACAGAATGTATTGGGTATTTCATTTATAGCTGTCGAATTACAGCTGGTGATGACAGGGTGTAGTGTAAATGGGCAGCACTAGCAAACTTTTAAGGGTGCACTCAGATTGAAGTTTACAGTACATCAGTCTTCCAAGGTTCAAACATGAAACTGATTTTATTCAGCAAATTTCAGTGTAGAAAAGATATATGTTAAATTAAACAGTGTTTATGTCTGCCTATGACTTTGCTCTCTTTGGTCAGAGAATTTAATGTTGACTCTGTTTCACTTCTTATTTGATGTTTCACTTGAGACTCTCTATGATAGAACCTTCTTTATTAAAAGTCACATGATTCATTTCTTCCATCCTGATACAGATTTCTCACTACAGTACATGGCACTTCCATGCAGTGTCTCTCTCTCTCTCCACTCCATGTGGCAAATTTCAGTGTTGCTGAATTATAATGAAAGAAAATTATTTTTCTGCTAAGATACAAACAGTAGCACCATGTGACAGTGCTATAATGAACAGCGCTAGTGACATATAATGAATTTCAGTGCTATCGAATTATATGACAGCTGAAACCTGTGTGCTCTTCCATGTTGTGTCTCTGTTCATTTTACAGTGTAAATTCAGACAGCCTCTTTGTATTTTTCCTAAGACACTGAGATCATAGCAGCCAAATTGCGTATTTCTAACATGAAGACAAACCAGTCAACTCTGTTGACTTTGCTTACCCTCTCATAAAAGCAAGGTGTTAAAACTTTGTTGAAACAATAAGACATTAAACTTTCTGTTTTCAGGGCACTGCAAGTTTCTTGAGTTCACTGGCCTGCTCCATGTGTCCCAGGCACAGTCTCTGCTGAATGTGTAAAAGAAAAGAGACAAAACATTTTGGGGTCAAATCAGATAAACAGATACTGCAAAGAGATATAAATACTTTTAACAATTATTAGGTAAACATACTAACTGGCTGGGGACGCTGATCCAGATTGTCTGCTCTGGTCATTTCTCTTTCATGACTGCACCACTCGGCGACAGCCAAATTGACTATGGATCCCTGCACTTCATGTCTGCCACCTTTTCAACCATGTGGTGGATTGCATCACACTATTTGTCTTGGTCATTGACCTCTTAATTGTGGACCATAGAGCCACCCTCTTGTGCAGCTGCAGGAAGATACCTCAAACAGATATTGTCATGGTGCTTTAACATAAGATCCCAAAACACTGCAAGCTACTTGTACTGAACTTTGTGCTTCTATGGCTCCCAGACATAAAAATGAAAAAGACAAGACAAAGTATTTCAATAAAAGTAAAATAAATAAATAAAATGCACTATGCACTCTATAAATCTATACAATACGCATCTGTCTGTAAAATTAATTAAATAAATAATATATAAAAATATGCATTATGCATTCTAAAATGCATGCAATACTTATCTGTCTGTCTATCCATCTATCTATCTATCTATCTATCTATCTATCTATCTATCTATCTATCTATCTATCTTCTATCTGTCTATCTATCTATCTATCTTTCACACAATGCAAAACTTCTACTTAAACTGTCACTCACAACTCATTGAAATATGCTTCACTCTTCCTGGCAGCAAGTATGATGCACATTCTCTTGAAAATGTGTAGTTTAAAAAAATACTCTAAAAGATAATGCAAAATCACAGAAATGGCGAGTTGCACAAAATGCAAAAAGCGAATTACGCTGGATTCTGCCCTTTTTCTAAAAAATGTGCAAAAAGCGAAATGGGCAATTTTGCACAGTTTTGAAACAGTACTTGGAATTGCACTCAGCACTAGTGAGCAGTGGCCCTGGTGGAACTTTTGACCTAAAGATACCCTGAAGGAGAGACAAGCTGAGAGGTGGCAGCATACCATGGTGATCATTCAGGTTTCTGAAGTGTTGTGAAACCAGTAGCAAATTACAGAATGTGTTCTGGGAGAGGACCAGTTTGTGACATTACCTATGAAATGTAATATAATGCATTGAATGTATGTGACTGTATATGGTACTTAATGTAACATATATAGCTTAATAAAATGTATTTGAAAAGGAAGCTCTATTCTTTGGGTTATTAATCTGTTTACCATTGGAAATTAATGGCCCAACTCTTCTCTGAGATGGATTGGAGCATTTGTATACAGCACCAAGGTTTCTTCATATTAGTTTTTGTGTTTGCTAGTCTGAATTTAAGCTTTAATTTTCCTTTTAAATGTGTTCTTATGTTCTTTTAATATTTTAACCTCCCCTTTCCTTTCTACCCAACTTGTCCTCACCTAAATCTGCCCTCTGTCAGGATTGTTAGCACCCTGGCAATGTCTACTCTCATGTAAGTTTCTTCCTCTCCTTTTTTTTTCCTTTCTCTCTATCCCCTGTTTCTCTGTCCAACTTGTCCTCCCATCTACCCCTGGCAGGGTTCTCAGCACCCTGGAGGGGTTCCAGCACTGAGAAATAACTCTTCTTGCCTCCTCCCCTTCCCTCCATCCTTTCTACCAAACTCATCCTCACCTGACTCTGCTCTCTGGCAGGGTTCTCAGCATCCTGAAGAGGGCTAGTCTTAGAGCTTCTCCCACCCTCCTCCTCCTTCTTCCTTTACCATCCCTTCTACTATCTCTACCCAACGTGTCCTTGCCTACTCCTGCCCCTTATTCTAAGTTCTCACCTCATTCCATCACTAGCAGCAATCTCTGCATTCTGAAGGGGCCAGTTCAGGTATGACTAATCCTTCCCTACATATCACTTACCCCCCCACCTCCCTCCTGCCTTCTCTTTACCCCTGCAATAAAAAAGGAATTAGCTAACCTGAGCTAATAACTTGCCCTTTGTTCTGTCTGAGGTGCTCCCAGATTGCACTAGCCTGTGTTAAGGAGTAGTCCACCCAGAATTTGCAAAACATATGTTGTACAGATGTTTTGATTTGTATGTAAAGTCCTAATGTGTCCTTCCCTCTGTTTGCTATTAGGAGTTTTTCCTAAATTAGCCTGCTAGCTTTATGGTAGTTTTATGACCTCCATCTCAAATAGGTTTATTGCCTTTCTTGCTTCAAAATGCATCTTGTCTCATGTGGCAGTGATGTAGCTGAGCCCATAGATTTAGACATATGCACTGATTTCAAATCAGTTCAGAACAGCAGAGCTGTGTAACTGTTCTTATCCAGCGAGCACAAATGGCTAGCTTAGTGGGGTTCTGTAACAAAATAGCTACTAAATAGCTCTAATTCACTTTTTGTGTGTTCTATATATGTCAGTTCTAGCTAGCAGTAGTAAGTGTTTTCATTTTAAAATTGTATTTCTTCAAACACACACAACAATAAAAACATAAAAATTGCCCCAGATCATCAATGTTATAATTAGTAAAGACTGTAGCTGTTTTCTTACAGAAAATCCATTCAGTTAGCTCTCAAGTATTTGCTAAACTGTAAATGTAGGTACCAGCGTTCTATTAGGTAGAACTGGCAGTTAGTGCTGATTTTGCTGTGACAAGATTTTCAGTTTTTTTACAAATTGAAGTACCTTTTTAATAAAGTATAAAAATATGTATGTGTGAGTTATTTAATTAGTTTGGTGAATATTGTTTAATTATTTGAAAAGGTGTGATACACGAAATGTGTAGACAATGAACCATTGTAAAATGGAATCAAATGTGTAGCTGAAATAGTCACTGTCATCCTATTGCTTTCATGTCATACCACACAAGGAGTAAAACTGACTTCAACGTATTTTGCAGTTTCTAGGCTGCAGATTAATACCATACACTTCATATACTTGTTCAGTAAAATTTATGAAATAGGTCGACCCTGTGGCACTAAAGGGTTGAGGCACTGGACGCCACACCTTGCATTGCACAGCTGACCCAGATTCAGGAATAGACCCGGATGTCAGGGGTCAGTGGGGCTGGATTGACCTGTCATCCAACAGCTTTCTTCTCTTTTCACCATTCAGGTGTAGAGTTTCTCATTGACCTTTCAAACTGTAGCTTTCTCTTTCTCTCAGTAAAACTGTGACACCAGACTCCTGGAACCTTTGAGCACAACTTCCCACCAATAAAGTGTAGACTCTCACTGCCACTTACATATTTGCAGCTCTCTTCAAGCTCAAACTGCAAAACTGGATTCCTTAATCCAAATTCCTCCACAAATGGGGAAGGCAAACACAGACCCTGGGGGGCAGACAGCTGGCAACTCACAGGCAGGCTCCTTTCCCCAACTTTGCAGCCCCATTTCTGCATAGCAGTTGGAGACCCCACTCCTCTGGAAGGGCTCCCACTGAACTGAAACTAGAACTCACAGTCCTTGGGCTTTTGAAGCTCTCTCGCAGCTCCCATTTGCTGAAATCACTGTCCCATCCAAAATGAATATGTATGAGTCTCAGTCAATGCCTGATTGGTTGTGTGAAAGAGCACCAAGTATTCTCAACTTTTTCCCCATAAGTCCTCTGAAAGGTCTCATAGTACTTGACAGCAATCCTGGCCCTCTGATTGGCTGAAACTGGGACAAACCAACTCTTCCCTCCTCCCCTTGCTGACCTCCAACATTCCGGGCTCATTCCCGGAATCTGGGTCATGGCACAGCGCAAGGTCGGCATCCAGCACCTCAACCCTCAGTACCACTGTGCTGGCCTATTTCATACATTTTACTGAACATATATATGAAGTGTATGGTATGACTGCAGCCTAGAAACTGCAAAATACTTGAAGTCAATTTCTCTCCGTAAAGCTATGGCATGAAAGCAACAGAATACCAAATTGACAGTGACTATTTCTGCAACACACTTGATTCCATTTCATGATAGTTCACTGCACTACAAACTTAGTATATTGCACTTTTTCAAATGATAAAACACTTGTTTTGTATTTTTTCATCAATCTAAATAACTCACACATACATACTTTAATACTTTATTAGAAACATACTTCACATTTGCGAAAAAAAATGACAATCATGTCACAGATCAAAATCAGCACTAACTGCCAGTTCTACCTAATAGAATGATTGTACCTACATTTACAGTTTAGCAAATACTTGAAATCTAACTAAGTGGGCTTCTATAAGAAAACAGCTAGAATCTTTACTAATTATAGCATTGATGATCTGGGCAATTTCTGTGCTTTTATGGTTGTCTATAGTTTGATGAAATTAAAAGTTTTAAAATTAAAACACTCCTGCTAGCTAGACCTGACACACAAAAACAAAAATAGTGAATTAAAGCTATTTAGTAGTTGTTTCTTATAGAAACCCCAGTCAGCTAGCTCTCAGGTATCTGCTAAACTGTAACAGTAGCCATTTGTGCTCACTGGATAGGAACAGTTACACAACTCTGCCATTGTGAAGTGATCTTAAAGCAGTGCAAATGCTAAATCTATGGGCTCGGCTACATCACTGCCACATGAGACAGGATGCCCTGTAGGAGCAAGAAAGGCAATAAACCTGTTTGAGATGGAGATCCCCAGGGGTCATAAAACTACCATAAAGCTAGCAGGCTAATTTAGGAAAAACTCTTAATAGCAGACAGAGGAAGGACACACAAGGACTTTATATACAAATCAAAACACTCTGCATAACATGTTTTTGCAAATTCTGGGTGGACTACTCCTTTAACTTGTCCCACGCAATTGATTTTTTTTTGCTCACTTTGCTCTGTTTATGTTCCCCAACATTACCATCTCCTTCCCCAAGCTGGTTTCCCTGTCTACCCCCTACCCTCCTTGATGTCCCCTCACTGCACCACATTCATTTATTCATTCAATAATTGCTAAATTATCTGCCTCTTAACTGTGATCCATTCCTGTAAGGATTTGGCTCCAAGGTTACATTAAATTTCTTTACTATGTTCCTCAGATAAGCCACTTGTATTTAAATACATATTCCACAAGTATGATATATTTAACTGTATGTTATGTCACAAATGCGATTGTATGATTATTTATATTTTCTAACTGTATGTCTTGTTATAAATATAATTGAAAGTTTAATTTTCAGATATGTTAAATGGTAAACTATATGTCTAATTCTTTATTCAATTCTACCACCTTCCAGGTGAAATATTTCAATAAATAAATAAAATAAATAAATAAAATAATGTGAGAAATTATGCTACAAGTGACAAGGCAGTGTTACTATCTTTCATTTTTAAATGCTTTTCTTTTGTAGAACTAGCCTTCCTAACTCTTCTAATCAGTTACTTGGGTTTAAACCCCCAGTGTTGCACATTTTAAAACTTTAAGTCTATGCCTTTTGTTAAGTTATTATATTTATTTTTAGACATTGTTGCACAGAATCTAGTCGAGTAGCTCAGCAGGTTGCACATTCACCTCTGAGGCCAGAAGATCAGAAGGCTGTGGATTATAGACTCACACCAGGAACATGGTGTGAATCCCAATACTAACAGTGTAGTTCAGCATGGGGCTCTGTGCTCTGAGGAGCTGTCTTGTGGATGAGATATTAAATCAACGACCAACATCCCATCTGCAAGGTTCTTGTGGAGTAACACCTTGTTCTTGTGGATGTAAAAGAGCCAATGGCACTTTTCAAAAAATAGTAGTGGGATTTGCCCTGGTGTCCTGGCCAGATTTCACCCATTCACTAAAAACACCATCAACAGGTTAACCTGATTCATTATGTCAGTTTGCATCTGTATTCCTGCCCCAACCCCCATCCCCGAGCTGCAAATAGGCAGAATTTCCTAGCCTCCTTTCATGGTCAACAAAATGAAATAAAAATAGTCCATATTGTTTGGGGTTGTGACCTAGACCCAGATTAGTTAATGAAATGAGTGAGGTCAGTCCTTGTTTTAAGTTATATTTCAAACACCATTATTCTTAGAATTCTGCTACCATTCAAACAACCAATATTTCACAGAATGGACAATTTGTCCAACATTTTTGTATAGTCATCAATTATCAGTCCTGGTTATACTGTATATTCCTTGCAGTTCCATTAAATAAAAGGTAAAGCAGCTTGCTGTGTTCCATTCGTGCCTTCTAATTTCTGAGAGGTCCAAACATCTACTTTAATCTTTGATTATGAATGGAACAATGCCAGCTTCCTTGCTTGCTATAAAATCCAGCTTGACAGTTTCTTACTAAATCCACTAAAATCAGTTTTTTAAAGTTTAGGACTTTATTGGACATTTTGAATAGTAATATTTCTATGTTGCAGGTTGGTGGTGCTCTGGTAATTACTTTTTATTAGACTTACTGAAAATGTTTTACACAAGCTTTTGAGACTCTCAGGTCCCTTCATCATGTGCAGAAAAGCTAACCAGCATTTTAGAACATATACAAGAGTTTGTGAATCCAGATTGCTTAACAAAACTTCCTTTCATCAGTTGATCCTAATTTGTTGTAGTATCACTTTGATGTAGCTCACCATGTGCAGGTCTGATCTCTCACTTCCAATGACATAAGGCCTATGTTCTGGTAGTCATCTGTACTGTGTTAAATTGCTTTTTATACCCTACGCTTTGTTAAGCAATCTGAGATCCACAAACTCTTATATATATTCTGAAATGTTGCTGGTTAGTTTTCTTTGCACCCAATAATGGCACCTGAGAGTTTAGATGTTGCAAAGTAAAACTTTCTGGTGAAGTTTGCATGAAGTAGTGAAATTTACACTTTGCAGAACTTCACAAAGCTTACCCGGACTCTGACAAACTGTGATTTCACCAGAATCACAAAGTTTTACAGCGTTGTGGAATTTTGCCACAAAGTGCAGAGTTTGAACAGAATTCCACATTCTATTGGTATCTAGTTCTATCTCCAGAGCATCACCTCTAGATGGAGATCTTATAGTTTTGCAGTACATTACTCTTGGATTCCTGTTGTTAGAATCTATCACTGATTAATGCAAGAGGTCTAAATCACAAGTACTGCTTTGAAGCTATGCAAATTACCAACTGATGCCTGCAGTGGCTGGCAAGAAAACAAAAGAAAAATATTCCTTTCTCTCCATCTACAAGGGAGAAGGAGCAGGCAGCTGAAATGAGAGTTATGCCTCTGTGGAGGACAAAAACAAAATGCAGCAGTTCTTCCAAGCGCCCAAGCTATGAGGAGACTTGTCACCCTGCTAACCTCACATCACTTTGTGTTGATCCATGATTGTATTAATTCCCAAATTATTTCACAGAGTGAAGTTTGCCGACCGCCCATCTCTACCTGAGAGGTCTTGAAAACCTATGTAAAATATTCCTCAGTTAGCTTAGTAAAAGTTATTACCACAAAACAGGTGTATTCATATTTTTGTATTATAATGGTCACTGCAGTCTAATGGGTATTTTAAATTAAACTTCTCAGTTTCATACGTAAGGATCACTAGATCCAATAAGTTGTGGCCCTCATCAGTTGGTCCATGATTTGATCTAAAAATCAACCCCATAATTGTCCCTTTGAATTTATTTTCACTACACTGTTTCTCTTTCTGTGCTGTTTAAGCTAATCTTGGTATCTTGGTATTGTTGAGACAAAAGCAGGCCATTGGCCCAGTTAGATTGTCTTCCATCATTCAGTGGGTCATCATATTGTCCTTAAATGAAGAACATATTTGTCAAGCTCTTCTTGTATCTGTCAAATGTTTTTGAATTACTACAGATACATGCAGTAAATTTCAATTCTGAGTGGCCCTGATGGTAAAATAGTGTAAACTTTTATTTGTTTGCACACCGCACTAATAATTGTTTATATTGTTATCTTAAATTAAGTGTTCTGTTAGTATACATTAATCCCAAGTTTGCCATCAAGTCATCATCCTGCAATACTTTATACAGGAACAAGAGGTCTCACCTGAATCTGCTCTCCTTAAGGCTAAACGGACCAAGTTTTTCTAGTCTATTATTATATGTTGTTAGCCATACCATGTAAGCTTATTTGTTATCCTTCTCTGTGGCCCTCTTGTAATTTTTCATCCTTCTTCAGGTTAGGGCAGCAAAAGGGAGCCATAGTAATAGTGAGGATGAAAAAGTTTTGTAAACCTGCACAATACACTGTGGGTCTCTGGTCACAAATGATCTCTTTATAGCTCTGGTTAGTAATTGGCCTTCCTAGCCACCTGTATGCAGTGGTCAGAGGGTGATAGAGTTGTTCTACAGTTACACCCATATCTTTTCCTTGCATACAGATTCTAATGCCTGGGAGACTGAAATTGGTTATTAATATATCATATTTGGATGCTGCAGTAATTTCTTCACATTGGGCATTGCCAAATGTCGTCATTACTGTATGGTCTATAGCAAGCCTCTGTGATTACATTTTACCAGATAGTTCAGTACGTATGACCCAGATATTCTCTGTTACACAACCCTTATGTCTAAATACTGCTATTGTTTCTCATTATAGAAAGCCCCACCACTACCCTTTCTGTATAATCTGTCCTTTGTAAACAGCTGATAAACCTTTACATTTTTATTCCACTCATCATCGTTGTTTCAACATGTTTTGGCAATGCTAATAATATGAGGTTGTTCACTCAATGTAAACACCTCAGAGAATGAGGTCTTGTGATTTGGACCTCTTGCATTAATCAGTGATAGCTTCTAACAACAGAAATTAAACAGTAATGTACTGCAAAACTATAACATCTCCATCTAGAGGTGTTGCTCTGGAGATAGAACTGGATACCAAAAGAATGTGGAATTTATTCAACCTCTACACTGTGGTCACTCTCCTGATGCTGTTCTAACATCAGATGTGTTTCTCCACTGAAGAGAGCAGCTGCTCAGAGTCCTATTTCAGTCCTATGGGTCAAATTTATGTATTTAATTGCAGATGAACTATTTACTTGTTTTAAGTATTAAGTCATTTTAGTTTTCAGTACTCCAGGTTAGTTTGGGATAGTTTTATTATTTTTGTTTATAGTTATTGATTTTTTCAGTTGGCCCAGTGGCACTGAGGGTTGAGGCACTGGACGCCACACCTCACGCCACGCCGGTGATCTGGGTTCGGGAATGAGCCTGGGCTGTCAGGGGTCGGTGGGAGAGGAGAAGATCGAGCATCTGGAGGACTGCTGTCTTCTCCTGGGGTGGAACTGGGGAGATACCATGCTCAGTGGTGGCTCTGGTGGAAGCTGTGGGCAACCCGGTAGTAAGATCAGTCAGAGGTGTCTGGCAATGCAGGCGGTCTGTGGTTGGTACTGCACTGATGCCATTGCATACCGTGCCAGAGGGGAACACACAAGGGAAAACCCTCTGCCTCCTGATAGGCCAAGGAGGGTCTAGGGGCCTGCCGACTACACCCAATGTTGGACTTCTCCTCTCACTTCTTCTGCTGTCCTGCCTGCCTGGTTGCCCATCTAGATTCTATATAGAGTGCCACAAGGAGTTAATCTGGTGGTCCCACCCTGGGGACTCAAAGCTGGGTGGCTGTGTGGCTGGGTAGTGGCTGGAGAGCTGGACCCAGGAGGAGTGAGAGAGAGAGAAGCGCTTCAGGTGGGTGGGATAGCAGCAGGCTCTGAGAGACCCTCCGAGAGTTCAGGTAGGAGAGTGAATAAACAGAGTTTGAAAAAATATTGTTTTTCTCCAGTGCCCTTTCAGTTACAGGAACCAGAAAAATTGTAATTTAGCACGGTCCCTGCCTACTGAGGAACATCAAGGCACTCCTGAAAAGGGAGACAAGACTCAGCAAGCTTACCCACTTACAAAATCCAATAAATAAATAAATAAAATAAAAACTGTGTTTTCTAGTAAAATACACACACTCACATACACACACAAAGCATTTTCAAATTAAGAACTTTTTAGTAGTTTCATGTATTTTATTTGTGAAACAGAAACACAGTTTGACAGGTGTTTTCAGTTAGTTGGCATATCTGAGAAACCTACAAAGAGAACAGGGCCTACAGGATTTAAAAATTAAGTCAACAGCTCCAGCCAAAAGTAAATTGCAACAAGTTATATTTTAACTGTTTGGGTTATGACCATGATTTTAGAAATTGTGATTTATGCAAGCAGTTTTGCCCCTAAAACATAAAAGGGCTATTGAAAGAGAATCTTTCAGCTCCTCTGTCTTCTTCATTGCCACCAAAAACTCTCCAGTAAAACTCAACAATGGAGGTGGTTACCAATGATGATGTAAAGCACAAATCAGAAGGTTCCTCAGTTCGACAGTGATTCTCGCATGCTGTATCATTGGCTGAAAATGTTGACAGCCAGAGTCTCTGCTCAAAGGACTGACAAAGTTGCTAAACCATTTCCAAACCCACTAAAGAGCAAAGGGCTTCTGATTAGGAAGCCCAGATGCAAATGATAGCAAAGTGTCAAAGGAGCTTTGACCAATCAATGCCTGCAGTGGCTGGCAAGAAAAACAAAAAGAAAAATGTTCCTCTTGCTCCATCCGCAAGAGAGGAGGAGCAGGCAGCTGAAATGAGAGCTATGCCCTCTGTGGAGAACACAAAGAAATTCTGGCAGTTTTCCAAGTATTCCAAGATATGGGGAGACTTGTCCTTCTTGCTACCCTCCCACCCCAGCCTCAGGTCACAGAAGCACAATCTGTCCTGTAGGAGGTGTATGAGGAAGATGAGAAGGTACTAACTAAGCTTGACTTAACCCCTGACCAGACTTGTATTCCCCACCTAGAGTAAATAAGATTCTATATCATATTCCTCATTTATCAGACAAATGGTTGACACTCTTGATAACCCCTCAGAGAAAACAGAGGATAATGAAGATTCTGATTTTATGAGTATGTTAGGCCTGATATTTACTTAGAGGCTATCCATGCCAGTACATAAATGAGACAGAATGGCTACTGCTAATCATGTCAGCATCACACTGTGCTGCTGCCATAGATAAAAAGATTGAAAAAGTACCAACTGGACAAATACGGAGTGGAATATGTATGCTCACCCAGATCAAGAGGGAGTGGTATAAGTGGCGCTTGTAAAAAGCCATACTCCTTCTAGCAACACATTCTCCTGAAAACACTTCATGGAAGCTAGGTGATATGACCACAGAAGTTTACACAGCACCATACTCTGCTGCTACCATATATAACAAGCATTTGTCAATGCCGAATGTTTGCTTGCTGGCATTGGCATTGGTAGTGTAGGAGTTACAGAGCTGCATAATAGGAATGGCAGTGAAGTATTGAACTGAAGCCAACCCCATCACCACCCTGCAGATAGTGACAGGCATTGGGGTGTGCCTTTGAGTCATCAGGCATAACGGCCATGCCATTTCACACACCCTACCGTGCAGACATACCCGACAAGTGTCATGGGTATGGGGTCTTTGGCCATATGCAGCACACCATTCCATCAGGAAATATTGTGAGATGGGTGTGTATAGGAGAATGGGGTGAACTTTGGGGCCGAAGAGTCCAAGGCACACCTCGATGCCTCTCAGTGGCTGCAAGGTGTGAGTGGGGTGGAATGGCATGGCATTGCAGGTGACAATCCCAAGTCACAGCCCTGATGCCTGTCATTCTCTACAGGGTGGGTGTTGTGGTCAGAAACTCTAACACCTCAGGCATTCATTGGTATTTTCACTCCAAATTTTCAACATGGGTTTTTGTGACCCCCACCTCATGAACAGTGGCAATATCAGTTTGTTGGCCAAGCTGCTTTTGCACAGCGACTACGGCATTTGTCACCACAGGTGCAAAAACACATTCTGAACAGGATGTGAAAAATGACAGCTGTACTGTTCATGGGGAGGTGTAAAAATGGCAATATTGAAAATCTGCAGTGAAAATATTAAAAACTGGTGAAGTCACGAGCATGCATAGAAACTGTGCAACGGCAATCTCAATGTAATTAGTTTGGGAATTGTTTACAGCAGATTGCCAACACAGGCATTTTGGGACCTCCGGTCATGAACAGTGTCACTGTGATTTTCTTTATCTGTCCCGAACAATGATTTCCCACAGCAACCACGCATTTCTGTGCTGAAAGTGTGAAAACACATTTGATTATGTTGTGAAAAATGACAGCTGTACTGCTCATAAGGAAGTGTGGAAAAATGCCACTAGTGAAGATCTAGACTGAAAATATTACAAATCCATGAAATTATGAGGGTCGTGGAAACTGCGCAATGCTCACTTGCAACACAGTCATTTTTAGGAATTTTTTCACCAAATTTTCAAAATAGCCATTTTAAGACCTCTGCTCATGAACAGTGTCACTGTGATTTTCATAATGTGTCCCATACATTGATTTTGCACACCGACTGTGCCATTTAGTTACATGGGTGGAAACATGTTTTGGGCAAAATGTAAAAATGACAGCTGTACTTCTCATAAGGAGGTGTGGTAAAATGGCAATGTTGAAAATCTGGAGGAAAATATTGAAAATTTGCAAACTTATGGCGTGGGTAGGATCAGTGTAACAAACGCTGTCAACAGTAATTTTGGGAATTTTTTCACCAAATTTTTAACATAGCCATTTTACACTTCTGCTCATGAACAGTGTGACTGTGATTTTCTTAATGTGTCCCATATATTGAGTTCGCACACCTACTGTGCCATTGTGCCCTACATGCGTGGAAGCACATTTTGAGTAGGAAGTGAGAAATGACAGCTGTACTGCTCATAAGGAGGTGTGGTAAAATGGCAATTTTGAAAATCTGGAGTGAAAATATAAAAATTCGAACTTACGAGTGCGGAGGAACAGGCAACGATGCTCGTAGAAATAGTCATTTTTGGAATTTTTTCACCAAATTTTTAACATAGCCAAATTAACACCTCTGCTCATGAACAGTGTCACTGAGATTTTCTTAATGTGCCCCAAACATTGATTTTGCACACCGACTGTGCCATTGTGTGCTACATGCGCAGAAACACATTTTGGGTGAGATGTGAAAATGACAGCTGTACTACTCATAAGGAAGTGTGGTCAAATGGCAATGTTGGAAATATGGAGTGAAAATATTGAAAATTCGTGACCCTATGAGCATGCGTTGGGAACAGCGCACGCACTCAGAAACAGTAATTTTTAGGAATGTTTTCACCAAATTTTTAACATAGGCTTTTGAGAGCCCACCTTATGAACACTGGCACTGTCATTTATTAATCAGTCCCAAAAGGTGATTTCCACGGTGACCGCAAAATCACCCTTCGGCCTCGATTAACGCCATGACAGTGACAGAATTCATGAATAGGGTCTCAAAACCCCATGTTGAAAATTTGGTGCCAAAATTCCAAAAATGCCTGAGATATGCAGCAAAATTAAAGAAACCCTATTCATTACATTATACAGTTTACCGGCATTTCCTCAGTTCGCAGTTGGCTTTGAAGAGTGCAGACGTGTTCCTGGTCCACCAAGATTGTGCAAGAGCTCTTGAGGTAAGTATGGGGTGAGGTGGGGTGGGGAGGCAGGTGCACAGTGGGTGCACGGTGGGGGAGTGAAGATAGCAGCGAGGTAAGGTTTTTTCCTTTCAGGTTTTTTTTATTTGGACTACACGGGATGTTTGTCACGCTAGGTGGGCTCCCAGCGGGCAGCTGGAAGGCTGTTGAGGGGCAGTGGAGTCGATGGGGATTGGGCACCCCGTTGTTCATAGGACCTGTTGCCAGCATGGCACCCGATAGTCTGGGGGAACAGTAGAGCCGATGGGATTGGGCACCCGTCAGCCATACAGTGTGTGCGTGGAGGAGGTAGGAGCACATGAGCATGCAATGCATGCAACGCCAAAGGCAGGGGAGGGGAGCGCTGTTCACCAAGCGGTGCTCTCCTTTCAACTGCAAGGCACTGCATTTTGATCGTCAAGACTATGTTTTTGCACATGCAAGCAAAACATAAAAAGACTGAAGAAAGTACCAAGCAGACAAACAGGAAGTGAGTACAGTACATGTATGGCCACCCAGATCAAGAGGGAGTGGTACAAGCTGCTGCTTGTGGAAAAGCCAAACTCCTTCTAGCAATGCATTCTCCTGAAAATGTTTCCAGGAAGCTGAGTGATATGGTCAGAGTAATTTATACAACAGACACCCAATGGCTGAGGCAAGCAGTCTATGTGGCCTACATTGCTCAGTACTAAAGGGCTGTGGAATACAAAATGGCTCTAAGTGAAAAGGCTCAAAGGATATGGGTTATGATTTCACAGAAACAGCTAAAGTAGCCGTTGATTATACAAAATACCATTGTCAGATGATGGTAGATGACAGTGATGTGGCATCCAGAGTCCTGGAACACTCAGTGACAGTAAAATGGTCCTGGCAAAGGACAGCTACCCTGATCCAGGATACTCACAGCAAAGCCACTGATGTCACTTTTGAGGGCATATCACTGTTTGGTGACAAAACTTAAACCTATATGAAAAGAGTGGATAAACAAAAATCTAGTTACAGAAATCTCACTGGGAAAAACAGGAACCCATTACTATAGACCATATAGATACCATTTGTAGAGGCAGTATAGCGCAGTGGTCTAAGGCTCTGAGCTGCAAATTTGGTGACATCCAGCAGACCAGACATGGGTTTGAACCACAGCTTCCACTTGCATACTGTATGACCCTGAGCAAGTCACTTAACCTCCTTGTGCTCCCAGGTCGCTTCCTATAAAAAGCTTTCAGCTTAGTGTGCTATACCTGGTTAAACAACTAAAATAAATAAATATAGAAGGGGAGACTGGGGCAAGGGTTACTACCAGAGACATTAATCCACCTTTTGAGTATCCAGTACAGTTGGGTTCAAGCAGAGGTAGAGGCAGAATGGGTGCCAGGCATGCTGCAGCACCAGCACCCAGGCCACAGCCAAAGCAGAACCCTTGACAATTTTGCACAGGTCACCAGCCAATCATTGCCTGTGGTAGGATGACTGGCACATTATTTCCAGGAATGGCAAAAGGTGGGTCTAGGAAGTAATGTGTCAGGACCTGTCCCTACAGTTTCAGAAATTTCCAAAACAGTAAAGACCAAGATACTTCCCAGCCAACACGCCCTGGAGGTGGAAGTCAAAAGCTCTAGCAGACAAAAGCAAAAGGTCCCTCTGTCCCAATGGCAAAGGGCCTTTTCCCCAGATATTTCCTATCCCAACCCAGAAGAAAAATGGGATTGGTGATCTATTTTGAGCCTGAGGTTCCTAAACAGGCACATCAAAAAAATAAAGTTCAGAATGGTGACACTGGGCACAGTGATTCCATCTCTGCAAGCAGAAGACTGGTTAGGGCCACGTGACCTAAAAAGTCGATACATTTATGTCCCAATAAGACCTTGCCACAAACAGTACCCAAGATACAGACTGTGGAACTGCTAGCACCAATTTTATCCTTACCATTTTTATGTTGCTTGCATGCATGTGCAAGAAACATAGTGCCATCATCGGAGATTCCTCCAATTCAGGCAGTGTGCTGGCAGGCACGACTTCTGTTAATGCATTTTGGAGCTGTCTATGACACAGCCCAAAATGCAGTGGCATAAAGTTGAAAGGGGGAGCTACGCTTGAGTGAGCAGCGATAAGAAGCTGCTCACGCGCAGCCCCCCCACCCACAGGCGTGGCGCCTCAAGATGCACTGTATAGCCGATGGGGTGCCCAATCCCGCCGGTTGAGCTGTGTCGCCTCCCCAGTAGTTGGTGCCACGCTGGGAGCCTCACCCAGCGTGGCAATCAGTCCTTTGCCGCACAGGGGTGCTCAATCCCCCAGTCAGCTGAACGCCTCAACATCTCTGTGCCACGCTGGGAGCCCACCCCAGCATGGCAAACGGTCCCACAACGCTTTTTTTTTTTACCTGTAAGACAAAAGCGGTCCCTGTGCGTCTCCCGACCCCCCTCCCACAGCCCGCACCCACCACTGCGCACCAGCCTCCCCACACCCCCTCACCCCATACTACCTCCGGACTCCAGTGCGGCGATCTTGGTGGACCAGGAACACGTCTGCACTCTTCAAAGCCCGACCGCGAACTGAGGAAATGCCGGTAAGCTGTATAATGGGCTAGATAGGGTTTCAACTTATTGCATATCTCAGCCATTTTTGGAATTTTTGTACCAAATTTTCAACATGGGGTTTTGGGACCTTCTCATGAATGATGTCACGGTCATGGTGTTCGACCCAAAGGGTGATTTCACGCAGTGACTGCGAAATCACCCTTCGGGCCCAATACCACCATGACAGTGATATCATTCATGAGAAGGGGGCCCAAACTCCATGTTGAAAATTTGGTGCCAAAATTCCAAAAATTACTGTTTTACTTAGCGCTATGCAGTTCCCACGCAGGCTCGTAAGTTCATGAAATTTCAATATTTTCACTCCAGATTTTCAACATTGCCATTTTACCACACCTTCTTATGAGTAGTATAGCTGTCATTTTCACATCTCACCCAAAATGTGTTTCCCACCCATGTAGTGCAGAATGGCGCAGTCGGTGTGCGTAAATCAATGTATCGGGACAAATTAAAGAAAATCACAGTGACTCTGTTCATGAGCAGAGGCCTTAAAATAGCTATGTTGAAAATTTGGTGAAAAAATTCCTAAAAATGACGCTGTTTTACAGGCGTGCGTTGCGCCCAGTTCTCACATGCGGCTACGTGGTTCTTGATTTTCAATATTTCCACATTGCCATTTTCCACACCTTCTTATGAGTAGTACAGCTGTCATTTTCACATCTCACCCAAAATGTGTTTCCACCCATGTAGCGAGAATGGCGATCGGTATGTGCGTAAATCAATGTATGGGACAAATTAAGAAAATCACATTGACTCTGTTCATGAGCAGAGGCCTTAAAATAGCTATGTTGAAAATTTGGTGAAAAAATTCCTAAAAATGACTGTTTTATGAGTGTCGTTGCACAGTTCCACATGCGCTTCGTAGGGTTTGCGAATTTTCAATATTTCACTCCAGATTTTCAACATTGCCATTTTACCCACACCTCCTTATGAGCAGTACAGCTGTCATTTTCACATCCTGCCCAAAACGTGTTTCCACCCATGTAGCGCACAATGGCGCGAGTCGGTGTGCAAACTCAATGTATGGGACACATTAACAAAATCACAGTGACACTGTTCATGACCAGAGGTCTTAAAATGGCTATGTTGAAAATTTGGTGAAAAAATCTTAAAATGACTGTTTTACTAGCGTGCATTGCGCAGTTCCTACGCAAGTCAGAAGTTCGCAAATTTTCAATATTTACCTCCAATGACTTCCAAATACCTAAACAGCACATAGAAGCAAGCAACATTTGGCATTGACAAATGCTTGTTTTATTTAGTTAGTGATTTGGAAATAACCTTTGAGCCTAAGCTCTTTAACAAGGGTTCTGCATCATATAACAGTTAACAGACACAATATAGTACAAGTATAGAGTAATACATAAAGAATTAGGATTACAGATCTTAAACATTATTACAACAGTTTGACTAACCTCAGCACCAATGGTGTTCACAAAGTGCCTAGCTGTAGTGGCAGCAAATCTGATAAGGCAGCGTGTAGTGGCCTTCCCTTATCTAGATGATTGACTCGTATCAGGGAAAACAAAGATGAGATACTGTACACTCCAATTCCTTGGTAATGAGCACACTAGAAAGCTTTGATTTCTACTAAACCTGCAAAAGTGCAGAACTCGACACCCTGAGAGGAAAAGCCTTTCTGCCACTGACTGAACAGGGTAAAAAATAGATTTCATGTGCAAATTCACTTCAAGCTGGCCAAAGACAGCCTCTCAGTGAATTTCTGCAGCTCCTAGGCTACATGACATCAGCTGTAGTACCCTGGGTTCACCTGCAAATGAGGGCTATACAATAACATCTGAAGAAGTGCTGGTACCAAAGGACAGATTCTTTAAATCACCCAGTACCAGTCACAAAAATGTCTTTGGAACCTGGAGTGGTGGAAAGACAAGGAAAACCTCAGAGAAGGTATTTTTTCCTTCAGTTGTCTCAACTCAGGTGCTTGCAACAGTTGCCTCTGGAGCACACAGGAGCACATGAAGCGTATGCCATCGCAGCTTGCCGCATTTTTGTTGATTATTGCATATGTATTTTCATGATCTATGTGATACATGTTTATAGCTTATAGTTGTTATTAATGCACAGTCCAGGACAATGTAACCCCTTGTACTCTTGCAGTCTGTCTGTATCTTTGATTTTTGTCTTGTTTTACTGCTGCTATATTACCTATGTTATCCACTACCCCTCCCCAGCACACACCATGAGACGAGCAACTTGTTGCTCAGTGTATTTTCTGGTTTCATCTCTTCAATACATAACTAAAATACCTGCCATAGAGATTTCTTGACGGAGAATTCTCCAAAGCTAGGCCAGTGACCAGTGGGGTCCCACAGGGCTAGGTGCTTGGTCCAGTGTTTTTGACATCTTCAGTAGTGACATAGCAGATGGGATCAAGGCAAAATCTTCCTCTTTACAGATGACACAAAGCTCTGTGGGAAGATGGACTTGGAGGAGGAGACAGGAACTTAGGGAAGCCCTGGCTAGGTTAGAAAAGTGGTATGGCATATGACAACTGGGGTTCAATGCAAAAAGTGCAACATTTTGCACCTGAGGGATAAAACCCAGAGACCAACTGCTGGTTGGGTGTTGTGCAGGTTACCAAGTCAGAGGAAGGAAAGGATCTAGGGATAATAATCACAAGTGACTTGAGGCACTCGGTACACTGCAGGAGTAGCAACAAAAGCAAACTGGATGCTGGACTGTATAGCCAGTGGGATTACCAGGAGGACTGCAGAGGTCATACTGCCACTACACAGGTCACTGTTAAGGTCACACCTTGTGTACAGTGTACAGTATTGGTGCCCTTATCTAAAGAAGGATGTTAAATTGCTGGTGATGTTCCAGAGAAGGGTAATCAAGATGATCCAGGGCCAACAGAGAAACACCTATGAAGAGAGTCTCAAGGGCTCAACATGCTTTGCGGACAGAAGGAGGGGGATATGATCAGGACCTTCAGATACCTTAAAGGTATTAACAGCTTGAATATGGAGGGCCTCTTCATTCTTAGTAGGAACAAGTACACTAAGGGGCATAGCCTAAAGCTGGTGGAGGAAGATTCAAGTGAGAGATGAAGAGAGCACGTTCTCACCAAGATAGTGGTGGCCAAGTGGAACAAGTTGCCAGAGAAGGCGGTCTCCATGAAAATGGTGGATAGCTTCAAGAGAGGATGGGACAGAATGAAGGGAAAGTTGTGGTTGGAAGATGGGAGAGGGAGGAAGGGAAGTTGAGTAGGTCGGGGATTTGGGGAGTGGGGCTGGTCCTTTTGTAGACACAGTGGGGACCTGTACACTCGAGCAGACTAGAAAGACCGTAAGGCCTTTATCTGTTGTCATATTTGTATGTTCACATGTTTGTAAGCTAAAACACAGGGCTGTACTCCTCTCAAGCCAGTTCTTCTCTTCTCTGTTGCAGAGTGTGGTAGGTTCTGTGTATCAGAGGACAGAAAGACAACAATACATGTTTTAAGCACCTTTTCCTTCATGCATGTTTGTTTTAAAATAACAAACAAACAATAACAAAACTGTAACTGGTTATTTACATCTGACAGAATGGCTGCATGGACTATAAAGAAGCATATGTCTCAGTTTTGTAGGTATCTGATCCCAAAAGGCTCCCTGATCAATGTTTCTGCAATGGCTAAGAGAAGAGTACATCCTGTGTAAAGGCTACCCTAGTCTTCAGGAGCTTGATCCTGTCTGTTGTTGCAGTCAGTTAAAACTCAGCTGCAGCTCCAAACCTCTGTGGCCAGACATTAAAAAGTTTGCCCAGTGGACAAAGAATTGCATTCTGTTTGCCTGTGGTTTGTGCCCCTGCACAATATTGAAAGGGGCTTGAGTGCATGTTAACAGGGTTATCGCATGCAAAAATGTTATGTATCACGGTGGGTAAAGGGAAGGGCGGAAACAGGAATACCAGTGCAGCACAATATTTGGTGCATTTGCACTGCACAAAGGGTTTCACAGGACACTTTGAGGAGTGGAAATACTGCCAATCAAAAGCCCTACTTACTCCAGGCAACCCTAGCAGCTGGTAGAGCAATGGTAGCCAACAACCAAGTCGGTGGTTGTGGGAGCACTAGTTGCCCCTGGTGTTGAGTGGCCCATGGTCCCTTGATCCCCATCCCTGTGTCATGAAAACATGTCCCTGATATACAGTAGTATCCCTACCCTCTGATCCCTATCCCAATGTCATGAAAACAAGTCCCTGATATCCAGTGGTCCCCCCATCCTCAGATCCCCATCCTGTATCTGACAACATATGTCCCTGGTGTCCTGTGGTCTCACCACCCTCGATCCTTGGTCCCATTAAGTGAACATAATTATCTGGTGCCCAGTGGTCCCCCAACCCACCAATCACTAGCCCAGCTAATGTAAAGCAATGCCAAGACACCTAATAGTCCCCTACCTGCTGATCACCAACTCAGGTAGTGTAAGTAATGCACTGGTGCCTAGTGGTCCCCCAACCTCCAATCACCAGCTGAAGTAATGTAAAGTAAAGCCCTGGTGCTTATTGTTCCCACCCACTCATCAATCACCAGCTCAGGTGTCTATAGTGATGCCCTGGTGCACAGTGGTCCCTCCTGCCCTTCAATCACCAGCCCATGTAATGTAAAGTAATGCCCTGGTGCCTAGTGGCCTCCTCTGCCTGCTGATCACCAGCCCAGGTAGTGAAAAATAATGACCTGGTGTCTAGTAGTTCCCCTACTCTCTGATCACTAACTGCAGTAGTGTAAAGTAAAGCCCTGGTGCCTAGTGGTTCCCCCATTCACGAATCACCAGCCCAGGTAATGTATAGTAATGCCCTGATGCCCATTGGTCCCTCACAACCTTAATCACCAGCCCAGTTTGCGTACAGTAATGCCTGGTGCCTAGTAGTCCTGCCAGCCACCAATAACTGGTCCTGTTAGGTGAGCAGACTTCCCTAGTGTTGAGAGGTCCCCGTCATCTGATCACTGGCTCAGGTATCATAAAATACCTCCCTGGTATCTAGTTGCATCTCCAACCCACCAACCCCCATCCCTGTAGCAATGTACCCTTTCCTGCTGTCTAGCAGCCCCCCACTGTGGGAACTGGCCAACCACCCTGCCAACGCCCTCTTACCTGAAGTGCCAGTGCAGCCAGAGACCATATAGTACAGACACAGGCCGTGCTCCCATGCAATATACAGGTTGTGCTCCCTATAAAATACAGAGGGCACATACCTGTACGGTACATTGAGGCATGCTGCCAGTCTTTCCATATGGTGGCTGGCTGAGGAGGTCAGAGGATGGCTGTGCCAGTCACTGCATGGCCTTCTGTGGCACTGGCACATCTGATAAGGAGGGTTGGCAGGGTGGGTTGGCCTGTGCCCATGGTGCAGGGACTGCTAGACACCAGGGAAAGGGTATGTTGCTAAAGGACAGGGATCAGTGGGTGGGGGTGCCACTAGATGCCAGGAAGGTATTTTATAATACCTGGGCCAGCAACTGGAGAATGGGACCACTGGACACCAGGGAAGTCTGTTCACTTAACAAGACCATGACTGAACAGTAGGGGCCACTAGGCACCAGGGCATTACATTACTCTGCCTCACCTGGTGATCAGAAGGTGGGGGAATACTAGACACCAGGGTATTGCATACTACCTGGGTTGGTGATTGGAGGGTGGGGAACACCTGGCCACAAGGTCATTACTTTACACTACCTGGGTTGGCAACTGAAGGTGGGGGGGACCATTAGGCACCAGGGAGTATGTGATTTTACAGGACCAAGCAATCTGTGGGAGCAGACCCAGTCATAGGAGGGCAAACCTTACTACCACTTCATGCAAATGTGCCCATATCGGCATGCAAATGGCCCCTTAGTGCCTTGCATGCTCAATAGGCTCATTTGCTTGGGGCCATCTGACTATAGCATTGGGAGCTACATGCTATCGGGTCTGGAGGTGCTGTTCCCTGCACTGCCAGGATCCAGATTGGGAGTAGCACTGCTCATCTTAACGCTGCACTGGCATGCCCTTATATTCATTTGGATAGAGCTGTGTGCTCTCTGACTGAATAGGGCATCATTGGGAGCCCTGAGTAATGTGCAAGAACAGCACAAAACTACTTTGCCCATTTTTGAATATCAGGCCTCTGGAGTGCATCATATATACCCCCTTACCATGTGACTAGTAAATCCATGACTCAATACGTAATAATTAGGTAAAGCCATGATTTCAATTCTTTCACAGGTTTTACATCCCTACAACATGGTCTCCTAAGAGAGGATTAAGCTTTATATGAAGTGTTACAATCATGCCATTTGGAATTCTGTCTATCTAATACCAACAATTCATCCCTAACTCCACCTCAGAAACACCTGCTGGAGGACATCATCAGTTTTATGGTATAACAACAGCCTCTGTAGGGTTGACATCCTCTTTGTCCTTCCAGATAAGTAGAGGAAGCATGACTTACTCAGGGCTGCTAGGCCCAGCACATTGTTTTAACTTTTTCTCTTTGCTAAAGCTTTTACTACATGTAATATTAAATATGACACTGTACCTATAAGAACAACATATTTATTAATGTATTGTTAATGATCTGGTCATTCTCCTAATGATGCACGTTGTGTAAAACCAGTAGGTGATCTTTGTACCACCCTGCTGCTGCTGCTTTGCCAGATTTTATGTTTTACTACGTTTGTAATAAAAGTCTGTCCTTATACAATGGCCGTCTTGAGTGGTGCTGATTTTGTTTGCTCTTTTATATGCTTTGTATCTTGGCACACTCATTTGCAGTGGAGCTGTTTGTAGCTATCTAGTATATATATATATATATATATATATATATATATATATTATGTAGTTAGGATTGAGAGCCATTTACATATTAAACCCCAAATTTTGCACCTTAATAACGTTGCAACCATTTGACAGATTTGCCTGAAATTTGCAATACGTGATCAAGACCCACACACCGTGGGATCTGCCAAGTTTGTACCGGTCAGATACGGCTTTGGGTTATTAAGCATGATCTGCGTGTGCATTTACGCTTTTTCTGGAATTCTCACGGTCGCGCCTACAGGTTTGCACGGTTTGTGCAATTGGCCCAAAATCTTCAGGAAGCGTGCAGCGGGGTCCCGATGTGCCTTCGAAGATTTCATGAAAAATATTAAACTGTTCAAAAGTTATGGCAGTTCCGAACTTCTGCTTTTTCCCATAGGATAACATTACGGCATTCGCCTGTTTGAGGCACCGTATCTAAAACGGTGCGAGATACGGGTTTTTGTCAAAAATTATAGTGGGGGGCTATGTATAAAACTAGCCAGGAAAGTGATAATACATATGACTTTTAAATTTTTTCTATATGTACGGTTACTGAGATATAATCAATTTACTATTACAACTACTGATTTTTGTGTTCCGAGAGTCATTATTTTGCATACATTCTTTCTACTCACTGTCTTTCTCTATACAGCTTCTGGGGAAAAACCAGCCTGTGCTCTTACATTACTCTTACCATTACCATTTCTGCTTGCGGTTCTGTACCATTTGACTGATTTCACGTTCGCCACCATATGCGTTACCCTTTGCGTTTTTCATTGCGGTTGCGTTTCCGTTGTTTTAACATGTCTGTCTACAGTACTGTTCCTCTTTCTGTTTCGCTTTGTGTCACCATGTGCATTACGATTTGCATTTGCGGGCACAATGTTACAATGTGACAAGATATCACCCCACGCTCCCTGCTGCATTACATTCACTATTTCTCATTATCATTCTCAAAAGAAGGAAATTAGGTGCCACTAGATGCCAGGAAGGTATTTTATAATATCTGGGCCAGCGACAGGAGAGGGACCACTGGACACCAGGGAAGTCTGTTCACTTAACAAGACCATGACTGAACAGTAGGGGCCACTAGGCACAGGGCATTACATTACTCTGCCTCACCTGGTGATCAGAAGGGCAAAAACTCCATTTAATGCATCAGTTAGGGTTGTTCCACAGCGACAAAAGCGAGGAAATTGATGTTAGGGTTGAAACCCCTTTGCACCTCCAGCCCACCCCCCAACTGGAATCGGGTGTGCATTTGAGTCATCGGTCTAACTGTCACCCATTCTCCTGTTCCTCAGCTTCTTTCCACATGTGATGGGGTGACACTTGGGGCGTGTTCCAATCACCTTGATTCCAGTTAGAGGTGAGGCTGGAGAAAGTGCAAAGGGGTTTCAACCCTAACATTGAATTTCCTCGCTTTTGTCACTGTGGAACAACCCTAACTGATGCATTAAACAGGATTTTTGCCTCTAATATATATATACATACATATTGCAAAAACATTAATACTCTAGTTAGGTCAAAGCGACAAAAGTTACAGTACAAAATGAGGCATTAGGGTTTACTTAACACCCCACCATACCAAACCAGGCAGGAGAGCTGGTGTGAATTGTGTAGACTTCAAGCTAACAGTCACCATTCCATCAGTAAGTAAGGTCAGATGTATAGACTGTATAAGAATGGGGTGAGTGTAGGCTGAGACTTTTGTCACTTTACCCTAACTGGAGCATTAACAATGTTTTTGCAACTCATTTCCTTACTTTTGAGATAGTGTAATAATATCCTTATTTTCCTTTGGACCCTGTGCTCCCATCCCTCTGTAGATACGTAGATATAATATATATATATATATATATATATATATATATATATATATATATATAAATATATATATATATATATTTTGCTGTGGAAGCACAGGGCCCTCCAGGCTCTACACTTCTATTTATAGTACAACAGTACAAACTGTCAGCATAGCCTTATTACCCACTTCATGTACCTGTTACAGAAAATTTTTGAATCCCACCAAAAAGTAATTCCAGCTAACTACAATGCCATTCTGGGCCACTGGTGCGAAAACACATTTTGGCCAGGGTTTGAAAAATGACAACTTTGACTTGCATGAGGTGGGGTAATAAGAAAAGGCTATGTCGAAAATCTAGGGTCAAATATTTAAAATTTCAAGCTACATGCAGGTGCAGTGAAATTGAAATGAATAGTAAGAACTTTGACTTTTTTTATAGTTTGACCTCACATTTTCAGCATAGTCTTCTTATGACTCCAACTCATAAACCCCATAGGTCAACATTTTCAAATCCATGTCAAAACACCATTCCACACCACAGATGTGAAAACACATTTTGGACAGGATGTGAAAAATTGGACTCAAAATATTGAAAATTACCAAAGATATGGGCGTGTGTAGCACAATTTCAGCAACCATGTATAACTCAACTATTTTTTAGAATTTTCTCACCAAATTTTTAACATGACCTATTTGTGACCCACCTCATGAGCACTGGCACAGTCTTTTCATTAATTGGTCCCAAAAGGTAATTCATGCAACAACCACAGAATCACCTTCTGGGCCCAGTTAACAAGATGACAATGTTCATGAGGTGGGGTCCCAAAAAGCCCATGTTGAAAATTTGGTGAAAAATACCAAAAATGGCAAAGATATCAACATAAGTTCAAAATGCCATTGAAATACATTATATGGCACTTACCTTGATTCCTTGGCTTGCAGTTCGCTTTCAAGAGTCAGACATGTCCCGTCCACAGAAGATAACAGCCCATGACCTCCAGTGGTAAGTATAGAGTAACAGGGGTGGTGTGGTGGGTGCTTAGTGGGACCATTGGGATGGGGAGGGATGGCGGGGATGGCAAGGGACTGTTTTCTTTTTTTTCAGAAGTTTAAAAAGAATGTTGGGGACTGTTTTCATTATTTCAGCCTCTTTTTGTAATGGAGGTGAAACTAGACATCAGGGAATTAAATTATGGGGATGGATGCAAAAAACATTTTCTATATTTTTCTAAGTGAGAAATTTTGTCTCAACATATTTTATCCACCATATATAAGGTGCAGTACAGTATCTATTATACCTAGAACGTTTCAAATCTTTGCTAGAAATTTCAAGTACATGTACAGATTTATTGGTGAGAAACTTGAAAGATTTCTTCCCTACTTATTGCTAGTATTTCAATGTGTTATAGCCACCCACTGTCAATAGCCAGTACTGCAAGGACTGTAAACATGTTGTCAAAACTCATTGTAAACCTTTATAAATATCAGTATATGAGACTAAGAGACATCCTGTTTAGCTTACTGAAATTATAGAGTGCTGAGAGCTCAGAGGAAAAGTTTACCTTAGTAGCATTGCATGGCCGAACCTAGCAGTCTCTCAGAGCAGACTGCATGGTTGTTCTAGTGGAGCTTGATTTTTTAAAGGAATATTAGAAAACTTGTAAGTCAAGAGTCCTTGCAGAATAGAGACAGTACAGTGGGGCACTAGAAGGCGGGTGCCAGTAAGGGACTGGCATCAGTATATACAGACTAAAAGTGATTAAAAAGAATGTAAGGAGATGACCTACAGTGAAATTTTATCTGGCAATGGTCTTCTGAGACTCTTGACTGCCAATTTCCCCAATTTAAAATGTCGCTGCCATTTTCTCAGTATATTTAAAAAATAAAGATTTCCTTCCCATATCCCATTTTGAGCCCCTAAACCATGCAAACTACAGGAATGCCAGTAGATCTGGGAGCACACTGGGTGATAGAAGAGTGGGGGTGCCACTAGACACCAGGGAGTTGAAAACAAATTACAGGGAATGTCGATTGGAAGGTGGGAGGTGCCACTAGACATCAGGGGACATATGGGACAGTGATTGGGAGTGAGGGGTGCCACTAGACACCAGGGAAAAAGTAGGCTTACAACACACACTGCAGCTAACAGCAGGAGTTCAACTGTAGCTGCAGAACTAAGAAAATCCACTGTTCTCAGACAGAGAACATGGCAGAAAAGCTCCTTTCACTAAACTGGGCTCGCAGGATTTCAGGTGCCCAGAAAAAGTATTTTCTGATGACCCTAATTCTGAAAAACAAACACCAGAATCTAGTTAAATGATGCCTGTTTAGCTAGGTTCTAGTGTTTGATTTGTAAAATGTCAACATTTGTATATATTTTCCAAGCATTTGAGTTGGTGAGAAAAAATCAAGATGGCGACTGGCGAAAGAATTTTTCCTCAAGAAAAGTTTTGTTGTGCATAAAGCAAATCACTCTCGCAAGACTAAATCCTTTTTACATAAAAATCAAATCCTTTGTCGAACTTGACATCTAGTCTGAAAATTGAACCTCCCATAGGATATAATGGGAACTAAAAACAGAATGACTGCAACAGTTTAATATTTTGCACTAAACTAACAGTGACAGTTCTGTTACCCAAGTTCTTTCTACTATAAAATATACATGAAAATTCCACACCATCTGAGTGCAAGGCAATGAGGAAAAACTGCAAAAAGGGTGACTTTATACTTTTATTCACTATCCAGATCTCAGAATCTGCACATACGGCCAGAACAAAACTTGCCACATCAAGATACAGTATCTACCCACAGGACAGTGCATACCAAATGTTATGCACATCTATTAATCAGTTGCAAAGTAATTAAAGTGCAACATTTGAGGTTTAACATTAAACGGTTACTCATCCTAACTATACTGGCATGACTGTGCCCTATAATATATGTATTGTAGTGGCACAGTAGTGCCCTACAATTAGGGTTGAGTAGAACTTTAATGTTAAACACCGAACTTGCACTTTAATAGCTTTGCCACTGTTCAACAGATTTTCAAGAAATTTTGCATGTGTGATATAAGGGCCAAGACCTCTTGACTTGCTAAGTTTTGTTCTAGTCAGACATGGGGAGTCGAGATCGGATAGTGATTTTTTTCTGTTATCACCAAACACCCAGATGGTTTGGAATTTTGCTTTGTAATTAATAGGGTAGAAGGCTTGGTACAGTAGTGCCTTTCTCTGGTTTTGTGAAAAAATATTAATCATTTCTAGAGTTATAAGGATTTGAAATTCTGCCTCTTGGCATGCTCAATATGGTCCTTTGGATAGCTGTTTCACAAAAAAGAGAATTTGTCCCATACAAAAAGATTCTGCTTAGTATGGGGTAATCTTTCATGAGAAAATATTATTTGTTCTTATGGCCACCATCTTGTTTCCAATAAAAAAATGTATGAAAAGCCATAAAATGATCTTCTGCAGAGACACCAACACATGCATTATACTAATCGGGACCCCCAGTGGTTGGATTTTGCCATTCATATTTTCAGAAAATTAAAAATATTTTTTGTGACCAATTACTTTTTCTTTTCTTTCTTTTTTGTATTATATAGTTATTAACTTTGCAAGTTGAAAACTCATAAAGCATAAACATCTATAGGTGGATCCAAGAATATTAAACATCCAGAATAAACATATAAAGTCTTCAGAAATATGTAATGGCTCATCCTACTACGGAGGAAACAACCCATAAATATAAAACATAGCATTTAATAAATCTAGTGCTTACAGCCCAGGAGCATCCCAGGGATAATCATATAAAATGTTTACGATAACATTCGACTGACCAGAAATCAGCTGGTCCGGAGAATCCCAAGTACTACACCAGTTAATAAGATACAGAAAACTTTCCAAGAATAAGAGGAACATAAAAAGTTAAAAATTACTATCCTAAGTAAGCCTTATACAAGTATACTTAAGCTAGGACAAAAACAGTATATTGAAAGAATCAGCGTGTCCAGCAGAAGAAAGGATCTGCTATCGAGAGTTGCAGAAATTGTTCTGCCATAACAATCTAGCAGATCAAGATAGTAAAGCAAGATTAAATACATAAATTGGGTCAACAATTTTCCACCACCCCATAATATCAAACAGCCCTGTTGTAGCAAATATAAAATTAGAGATAAACAGACCCCAGTCCAACAACGTTCAAGCTAGCTCAACCACCCGAAGGAGAATTCCAGTGAGCATGCACACTTATCCTTTACAGTCCGCTTGCAGCCAGAAGTCAAATCAGTCCTCAGCAGCACAGCAGCTTCATTTTACAGAATCATCTCCTGCTCAATATAGGCTATCATTTTTCCACATCCTTAGGCTCCATAAACATATAAACTTTGCCATTCCATGAAAGCTGGAGTCTGGCTGGGAACAAGAGCTGGTGCTAGAGTTTGAGCTGATGAAGGTGACTTCTAGCTCCAGCAAAATAATTTGCAGTGCTGGTGGGTGCTAAAGAAAGGTCCAGAAACAGGGATAACACTGCTTCTCCACATTTAATCTGCTGACACCACCTTGCCACTGCAAGAATATGATCCCTATCACCCACCCCTGTACAAATGAGGACTAGTGTCCTAGGGACAGCGGGTCCTCAGGCATCCTTTGGGGGTGATTCTGTAGGCCATTTTCACAGATATCAGAGTGTCATCCTCCGTAAAACCCAAAAGCTGAGGCAGGAGTGAATGGGCAAACTCCAGTGCATCTTCTCTTTCCACCAATTCCATAATCCCAGTATCCGGATATTCTGCTCTCGGTCTGGTTTTTGACTGATTCAAGATGCTGTCTCAACAACAGGTTCTTTTTATAAGTTTAGTGGTGAAGTCCATAGTTTTAGAACTATTAGCTTTCATTTTGAGGCATCATGATCTAACAACTCCACTTTTGTCTTGAGTGCTGTAACCCAGGGAGTAAGCGTGTCGAACTTGGGATCAAGCTCTGGTACTGTTCTCATCAGTTGCCCTAGGGTTTCAATAACCATTGCAGGAGTCACTTCATCTGAGACCTCTCAGTCAAGGTGCCTGTCTTAGAATCCATCATAAACTGTTCCTCTGGCCTTCTCTTCAGGTGGAAAAATTAGCAGAAGACACAGGAGCTCCCTTAGTTCTCCCCATCAGATACACCGGAGAGCAGAGAAACAAGGCAGGTAATCAAGAAGGTGCTAAAAAGTACAAAAGCAAATTAAATATCTTTTAATTAAATGCTTCTAGGAGCATGTGGAAGAGTGTTGCTACCTGATCAGCTGCTCCATAATGCCCATTCTTTCTTTTTTTAATGGCCATTATAAAAAAAAAAAAATAGGCCCATATATAAAGATATTCCCTTCATACGAGAAAATAATTTGGACTTAGTTTATTTCATACTCTTTTTTGTATGAAAAATCATTTTCATATGAACAACACAGCCTAACGAAAAGATCCCTTCATATGAAAAGAGATTTTGGACTTAGTTTTTTTTCCACATTTCAACTTTAACAGGCGATAGCTCCATCAATACATGCAGTTATGGGACACTCTATATATCAAAACAAAGGTGTTAATGTGTAATAGAACACTAATGCATATCAGCTCCCAACATATTTAGAGGCCATATAAAAGCATAAAAATACAAAAATACAATTCCGTAGGATAACTGCAATTTTAACAAGCTGTAACTCTGTCAGTCTTTAGAGTTAATGCACAACATATACATCAGAAGAAGGTTTTAATGATTGTACAACAGTAAGCTCTTAATAAAAAAGAACTGAAAATGGTCCATCCTTACAAGAAAAATTACAAGGAAGCACATAAATTGCTTTTCTGGAGGCATGGAAGAGCATGGCCCGGACGCCCTGTGCTTTTACACCTATATACACATGTGCATAAATGGAGGCATGAGAGAGCTGGGCCCTGAGATATGATTCTACTATCTCAAATAGTAAGGTAATTAATTGCAAAATACGTTGTTAATGCACCAGTTAGGGTTAAACCAACAAAAGTAGGGAAATGTGAGGGTTTCCACCCCACACTCTACCCTCCCTGTAAGCAGCAAAAAAAAACAACATATACATATAAGCCTATTTGCTGATGGAATGGTGGGCGTTAGGTCTGATAATTCCAAGGAAGAACCCAGGCCTGATTTGTCAAGACTCAGGACAGCAACATCAGTAAAGATTTTTCCCTTATTGTTGATTGCAGGTGGATGGGGTGTTAGGGTTGGAAACCCAACACCACATTTTCCTGCTTCTGTCAGTTTAACCCTAACTAGTGCATTAATAATGTTTTACAATGAATATATATATATATATATATATATATATATATATATATATATATTATGGTAGCAGTAGTGCTACCATGAATTAGGGTTGAGGAGCCATTTCTATGTTAAACCCCAAAACTTTGCACCTTAATAACTTTGCAACTGTTTGATGGATTTGCCTGAAATTTGTAATTTATGATCAAGAATCATAGGCCTTGGGATCTGCCAAGTTTGTACTGGTGGGATATCTGGCTGCAGGTTATTAAGTGATGATCTGTGCGGCGTTTACGCTTTCTTGAATTCTGTGAGTCGTGCCTACAGGTCGACGGTTTGCGGACTGGCCGAAATCTTCAGGGAATGCAGCCATGGTCCCTGATGTGCCTTTCAAAGATTTCATGAAAAATATTAAACGGTTCAAAGTTATTCAAAACAGTTTCCCATTATAAGTCAATGGGAAAAGTTAACAAAAAGTTCAACACTTTCGCAAATGCATTCTTACTTTCGCAAATGGGCCTGTTACTTTCCATAAATTATGGCCATTTTGTTTTCAGTTGGTGATCAGAAAAATGGTTGGCATTTAAATTTGGGACCCTCTAGCAACCTAATTTTTTGTATTCACCTAGTCGGGCCCCGAGGATGCTTGCCATGTCTTTATTTTGTGGTAAAACACCCCAGAAATATGTTTTCAAATTTCTGGAAAAGTCTTTCAAGAAAATTGCTCGTGCTCACGAAAGTGTAACATCCACTGACTTTCACAAATTGCGACAGTAATTTTCTAGTCTGTGGGAAAATGACAGCAATTCTTGGCACTGCACTGCAAAAAAGAGCGGTTAGGAGTTTGGGCTGAAATTTGGAGAAAAGCATGGCCGACATCTCACAGATGTGCCTTTCAGTGTTGTATTGAAAAATATTACACGGCGGCAAAGTTATAGCACTCAAAGTTGACAGTTTTTCCCATAGGATAACATTACGCTCAAGCATTACAGGAATCCTTTGGCACCCTGCTGCAAAATAACGGTTTGGTCTTTTTTCCTGAAATTTGGAGGAAGACAGCCAACAGTACATATATGTGCCTTTCAGTAGTTTGGTGAAAAAATATCACATGGCAGCAAAGTTACGGCACTCCAAAATTGACAGTTTTCCCATAGGATAACATTACGGCGCCCGACACTTAACAGAAATCATTTGGAGCCCTGCTGCAAAATAACGGTTTGGTCTTTTTCCTGAAATTTGGAGGAAAGACAGCCAACAGCCACAGATGTGCCTTTCAGTAGTTTGGTGAAAAACATTACAGGAGGCAAAGTTATGGTGCTCGAACTTTCTTTTTCCCATAGGATAACATTCTGTTAGCCTCACCTTTCAGGGCCCATATCTCGGAAGCAGTGCGAGATATGGACTTTTGTCAGAAAATTTCTTAGTCCCCAATGGGGCTAAGATTTAAATTAGCCAGGACAGTTGTAAATAATATGAATTTTAAATTTTTTTCTCACGTCATACGGTTCCTGAGATATAATGTATTTAGTATTCCAAGATCTCATTTTCTCGCGATACTCATTATTTTGCATACATTATTTGTACTCACTGTCTTTCTCAATGCAGGTTTGGGGAAAACCAGCCTGTGCGCTTACATTACTGTTACTGTTGCCCTTTCGCTTGCGGATCCGTACCCGTTCACTTACCATTGCGTCTGCACCACCATGCGTTATCCTGCGTTTTCATTTGCGCTTGCATTTCTGTTATTTTGCCATTTCTGTCTACAGTACTGTTTATCTTACTGTTTCACTTTACATCACCATGCCCACTGACATTTCTGTTTGCAGGCACCATGTTACTATGTGACAACACATCCGTGGCAGACCATTCCGTCCTCGCCACCATGTCGTTACCCTTTCTGTTCTCATTTGTGCTTGTGTTACCATGTGCGCCACTGTTAGCATTTATGTTTGAGTTGCTGTCCCTGTTAGTATGCCACAACACATTATGCAGTGGGGCCTTGAGGCCCAAAGGCCCTGTGCTCCCACGCCGCTGCACAGCCATTCACTATTTCTCATTATCATTCTCAAAAGAAGGGAAATTAGAGGCAAAAAACTCAACTGGCATTGGGGTGCGCATTGGGATCGTGGTCCTAACTCTCACCCATTCTCCTATACTTCTGCTGCTTTTACATGTCATAGGGGTGAGAGTTAAGCTGACGTATCCTAATGCGCACTCTAATGCCGGTTGGGGGTGGGCGGGGTCTAAGGGGTTTTCAACCCTAACAGCGAATTCTCACTTTTGTCGCTGTGGAACAACCCCAACTAATGCATGAAATGGAGTTTTTGCCTCTAATATATATATATATATATATATATATATATATATATATATATATATATATATATGTAATACTGGCATGGTAATGCCACTATATTAATAGTTGAGTAACACTTTAATGCTAAACCCAGTTTTTACACATTACTAACTTTGCAACCATTCAACAGATTTGGATGAAAGTTTGCACATGCTGTCTCATGGGGCAGATCTCTGGATGTTTCAAGTTTTGTTCTGGTGAGATGTGTAGATTCTGAGATCCAGACAGTGCAAAAGTGATTTTTTTTTACTGTTTCTTTGGTGACACCTGTAGTGCCCAGATGGTTTGGAATTTTGGTTTGAAATTTTCACGGTACAAAGGGGCTGGCCACAGATATGCCTTTTGCTGGTGTGGTGAAAAAATGTTAATCGGTTCCAAAGTTATTAAATTTTTGGTTCTGAGCATACTCAGTAAGCACTTCAAATTAGCTGTAGGAAACCAAAACAAGAATCCTTTTTCATTTGGGTCCAATCCTTTTTCATGAGGGAAAATAATTTTTCATTTTCTGCCATCTTGATTTCATTAACAAAAAGAAAATGTCAAAACCCACAAAATTACATCTTGCAGAGAGACCCAGACATCTATCTTGCTCATAGGGATTCTGTTAGGTGGATTCCTTATGTAACATTGTATAAATGACCCAGAAATATTTTTTTTAAATTTTAAATCCTTTTTCATGACTCACTTCTGATTTCTTTGTATGGACATTCATACAGAAATTTTTGTACAAATTAAAATCTTTCCTGGTGTCTAGTGGTACCCCACCTCCATTGCGTCCACCATATTATTTTATATTTTCCTGGTTCCTTGTGGCACCTAACCTCTGATTGCCATTGCTGTATTGCAATATTTCCTGGTGCCTATTGTTACCCCTCCCCCACTTTCTGATCACCTTCCTCCTTATTATTTTATATTTCCTGGTGTCTAGTAGCACCTCCACCCTCTGATCTCCGACTCCTTATTAGTTGATGTTTCTCTGTTGCATACCTCTCAACCTCCTGCCTCATAAATTAAGTACAAGGCTTAAACAAATCAGGGACAAAGGATCAAAATTGGGGCCCATCTTCAAAGTGATACCTACTCAGGAAGCTGGTAGAATAAGGGGCCTAGTGTAAAATGCATTTTCTAAGGAAGAAAAAGTCTGTAACCTTAATCGTTGACATTATTTTGGGCTTTCAACCCTCACTGGTAACAGAAATACAATTTTAGGTGGGACAGAGTAAAATTCTGAGACAAAATCAGGGGCGTCCCTGAAAATCACGGACAGTTGAGAGGTATGCTCTGGTGTCTAGTGCACATCCCACCCCTCTGATAGTCATCTCCTTATTGTAATATTTCCTGATGTCGACGGGCACCCCACCTCTCTGATCACATCCTGTATTTTCACGTGATTTCTCTGGTATCTAGTGGCATCCCCTTGATCCTTGTCCCCATTTGATATAATGAAAATGGTCCCTCAATATCTTTTTTCCTGTAACAAATAAAACAGTTCCTCGCTGATCCAGTTCCCACCCCACCTCCCAAGAGCACCCACCACCCCACATCCCATCTAAACAACCTCGCTCACCTGAACGCTCGCTGGCTGAAGATCCACTCTCTGAATGAAGTCGTGTCTTGCTGCTGGAACAGCAGACTGCAATATGAGAAACTAAGATAAATATGGTTCAATGCATTTCAAGGGGGTTTCAACTTTGAAGCATAACTCTGCCATTTTGCATATTTTGAACCCAAATTTTCAACATGACCTTTTGGAACCCCATTGCATGGACAATATTGGTGGAATTAGGAAAATTCTGTCAAAAGGCAATTTCATGGTCACTTGGTGAAATCAACTTTCAGGTGGGATCTGAACATTTTCACCACTCTTGTTCATGTGTTGGAGTCATAAAGAAGACTATGTTGAAAATTTAGTCTCAATATGTGTAAAATGGAAAATTCTGCGCATCTATTGAAATTTTGCTATGCTTACTCATAATGTTGGGCATTTAAATATTTTGACCTCAAATTATAAACATAGTCTTTTTTAAATCACCTCATGAATGTGAAAGCTGTTATTTTCAAATCCTGCCCAAACTGTCTTTTCACCTGTCAGGGGAATGATGCTGCAGCGGTGTGGAATCACATTTTGGTGGGATATAAAATGTTCAGTACTGGGTATATGAGATGGGGAAATAAGAAGCCTATGCTGACAATTTAGTTGCTATTGTCCTACAAATTAAAGCACAGGGCCTTTACGATAGGATTACACTATCTCAGAAAGTATGGATGGATGTTATCACAGGACTCCAGAGGACCCTGCGCTTCCACAGGCAAATAAGGATATGATTATACTATCTAAAAAGTAAGGCGTTCTTTTCAAAAAACTCCATTAATGCATCATTTAGGGTTAAGACGACAGTACAGCAACAAAAGTAGGGCAATTTGATTTTTAGGTTTCCAACCCTAGCCCCCCACCAGATGCAATCTGGGTTGGAGTCTTCATTAGGGTTGTCAACCTAAGCTCACCCCATTGTGGTAGTAGAAAACACAGATATGATAGACACAGGTGTGTATGCTTGAGGTGTATACAATGGGGTGAGCTTTGGGTTGACAACCCCAAGAAGACTCCACCCTGATTTGCTTCAGGCGGTGTGTGTGTGAGGGGGTTGGGTTGGAAACCCTAAAATCACATTTCCTAATTTTGTTGATGTAACATAACCTAAATGGTGCAGTAATAGAGTTTTTGAAAAGAATATATACATTCCCTTATGCTTTCCTTTCCTTTTCCTCTCTCTCTATATATATATTTATACCATGCATTCTATGAGGTGTTACAGTCATGCCATTTGAAATTCTGTCTATCTAAATGCAAAAGAAATCCACCTAGCTCCACCTTAGACACACCTCCTAGATGACATTATCAGTTCAATGGTATAAGAATAGCCTCACAGGATTGACATCCTCTTTGTCCTTCCAGGTAAGTACAGGAAGCATGGTTTACTCAAGTCTGCTAGGCCCAGTATACTGTTTTAACCTATCTTCTTTCATTTCAGGTAAGAACAAAATGCAGGTACTGTGGAACACTTTTCAGAAGGGCAGTTTACAGGATTTAAGACACTGTCACATGCTGGGCCATTGGAGATCTAAGATATCAGCTCCAGGCAGCATGGGCAGAGATTGCACACCTCAAATTGCATATTCAAGAGGAAATATATTATAAGAACTGCCGCCATTTCTTCAACATCCAACAGAAGCACCAGCGACTGCAGAGGGTAGTTGGTCCGGAAGTTGGCAGGTGGTTAGAGGGGCAAATTGGGTGCCCTTTCAATCAGTGCTCTCCAACACATCACCTCCACAAACCATATAAAAACTACAAACAGGTATCTGCCTCTATCTCGAAAATCAAACAAAGGGCAAAGGACACTGCAGAGCAGGACACTGCAGCACAGGGCTAGCACAACAAAACTCACCACAACAGGAACCAAAACAAAAAAAAGCAAAAAGAAATGCCAAAAACTTCATGATCATAGAAGACTCAATGATTCAGGAGTTGATACCTATCTCCAGCTAGAGTAATGGTCAGATGTCTCCCAGGTACATCAGCATGGAGAGACACTGACTGCATTGCTAAAATTGATCAGGAAGCAGGATAAAACATTGACATCCTGGTACACGCGGGACTATGTCTAAGCTAGCCAGCGGTCAGTTGTGGAGACCAAGGAACACCTGACCAGACTGGGTGGCAAACTATCATCCGTTTCATCCAACATCTCCTTCTGTGAGATCCTGCCAGTCTGGGAGAGGAGGCAGATGGACAGAAGGTCAGAGAAGGGAGATAGGGAGCTAAACATGTGGCTCAAGGATGGTGCCAGGAAAAAGGATGCAAATTTGTAGGGAACTGGCAATAGTTTGGGAGCGAAAGTTCTTTAAATTTGATGGACTGCATCTGACTAAGCAGAGTCAGTGCATTGAGGGCAGAAGTTTGTCATCTTTGCAGAATATTTAAGCTAGCAAATGGGGAAAGGGGTGCAGCACCCCATAAGTCAAGTAGAAGAACACCTCCCCCTCACCTAGTGGGCAAACAGGAGTTCAGCATGTTTGTAGTTCATTTGCAACACCAGGTAAGGAAAAAGATCCAGCTTCCCATATGATGCACAGGAAATGCCAGATATCACCCAACAACTAATACACCAAAATCTGGCCAATGGAAATTCATGTACACTAATGCTCACAGTCTGGGAAACAAGATCCCAGACCTTCAGGCAATAATGACAGAGGCTAAACTGGACATAGTAGCCATTAGTGAGACATGGTTTACCAGCAACCACACTTGGGACACTTCAGCACCTGGTTATGTACTGTTCAGAAAAGACCGAGAGTGCAAAAGGGGTGTTGGAGTGGCCCTTGATGTCAATGAAAATATCAAAGCTACAGAAATTCAGAATACACATAAAGAGCCAGAAGAACTGTGGGGCACCTGGAAACAGGAAATGGGACAGCCATAAGAACTGGGGTTGTCTACAGGCCCCCAGACCAGGGAGGACATAGACATATTACTGTTAGAAGATATACAAAACATGACAGCTAAAGGGAGGTTCTGATAACGGGAGACTTCAACATGCCAGATACAGATTGATCAATACCATCAAGAACATCTGCCAGAACTAGACACATGGTGGATTCCCTGCAGGGGAGGGCCTCAAACAACTGGTACAACAACCTACAAGATACAGATCTAGTACTGACTAACAGGAAAAGGATCACAGATCTCCAGTTAGAAGGTCACTTGGGAGCCAGTGATCATCACATGGTATGGTTCAATTTGGCCACTAGAACTAAATCATCCCATTCCAAGGCAAAACTATGGGACTTCAGAGGAGCTGACTTTGATAAGATGCCAACATCATTAAGCTAGCCCTTGTAAAAGAAATACAGGTGAGGGGTACAGGCAAAGTGGGCAAAATTAAGGATGCAATACTTGAAGCAACATCCCATTGTGTTTGAGAGAAAAGGAAGTGCAAAGAAGAAGGAAACCACTCTGGTTCTCAAAAACAATGCGTAGAAAGTTCAGAGCCAAAAGCTGGCCTTCAGGAAATATAATGGAGCATCAGCAGGATGAAAATAGGAGGCATACCAAACCTCCCTAAGGGAAGCAGGGAAGGCAGTAAGGCCCAAACCAAGGAAACACTAGCACAAACAGTAAAGAAGGTAACAAGACTTTCTATAGATACATTAGTGAAAGAAGAAAGTCCAGAGAGGGTATTGCTAAGATCAAAGGGATAAAGGAGCATGTGAGGAGGAGGACCATGTAAAAGCATATATCCTAAATAGATACTTCTGCTCAGTATTTACTGAAGAGAAGGTAGGGCAGGCCCACAGCTCAGCACCATGGACACAGGGGGAGGGAGGTGTGCACTAGCCCTTCACAGAAGAAAGGTCCTACAAGAGCTTGATAAGCTCAGGGTGGACAAGGCAATGGGACCTGATGGCATACATCCCAGGGTATTAAAGGAGATAAGGGTGGAACTAGCAGAGCCATTATCAGAACTGTTTAGTGAGTCTCTGAGCACAGGAGAGGTCCCAGAAGACTGGAGAAGGGCTCATGTGATCCCGCTCCACAAGAGTGTCAGCAGGGAGGAGGCAGGGAACCACAGACCAGTCATACCTCAGTAGTGGGCAAGATTATGGAGACACTCCTTAAAGAAAGGATATTGCATCAACTGGAATCCATAGGTACACAGGATCCAATACATCATGGGTTTACAAAAGAAAGGTCCTGTTAAACTAATCTCATAGATTTCTTTGACTGGGTAACCAGAGTGGTGGACTAAGTCGGAGCAGTTGATGTCTCTACCTTGACTTCAGCAAAGCTTCGATACTGTTTCACATACTGTAGAAGATTGATTAATAAGCTGGGGAGGCTCGGTGGATCAGAAGTTGGTCAACTGGGTGGCAAACTGGTTGACAGGCAGAAAACATAGAGTGGTGGTAAACAGTATGCAGTCAGAGGAGATGCAAGTCACAAGTGGGGTACCTCAGGGATCAGTCCTGGGGCCAGTCCTCTTCAATATCTTCATCAGAGACATTGCAGATGGACTGAGGGTATGGTTTGTCTGTTTGCAGATGACACCAAGATCTGCAACAGAGTAGATGATCCAGATGGGGTGGGCAGAATGAGAAGAGATCTGGATAAACTAGCAAAATGGTCGGAAGAGTGGCAACTGGGGTTTAATGCAAAGAAGTGCAAGATCATGCATAAGGGAAGAGAAACCCTGAAGCCACCTATGAGCTGGGAGGAGAGTTGCTGGCAGTCAAGGGAAGAAAGAAACTTGGGTATCATCATCACCGATGACCTGAAATCATCCAAGCAGACCACTAAAGCAGTAGATAAGGCTAGGGGATGTTGGGATGTATTAGTAGGGTATCACAAGTTGGAAGAGGGTAATAGTCCCTCTTTACAAGACACTGGTTAGGCCCCATCTGGAGTACTGCGTACAGTACTGGAGGCCACAGCTTCACAAGGACATTAACTAAATTGAGGCAGTCCAGAGAATAGCAACCAAAATGGTGCAGGGACTGCATCAGAAAATATGTGAGGACAGAGTAATGAAGCTCAATATATATACTCTAGAGCAAAGGAGGAGAGAGGTGATATGATCGAAACATTGAAACACCTTAAGGGCATTAACAAGGTGAAAGCGTCTAACATGTTTCAATGTAAGAAAATAGCAGGACAAGAGGACACTGCATGAGATTAGAGGAAGGCCAATTAAGGGGTAATGTGAGGAAGTTCTTTTCACAGAAAGGGTGGTGGATGCATGGAGCCATCTACCTCAGGAAGTGGTGAATATAAATACAGTGCAGCTTCAAACAGACATGGGATAGGCATAAGAGTGCAATACAGATACAGTAAGTATGAATAGATAGGCCATTGACAGAGCAAAGGCCGATGGCACATTCATAAGGTAGAAAAGAAATGGCAGACTGGATGGGCCTTGCAGTCCTCATCTGCCATCAACTTCTATGTTTCTATGCTTCAGGTTATATATTTACTGCTCCTGCTTTCCAGTGCTGTTTTCCAAAGATCTGCCTGAAATTATACCATTTTCCTTTTCTTGCTGTCTTCTTGTGGCCTTTGCAGATACACCTAAGTATTTTAGTAAACAGAGGAAGCATGCTTTTTTGGGAGGTAAGATATATACACTGTACAAAAGCTAGCTTTTCATAAATTAAGTCTGGCATGCTGGCTTTGTTTAACTGGTTTGGCTACTACTGTTGTGACCACACTAGAATAAAGTAAAAAAACAAAATACCAACAGTGAAGCAAAACCTCTTTCTTTCAGTCCCTGAATGCTTTTACTTTCTCTAACCTCCTGCCTGAACCAGGCAGTCATGCTTTCACATGCATTTGGTGTAGTATTTTTTATTTTGGGGAAGGGGTTACCTCCCAGGCATGGAGAAACATAAAGAAAGATAAAGTAAATAAACAGAGGATGAAAGAGAAAGAAAGTGTGTGGGGGGTGGGGGAGGCATGAGCCTGGGGTTCATCAAGTCCTAGCCCATAAATGAAATGGATGTACTTTTGCAGTAGGTTTACATCAGAAAAGATTATAAAACAGAAAGGGAAGAGGTACAGAAAGTTAAAGTCAAAGTCATCTTTCTTTATAAACAAGCATTTGTCAATGCTGAATGTTGTCTCGCTGGCATTGGCATTGGTAGTGCAGGAGTTAGAGCGCATAATAGGAGTGACAGTGAGTATTGAATTGATGCCAACCCCACCCACCCTGCAGAGACTGACAGGCATTGGGTGTGCCTTTGGGTCAGCAGCTATAGCAGCTCATGCCATTTACCTCACCCTGCCCTGTAGACACTGACAAGTGTCGTGGTATGCTTGGGTCTTTGGGCTATACTTACCCATTTCATAAGGAAATACGCTGAGGTGGGTGCAGTATAGGAGAATGGGGTGAACTTTGTGGCCGAACACTGCAAGGCATACCACAATGCCTGTCACTGGCTGCAGGGTGGGGCGGGGTGGAATGGCAGGAGTATTGCAGCTGATGATCCCAAGTCACACCCTGATGCTGTCAGTCTCTGAGAATGAGGTGTAACAGTTGAAACCCTAACGCCATAGGCGTGATGTTGGTATTTTCACTCCAAATTATCAACATGGTCTTTTGTGACCCCACCTCATAAAGAGGCAGTATCAGTTTGTTAGCCAAAAGGTGATTTTGCACAGTGACTGTGCCATTTGGCGTCACAGATATGTAAACACATTTTGGGCAGGATGTGAAAAATTACAACTGTATTGTTCATGAGGAGGTGTCAAAAATGGCAACTATGAAAATGTAGAGAAAATATGAAAATTGGTGAAGTCATGAGCATGCATAGAAACTGAGCAAAGCAAGTCCGTAATCCAATTATTTTGGGGGTTCTTTAAACCATATTTTCAACATAGGCATTTTGGGACCTCCCTCATTAACAGTGGCACTGTGATTTTCTTAATCTGTCCCAAAGTTGATCTCCCACAGCGACTCGCCATTGCGCCACAGGTGTGAAAACAGGCAGGATGTGAAAATGACAGCTGTACTGTTCATAGGGAGGTGTGAAAAATGTCAGTGTTGAAAATCTGGCATGAAAATATTGCAAATTTGCGAAGTTACAAGGTGCGTGGAAACCGCGTAACACATGCTTGTAACACAGTCATTTTATAGACTTCATCACCAAATTTTCAACATAGGCATTTAGGACCTCTGCTCATGAACAGTGTCACTGTCATTTTCAGACTGTCCCAAAACTGGTTTCACACAGCGACAACACTATTCTGCGCTGGACATGCAAAAACACATTTGCCAGGATATGTAAAATGACAGCTGTACTGTTCATAAGGAGGTGTGAAAATGGCAATGTTGAAAATCTGAGGTAAAATATTACAAATTCATCAAGTCACGAAGGCATGCATGGAATCTAAGCAACAAATAATATCTCGTAAAACAGCCATTTTGGGGATTTTGTCACCAAATTGCAACATAGGCTTTTTGAGAGCCCCTCATGAACAGTGGCACTGACATTTCGTTAATCAGTCCGAAATGTGATTTTGCACAGTGACCGTGAAATCACCTTTTATTTTACTTTTATTTATTTATTTCTTCTAGGATTACAAGTACCTTTGAGCCAAGGCTCTTTTACAAGGGTTCCAAGTCAGAAATAAAAAAACAAGGAATCAACAGTGAAATAACAGTAAACAATTTATGTACAACAGTGCTATTGAGAGGGTCAATTATAGGAAGAGTAAAGTGTAGAGGAGGAGAAGAAGTGTAGGTAGTTAACAGAGGCAGCTATAGTAAAATGGTGAACACAGCTAGGACACATGTGCCCACAAGGAATGGGTAGGGTCAGGTGCCCAGTGGTGGCAGAGAAACAGGGATGAGAGGAGAGGGAGGATGAAGATGCAGCCAGTGGCATTTGTCGAAAAATAAATGGGAAGGAGTGATAGAGAGAAAAAGGGAGTTTGGTGGGGGTGGAATAAGTGCTGTAAAGGGGCAAGGAGAGACTAATGAGGTGGTATGAAGACCTGAGATTTGAGTGGCGCCTCAGAAGCTGGGTGGATGGGGACTAGGGGAGCCTGGGGTTAAGCAGTATATAAGTTAGGATTAAAGCTGTGTAGTCATCATCTAAGAGAGGCAGTCACAGGAGCTAGAGGCAATGAGATGGGCCCTGAGCCTGGTTTTGAACAGACCTAGTGTTGAGGCAGAGGAGACAGTGTGGCTGAGACCATACATCCATAGAGGAGCCCTATAGGTGAAGGAGCATTGGCCATGCGTGGTTCGACAGCGAGGAACTTGTAGAATCTGGGTTGTCGAGCTCCTGGTGTTGTCGGTTGGTGTTTGATGTAACAAGGCAGTAACACCAGGGTGTGAGGCCAAGGTTGATTTTCCCACCATAGTACATGTGGGATACTTTATACTGGTTAGAGAGTTGGAGCCATCTGGATTGTTCATAAAGGCACAGGTGTGGGTAGGTGGTGGGCACCAGTTGTGAGTCGGTATGCTTTGTTAAGTGCAGTTGTTATATGTCATGGCAGAGCCATAGATAATGAGGCCATAATCAATAACTGACAACACAGAGTTCTGGACGGCAATCTTCAGGGCCTCTGGGGTGAGGTGCTGCCTGTGCTTGTAGAGTAATCCAAAGCGTGTGTTGGCAGTTTTAGCCACACTGTCAATGTGATCCGTATAGGAGACATTGGGGTCAAGCAGAACCCTAGGTATTTGAATGAGTAAACTTCTTCAAGGACAGTCCCCTTCTTGGTGGAGATGGCAAGGGGTGTTGCTTGTAACGGTTATGTGAACTGCAGAATAGCAATGACTTGGTATTCTTGTGATTGAGGACTAGTTTATAATTGAGAACCATGTTTCAACGGCACTGAATCCGAGTTGGAGGCTGTGTTGTAGTGGTGAAAAGGTCCTTGTGCATAAAAGATAAAAGCATCATCCGCATACAGGATGATTTGCTCTGAGCAGGATTGTGGTAGAGAGTTTAAAAGAGGCTGAAAAGGAGAGGACCCAGTATGGACCTTGAGGGACTCCGGTGGACAGGCAAGGTGTCTGAGATAGCATTGGCAATTTTTACTCTTTGAGAGCGGTTGTCAAGGTAGCTTCTGAACCAGCAGGCTGAGTCTGGTGTGAGGCCAGCAAGGAGTAGTTGGTCATACAGCAGCTGATGATGGACTGTGTCAAATGTCTTTGAGAGGTCGATGAAGACAACCCCAATAAGAAGACCTTTATCAAGGGAACTATGCACTGCACTGGTAAATTCAAGCAGGGCAGTGGTGGTACTATGTCCTTTTTAAAACTGTGCTCTTGTGTGCACAGAATATTATATTTGTCCAAATAATCAGTGAGCTGGTCCGCAACAATATGCTCTAGGGCCTTGGCTAGTGGTGGCAATATGGAGATCGGCGGTAATTAGAGTGGCAGGTCTTGTCCCCACTTTGTGGACCGGGTCACAGTGGCAGCTTTCCATATTTCAGGGAATGTACTGGGGTGGAGAGAGAGAGAGGTTAAGAATTTCAGTTAGGGGACTGAGGACCTCGTCAAGTGTAAGTGATAGCAGCTTAAGGTCCAGGGTGTCACTGCTGATTTTGGAAGTGGAGATGGCTGAGGCAATGTGGCGATGTGGCTTTTGGTACTGAATAATGCCATGACAGTGACTGAATTCATGAGGAAGGGTCCCAATAACCTCATGTTGAAAATTTGGTGTCAATATTCCCAAAATGGCCGAGATATGCACCAAAGTTGAAAAACCCTATTTATGCCATTATATAGCTCGAATTTCTTCAGTTTGTGGTCGGCTTTGAAGAGTGCAGACATGTTCCCGGTCCAACGAAGATCATCGTGCCAGGCTCCGGGAGGTGTATGGGGTGAGGGGGTGTGGGGAGGTGGGGTACGCAGAGGGTGGGTGCTGGTTGAGGAGGGAGCAGGACAGACCGCAAGGGACCATTTTCTGATTTACAGGTTTTGAAAAAAACAACATTGGGGACATTTTTTTAGAGGGGCATTTGGCATGCTTGGGTGGGCTCTCAGCATGCCACCTGAGTGTTGGGGGTGCTGTAGCAGGGGATTGGTCACCTTTGTTGGCACATAGCAAGGCGAAGGGACAAGAGCAGAGGAGGATTAGCACCCTCGCACACAACAAATCGGCATTATGCCAATGGGGAGTGGCCCCCATTGGCAAATTAAACTGGAAGGAGGGATTAAAGCCGACGGGATTGGGCCCCCCTCAACACACACATAAAATGGGAGAGGGGCCATTATACAGATGGGGATTGGGCTCCCCATTGGCAAATGAAGTGGGTCAGGGCATGCCGACAAGGGATTGAGGCACCCCTGAAGTCGACACTCTGCGGCAGCAGTCAATGCCGCCATGTTTATTAAACTGCTTCACCAGAAAGGCAAGCCGCTGCATGACGACTTGGCTCTCATTGCATGAGACCTTTTCTTTGATCTGGTGGCCAGTTTACGTGTTGCTGGTGTCAGCACCTGCTGCTGCCTTATTGGGGAATGAGGGACGCACCTACTGATGCATGCCTGCATTCACCCACAGTGACCTCACCTCCAAATCTGCTACTCTGCAATATGTTGGCTGGTGCATCAGGGAGACAACATAAAAGCACCTTTCAAATACCAAGGCACTTGTACATTAAATAAAAACATAATAATTAAAACATACATAATCATTTAAGGCATTAAAATTCATAAAACTAAAGTACAATAAATATTAGCTTCAAAATCTAAATATACTATGCTAAAATTAAATTCTGCAAGAAACAAGATACGCCAGGTTGAATAAATATGTTTTAAGTGCTGTTTTAAAACTCTGGATGGTCAGGCACTCTCTTACATGAAGAGGTAGAGAATTCCACAGGGTCAGGGCCACATAAACAAATGATCGGGACCCCAATGTCTTTAAAAGAACCTTAGGAATCTCTAGCAATCCTTCCTCAGTGGATCGTAGAGGATTGGGGGCACTAAGGGTGAAGGAGATCTTATAGGTAATGGGGTCCCCGATCATGCAGAGCTTTATAGGTCAATAATGTGACCTTGTAGATGATCCGCCACTGTACTGGCAGCCAATGCAGTCCACAGAGCACAGGTGTTATATGACTGGTCCTAGAAATACCAGTCATATAACTTGGCTGCCGGATTCTGCACTAGCTGCAAGTGATGGATCTCAGCCTCCGATAGCCTTAGGTAAAGGGCATTACAGTAGTCAAGGCAAGAGGGTATGAAGGTATGGACCAATGTTGGAAGATCATCAGGAGGAACCAGATGCTTCACCCAGGCAATATTCCTCAGATGATAAAAGAGGATTAGACAATGGCGACACCTGAGATTTAAGGGTCAAGCCATCATCAAAATAATGCCCAGGTTCTGCACCCAATCTGAGGTAGTCAGCTGAACACCTCTGAGCCAAATGCCAGATGATTGTATGGCCGACAAACCCTCCTCCTCCTCCTGATGATCTGGGTCTACCACCAACACCTCAGTTTTAGACAGGTTCAACTGCAGCCAGCTGGCACTCATCCAATCCTGGATTTTGGACAGGCAGTTGTTAAATACAGAGAGGTTCACATCCTGTCCAGGCACAAAGGACATGTACAGCTGAGTATCATCTGCATAGCAGTGAAAACTCAGACCGTACCACCTAATGATCTCTCCCAATGGCTGCATGTACACTGCAAACAACATGGGTGACAAGATGGAGCCCTGTGGTACCCTCAGGAGGAGAGGGACTGAGGAATAAATCCCAGACACCAGTCTCTGAGTCCTACCATCAAGGAAAGATTTAAACCATCGGAGGACCATTCCAGATTGTCCATGAGATGAACCGCAAACACCCCAACAGCTCACCATGATCCACAGTGTCAAATGCTGCAGAGAGATCAAGGAGAACCAATATAGAACAAGTCCTCTAATCTCTCACTATTAGGAGGTCATTTAGTACCTGAACAAGGGCTGTCTCAGTGCTGTGCCTCTTCCTAAATCCTGACTGGAGAGAATCATAGACATCGTGGCTGGACAAATGATCATCCAGTTGCAGTGCAACCACCTTATCAATAACCTTACCCAAAAGGGTAGGTTAGAGGCAGGTCTGTAGTTAGTAAGACAGTCTGGGCTAAGTGGGACAGGGCCCTCACCCTGCCAAACAGAGCCAAGAAATTCAGTTAAGAACAAACAACACAATCACCATGTATTAATAAACAAACAGGAGGTGCCAGATCCTCAAAACTTTGTGTACAGCAATGAAAATATGAAACCTGGCATACGTTTAGTAGGGATGGGCAAAGTGGCTGAAATTTATTTGACAAATTAACAAGTAAATTCTGCAGAATTTGTGATGCTTTGAACAGCAGAGTTGCTGGTTTGCTGGTGAATTTACCAACCTTTGTTCAAGAGGTGCCACTTCACTGAAAAAAATGGCCAATTTGAGGTAAAACCTTTGAAATTTTGAAAAGTCAAAGTTCCTAGAGTCCTCACCCACTTACTAAACCTTCATGAAGGTGTATATTGGTGTCTTTACAGTCACTTCATTGGCAAAGTTTGAATTTGCAATATGTCTACTCCTTAGTTGCCAAAATATCTGCAGTTCACCTGCCTGAAAAGACAATGCCCTAGCAGATCCATTAAGTAGGGATAAGCCAAGGCAATCATAAATGGTATTTGAATTAAGTGCTGACAACAGCTTTCATAACGTGGGGCATTCCAGCTCATTGGAGAACAAAAACTCCATATGTATTGTTGCAGACCACCCTACAGGAAACATTGCCAGAGGATGCACTGCCGCATTCTAAGGAGGGAACATCACATTCCCTTATGCTTTCCTCTCCTTTTCCTCTCACTTAGAGATTATTGATGAAGCCGAGGATAGAGACAGAAACAATAATACTGATAGTTCCAGACTGAGCCAGACAGGCATGACATTCACTGCTGTTGATCCTGTCATGCAAGAATCTCATCTCACTCTCTCTGCGAACAATCACCAGACCCTGTCACGGATAGTGTTACTTACCCAGCTCACAGAATACCAACTAAATGGGAAAGATTTTCATTCTGGTGTGCCTCTCAAAATCTCAGCCTTACAGGCAGCTCTGCCAGTAGTACTGGAGATTTGGCACACCTAAAGTTATTTGTTCTCAGACCATCTACCTGGAAGTGCATCTGGCAGTTGTCTCAGCTTATGTGTCAGCTGGGAAGGAAAAATATGTGGGTTTACAACCATTTTCAAAAGATTTCTAAATATTTAAATTACCTACATCCCGTGAAATGAAACCTGTCCCTTCATGGGATCTGCATGTATGCCTTGCCAGCTGGTATAGTCTTCTTTTGAGCCAATGGCTACAGCAGACATTAAGCATGTTGCCAAAACAATTTTTACTCATTGCTATGACATCTGACAGGACAGATACTGAGCTCCAAGCTCCCTCAATATATTCAAACTACATTAAATTACACGGGATATGTTAGTTCTTTGAACAAGTCGCAAATTCCTCAAAAGTGCTGTCAGAATTCCATTTTAACCAGTGTTACCCTATCTGTGTGTTTCTCTAACCATTCCAGCACAAGTGAGCAGAAGCTGCATTGCCCTGATGTAAAAAGGCAATGAGTTATTTTATTGACAGAACCAGAGACACCAGTACTGACAGTACAGTGCTTTTTCACTTATGGGAGGCTAATAAGGGTAGGCCATCCGTCTGCAAGACTATTTCTCATTGGATAGTCTCCTGTATCCAGGTTTGCTATTAAAAAGCTGGTAAGAAGCCTCTCTAAGGCCTAAGGGTGCAATGTACCAGAGCTATATCGCCTCTGTGGCAGCTACAAGGGGCATCCTCCTCCAAGAAATATATAAAACAGCTGCCTGGGCTACAGTCCACACCGAACTAAGCATTGTTTGGTTATAAAATCCAGGAGGGATTCCGGGATTGGGACTTCTGTCTTGCAGACACTTTTCACTGAATAGGTTCTAAACCCAACCTCTCAAGGTACTGCTAATGAGTCTACAGTTCTGAATGGCATTATTGTTGGTTTCCTGTTATTACAAGAAATACAGTAATTACTCACCATAGTAATGGTATTTCTTTTAAGGGACCAACAATGTCATGCAATCCCTGCCACTGCATCCCTTCTAGAACCAAAGAAGAGTACTCACAGTCTGATTACTTCTTTTGTGCTTGAGCATTTATTGTTTAAACTAATTGGCCCTTGGCAATGTTTTCAAAATTGGTGGTTGATTCATTATTAAAACAGACTGCTATTTTTAATTGAATTTATTGTTATATTATTTTTTTTGTACAAAAGTTATTGATGGTTACTAGCTGCTCCCCTTGATTTCCAGAAAAATCTAATGTTAGAATAGCATAGTGATAGTGACCACAATATTTATTTATTAAAGATTGAAGTACACCAGCAGGTGCTTTGAGTCTCCGCAGCCCCCACCACACACACACACACACACACACTACTCGGTGGTACTGAATATGCTGCCAATTGTTCATCCACTTGAACAGTATTTTCTTGAAACAGTGTATACTACTTGCATGCTTCAATTCCTGCAGCAGACTATTGCACAACTTGACCACTCTGAGTAAAAATGTCCCTCTCTTGTTGGTCTTATAAGGTCCTATCTTGCCCCCGTATCATATTCAGTTAGTCCTTTATCAAAATTCATAGCTGACAATAAATAATCATTCTTTATTAAACTGAAAATCAATATCAGATCACCTCTGACTTTCCTTCTTTCCAAGCTGAGTAAACCCAAATATTCAAATCTTGTTTTGTAGTTTATATCCCCAAATCTGTACATTAGTAAATTTTCACTGGACCCTTTCCATAAGTTGAATTTTGTACCTTTGTTAAGATGACCAAAACTGGAACAGTAGTCCAAGTGGGGTCTGGCCAGTGGTTGGTAAATTGGAATATTGACATCTTTGTGGTGACTGACAATGATTTTTTTTTTTTCCCTTTTTTGTCCCATCCCAGAGCCAATTCTCAGACCAGTCATGGTCCCCGCCATCTCCACTCCCATATTAGCTGTTTTCCTGCCCCCGGCTTGCCCCAGGGTGGGGCCATGCCACCGTCCAAGGTGTCATGGACACAGGTCTGAAAATGGGAGTTAGCCTCAAGAGCTATGAGGGACAGTGAAGTGGCTTCACATAGGCACTGCAGCAGGGATTTTTCTACTTACTCCTCTGGATCCAGATGCATGCAATGACTTCAGCCGAGGTGGCCCGACGCTGCCACATGCGCTCCTCGAGACGTCTGCACCTAACTCCCCCATGCACATGCCCATCCACCTTGCTCCCAGCCTCTGCTAGGGGGCACACAGGTGCCGGTGCCGAAATCACCCCTCCCCAGGGAAGGAGGCAGTCCTCCAGATGCTCCATCCTTCTCTGCCCTGTCTACCCTGGCGGCCCATGTCCATTCCCAAACACAGGTCGCTGGTGTGGTGTGGTGTGGCATCCTGCGCCTCAACCCTCAGCGCCACTGGGCCGGGTGACAACAATTTTCTTAATGCACTCATGTATTTTTGAAGCTTTGGCCACATTATTATTTTTTGAATGTAAGGTTTATTTATTTATTTATTTGTTTTGTTAACCAGGTAAGCACACTAAACAGCGAGTGCCTATTTTCAGGAGCAAACCTGGAGGTTACAGTACAGAGAAACATGGTACAAATACAGGGTAGCATACAGGCCCACAACTACAAGTGGACCAAATGGAAAACAGTACGCAGGACATTGAATGGACAAAAGAACAGTCACACCCACACAGGTGGGGCCAGGGTAACAGCATATAGACAATAGTACATGGTCAGAGCAACAAACGAGAATACAACTACAGGCTTGTTAATACATAAGTTCACAATTGTGGCAGGGTGCGGAGAGCAACAAGTACAGGGGTAAGAGGAGGGAGGGCAGAATCTGCTGACTCCCACGTGGCAGTCGGGAAAAGCGAGCAAGGGGTGGCAAGATTTTGCAGAGGGCAGCATAGCAAGAAGGTGAGGAACCCAACCTGGAAGACCACCACAACAAGGCAAGCACGAGCAGCAGGGGTACTGCCCTGTACCAGTGGCAGGCCCTGGTGGGCAGATGGGGGATAGCGAAGGGACCTACAGGAGCCCCAAAGAAGGAGCAAGAAGGGGAGCAAGAAGGGAGGGATCCCAGACAGTGTGTGTGGGGGTGGAAAGGTGCGTGCTGACCAGAGGGGAGCAGTAGGGTCATGAACTGCTTGAGGTGGGGAGTAGGGTGGCCACGAGAGCAAATAAGTGTGGGGTGGAGAAGTGGTTGAGGACGAAAACCTATGGGGTGGCAGAGGAGACAGGCAGCCGGGGTAGCAGCTACATTTCCACAAGGACAGGTGGAGGCCCATTGAGGAAGTTCAGAGGGACGTTTTGAAGCCGGAATGGGATGGGGTGGCTCGAACTGGAGCAGGGAGGGAGTTCCAGAATCTGGGGGCATGGGTGGAGAAGGCCCAATCCTCAGTCGGGGAGTGGGTCCTGGGGACTTTGCAAGCGAGAGACGAGCTGGGCCTAAGCAGATAAGCCGGTGTGCAGTGTTGGAGGGAAGGGCAAGTGCCGGGGACAAGCCGTACGGACTATGTTGTCTAAAGCTACTGAAGACAAAGGCTCGGTGTTTATCAGGGGAAGCCACTCCAGCTGGGAATAGAGGGCACACTGATGCGTAAGGCAATGGGCGGAGAGAGCCGTCGACAGACATTGTTATAAGCCGTGTCCCAATTTGTTAGGGAGGCATTCGGGACAGCCTTGAAGCCAACAAGCCCATAGCAGGCGTGGGTGAGGATCCCTGGCTATGGTGAGCCGAGCTGCCAGGGTGATGCAGTCCTTGGCCCTGTAGGCAAGGCCAAGCTTACTGTCTGATGCTTTGCAAATGCTCCGGAGATGCTCAGCGAAATCAAGCTGGGGGTCAAGGGTCACTCCTAGATACCTTGCAGAGTTCAGGACGGGCAGAGAGAGCTGTTCCCACCATTTATAGCAAGGGGAGGGGCAAGAAGCGATTTTGGCTGCCGACCGAATAACATGGCGTGAGTTTTGGCTAGATTTACGGTAGCTTGAGTCCCGAGCAGTTTAGGATATGCCCAAAGTCGGAGTTGAGTTGGGAGTTGATGGTAACAGGGTTGAAGCACTAGATAGTAATACAGATCATTCGAATATAAGTAGCGACCCGAGGGTTGTGACTGAAGGAGTTGATTTACATAGAGGAGAACAGAATGGGACCAAAGCGGAACCCTGGGATACACCACAACTAACTGGGAGAGGCCAGAAAGAGTACAGGTAAAGCAGGTGTGTTGTTCTCCCCGAGATAGCTGGTGAACCAGTCAAGAGCTCAGGGGTGGAACCTTGCCCAAGGAGGGTGGAGATAAGGAGATTATGGTCAACTCGGTCGAAGGCCTTAGAGAGGTCGACAAAGATGGCTCATCAGTTTCCAGCATCTGTGGTGGCTCTGACCTGGGAGGTGACCACAGCGAGCAGTGGACATGCTATGCCCCTTCCTGAAGCCGTGCTGGGCAGGGACAGAACAGCATACTCCTGCAGGTAATGGGAGATTTGTCCAGCCACAGCTTTATCAAGTAGCTTGCTGGTAGCAGGGAGAATGGCAATGGAGGCGGTAGTTATTTAACTCCTTGGGGTCACCGTGCTTGAACACCAGGACAACCTTGGCCACCTTCCATATATTCCAGAGGTGAGGAAGAGTTAAATATGTGGGTAATCGGCCAAGCGGTGGGGCCCAAGGCTCAGAAGCTTAGGCTCAAGGTGATCATAGCTGGCCCCTGAGTGGTGTGGGAGCCCGGCTAGAAGAGTTTTAGTTTCCCGGCAGAGACTTGCCTCAGGTGAAAAGGAGGCCAGGTGAGGGGGGTGGCCATGAGGTTCCATGGAGGGAAGGAGGTGAGGGTGACCGGCGATTCTGAAAACAGGTGGCTGAGCATGAGGCGATAGTCAGTGGGTTGTTGCAGTTGGCCCTTCTATGTTCATGTCAGCAGCCGAGTGCATGGCGGACACACCCACCATACTGACATTTTTCCAGAAACCCGGGGTTGTAGGCGAATTAAGCAAAGCTGATTTATAGAATTCACTCTTGTGGCACATATAGCAGCCTTGCAAGAGTTCAGAGTCACCGATATTCAAGGTGAACATGTGGGTCACCAGAAATTTTGTAGTTGTTCCAGCACTTGTCTCTCTGCTTCATGAGAGCAAGTAGTCCACCATGCAGCCACTTGGTGACTGTGCCCTTCACTCTTCTTTTGTGAGGGAGCATGCTTATCCTGCAGGGGATGAGAATCGATAGGAATTGGTCTAATGCAATGGTCGGGTTACTGGTACTAAGTACCCTGGCCCAGTCAGTATGACGTAGGTCATTCAGGTAGTCGTTTAGGATAAGTTTGGAGTATCCTGACCTGAATCACTTCGACTGGGAATTTTGGGGCAGAGGATCCCCATACGCAGTAGATGGGAGAGTGATCTGTTATCGCATCCGGGAGAGTACCAGAATGCAGGATTTTATCCGGCGGTTGCTAAGTAACCAGTCGATAAGCGAGCCCTTGTCCCCGGGAGGAGATACAGTGGGTCGGAGATGGTCTGACAAAGGGCTAGGCCAGACAGAAGTGGCTCAAATAGCTTGATATTGGGCCCCGACCAGTTGAGGTTTAGATCTCCCAGGATAAGGACCTCATTTGACCACACAGTGCCCTTTAAGTGGTTAAGCAGAAGGATAGTCCGGGTATGCCACCCTTTGGGGGATTGTAGGCACAGACCAGGTGCACCTTTTTGGAGCTACCAAGTAGCAAGAGGAGTGAATTAACTCACAACCTGTGGGGTTGGGCAGAGATAGGGATACCAAGGATGCATTTAGGTGTCCCTGAAGTATAGAGTACTCCCCACGTTTGGTGCCAGTTCTATCCTGCCTGATGAGGCTGTAACCGGAATGGCACATGCAGAGTCAGAATACCAGGCTTCAACCAGGTTTCTGTAAGTCCCAGAATGTCAGGCTCATATAGGGTCACCCAAGCAGTCAGTTCAGCCAGGTTATGGAGGATACTGTGGATATTTAGATGAGCAATTTTATCCCTTTTTTTAGCAGCCAGGCAGGGGGCTGCAGGGGTGGAGTGTGGGGATAGGTGCCCAGGGTAGGAGGGAGTGAGACCGGCGACACAGAGGGAGCCATGGTCTAGTCACGACTAGGCAGCAGGATAGCCCTGGCATGAGAGCAGTCCAGAGAAACCAATGAAATTTAGGAGCCTAACAGAGCCCCTAGTAAAGGTGCAATGTCCAGCAAACCAGGTATTGAGAGAGGGATCCTGACAGGGTCCATGGAACTCCCAAGGAGGAGGGAGTCTAGGGATGACTAAGTACAGGGCAGGGATAGTAGCTAGGAGAGAAATCAGGGGACAACTCAGGGTCAGGGATTGGAGCCTTATATTGCACCACGGAGAACCACAGTTCAATATGGCATATAACATAAACAGGGAGGAGAGCCTGGTTCCACAATATATCAAAGGATGTGTGAAAAGAGAGTGCCTGGAGTCACTACTGAGGGCAGGCTAGCAGGCACAATGCTTGGAGAGAGAGAGAGAGAGGAGGGAGGGAGAGAGAGAAAAGACCTCTAGTGGCAGGCAGCTATAGCCTGCAGATGGGAAAGGGGTGATAGGATAAATCTGTCCGTGGTAGCAGCAAGCAGCTATATATACAATGCACCACCAAGGGTGGTGGTGAAATGTGGGGCAGCCGGCAGAAGCAGCGGGCTAGCGCTTACCGACAAGGTCACTGTCCTCCAAGTGCTCACACTCTTAAAGGTGAGGGCAGCGTGGTCTGTGGAGGACAGGCGGCGTGGTGTTATTCCACAGCACGACATGGCCAAAGGACCACCAAATAGCACAGCCTCTACAGAGCAGAGTTAGGTAGACCTTCCAGAATGGTAAATTACCTGCAACCTCCAGCGGAGAGACATCTGCCTGGGGGGTGGGAAGAGCAGCTGAGGCGACCTGGACAGCCGATTCCACGAGGCCCTGGAGAAAGAAAACAGAGCAGGGTGAGCAACTTAAATACCAAGGGTTTTTTTTTTTTTTTTTTAGGGGGGTTGCAAGCTACAGACTGTACCTAGATGGGGGAGGCGTGCTGAGAATCGACTGGGCTGAGGAGAAAATAAAGGTGGTTGACCCACAGACTACAAACTAAACACAACTAAATCAAGCTGTACCCTCAGACTGTGCAAGCACCCTCAAACAATACAAATTACATTATAAATGCTGGTAAATAACAGGCAGGTGCGACACAGACATGATGACCTTACAGTGGTGTAAAAAACAACATAGAGCTGGTAAGTAGCAGGCAAAATAACCTAACAGCACATGTGTACCCGATAGAAAAGCGTCTAATTTAATTTAAAGTCATTGAAGCATCTTCACCGACAAGGTCACTGTCCTCAAGCACTCACACTCTTAAAGGTGAGGGCAGCGTGGTCCCTGGAGGACAGGCGGCGTGGCATTATTCCACAGCGTGACACAGCCAAGGACCACCAGATAGCACAGCCTCTACAGAGCAGAGTTAGGTAGACCTTCCAGAGCGGTAAATTACCTGCAACCGCCGGCGGAGAGATCCGCCTCGGGTGGGGAAGCAGCTGAGGTGACCTGGACAGCAGATTCCATGAGGCCCTGCAACTGCCGGTGGAGACAGATCCGCCTCGGGGGTGTGGGAGAATCTGAGGTGACCTGGACAGCAGATTCCATGAGGCCCTGCAACGCTGGCGGAGAGAGATCCGCCTCGGGGTGGGGGAGCAGCTGAGGTGACCTGGACAGCGGATTCCACGAGGCCCTGGATTGAACAATAACCCCCAAATCTCTTTCCTCAGAACAACTTTTAATTATATTCCTCCCAGGTGGTAATTTGTGTAGGGATTATTGTTTTCTGCATGTAAGACTATCTACTTCTTTGCATTGAATTGCGTGCCCCTCATCCAAGCTGTCTAAATTGTGGTGGACTTTATTTGTATCCTTCTTGGTTAACTCTGGACCACCTATTCTGGTGTCATCAGTGAATTTGTTTACATACCCAGTTTGTCCGATGTACATATCCTTAAGGTAAAGAGTAAATAAGATTTGTCCCAGGACTGAACCCTGGGGTACCCACTAGACACTATGATGTTATTTGATACTTTCCTTTCACCCTCACTCTCAGATTCCTATACTGAAGCCAGTTTTGACCAATTCACCACTCTGTCATTAAAGTCCATGTTGTTTAACTTTTCTATAAGCTTACCATGTCAGACTTTGTCAAAAGCTATACTGAGATCCATATACAAACATACGAACACACAAAACTTCCAGCAGACACAGGACAAATAGTCTATGGTGTCTGCTTGATTGTATAGTTACAGAGGTTTGACTCCTGCTGCTCCTCCTCCCTTGCCCTCTCTCTTCCCCTCATCTTCCCACTGACTAGTATCTTGCCCTTAACCTATCCCACCCCTTTTAAAGCTCTCCACTCTTTTAAGAGATACCACGTCTTCAAGGAGTGTATTCCATCCCCTACCACCCTCTCTGTGAGTAATGCTTCCTTGCCTCCCCTCCTGACTCTACCCCTACAAACTTCAGGCTGTGCCCTAGTAATCCCTTCTCCCATTAATCAAAACATGCCCTCCATACTAACTTTTGTATAAACTTACCATGTGGGACTTTGTCAAAAGCTTTACTGAGATCCATATATGAACATATGAACATACGATACTGCCAGCAGATACAGGCCAGATGGTCTATCACGTCTGCTCGTGTGTGCAGCACAGAGGTTAGAATCCTGCTGCCCCCCCACCCCTTGTCCCTTCTTTCCCCTCATATTCCCACTGACTAGTATCTTACCCTTAACCCTATCCCACCCTCTTTTAAAGCTATCCACTGTTTTAAGACATACCACTTCTTCAGGGAGCACGTTCCATCCCCACCCTCTCCAATAAATAATGCTTCCTCACCACCCTCCTGACTCTACCCTCCACCAACTTCAGGCTGTGACCCCAGTAATCCCTTCTCCTTTAATTGAAACATGCCCTCCATACTAACCCTGTTGATGCCCTTTAAGTACTTGAAGTTTTCTATATCACCCCTTTCCCTTCTCTCTTCCAATGAGTACATGTTGAGGTCCCTCAACCCTATCTTCTCAAGGCTTCCCCTCCATACCTCTGATCATTTTAGTCACCCTCCACTTTACCCCTCCAGTAACCTGATGTTCTTCATTAAGTATTGGTTCCAGAACTGTACATAGTACTCCAAGTGCGGCCTCACCAGTGACCTGTACAATGGTAGAATGACTTCCTCCCTCCTAGAGGTGATTCCTCTAGCAATGCACCCCAGCATTTTATTGGCTTTTGCCACTGCTTTTTACATTGAGATGAGTGATTCATATTCTTTGTAACAATTACCCCCAAATCCTTTTTCTCCTCAGAGACAGACATCTGAACCCCTCCCAGATGATAACTATACCCAGGATTCCTCACTCCAAAGTACGTGACCTTGCACTTCTTAACATTGAAACCCAACTGCCAAGTTTCTGACCACCGGCTCAAGCCTTCCAAATCTTCTTGGAGGACTTTTCTTCCCTCTACCCCATCCACAACTGTCTAAATATATATATATATATATATATATATATATATATATATATATATATTATAGTACGGTAGTGCTACCATGAATTAAGATTGAGAGCCATTTCTATGTTAAACTCCAAAACTTTGCACCTTAATAACTTTGCAACCGTTTGACAGATTTTGCTGAAATTTGGAATACATGATCAAGAACCATAGGCCTTGGCACCTGCCAAGTTTCAGTACCAATCGGATACATGGCTGTGGGTTATTAAGTGTGATTTGTGCCGCATTTACTCTTTTCTGGAATTCTCACGATCATGCGACGACAGAGTCGACGGTTTGCGAACCGCCCTTCAAAATCTTTCAGGGAACGTATGCCAGGGTCCCCAATGTGCCTTTGAAGATTTGGTGAACAAATATTAAATGGTTCAAAGTTATTCAAAAACAATTTCCCATTATAAGTCAATGGGAAAAGTTAACAAAAAGTTCAACACTTCATAAAATGCATTTTTACTTTCGCAAATGGGCCTGTTACATTAGCAAATCGGCCATTTTGTTTTCAGTTGGTGATTAGAAAAATGCTTGGCATTTAAATTTTGGACCCTCTAGCAACCTAATTCTTTTGTATTCACCTAGTCGGACCCTGAGGATGCTAGCCATGTCTTTATTTTGGGGTAAAACACCCCAGAAATATGTTTTTCAGATTTCTGGAAAAAGTACTTTCATAAATTAACACTACGTGCTCACGAAAGTGTCACAAATGTTTGCAGCTTTCAGAAGTGCGACAGTAATTTTCTAGTCTGTGGGAAAATGACAGCAATTCTTTGGCACTGCACTGCAAAAGAGCGGTTGGGAGTTTTGGAGGAAGCGCGGCCGACATCTCACAGATGTGCCTTTCAGTGTTGCATTGAAAAAATATTACATGGCAGAAAAGTTACGGCACTCAAAGTTGACAGTTTTCCCATAGAATAACATTCGACGTAGCATTACAGGAATCCTTTGGCACCCTGCTGCAAAATAACGGTTTGGTCTTTTTCCTGAAATTTTGAGGAAGACAGCCAACAGCCCACAGATGTGCCTTTCAGTGGTTTGGTGAAAAAATATTACAGGAGGCAAAGTTATGGTGCTCCGAACTTCTCTTTTCCCATTGGATAACATTACGGCGTTTCGGCACCTTTCAGGGCCATTATCCGGAAAGCGGTCGCGAGATGGACTTTTCATCAGAAAATTCTTAGCTAACCGGGGCTAAATGCAAAACAACCAGGACAGTCTTAAATCAAGCGACTTTTTAATTTTTTGCTCGTCATATGGTTCCTGAGATGTAACCTATTTAGTATTCCAAGTCCTCATTTTCTGCTCGATACCATTATTATGCATACATTATTTGTACTCACTGTCTTTCTCTATTCAGCTTTTGGGAAAACCAGCCTGTGCGCTTACATTACTGTTACCATTGCCCTTTCCACTTGCGGTTCCATGCCCGTTCACTTGCGTTAGCGTCACGCTTCACCGCGTGCGTCATCCCTGCGCGTTTTCATTGCGCTTGCGTTTCTGTTATTTTTGCCATTTGTGTCTACCGTACTGTTTCTCTTTCTGTTTCACTTTGCGTCACCATGCCCATTGACATTTCCATTTGCAGGCACCATGTTACTATGTGACAAGACATCACGTGGCACACCGTTCCGTCCTACACACCATGTTCGTTACCCTTTCTGTTCTCATTCACGCTTGCATTACCTTGTGCACCACTTTTAGCGCTTCTGTTTGCGTTGCTGTTCCTGTTACTATGCCACAAGACATCATGGTGGGAGTGCGGGGCTGTTTGGGACCAGCTCCCACTGCCCGCGTACGTGTCGGGGCGTGGGGCCCTATATGCGTTATCCTTTGCTTTTCATTCTTGCATTTCTGTTATTTTTGCCATTTGTGTCTACAGTACTGTTTCTCTTTCTGTTTCACTTTGCGTCACCATGCCCATTGACATTTCCGTTTGCAGGCACCATGTTGCTGTGTGACAACACATCACGTGCAGACCATTCCGTTTATGCCACCATGTGCACCTAACAGCGAATTTCCTCACTTTTGTCGCTGTGGAACAACCTAACTAATGCATTAAACAGGTTTTTGCCTCTAATATATTTATATATATGTAATAGATAACCCACTCTTAGGTGTGCGTTGGTGCTCTGATATATATGCCGCCTTGGTGTGGCTATGCGCTCGAGGCTGCAGGCGAGGTCCGTCCAACCACCAAAGGCGTGCGTATATCAAAGCATGACCGCACATCCTAAATGGGTTATCTATCTTATAAAATGGTGAAATCATTTTTTAGGGGCGGGTAAAGTGCAGGTGTGTGGTGGTGCTCTGATACCGCATGGTCATGTGATGCTCATGCTCCAGTATAGAGCAGCAATTTCCCTACCATTTGATATATATATATATATATATATATATATATATACATGTGTGTGTGTGTGTGTGTGTGTGTGTGTGTGTGTATATATATATATATATATATATATCTCATATCACTGGGTATATTATGATCAAATAGGTCACTTATCAGCTCATGAAAGAAAAGGTAAATTTGTTAAACACGAACATCCTTTGGTAAGCCCGTGGTGAGTATCATCAATTACCCTTCTATACTTAAAGTATTTATGAGCTAGTCCTTTAAAATGGATTCCATAACTTTACCTGTAACTGACATTAAAGTAATAGGTCTATAATGTGGTATCTGGTGTCTGCTTCCCTTCTCGTAGATAGGGGCAACAATGGCTTCTCTCCATTCCTCAGGAACTATATCAGTTTCCAGTGATGATCTGAAGAGGTCACAAATAGGGGCAGCCATGGTTTTTCTAGATTTTATAGAAATTGGAGTGAGTGTTGACAGCATCTGGGATTTGTGGGGTCAGTTTTGCTAAATTACCAATAACTTTTGCCCTCATAAATAGCATATTCTCCAGATTTGGGTTCATTTGTCATATATAATTGTTGTATTACAAGTGTTTCCATCTTTACTGAAAACTGAGGTAAAGTAGTTATTACATTTCTCAGCCATGTTTGGATATGCAGTAGTTTTCCACACACTTCTAGGGGCCTATGACTGTTTCTCTACACTTGAGTGAATTAATATTGCCAGAAATGGCTTTTGGATTTTTGCTCTGTTTTTACTACTTTAATTTCAATTTCCTTTCTTAATAGCATTTCTACACAGTACAGAGTTTGAACAGAATTCTAAATCCTATCATCATCCAGGTATCTCCAGAGCAGGTTGGGCAACACCTCTGGATGGAGTTGATGTAGTTTTGTATGACTTACTGTTGACTTCCTTTAAGAAAACATCACTACTACAGTGAACAACTATTTATTTGGGTTTGTCTTACTAAATACATTGTTACTGTGATTGCAATGGATTTGTTTGCTTGTACCTGTTCCATTATTTTTCATATTATGTTTCATATTATTATTGGCTGTGGTGGTCTGATAATATTGAACCCTGATTTAATGGTTCACATGCCTCTCAGCTGTATTTGTCAATGTTATACATAATACTTTCATATCCCATTTATTCAGGTGGAGAACATCCCTGTTATGCACTTGGTGTCAGATGCAAAATGACCACAGTGTCTAATAAAGTCAAATTATTTTCTCATTGTCCATTCTTTTTGGAATGTAATGCTTAGGAACAAAGGAGGAAAGGAAACAAGGTGCAATACATTATATAGCAGGTGTTAGAGAAATAATGGCACTCAAGATGTCACTAACCATTTAAAGCAGGTAGAGCTAACTAGAAACGTCATATTAAACAGCATACAAAAGAACCTCACTGAGTTCAGTCCAGTCCTGTACACACAGCGTATATGCAGAAAGCCCACACAAATAGACAACCCATCCATGGTACAAACACCATGGGTTGCATTCATTTTATTATACACCTGTACAAGAAGCCTCAACTCTCCAGAGGCCCCTGTCCACCAAACAGTTCTGAAACAAAACAATAGGAACTTTCCGAGTCCACTAATAAAGTAGGCAGCCTTTTGGTATACTGTATAAGAACTATTTTATACTGGTATGCACTCTCTACACTCAGTCCATCTCAATGGGGCGGGGTATACAGATGTAAACCAATTGAAACAGAACCAGAGTAAGCTGTTGGTGGCATTTTCAGTGACTGGGAAAATCTGACCAAGATTCTTGGAAAATTTCAACAAATTCTCCTATTCTTTTCAAGAAGTGCCCTGGGATCTTTACCTTCCATCTGAACAAACACCAAAACAGGCAGATGGAACCTCAGTTTAATGTTTTATGTGCAAGATGGTACCTCAATAGTGCAGTCGCCCACATGCTGCACTATGGTGTCAGTATTTGGATTTTACCCCAAGTTCCTGGTGTGGGGCTAGAACTCTACCTTCTGATCTTCTACCCTCAGAGATAAGTGTGAAACCTGCTGAGCTACTAACATTTGTACATCTAGTTTTGACATCTAGATCTTGATGCCACACACACCTATTAGTACACTAAAACTGTGTATAAGCAAGAGGCACAAATACAGTATGGAACCAATTAATGTTGCCTCAGAGGCAGATAGTTACTTCCATGACTGCATTTTCCTGCTGTACATATACTTCCATTAGCTAAGTACCTCTTCTGTAAATTTACCATTCTAACTTTACCCCACAAAGGAACAGCACTCTTCTGATATCTGTACCTTAAATAAAGTAAACAATGTTTAAAATGCAAAATATAAAAGTCATGCCAAGACTGTGCCCTTCTCACCTGTGTCATTACCATGGAATACATCTGCAGTGCTAACGACTACATTTTAAGTCATGCAGGTTGGGATGTTAAATTCCATTAGTAACAGAAAAGCATCTGCAACAGAGACTACTGTGTGCCTCCAAGGCAACATTGGTTGCAGATTGGTGCCTCTGCAAAGCAATTGTCATGAACAGTAAGTGTTTATGATCAGTGGAAGCCTGAGGCCACAACACTTAATTCTAGGTTATTAAAGAGGCATTGAAGTATATCTGTATTTCTCTGTCACCAACATTGCATATCATAGAGATGAGCAGAAGTAGGCAGTGTCTTGACCCATTTGCAAGTACATGAAATGAATGTTAAGGGTGACTTATTGTAGTTAACTGCTTCTATAGCTGTTTCCACAGTAGCATGCACTCTCTCACTCCGTTACTCAGATAGGGGCTTGATGTGGTAGTGAGCAGGGGTTGTGCCAGTTGCTTCGTTTGTGTGGGTCTGACAGAGTTATTTACTTATTTATTTATTGAGGATTTGGAATAGTACCTTTGAGTCAGAGACTCCTTTACAAAGGTTCCACATCACAGAAATTAAATACAAAACAAACATTACATTGCAATTCACCAGGACACAGACACGCTTTTACACAGAGCAGTGAAAAGCAGATGGGTAAGTGAGGTCACAAGGGAGGTGGAGGAATCTAAGTGGGTGGGATGGGGAGGGCATGACATATGATCAGGGGTGGGGTGTTACTAAATGTCAGGAAGGTATTTAGACATACCAGATGCACAATTGTGGGTACAGTATGCCAGAGAATATCTTCAGTCATATCAGATCAGCAAACAGGTGTGGGGAACCATTAAATGTTAGAGACTCCTTCATAACTTTATTCAGGGCATTATACTTCTCAATCATTTTTCAACTACAACTGAGTTGGAAGGAGTTTTGACCTCATCACCTCTGCTGTAAGGTGTTCCAGGCCTCTACCACTCTTTTAGTGAAGAAGTACTTCCTCGCATCCCTCCTAAACTCCCCCTCCAGCTTCACAGCATTCCCAACTGTTCTCATGCACCTCCTCTTCTGAAAAATACTCTCCTCCCTAGGAGCTGATAGAGAATGTGAACTGAATGAATATTGGACCATGCTGGCTCAGTGCTAAGTGGATATGGACTGCATAGACAAATGCTGGGTGGTAAACACAGGAGTCCCTGACAGTCTAGTGATCCCCTCCCCACAGTTACCCTCACAATATCCATAGTCATGGATCCCTTTTAGTCGAATGGTCATCCCTCCCCGATTGCCCCATAGTATCCATAGTCAAAGATCCCTAGTAGTCTATTGATCCTCTCATCACCCCTGTAGTATCTATAGTGACAAATCCTTGATAGTAGTGGTCCCCTCCCCCCAATCACCCACACACTGTATCCATAGTCATAGATCATGGTAGTTTAGTGGTCCCCCTGTGACCTCCCTGTTTTAGTCATAGCTATGGATCCCTGGTAGTGTAGTGGTCCATCCCCAGTCGCCCTATCATATCCATAGTTACAAATCCAATATAGCCCAATGATCTACTTTTTTAGAATGGTACAGCATAAAAGTGGATAAAATGCACTTCTACTTCTCCATGTTGAAGAAGTAAATCATATAGTAAACATTGTGATTATTATGATTTTATTATGTTTATCTGCCACTAAAAATGCTTTTATTTTCAAAAGCAGAAACTTACTGGTTTGGTAGAATCAATTTAATTTTCGAACTTATATAATGTTTAAAATATAAGCTAAAAACAGTGCTGTTATCTCTCTCTATATTTCTAAATGACCTACCCTTTGTCTGTTCCTCCATGTCCATTCATATGTACGCTGATGACAGTTCTTTTGCTTCTGACTCCTGTCCCCATGTAGAGATGCAAACTTAGCTAGAAAAGTTTCAGTGAAGTCACCAAATTCACCTTCATGAATCAGTTTGCAAAGTTTCCCAGTTTAATGAGAATTAGCCATTTGTCATTTCGTTTTGCTTTCTGTTTTTAAGTGCAATTTCACTTAAAAAAAAAAAAAAACAAGAAGTTACAAATGTCAAATTCCAAATCCTGGGGTCTAGTGGTCCATCCCCGCTGCCATATCGCCAGCCACAATGTCTAGTGGTCCCCCTGCTGATCACTGGCACAGTGCAATAAATAAATCCCTGATGCCTAGTGATCCCCCTTCCTCGCTGATCGCTGGCCACAGTGTTAAAAATATATGGGCCCAAGTCTCAGAGGGTTATGCCTGGTGTAAACTGACTTTCACCAAAATAAATAGTGCAAGTAGCAGTTTATGCCAGGAGTTGTGACGGGTATTCTACAAAGCAGCCCACAACATGTTGCAGGCAGCTTGTGCCAAAGTGGACATATGCCACCAGTTACACCATAAACCCCTGTGACATGGTGTTAGAGGTTCTGGCAGTAATTGTGCACTATTCTGACAGGGCAGCCTCAAGTACCAATTTGCAATTCTAAAACAACCCCCAGAAGACATACATCAAAATACAGTTGCACCAGCAAATAGCTGGTGCAAGTGTACCCTATCCACTGGGAGTTGTGCCAATGTGCTGCCAGCCCTGTTACACAAGTATATGCAACCCCACAGCCCCATCCCAAACCAGTAGAAAATGTCCTGCAGGACTATCAAACCTCCCTGCCCCGATCCCCAATAATGATTGAAATAAGACCATGAGAACTATGGGACCCCCTGCCCCCTTCCCACAATACTTGCCCCATCCTGCAATACTGTACACAAAACCCCATAGGGCTAGGGGGACCCCTGCCCCATCCTCCAATAATGTGCACATAAAACCCCTCAGGGCTAGAGCCTCCACTCACACAGTCCCCGAATTGCGATATGCCAAAACAATTGTACAACCTCCCAATCTCCCTGGTAGTCTAGTGGCCCCCACCCTGCACCTGGCGGTGTCAGTCCACCCCTGCACACCTACCGATCCTGGAGCGACAACTTCTTTGGCCACCTCTCACAACCAGGCCAGCCAATGACTGAGGCTCCAAATAAGCGTGTACTATTTACAGTGGTACATGCTCATACAGAAGCTCAGTCAGTTTGCTGGCCATGATCAGAGTGGTGAGCTGTACCAGTCACCAGCTGGGGATGGTGGTGGTGTGCAGGATGGATGACACTGCCATGAAACCACTAGACTACCACCAAAACGAGGCTTTATACAGTATTTTGGGGCATATCACAGTTCGAGGATCGGTAACAGAGGCACAGCCATGCAAGGCTTTACTATTAATGCAGGGAACAGGCATTGTGGGGGGTGCTAGCCTGTGGGGTGGTTTGTTTGGAGGTTCAGGGTATTGGTGGGGGCTGGGGTCCACTAGCCCTGCGGGCCTGTAGAGTCTGTGTGTGTGTGTGTGGGCATTTACACCTTGCACTTTGGCAAGCCACAGGCTTGCAGCAAATCATTCCAGGACATCCGACGTTTGGTGTACTGGTATGGTTAGTGCAAGTCACAGGACTTACCCGTGGGGACCCTGCCATATAAAGAATCAGGCACAGGGTCCCTGGTGCAACAGTGTTTGGTGCAAATTGCCTTTGGCGGTGATTTGCACCATCATTCTAGAATCAGGATATATATATATATATTAGTGGCACGGTAGTGCCACTATAGTTAGGGGTTGAGGAGACATTTATTTAAACTCAAAATTTTGCACCTTAATAACTTTGCAATCATTTGACGGATTTGCCTGAAATTTGGAATACATAATCAAGATCCATATGCCTTGGGATCTGCAAAGCTTTGTACTGGTTGCGTATACAGCTGGGGAGTTATTAGCGTGATCTGTGCCAGCGTTACGCTTTTCTGGAATTTTATTGTCATCTCTACGGGTCGCTACGGTTTTGCTAACTGGTCCGAATCTTCAGGGAAGGTGTGGCCGGGTCCTCGATGTGCCTTTGAAGATTTCTTGAAAAAATATTAAGCGGTTCAAAGTTATTCAAAAACAAGTTCCCATTATAAGTCAAAGGGAAAAGTTAACTAAAAGTTTGACAGTGTCGCAAATGCAGTTTTACTTTCGCCAAATGGCCCTTTTACTGTTACAAATCTGCCATTTTGTTTTCAGTTAGCGATCAGAAAAATGCTTGGCATTTAAAATTGGGACCCTTTAGCAACCTAATTCTTTTTGTATTCACCTAGTCGGACCCTGAGGATGCTAGCCATGTTTTATTTTGGGTAAACACCCCAGAAATATGTTTTCAAATTTCTGGGAAAGTACTTTCATAAAGTACTGTCGCATTGAGTACCGTGGAATGAATTTATGACAGCTTTCGTAAACTTCAACAATACTTTTCTAGGCTGTGGGAAAATGACAGCAATTGTTTAGCACCCTGCTGCAAAAATGGTTTGGTGTTTTGGCCTGAAATTTGGAAGAAAGCAGCCGACATCTCACAGATGTGCCTTTCAGTGGTTTGTTGAAAAAATATTACATGGTGGCAAGTTACAGCACTCCAAAGTTGACACTTTTTCCGATAGGATAACATTCGGCATCCGACGCATTACAGGAATCCTTTACGCCTGATGCAAAATAACGGTTTGGTCTTTTGGGCTGAAATTGGAGGAAACATAGCCAACATCCCACAGATGTGCTTTTTGTGGTTTGGTGAAAAATATTACAGGAAGGCAAAGTTATGGCACTCCGAACTTTTCTTTTTCCCATAGGATAACATTATGGCATTCGTTCGCCTTTCAGGGCCCGTATCTCAGAAGCGGTCGAGATACGGACTTTTGTCAGAAAATACTTAGCCCCCATTGAGAGTTATGACCGAAAACCCTAAGCACACCTCGATGCCGGTTGGGGGTGTGGGCAGGGGGTCCAAGGGGGCTTTCAACCGAACACTGAATTTCCTGCTTTGTCGGTGTGGAACAACCCTAACTAATGCATTAAACAGAGTATTTTGCCTCTACTATATATATATATATATATATACACACACACACACACACACACACACACACATATATCTATCTATATATATATATTTATTTATTTATTTCGTTTTTGTTGACGGGTAAGTGCACTAGACAAATCCTGCCTATTTTCAGGCACGACCGGGGAGAGGGATACAGATGAATGCCAACTGACTTCAAACCAGATTAAGCTGTTGGTGGTATTTTTAGTGAATGAGGAAATTTGGCCAGAACACCGGGAAATTCCATTACTCTTTTCGATAAGTGCCTTGGGATCTTTAACATCACCTGAACTACCACCAATCAGGCAGATGGGACCTCGGTTTAACATCTCATCAAAGATGGCACCTCAGAAGTGCAGCACCCTCTCATGCTGCCCTACAGTGTCAGTACTGGGATATTAACTCAAGTGCCAGATGTGAAAACTGAACCCACAGCCCTCTGATCTCCCAGCCTCAGAAGCGAGTCGCTACCTACTGAGCCACTGACACTGCATATATATATTATACTGCCATGGTAGTGGCAGTTAGGTTGCATGGCCACTTCTGTGTTATATTCCAAATTTTGCACTTAATAACTTTGGCACCATATGACAGATTTGCTTGATATTATGCATGCAAGGTCTGGTAACATAGATCTCTGGATCTGGCAAGTGGCATTATGGTCGGATGAGCGGTTCCGAACTGCAGAATGCCAAAAAATGGGGTTTTGGTGCATTTCTTTGCTCATGCCTACAGCCTGCACAATTTGTCTAATTGGTCTGAAAATCTCAGAGATGATGCAGTCTGGGTCACTGATCTGCCTTTCGAAGATTTGGTGAAAAAATATTAAACCATTCAAAGGTTATTCAAAAACAAGTTTCCCATTATCGCTAATGGGGAAAAATATATGTGTCTCAAAAGCTGCACTCATTACATTTACTGTCACAAATGGCCCTTTACTGTCGTGTGGCAGCCATCTTGTTTTCAGTTAGCAGAGAGAAAATGCCTAGTGTTTAAATTTGGGACCCCTAGGTAAACACTGACTGCTGTGTTTATCTAGTCACATCCTGAGAATGACAGCCCTATCATTTTTTGGGGGACCCACCCCAAATGCAGTTTAAAAAATTAGGGCTCGTGCTGTACAAATTGTGACAGAAATGGCAGTGACACTTTGGCAAATCATGAAAGTGTTGTGCTGTTTTGTGAAACTGTCACAATTTGCGACAGTACTATTTGAAAAAACAAATCTTGCCATCCCCTACAGAAAAATGATTGGGGCTTTTGAGCTGAAATTTGCAGGGTGGCAAACCCTGGTCCCACAGATGTGTGCTTTTTGTAGTTTGGTCCCAAAACATTCAACGGGATCAAAGTTACAGTTTTCAGAAGCTGAGAAATTTCCCATAGGATAACATTGCAGCACCTGCAGCACCTTTTGGTACCAGTATCTCGAAAACAAAGCGAGATACAGATTTTGTTACTCACAGCTTAGTTCACCTGTAGGTGAACTAGCAAAAAAACAAGTTGGAAATCATAGATTACACTTGCAGTGGAATTTTTTCCTACTTGCTTTGGAGATATTGGCAAAAATATGTTACAAGGTTCCTTTGGAGTACTATGGCATTATTGTTTGGCTCCGTACTTATGAGTAAGTGGAGCCGGGCCCACTGCCACATATCAGTTACCAGTAACATTACACTTTCTCAAAAGAAGGAAATTAATTACTGATAAACTCAGTTAATGCATCAGTTAGGGTTGATAAGCGCGGTGACAAAAGTTTGGAATGTGGTGTTGGGGTTGCACCCTACCATCCCTCACCCACCCTCCATACACCAACAGGCACTGGTGTGTGGTTGAGGTTGTTGGCCTAACTCTCACCCCATTCTCCTATACTGCACCATCTCAGCATGTTTACACATGGAATGGGGTGAGAGTTTGGCCAATGACCCCAACACACACCCTGATGCCTGCTGGTGTGTGGAGGTGGGAGTGGTGTGGGGTGGTAGGGGTGTAACCCTAACACATTTCCAGACTTTGTCACTGTGCTATCAACCCAACTGATGCATTAATGAGTTTTTGCAATGAAGATATAGATATTGATATAGCTATAGATAGGGTACAGAATATATTTAACTAAATCCCTGGTGTCCAGGATAAGACAAAATGCTTTTGCTGCCGAGACCCAAGGTCCCATTAGATTTGGCAGTGGATTGGTCCTGGTCTTTCATGATTATAGCACAGAACTGCAGCTTAAACTGCAAAAGTAACTAGTGTTAAATCTAAGCAGCATGCAACAGGCTGTGATTTTTGCCCACCTGTATCCATCAAAACTCCAAATTACAAAGTCAGAGCACACACCCAGATTATTCAAGCCACAGGAGGCTGAGGATGTCATCAACAGGAGGAAGCAGCAAGTGATGGAAGATTGAGTACCTGCAGAACTGCTTCTGCAACCTTATAAATGTCGGACGGTTTTCTGCGATTTTAAAGTCTGTTCCTATGTGACTCATCCTGTGTGCCTCGACACTACCTCACAAATTCCTAGCTATGTTTCCCAGATTGGTTTATACTCCACTGCCCAGGTAAACTGATGACACTGTGCTTTCAGGACTATATCTACCAAAACAGTAGCGTATAATCCCAAGGAGTTTGGTCTTTGCCATTGTAGTATGGCTCTGGGATTCTCTTTATACTGACTCTGTGGTGAACCTGTCAGCATTATTTGAGCTGGTGGAGCTCCCCATTTCTGAGCAGTCATGATGACTGTTTGAAGTGACCTTGAATGGGTCTTCAACCACACTGGAGTATCCTTAGTGGGGTGCAGGTTATGGCAGAGACCACTCTGATCAGGTTTTACTGCTACCTGTCAACTCTCTGACTTCCCAGACATTCATTATTTCTTTTTCTATTTTTGAATTTGAGATGTGGTAATGAGTGTGGGGGTGGATCTGAAGGGGTGCAAAGCTGGTAAAAATACAGGGCATGGGATTGCTTATGAAACAGCGGAGCAGTACGTGGGACATTCTGAGATTTGGATCTCCCTCTTGGTGGTTTGGGAACCCCATCAAGACAGTGAACATCTTAAGAATTATAGCCAATCTCAACTGCCCATTGTTGATTTCTCCTAAATTGACAGTTAATGGAGCAGGTAGGAGATTGGCTCCAGTCCGTGATGTGATTGATCAGAGTCAACCTCTTCCACGGTTGACATTCTGCTGAGAGGGGCTTCTGATCAAACTTATATTGATCATTGGATTCATGAGGTCTGCCGGTGGTGGCCTGTTTCACTGTCTGAACATCTTCCCCAAGGGATAGTCCTTTTTGAATATTCCCAATATGCCCTCATTAGCATGAAAATTAATAGGGGCTGGATGGACAGCGATGCAGAGTTCCTGAAGTTCCCACTGCATGGCGACCAACTGCTCTGTGCCCCTAAGTTATTGCTGTGCACTTCTGCCCTGCAGGAGCCGACCATATCATTCAGCATGAATGACGGTTGAATGAGCTCATGGGGAAGGACACTCATCAATGACACTTTAAATGTGAATTTTTGTGGTGGCACATTCACTAAACAAGATAACACCTCTAGACCCAGTTCTGAAATTATGGACCTGGGACAACATCACAAACTTAGTCTGCTCAATCAGGCTCTGTCAGTTGTTGATATTTTGTGGGTCAATCTATTTTTGGGGTATACAGCTGGTGAAAATACACCAGGCAGGCAGGGTAGTTTGTGTGCAAAATTCCACACTTTGTGTTTGATCTGGCTCTGTGAATTGACAAATTTTGTAATTGCACTTCTTGAATTGAGCGCAATTCACGAAATATTTTGCTGAGTGAATTTTGCTGACTTTGCACATCACTATCCCCATGACCTTACCAGACTTCAGTCAGATTTTGACAACAATCTTGGTTCAAAGTAAACCAATTGTCTCTAAATGCCAAACATAAACTGTCTCTATGACTTTTGATACTCATCAGGGCTTGCCAAACTTATTTCTCTTCCCTATTTAAAACCCTTGATGGTTCTATACTTTTTTTTAAATTAAATAAACTTTATTGATTTATACCATATCAACAGTTTCTAACAGGCGTACAACTCTCCAGTAAAATTTACTTTGGTACAATGGCATGAGTCCTGAACAAGGCATAATACAGTACCTAAAAAGCTTTTTAACAGTTTTGCCATATATTGAGCATATGAAAACAGATTAACCTACTCATGCCTTCTAACTGACAGTGAAATACTCCCCCAGACCTCCCCATCCCTAACCCTCTCGCCCACCCCCAGAGCCATGTTCACCTTCTCCAATGGTGCCGTTCTTTTACTAGGTAACACCACAACCCCTACTATCTGTGAAACATGGAGTAAGGATATCATCGTGTGAATCCCTCAAAAGGGCCTCCTGTAGATCCTTATAGGAGTTTCCCTATAGGGTATTACTATTCACCCTCAATTCTTCTCTTCTAATTTGGTTTCCTAAGATACCGAGGGAAGGACCAAAGTGTAAAAGCTTTTCCACCTGGATTTATACAGAGGAAGTTTACCTACCCTTAGGCTCATAATTGCCTTTTCCATTTTTTAAATTGTGTAGGAGTTCTTTCATCCATTCAAGGTAGGAGATTGCATGCTGGTCTTTCCAATAGTGAAGGACAAGCCTTTTGACCGACAAAAATATAATGGCCATATAGTAACTCTTCTCCTTGAAAGGATAGTAGTATAGTCCCCACTATATATATACCTGTGGTGAAAAATGTTCCTGTAACCCCAATAAAGGGCCTGCCCTTTTCCAGAATAGCTTCCCAGAGACAGGCTACCTTGGGACAGTCCCACAGTATGTGTAGTAACATCCCAGTTTCCTGTTCACTTCTAAAACACATTGAGTTCTGTATCTTCCCATTCTGTGCAGTCTAGTTGGAATATAATAGATATTATGCAATATATAAAACTGTGTTAATCTAAAGTGATCACTGGTAATATATAAACAGACTCCATCCCAATTTTTCCCATACAAAATTATTATGTGAAAATTACTCACCCAGTAGGTAGAGTGACAGATGCCTCTGGATTGAGTTTCCTGTATAACAATGAGACTAACTGGGATACCGCATGCAGCTGCTTAACACATTCAAGGAGCTCTTGAAAGCAGGGCACCTGTTGCATATTCCATATTCCTGAGCTGAACCATTTTATCAGCATATACCTGATTTGGAGCATAAAGAAGGAATATTTATTAGGAAGCTGAAGGACATTTAGTATTTCCGACGTTCCCTAATTTACCATCAACAACCAAGTCACTAACTTTAATTTGAGGCCAGGACATCCTTTAGGGGCAACAATTAACTTATCACCTACCTTAAAATTAGTATTATTAAACACTGGTTGAGACAGGTCCATTTGGTTATTGTATTTCACTGACCTACAAAACTGTGAGTGGACCTTTAGTGAGACATACAATACCGAGCCTCGTAGATTGCTGGTAATTTACCAGGGCTATGAACAAGAGGCTCTCCAGGGACAATCCTGCTAATAAGTGCTGTTCCAACTGCAACCAAATGGGAGATTCAGTAACATTATTTATGTCCAAAGGAGTATCCTTCCACCTCATGTATTTAGCCATGTGACTAGCTAAGTAATAGTGGTATAAGTTAGGAAGTTTTAGACCCCAGGTGCTTTGGAGCACTTAAACGATTATATGTTCTTCCGGGGACTTGCCCTCCATATAAATTGAGAAATTATGCTATGAAATCTACAAAACCAATTTATGGGAAGATAAACATTAAACATGTTAAGTGGATAATAAACTCTTGGCAAAACATTCATTTAATCACACTAATCCTTGCTTGGAGGGACAAGTGCAGAGAATTCCACCTATTTAGATCCATTTGGATTTCTTTCACTATTTTATCCAAATTCAGCCTTTTAAGTCAGGGACCCTGATGTAGATAAAGTTATTCCTAAGTATTTAAGATGAGTAGTCCACGCCATTGCTAACGAGGTAATGTCCTCCTTAAAAGCAAGGATTCAAGGGCATCACTTCTGACTTACTAATATTAAGTTTATAGTAAAACCTTACTGAACCTGTGAATTATCTGGAGGGCAGTTTGAATAGATTCACAGGGATGGTTCTATACTTGAGGTTGTCGCCTCCTTTAAGTACCTTGGGGTCTACCTTGACTGGAATCTTGATTTCTCTGTGTACATTGATGCAATTCACCATAAACTTCATCCTAAGCTTGGTGCTTTGTACAGGAACAAAGTATGTATTCCATTTACTGCCCGCCAAGAAATTGCACTAAAATTATTCTTCAATTTTGACTATTGTGACTTAATCTATTATAGTGCGCTAAAACCTCCGTGCCAGGCTGGATCTCCTTTTTCATTCTTTCTGCTGCTTTGCTTTAGATTGCCCATATAGTACTCACAACTGCTCTCTTTGCTCATATCTTTCTTTCTCATCTCTTGATACTAGGTGCCTTTCCCATTGTGTCTCTTTCTTGCCCAAATTCTGGTTCAGCACCCTTTTCTCTTATCTCAAAACCTTCTTTCCCTCATCTTTCTTCCTCCTACCCTCTTTGCAAAAGTACTTTTCATTCTTTACTATCCCTCATAGAAAATCTATTGTTGGTCAATATGCTTTTCTTACCGCTTCCCAAACTTTGGTCCTCCTTTTCCTATTCTATTTGTTCTGCCTCTTCTTCCTACTCCCTAAAGTCTCTTCTTTCTGACTTTTGTCATCCTTCTTACAACTGCCTTTGACCTTTCATCTTTTCTCTATTCTCTAGTCCTGCCCTCTCTTTCTGTTTTATTTCTGTATATATTGAGCGTATTTAAGTCTCTAGTTTTGCCTTCATTTACTCTTTGCCTTACATTCTTGATTCTGCTTATGTTATATATTGCCTTATTATTATATTCTTAGATATCTCCCCCAGCAGGACTCATTTGGAAATGACTTGTTATCAGCTCAGTATGTACTTCCTGGCTAAACTTTTAAATAAATAAACATTCTATTGATAGCTGGGTTTTGTGATAGTGGTATTTTCATGTTTTCACTGTTGTCACTCAAAACCTGCTTTCATGAGACTCAGTTTCATGAGGATCACTTTTATGATGCAGTACAGAAATATATGACGGTGAAAAAGTTAGTAATGAAAAATACAGAAGTGAAAATAATGTTATTTCAAAGTATGTTAATGGAAGAAACAAGCAACTATATAGTGAAAAGGATTCTACTTTTGACACTGGGTCCATAGGGTCCAGTGCATCTGCATCTGTAGCTGCATACAGCCAGATGGACTCTTTCCTTAGCACAGGGAATGGAGGGCCTTCTTGTCTGTATCTTTAGTCACAAGGAAATGTAGGGCCCAGAGGCCCTGTGCTTCAGCCCCATAGACAGCCCCATGGATTCTTGTCTTGGGTCCCTCCATGTCTGCATCAATAGCTGCATGGAAGGGCTTCCCTGATAGATGGACTCTTCCACTGATGCAAGGATATGAGGCCCTGCTCATCTGCATCTGTAGGTTCTATGTCATAATAGCAAACATGAAACAGTGATCGCTATTATGGTGAGTGTATATCACTGAAAAGCAATTTGGCTATATACACATGCTGGTGACTAAACATCCAGCAAATAGACTTAGTGTTAATATGGGAGGGCTGTCCCCCACCCCCCCCATGGAGGCTTTACCTCCTGCCCCCCTTACTAAAGGATTCCTAACTCCAGGGGTGCATGTCGAGGAGGTCAACACTCTGGAGTTAAAAAACTCCAGCTGTAGCCAGTGGCAAAGTCCTCCTCCCGGTCCCCAGCCCCAACCCAGTACCTGCTGTGCTGGAGCTAGCCATCCTCACCACCACACCACATGGCTGGCTCAGCTGCAGCAGGCACACTACATTGCAATAACCATCTTCCCTAACCTCCCTTCCCTCACTCTCCTCCCTTTCTGGTCACCCTCCCATATCCTCGTGGTAGCAGTGTGTGACACACCCATATTCAGTAGCTATTATCATGGGATACTGCATCAGTTGTCACATGGAAGTGCAGGTCCCATGGAGAGCCCATGGATTCTTGGAGCCCTGCACTTCTGCACCCAAAGCCATAAGCAGATAGATGGACCCTTCCCTTGGTATAGGGCCTAGAAGAATCTGTATCTGAAGCCATTTTCTTTTTGCATTTTCTTGGTGCATGGCCCTGCATGCACAGTGCCATAGACTCTTTCCTTGGCTGGAGGACCCTGTGCATCTTCATCTGTTCATCAGGACATGCATGAATAGGGATATGATTCTACTATCACAAAAGAAAGATAATCCATTGCAAAAAGAAACTGCATTAAAGCAGGCTTTAGGGTTGAAGAATGCAAACTGGACAAAGTCAGGAAAAAATTAAGGTCTGGTTTCTTGGGAGTTTTGATATATTGGTGGTATGGTGTTCCTTGGGTTTGTCAGCCCTAATGTCTGCCCCTCCCCATAGCAGCAAACATATCCATAATCTCTTTCTTCACATGTGGCCCAAACAAATTTACAAATTATTCTGTTGGTCACATGTGGTGAGCCATACTTCTTTTACCTCCAAACAATATATGCCTATGAGGCATGGGCTTGGACCTGTACCTTGTGGTTGGGCAAGAGGCTAGGGTCTGGGGAATTTTGAAATGCCCTCATAAGCTCTAAGGGTCTTGGGGGCCCAGGAGTGTGGAACAGTACTTCAGCTCTCCCAATCCAATCGTCCATACATATGTCGGCATGGTGGTCTGCCAAAACTCTGCTCCAGGTGTGATGGTCCTGAATTTGTCCATCGGCAATCAGGAAAGACAATCAGCTATCACATTGTCCACATCATCAATGTGCTTGGCCCTGAATGACATGTTCTCGGTCAGGCTGAGACACACCATCCTTCTCAACACCCCCATAACCCCATCTGACTTCATCCTTTTCTTGTTCAGCACTTCTACAACTGCCCAATTATCACTCCAGAATGTGACTTGCCTGTTCCTGAGCTCCCTCCCCAAACTATCATTATGACCCATATGGGGAACAGCTCCAGAAAAGTGATGTCTTTCATCACCCTTTCCTGTACCCATTCTTCCGGCCATGGTTCTGTAAATCATTGTCATTGAAAATAACCCCCAATGCAAATTCCCCAGCGCATCAATATACAGCTATAAATCAGTGTATTGTATAGCCAATCATCCTGTCAGAATGTCTCCTATTATAAGCCTTGAGGAAATGCTCCCAAACTACCATATCCTGGTCCCTTATTAATATCTTCCCAGTGATGGGGCTGTTTGGCCTCCCTGAGTTGCCTAGGCAAAATGCCGAGTAAACATGCACCCCAGAGCAATGGCTCTACATGCAAAAGTCAGGTGCCTAAGCAGCTGTTGCACCTGTTGTAGCTGCACCCTCCTGCATCCTCCGACCATCCCCAACAACTCCAGTAGTCTCTTTACCTTTGGTCTGGCAATGGTACAGCTCCTGGATCGTGTCCAGCTCCAGCCCTAAGAACTCTATCATTCAACTGGGCACTTCTGTCTTATCTTCCGCTAGTGGTACCCAAATCTTGGCATAGCACCTGAAATCCTGAAGAATGGCTATAGTCTCCTTTTCCCCACCCCAATTAACGGAAATCTAGGTAGTGCACCACCGTCTGATACCTGTACCATGTCTCAAGCACCCATTGCAGCCAGGTACTGAACATCTCGAATGTGGTGCATGCTATTGAGCATCCCATAGGCATGGCCTTGTCAAAATAATACTGCCCTCCACCTGGAATCCTAGCAAATCCAAATCCTCTGGCCTGATTGGAAGTAGATGGAATGTTGACTCTATCTCTGTCTTAGCCAACCAGGCTCTGCTGAACCTAATGGAGGTGCCCCGCCTCCTCCAGGGAGGCATATGTGACCCTGCTGTCTTCCTCCCAGTAGAGTCATTGACTGAATCCCCTCTGGGTAGAATAGGTGATGTCACCCGGTACTCCCAGCTATTTTTGAGCACTAAACCCAGCGGGAAATCATGGAGTTGACAGAGGGAGGCAAATGGGCCATTCACACTCCATGCTGCCACCTCCTTCCCGAAATTTGTGTGCCACAGTTGCCTCCTTCCCTGGATGGATTTGAGGTTCTTTGCCCTCGTCACTTTTCTACATTCTTGAAACTGTAAACTAAAACCTGCCTGAAAACCTGTCTGCAATTTCTTGGCTGCCTCCTGGTGTGGGTAGTCCCCATGTCTTTCTTCTCGAAACTGTTCTTTTCCTCACACTTATCCATGTTGTTGACATTCGCCAGGGTGAAAATGTCAATGTATTCCTCTTTCCATATCTTCTCTTTCATGGTCATAGGCAAGTGGTCCACCAGCCTGGCCCTGGTGCCCTGATCTCCCGTCCTATAATAGGGGCCCTATGGTGCCGCCCCAAACAAGCAATCTTTTCCGGTCCATTTTATTTCTTCCTAATGCCTGCTCCAGCTGCCCCAAGCCATTATCACCCATACTTTTAACATCTGCTCAACATATTCTTTGACACTGCTCTCTAGTGTCACCACCTGATTACCTGTTGTGCCTTGCTGTGGGGTGCTGGGACCCAGCTGGAGCACTATGGGTATCGGGACCTGAGGCAGCAATAACAGCTCTGGCAGGGGAAGTGGAGATGTGGAGTGGAGGATAAGGCATTGGCACTGGCACAGGGTGCGGGGTTGGCTCCGGATAAGGTCATTAGGAAGTGGAATTAGAGGATCCGCCAGTTTCAGCACCATGAACACCATCCTGAGCTCCGGTACCCCAGGCTCTCTTGGCTCCTCTTATTCTTCTCCTGACCCTTTCCTTGTTTTGCCTTCCGCTTTGTGCCTTTCCTTCCCATCCAGCTCCGCCACCTGCAGCAGCTGGTTTTCCTTGTCTACCAGTCCATCACCACCTGGTAGCATTCCTCCTTGCTGTGCTTTATTCTCTTTGGTGCCATCCTGCTCCTCTGTGGTACCTGATAAAAGATAATCATTTATGCAATAGGCATCTGTTGACATGCAGTGTCTTTTTTCATTTTATTTTGTTCAGGGGACTATCTTGCCATTTACATGTATTTCTGCAGTTTCTGTGCATATGTCAATGAGAAATGTTTGTAAACTGTGATTAAGTGATGTGGGTGAATGGTGTGCTGTGGTTGGGCAATGTAACATGGGAAAATGAGTCATAGGTTTTGAGGCATGGCTTGAGTCAGTGGGTGTGGTTACATTTTGTGGCACAGTTCTGATTCAGTATGCCAGGATGCAGAGAAGATTAAGGGTTGGGAGTGTGATGTGTTTATTTTATTTTTTATTTATTGAGATCTAGGAGTAATACCCATGAGCGGATGCTCTTTTGTAGTTCCATGTCAGTTTACATAAAATAGAGAAAATACAAAACCATACGTATACAGGGATGGTACAGTAATTTGCAAACAGTTTACACTCTTAGCACAGTTATGGCATTGTACAATTTATGTCTGCATCAGGGACTTAGACATACTTAGGGAGAATAGCAACAGTGAAGATAACAATCACAGCTATGGCATTATACAATGAATGCCTGCATCGGTGGGCTAGAAAATATTTATGGAAGATTACAGACAGAGGAGTTAACAGAACAAAGATGAACATAGAGGGCAAGGGTAGGAGGGGTGAGTGTGGGAGGGAGGGTAGTGCCCTGTGGAGAGATGAGAAGGACAGTGGGGAGATCATAGGAGTGCTGGGTGAGTAGGTGCCCTTGGGATGAGAGGTACCACTAAGTGCAGTGTGCCTTTTTTTAAAGAGGGTGGAGCAGACTGTGACTGGAGCCATGCATGGTGTGCCCAGACTTGGGTGAGTGTGAGTGCCCTTATGGTTGGCTGAAGCAGACACAGTTGTCCTCAGTGGAGATGTGCTGCCTGAGTTTATACTTGAAGGATCCAATGGTTGTGATACCGGAGATGGCTGACGGTGAGGGCGTTGGTCCAGTGTGGTGCATGGTAGTAGAACTACATTGCACCTGTGCAGTGCAGCATCTTGGTTCACTGAAAATTTAAGTGTGGGTACTTCTGGTCAGCCTAGCTCTCACATGGCACATGAGCAGTTTCTGGACTCCAGGTGGCATAAGATTTAATGTGTCTTTTTGGACAGTAGGCAGGTTTGGTGCCTAATTCTGTTCTTCATTTGGAGCCACCCTGCCCAGGCATAGAGTTCACAGGTGTGTTTGAGCCTTGCAGCACCTGTGAGGGTTAGCAGGCCTTATTTAGGGCTAGGGAGATGCATTGAAGAGCAGAGTCTGTTGCCGACCGCTATATAGCCAGGCCATAGTCACGAGGATGACAACTGAGCTTGTGATGGCCAAGTTAAGTGCTTCCTTTGTAGGCTGTGCTTGTGGAGGTAGAGTATCCTGATTCTGGAATTGATGGCCAAAGCTGTATTACTTATGTGCCGGGCATAGGGCAGGATGGAGTCAAGTGTGATTCCCAGCTACCTGAAGTGCTGCACAAGGTCCAGTGCATTGCCACTGTCATTCAAGATAGATAGAGGGAAGATCTTATGCTTGCTCAGGGTGTTGGAGTAGATCATGGTGCTTGTTTTTTTATAATTAAGGACTAATCTGTGATCCTTAAACCATGTTTCAGCAGCAGTGAATCCTAGTTGGAGGTAAATTTGCAGCTGCTCAGGGTTGGAATTGCAGGTGAAAATAACTGTGTCATCAGCATACAAAGCATATGACTGGTGCAGGAGTCTAGGAGTTTATTTAGGAAGCTACTGAACATGAGGCTCCCCAGTATAGACCCCTGGGGACCCCTGAGCAGACTGGTCTGCTATCAGAGATGACATCCTCAATCTTGACCCACTGAGAGTGATTACAGAGATAGCTGTTGAACCATAGAAGTGTATCAGGAGAGAGACTGGTGTTGAAAGCTGTTCAAGGAGAAGTGTGTGGTGAACCGTATCAAAAGCTTTTGATAGGTCAATGAATGTAACCCCAACCAGCTGACCTTGATCAAGGGCTTCGTGGATATATCCTATAAATTCCAGCAGGGCCGTGATGGTGCTATACCCTGCTTTGAGCCCATGCTGTTCCAGGCAGAGGAGTTGATGCTGGTCTAGGTGTTCCATAAGATGATCTGCCACAATCCATTAAAGTGCTTTGGAGAGTGGCAGGAGTATGGAGATTGGTCTATAGTTGTTCTGAAGAGCCTGGTCACCACTTTTGTGTACTGGCATTACAGCAGCTGATTTCCAGAGTTGAGGGAATTGAAAGTGGCAGAGGGACAAGTTGATTATAGAGGTCAGGGGCTTATGACTTCCTCAAGTGCCAATCCACCAAATTAAGGTCCAGGGTGTCTCGCTGTGCCTTGATTTGCCTAGTACCTTCTCCAAGTATTTTCTAGCCTTGGGAATGGTAACTTCTTTAAAGTAGAATAACAGACAGTTGCTGTCTGGGGTTTTTCTACTTTGAGTCATTCTGGACAGGGAGCATTGAAGTAGTCTGCTGGGAGTACTCCACTTATGTTGGTAAGCACTGTTTAGAGTGTTCACTATTTGCAGTGGTTCCATGGAAGGTACATCATTGACCAGGAGCATAGAGGGTCCATTTTAGGGTCCTTGCCCATTATATCACAAAGATTGGCCCAGATGGTCTTACTGCAGTTCCAGGAGTTGGAGAGGGTTTCTTTATATGCGAGCATTTGACAAGGCAGATTGCCTTTATACACTCGTTCTAGCTTTTTATCTTGTTGGATATTGGCAGCTGTACCATGAGCTCATGCCTTGAGCCAAAGTTAGTCACAAGCTCTGAGTTGAAGCAGGAGATCCAGCGTTATCCAGGGTTGCAGAGACCTTTGATTTTCTTGATTTCAAGAGGACATGTTTATCGCAGGTGGCATTGAATTTCATGATGAAGTGGTTGAGGGCAATGTCTACATTTTCCTTTTCATATAGGTCAGACCAGTCTAGGCATTTCATGTCCACTTTCACTTGAGGTAGCTGCCCTTTGAGAAGTATGTGGCTGATTATGGTTCTGGTAGGGGCTTGCAAAAGTTGTTGAGCCAGGTGCAGATCACTGGGAGTGATCACTCAGAGAGTCAGGAGGATGGTGGAGCCAGTGATGTGAGCTGGTCTGTTAGAAAGAACCCAGTCGAGTAGTGTGCTACTACCTGTTTTGTTGTTGACCCTTGCTGGTGTTGCCGCTATTTGGAAAAGTGAATAGCAGCTAAGTGTCTCTCACTATGGCAGCAGCAGGGAGAGCCAATTGATGTTGATATCCCAGAGTAGCACAATCTCGGCATTAAGGCTCATCGTGCTGAAAAAGTCCATTAGGTCACTAGTTCCAGGCGATGTTGTTTTGGGTGGCATGTAAACTGTGAGGATTGTAAGTGCCTTGTTCCCAGCAGGAGTTTGATGGGCAGGATTTGTAGGTTGGCACTGTGGCTGGGTAGGGAAGAATATGCACCTGGAGAGAGTAAACATAGAAACATAGAAACATAGAAGTTGATGGCAGATAAGGACCACAAGGTCCATCCAGTCTGCCCATTTCTTTTCTACCTTATAAATGTGCCATCGGCCTTTGCTCTGTCAGTGACCTATCTATTCATAGTCATTTGTATTGCTCCCTTATGCCTATCCATGCCTGTTTGAAGCCTGCACTGTATTCATAGCCACCACTTCTTGTGGTAAGCCATTCCATGCATCTACCACCCTTTCTGTAGAAAAAGAATTTCCTCACATTCCCCTTAATCGGCCTCCTCTAATCTCATGCTGTGTCCTCTTGTCCTGCTATTTTTCTTATATTTAAACATGTTAGACTCTTTCACCTTGTTTATGCCCTTACGGTGTTTAAATGTCTCAATCATATCACCTCTCCCTCCTTTGCTCAAGGGTATACATATTGAGCTCCGTTAATCTGTCCTCATATGTCTTCTGATGCAGTCCCTGCACCATTTTGGTTGCCCTTCTCTGGACTGCCTCAATTTGTTAATGTCCTTGTGAAGGTGTGGCCTCCAATACTGCACGCAGTACTCAGATGGGGCCTAACCAATGTCTTGTACAGAGGGATTATTACCTCCCTCTTACGACTTGTGATACCCCTACTAATACACCTAACACCCCCTAGCCTTACCTACTGCTTTAGAGGTCTGCTTGGATGATTTTAGGTCATCAGTGATGATGATGCCCAAGTCTCTTTCTTCCTTTGTGACTGCTAGCAACTCCCTCCCAGCCTATAAGTGGCTTCAGGGTTTATCTTCCCTATGTGCATGATTTTGCACTTCTTTGCATTAAATCCCAGTTGCCACTCTTCTGACCATTCTGCTAGTTTATCCAGATCTCTTCTCATTCTGCCCACCCCATCTGGATCATCTACTCTGTTGCAGATCTTGGTGTCATCTGCAAACAGACAAGCCTTACCCTCTAGTCCATCTGCGAGGTCACTAATGAAGATGTTGAATAGGACTGGCCCCAGGACTGATCCCTGAGGTACCCTACTTGTGACTTGCATCTCTTCTGACTGTATACCATTTACCACCACTCTCTGTTTTCTGCCAGCCAACCAGTTTGCCACCCAGTTGACCAACTGACCCACCCCGAGCCTACCTAGCTTATTTATCAATCTTCTATGTGAAACAGTGTCAAAAGCTTTGCTGAAGTCAAGGTAGGCGACATCAACTGCTCCCCTTGGTCCACCACTCTGGTTGCCCAGTCAAAGAAATCTATGAGATTAGTTTGACAGGACCTTCCTTTTGTAAACCCATGCTGTCTTGGATCCTGTGCCCTATGGATTCCAGGTGTTGCACTATCCTTTCCTTAAGGATTACCTCCATAATCTTGCCCACTACTGAGGTAAGACTGACCGGTCTGTAGTTTCCCGCCTCCTCCTGCTACCACTCTTGTGGAGTGGGATCACATGAGCCCTTCTCCAGTCTTCTGGGACCTCTCCTGTGCTCAGAGACTCACTAAACAATTCTGCTAATGGCTCTGCTAGTTCCTCCTTTAGCTCCTACATATATATACAGACAATACAACCCCTTCTTTTTTGAGCTTCGGTCCTGCCTGAATAGGGGTATCCAGGCAGTGTGATGGCACAGTCTTGTATCTTAGGTGATAGCCATGTTTCCACAACCAAGAGGATGTCAGAGTTGTGTTGGCTAACCCATACTCTAAGGTTGGCCAATTTAGGTAGCAGGCTACAGATGTTTAAAGTGATCAGCTTGAGTCCTGAAGTTTTTTGCTGTGGCTTAATCTGAGTGCGAGGTGGACCAGGGTTTGGATGTATATTACCCAATAGCAGAAGTAATAGTAGTACAGCAAGTAATGTGGTTGAGTAGGAGTTTATAGTTTCTTGGTCATAGTCTTTTGTAGGATACAATTATTTTAGAGGAGCTGTAGTGGACAAGGAATCCAGGGATGTGCAGAACCATGGATGGATCTTTAAGTTGATAGTTCAGTGGCCATGGCCTGGGGTGCCCATGGGAAGAGTATATGCTTGTCCACAGGTCCAGAGAAGTAATTGAGCTATATACATTGAAGGCTGTCACCTGGGGTGTTGTTTGGGTGGTAGGCAGCAGCTTGTAGTGTGGGTGTCTGTTGTTAATATCAGGGTGAGCATGACAAGGCACAAGAGTGTCCCAGGGTTCCAGGGTGTCATTGCTGGTCCCAGAACAGGTAATATAGGTTTGAAACAGAGACCAGTCAGGAGCAGCAGTGGTATTTAGGAACCAATCAGGTCAGCCCAGGTGGATGAGCAGGCCACTCAGCAGCCACAGGCTTGAAGCATCTGAAAGTCAAAGAGAATTCAGAGCAGAAACCAGAAGAGGAGGCAGTAATATATTTATGGTCAGCAAGATGCCACTACCATCAGGAAGAGGTGGTTCAGTGACAAATGAAGTTGCAGGGATCATTGTAGGGACCAATGTTGGAGGATCAGAAGTATTGAGCATGGATGCATAGGACAGGAAATCAGATGGCGATGGTGTGTGTCTAGTTAGTGGTGGCAGATTGTTTTAGGGACTATTGTTGGATGATCAAACATATTGAGCAGGATCGTAGGACAGGAAATTAGATGGCGATGATGTGTCTAGTTAGAGGTGGCAGAGTGATTCTAACAGGTGGTAGTGTTCAAGGAGCAGCTGAGGAACAGCACCGCAAGGTCAGATAGCAGCAGGAGGCAGCTTCAGAGGGTCAGAACTTAATTGGTGGTGGAGCATTGAAGAAGCGATTAATGAACAGTGGAGATCCAGGGTTGCAGATGACATCTTCAATAGTGACCTAGTCAGAGTTCTGGGAGCTTTGTGAATGGATACTGGGTTCCTGCTAGTATCTTTGGCAGCACCTACTTGGAAGTTGCAAGGATCGTTGTAGGGACCAATGTTGGAGGATCAAAAGTATTGAGCATGGATGTGGGACAGAAAATCAGATGGCAATGGCGTGTGTCTAGTTAGTGGTGGCAGATCGTTGTAGGGACTATTGTTGGATGATCAAGCATATTAAGCACGGATGCATAGGACAGGAAATTAGATGGCAATGGTGTGTCTAGTTAGTGGTGGCAGAGTGATTCCAACAGGTGGAAGTGTTCAAGGAGCAGCTGAGGAACAGCGCTGCAAGGTCAGGTAACAGCAGGAGGCAGCTCAGAGGGATCAGAGCTTAATTGGTGGTGGAGCATTGAAGAAGCAATTAATGGACAGTGGAGATCCAGGGTTCCAGATGACATCTTCAAGAGTGACCTAGTCAGAGTTCTGGGAGCTTTGTGAATGGATACTGGGTTCCTGCTAGTATCTTTGACAGCCTACTTGGAGTACTGTGAGTTTCTGGGATGGATGCTGGGCTGTGGTCAATGTCATTAGGGAAAGTCAGATGGAGAGTTGGAGTTGACCTTAGTGGCCAGACTCCATGAATTGTTCCCCAATTTGAGGAGCTTTCTTTGGCTTGTTTATGACGCCATCTTTGGTGGATGGCAACTTTGAGGAAGATGGCAACTTTGAGAAGATAATTTTTCACCATTTTCCTGTAGATTACAGCATGAAGAGTCGAGTTGAGTGAAGCTGTATTACTTTTTTGCTATGTTAGGGCTTTTTATGTTTTTGATGGACTGCATAATCTTGGATACCTGTTGATTAATTAGGGTTTTTTAAGGTTTTCTTTTAACTTTTGGTTACCTTTTCTGGACTACTAGAAGAATGAAGACATTGACAAGGTAAGTGTATTTTAAATATTTATTAAAAAAACTTAGAACAGGACAAGTTAGAACTGTCAAAACTAGTTAGATGAGGTGTTATTTTGGTGAAAGTGTGAATATTAGTATAGGTGTTTTTTTCAGGATGAGAAGAAATAAATGTTTGCCTTTATCGATCGTGCAGAAATAGGAAAGGCTTAAGGGATAAACAAGTGTTAAAGTTAGTATTTTGAAGTGCAATAGAACTGTTTCTTCTTTTTCAGGATTTTCTTTTACGAGGTTTCCAGCTATAGCAGTATGCCTTGAGTTGACCTTTTCTTGTGATGAGTTGGTTCTTGTTGAAGGTAAAAAACAGAAATTAGTAATTTTTTCAATTAGAAATGCATGTGGTTGTAGTGAACATTTCAGATGTCACTGTTTCTGCAAAGGTTCAATTGAATGAGTGACATTTTTTGTTTCTGGTCCAGCAAGGCTAATGGGAATCCTGTGGAATGAAGTTATTATTTTTAGAGATATTTTAGTGATGTTATGCTTTCAGAATAGTTGAGACGGCATGGCAGGGCATTGCATTTCCATTTCAGGTGCTAATGAAGAGAAAGAAGAGGATTTAAAGTCTGGATTTTTCTTTTTTGCAGGTAGTCTGTAAAAGGGTAAGATCATGGTCATGGTTTGGTACCTTTTTCTTCTGTGCAGTATTATCTGCTAAGGAAAACATACATACATTGAACATACAAAAATTCCAGCAGAAATAGGCCTCATGGTTTATCGAGTTCTGCTCAAGTGTGCAACTAGCACCTTATAATGCTTCTGCACCTCCTACCCCCATCCTATTACCCCTACCCTTTCTCTTCCCTATCCCAACACCTCTTGAAGCTGTCTACTATCTTGTAGGCCACTGCCTCACCCGGCAAGGAGTTTCACTTGTCCACCACTCTTTCCATGATAAAATGTCTCTTATCTCTGCCCTGAATCTACGCCTCAATCTCAATTGGTATCCTCTCGTGTCCTCCCTTCTCCTCTGGAGAATTCTCTCTGTATTAGTCTTGTTTATTCCTTGAGATACTTAAAGGTCTCAATCATATCTCCCTGTCCCTCCTCTTTTCAGAGTGTACACTGTCAGCTCCCCAGCCTTTCCTCATATGGCTTGCCCTCCAATCACTGGATCATCTTTGTAGCTGTACGCTGTACCTCCTCCAACAATCTGATGTTCTTCAGGAATGGGCGGTATTGCACGCAGTACTGCAGGTGGGGCCTCACCAGCAACCCATACAGGGGCAGGATAACCTCCTACTTCTGGAAGAGATCCTCTAGCTATACACCCCAGCATTTTGTTGGCTTTTGCCACTGCTCTTCTGCATTGAACAGAGTTGTTCAAGCTCCCACTTATGATCACCACTAGGTCCTTCTCTTCTGTGGAGCAACCCAACTGAACCCCTTTAAGTGATAATCCCTCCCTGGTTCTGGGCTCCAAAGTGCAGAACTTTGCACTTCTTGGCATTGAAGCCCAGCTGCCATTTATGTGCCCACTCCTGCAGCTTATTCAGTTTCTCCTGCAACCCCTTCCACCCTCCGTGTCATCTACCACAGCTCCCATCTTGATATTATCTGCAAATAGACTGATTTTGTTCTGGATCCCATTCAAGATATCTGCAATGAAAGAAGAAGCCAGCAGAAGAAGGACATTTGATCTATCTAGTCTGCTCATATTGCAGGGTACACAGCTTGTGCTACTTTCCATGCACTCCTCCACACACCTCCCATCCCCTACCCATGATCCTTACCTTCCCCTGTGCCTATCCCAGCCTCTCTTAAAGCTGCCCACTGTCTTCAAAGAGATCACTTCTTCCAGCAGTGCATTACAAGTGTCCACCACCTCTTTGTGAAGAAGTGCTTCCTGACCTCCCTCCTAAGCACCCTACTCACCAGCTTAAGACTGTGCCCCTCGTGTTATGGGTTGCCACTCAGCTTAAAGAGACTCTCCTTATCTACCTTATTTATCCCTTTCAAGTACTTCAAGGTGTCAATCATGTCCTTTCTCTCTCTCTTGTCTTCCAGGGAGTACATGTTCAGTGTTCTCAACCTCTTCTCATATGCCTTACCCTGTTAGACCTTCTCCAGCAGGTTAATGTCCTTTTTGATGTGTGGGCACCAGTGTGGAACCCCATACTCTAGATGAGGCCCTTACCAGGGACCTGTACGAGGGCAAAATAAAATAAAAATAAATAAATAAATAAGTATACCTCCTCTCTTCTACTACTGACCCCCTAGATATGCATCCTAGCATCTTGTTTGCCTTTGTTGCTGCTTTCTTGCACTGCAAGGAGTGTTTCAGGTCACTAGTGATTATCAATCCCAGGTCCTTCTCCTCCTCCAATGTAGGTATTCAGACTCCACCCAGGTAGTACTCTGTCCTAGGATTCTTGGCTCCAATAAGCATAGCTTTGCATTTCTTGGCATTGAAGCCAAGCTGCCAGATCCTAGACCACCTCCCAGCTTTTCCAGATCATCCTGTAGGTCCTTTATCCCTTCAGCTGTGTCCACTCTCCTGCAGAGCTTGGTGTCCTCCACAGATAGGCACATTTTACCCTTAATGCCATCCACAAAGTTATTGATGAAGACACTGAACAACACCAGCCCCAGCACCCGAGCCTGCAGGACACCACTGGTTACCTCTCTGGTGCCAGATAACTCTCCCCACAACCACCTTCTGGGTTCTGTCCCTCAGCCAGTTTTCCAGCCATCTGGCCATCATTTCCCATCCACAAGATCCACCAACTTCCTTATCAACCTTTTATGGGTACAGAGTCAAAGGCCTTGCTGAAATCAAGATAGAGAATGTCTACCACTTGTCCCTGTTTACTGTCTTAGTGACAGAGTCAAAGAAGTCAATCAAATTCGTTTGACACGATCTCTCCCCATGAACCCATGCTGACTCAATCCTGGAGACCATGCTCCTCTAGCTATTCCACCAACCTTTCCTTTAATATGGTCTCCATGAGCTTGCCCACAATGGAGGTCAGACTGACTGGTCTGTAATTCCTTGGGTCATCCTTTGGACCGCTTTTGGAGGGGCACTACATGTGCTGTTCACCAGTTCTGTGGTACCACCTGACTCCAGTGAACTAATAAATAGGTCTGCCAGTTGCCCTGCCAGCTCCTCAGCCAGTTCTTTTAGTACCCTTGGATGTACTCTGTCTGGGCATGGTGATTTGTCCACCTTCAATGCCATCAGCCCTCCTTACTCTATCCTCCTCATCACTACATCTGTATTCCCCCTACCCCCAGGCTTCTATTTTCCCTCCTGAAGGCACTGGTCCATCCTTCTCCTGGTGAAGATAGAATAGAAGTATTCATTTAGTATTTCTGCTTTTCCCCATTATCCCTCCCACCTCCTCCTCTTTCTGAAGCCTAACAATCCCATCCTTCCTGTCCCTTTCCTCACTTATATAGTGAAAGAAAGCCTTCTCTCCCTTCTTAATTCCTTCAGCTATCTGCAGCGCCTTCTGTGCCTTTGCTCACCAGACTTCCTTATTTGCCTCACTAACCAACCGTAGGTAGTTTTCCTATCCACCTCTCTCTTGGTCTTCCTGAAAAGAAAATGCTTCTTTCCTTATTCGTAAATAGTGTAAATACTTACATTTCTAATCTGAATTTAAATCTGAATCCAGTACTTGAGGCTATCTCCTTGTACAAATCATAGTGGTCGTCACAATAAATTAGAAAAATAAAGTTGTAACTTTTTTTGAGTAATGGGTAGGGTTGTTTGAGGATTGGGATAAGAGTAGGTTTTGGTTTGGGTTGTGGTTAGATTGGTTTTGGGGGAGTAACTTTAATTATATTAAAGATGGTGTTCTTGGCCTGGATGTTTGGTTTATGAATGCAACTACCTAGGATTTCACTGAGGTTATCTGGACTGTTGTTGGTGTGGTTGCTGATTTTTGAATGCTTTTCAATATTGACTGGATGGCTACTAGAGTTGGGCAAAAGCTACTATTTTCACCTTAGCTTAAACTTCCCCAACATGCTGTAACTTTTGCAGAAGTTTCAAAACTTCCACATGTGGCAGATCAGAAACATCTGTTTTACCCACACTCATTCATTAACACCTCAGTGGATGGCCAGCCATGGTGGAGAGAGGTGGGCTGTGCCAGTTGCCCACTTGGGAATGGGATGGGAGAGTGGGGTGGCAGAACACTGCCTGCTGGTTTGGGGGTGGGGAGCACTAGATCACCATTGAATAACATTTTAATTCACAGATTGGGATGGGGATAGGAGGGGTTCACTAGATCACCAGGAAAAAATGTTTATATATTATATGGGGATGGAGATGGGTGAGTTACACTGACTTGACATGTCAGGTGGTGTTTGGGTGGGGAGGGACCCCAGCCACCAGGGTTTTTAACTACCCATTGGGCAGGTGATTGGGTGAAGGAGAGTGCTAGACAATAAAGCTTTTAATTACACTTTGAGTGGGTAATCATTTGGGGGAGGGACCACTAGACAGCAGGACTTTTGAATTACACGCTGGGTGGGTGATCATGTGGGGAAGAACTGCTAGCCACCAGGGATTTTTCCAGGCAATTGGGCCACCAGACAGCTACTGGTGGTGGGGAGAGGATGTCACAAACACCAGAGAAGTAAATATTATTGTAGGTGCAGGGCAGGTGGATTCCATGGAAGTTCTAATGGATTTTAACTTTGCAGTAGCTTAATGTCAAACTTTTGCTTGAATTCTGCCTGCAGAAGTTTTTTTTTTCTCACACCTCTAATGGCTGCTTAGAATTTTAGAAATATGCTGCTGCTTCTTTCATTCATTTTTGAGTAGTTGTTAAGACATTGTACCTGTTTTGGCCTGATGCCTGCATGATATCTGTTGGTGCCACACTCGAATCAGTTAACTTTTAAATTAAATGCTTTCTGACTGAATGGTTGGACAGTCTTTTGTCAGTAGAGATGACTGACTTTTGTATCATGGTTATAACAATAGTTGACAGTTTAGTTATGTCCACTGGTTGGTTTTGATACCAGCTGATCGTATAGTGGTCTCTTGTATTGGCATTAACTGTGGAAAAAGAGTGAATTGTCTATGACTTAGAATGCCTGGTTTGTTTGTATATTAAATCATTTTGACAGGGTATTTTTGGGGAGGTCTGTGTTTAGTTTGCATCTGTATGAAATCCTGGCAGTTATAATCCCAGCAACCAAAATCCAGACATCCAAATACCAACAAGGTTAAAACCCAGCAACCAAAATCCTGACACTAAGCTCCCAACATGTTTTTGGCTGTTAGGATTTTGTACCATTTCCAATTAGCCATAACATCACTGAAATAAATACCACTTAATTATTTCAATATAATGTAAGATGATTTTATTATGACCAATAAAATTTAATTTAAAATGACTCATTTGAGTAGTTACATGGTCATGTTTTGATTTCAGAATCATTGAGTAATTAAAGAGTCATGTTGTGAGCTATGCCACGAAGGTAGTCCATAACTGACTGATATTCTTTGTCACTGACAACATTTGCGATCCACTTTTCCATGACGGCATAACGCTTCTTTATTGGTGACTTACTTATGCAATCCTCTATTGACATTTTGAATGACTGTTCACGATGCTGTGCTCTTTCTTCAGTTCTTTGGAATCTCTGTACACCAACATGAGCATTCCCAATCCCAATCAAAAGAGCTCAATCTTCTGTGCAATGCCTCAAAGTTATTCTGTGTTCATGGAATTCCATTTCCATCTGATCCAGCACAGACTAAAACTGAGGTGGAAATATAGATAGACATCTTATGGTGGTGTTATTTCTCATGTGCCTCCGTATGTAGACCCAATATATAGTTTTTTTCTAACCATTCCATCAAAGCAGTACTTGATGCTGGCATGTCATTTTTAACTCTTGGAACACTTGTTGTATGTCTTCATGTGGCAGGAATGCTAAAGGAACCAAATGACACATCTTGAGGCTAAACTCAGGATCAGTCCTGTACACTTATGCAAGACCTTAATTTTGTAACTTTCTCCATATAATTTGACCAAAGTGGAAGAGACATCCCTTATTAGTTGTGTCTGGAAATTCTGCTTGCAGGCGTTAACAGCAGCTTGTTCAAAATCTGGTATGATCCAACTTGGCCTGAGAATAAGGCCATGCTCTTGTGCAATATCATGGAAATCCTGAAAGAGCCTGATGTAACATTCTTGTGACTTTGCTGACATCAGAGCATAGAGCAGTGGTACAATACTACAGTTGTCATCCCTGTCAACAGGTGGCATGAATGGAGCACAACTGTTTGAAACACAACAGTGTAGGGACAGTTTTGAATGTTCTGTCCATTATCCAGTAGTCAGCATTTTGCAGCTTCTCCACACTGAGTTTCATACTGAAGATGAGAATCTTTTTCTCCAAAGGTAGAATTCCTCACCAGAAAACGATGTCCACTGACATGTAATAACTCTTTGAATATTTACATCTTCCAAAGAGTGTGGCTCTGGTGGTAGGTTTTCTGTTCGTGCTCATTTAACTACAGTACCGCTGAGGAGCTTGTTTATTTGGCAGGTTGTGTCTAGCTTCCATAGGAGCACTTGATATTTTGACTGAATTAATTGTGCCAGAGTTACATTGATATTTCTTGCCCTCACCCTAAAGCAGCCATGGCTGAAGCTATGGGCAACGTGGCATTGGGTGAATGATTATACTCTGTATGCTTGCAGAAGTGGTGTTGATCTTCGCTTGGTAGTTGTTGCTCGACCTTAACATTTTTGGACTTCCTGCTCTGACAGCTCCAATAAAATAGATCACCTCTATTTCTTTCCTTAACTAAGAGGTAACCTCTAATGCTGATTTTGTTGTTTTCTTTCTGAGATAGCACTATATTGCAAAATCTCTGCCATTTTCACCCTGGATACTGATTGCTGTCTGCAGGGATGTAGCTTATATAGGGAATTTAGTGTCTAGTACTTCCCAAAACTCAATTCATCATCTGACAGGTGTGTTTGTCAAGTGAATTGCCACCTTAGCAATTTTTACCTTGTTAAGATATTGATTGATAGGCTTTTGACCTTGTCAGGTATTTGACTATTGGGATTTTGGGGTCAGTATTTTGTTGTCAGTATTTCATACCAATTCCATTCAGTTTGTAGGGTTGTGGTTTAATTTTTCTACAGTCTTTTGGGTTAGAGCTTTTTCTTGTTTCACTTTGTTTATCTTGGTTAAATTTTAGGAACTATTTGTCATTCTCATCTTGTAATAACTGGAAGTCACCATATTTCATGTTCTGCATTTCAATATTGCCACTGACTCTGAAGTAGAGTCCAATTCCAAGCCACATGGAATTAAATAAGTAGTCAGGGCATGTGGGCCTAGCTGTTTTTGCACATAATTTTTCAATAATTCTGTTGGTGAACTCACCTGTAGCTTTAAGTTCTGAACCTTTGCCTTCTCCTTTAAGGTTATTCTGCATCAACTGTAACACTTGTCTTGCTTCCTTGAATGATGAAATTGATTGGAGCAATGATAATTTTACTTTTTAGAAATCTTTACACACTTTGAAAGGTGAACCACAAAGTTAGCGGTTCGTACAGAGTGCCATCCTTTTCATACATGCATGAAGTAGTGAGAGAGGTAATTTTATAGGTCTCTAGGTGGAATTTCACACAGTATTTATTGAACTCCTATGATATCTCACAGGTAACATGAGAACATGGTCACATCTGCTTGCATTTTTATAAACGTGTTTTTGAGTCTTCAATAAATTTATCAATAGTAACTAGATTTATTTAAACTGCTAGTACTTGTGATTTCATTGTCAGATATCAGGTTTCTATATTTGTTGTAGTCACAGGTTCTTCAAATTATTCAGTGTTGTTCTTGATTTGAGTTAAAATCTCCTCCATTTCAAGATGGAAACTGACATTTCCAGTTAGAACTGCTACCAATTTTGAAATGAATGTTAGATATTGACTAGTAAAAGTTTTTTGTATTTTAATTTACCTCAGCAATTTATAGAGCAAGTAGTCCTACTAACGTTAAGCCACCTGAGGTAGTGAGGCATATTTAGCAATAAACCACAACAGGGTGTGGGTGATGTTAGGTTTACCCACCCTGGTGTGGTTCGATCATGAGATTGCAGGCTAGTGACCAAACTCACCAGGCTTGTAAATCCCTGCATCACCCAAACTCTGAAGTAGTTTATTGTGATTATACAATGTCCCTATTAGTTTCTGAAAAAAGAAAGAAAAATAGTTTTTCTTCATTTTCATTTTTTAAATGTATTCTTACACCAGAAAAGTAGTTCCCTGTTTCTAGGTAAAATAGGTTGAGAGGTAGCCCCATTTTGTAATAGTATAGCTGTAAATCTGGTACTACTTATTTTTGTTACTTTAGCAAGGGCTGCTTACTGTGCAATTAGACATTTGGTTCCCTTACTGCTGGATAGGTCAAGTCTACTGTGAGGCAGCTCGATTTGTTACATCATCCACTCAACAGGGTCGGACAGAACTGAGTTTTTTTTATTATTATAAACAACTTGAGACCATGGGAGTGTCATACTGTGATTGGGGACCTCGTAGCAGTGCAACAGACATGAGCAGGAGTAAGTAAAAATGGTTGGTGCTATTAGTTGCACTAGCAATCTATTGTTCATGCAGTAACCAGCTTCTGTTTCCTTGCTGGAGAAAGTTTGCAGTCAGAAATGAGGATCATACTGGGAGCTATGTGAGTGTAATTGAGGGAGAGCCACACACACAGATAGCGAGGTTGTATTGGGAGATGCTGACAGGTGAGTCAGGTGTTAGCACGATTTGTGGGAGATTTTTAAGAGATCCAGAAGGGACTATATAGGACAGGGAGTGAAGACTATGTCAGACAAAGAAAAGTGAGCTGTTGTATGACCGTAAATAATCATCTTTAAAAAAAAATGACGTCCAATGTCCCTGGTGGTCCAGCAGTACCACCCTCCCCCGCCCACTGAGCCCCACCGCCCTGCTGTATATTAATATATACTATTTTATTATTTCTAATATATATATATATATATATTAAGAGGCAAAAACTCTGTTTAATGCATTAGTTAGGGTTGTTCCACAGCGACAAAAGTAAGGAAATTTGGTGTTAGGGTTGAAACCCCCTGGACATCTCCAGCCCCACCCCAGCCAGCATCAGGGTGCATGTTGGGAGTTGTCTGCCCTAACTCTCACCCCATCACATGTGTAAAGAAGCAGAGGTATAGGAGAATGGGGCAAGAGTTAGGACCGATGACCCCAATGCGCAACACCTCGATGCCAGCTGGGAGGGCAGGTTGAGGTGTCCAGGGGGTTTCAACCCTAACACCAAATTCCCTTACTTTTGTTGCTGTGGAACAACCCTAACTGATGCATTAAACAGAGTTTTTGCCTCTAATTTCCTTCTTTTGAGAATGATGACGTAGAAATACTGAGTCCCGCCACGTGATGTCTTGTGACATAGTAACAGGGACAGCAACTCAAACAAAAGGTGGAAAGACAAATGGTAATAGTAATGAAAATGCAAGGGCAAATGACAAAGCAAAGGGTAACACACACGGTGGCACACACGGAACAGTAACAGTAACAGGTACATAAAAGCAAGGGGAAACAGTAACTGTAACAGTGACAGAAGCTCATACCCCTTTTTGCTGGAGAACTGCATAAAGAAACACAGTGTGTACAAAGAATGTATGCATTGTAATGGCAATGGAAGCTAAAATGAGCATTGGAAGTACTTAATTACAAATATCTCAGCAACTCGACGATGAGAAAAAATGTAAATTTCACAGAAATCATTATTTTCCTGGCTATCATATGTATTACATAGCCCATATAGCCATGCAACTCAGAATGAAAACCTGTACCTCAGACCGCTTTCTAGATACGAGCCCTGAAAGGCGGATGTATGCCACCATGTTAGTCTATGGGAAAAGCATCAACTTCAGAGTACCGTAACTTTGGAGTCATAAATATTTTTCACCAAACTACCAAAAGGCACATTTGTGACATGTTAGATACCTTTCTCAAATTTCAGGCCAAAGACCTAACCGTTCTTTTGCGGCAAGGTGGCAAAGAACTCCTGTCATTTTGGCCATAGTGTTGCAAAGTACTATCGTGATTTGCAAAGCTTCACACAGATTTGCGAAGTGTCATGAGCATGAAAGTACTTTTAAAGTACTTTTCCAGAACTTGAAAAATATATTTCTGGGTGTTTAACCCTCAAAATAAAGACATGGCTTGCATCATCAGGCTCTGACTAGGTGAACACAAAAGAATTGTGTCCCTAGATGGTTCCAAATTTAAATGCCAAGCATTTTCTGATCACAAATGGAAAACAAAATGGTGGATTTGTGAAAGTACTAGGGCCATTTGCGAAAGTAAAAGTGCATTTTGGAAGTGTCAAACTTTTAACTTTTCCCATTGACTTATAATGGGAAATTGTTTTTGAATAACTTTTGAACTGTTTAGTATATTTTCACAAAATCTTCAAAAGGCACATCAGGCACCCGGCTGCATGTTCCCTGAAGATTTTAGACCATCACCACAAAACGCATGCACTGTAGGCACGAGCAAAGAATTCACCAAATAGCATAAATGTGTGCGCAGATCATGCTTAATAACTCTGCAGCCATTTATGAAACTAGTACCAAACTTCACAGATCCAAAGGTGTATGGTTCTTGATTGTGCATTCCAAATTTCAGGTAATCCATTAAACGGTGCCAAAGTTATTAAGGTGCATAATTTGACCCTTTAACCTTAAAAGGGCTCCTCAACCTAACTATGGTAGCACTACCATGCTACCATAATATATATATATATATATATATATGTGTGTGTGTGTGTTAGAGGCAAAAAATCCATTTAATGCATCAGTTAGGGTTCTTCCACAGCGACAAAAGTGAGGAAATTCGGTGTTAGGGTTGAACTCTCCCTTGGACCCTTCCAGCCCACCTTCCAAACTGCCATCGGGTATATTGGGCACACAAAACTCTCACCCCATCACATGTGTAAAGAAACTGAGGAATAGGAAAATGGGGTGAGAGTTAGGACCAATGACCCCAATGCACACCCGATGCCGGTTGGGGAGGTGGGCTGGAGGGTTCCAAGGGGTTTCAACCCTAACACCAAATTCCTCACTTTTGTCACTGTGGAACAACCCTGATTCATTAAATGGAGTTTTTGGCCCTAATTTCCTTCTTTGAGAATGATGATGAGAAATAGTGAAAGTAATGCAAATGAGCTGCCGGGCCTTTAGTTCCCCATCGCCCTGCCACGTGATGTCTTGTGACATAGTAACAGGAACAGCAATGTAAACAGAAGTGTCAACAGTGGTGCACATGGTAACGGAAACGCAAATGGTAAAGGAAATGTTACTAGAAATGCAAGCTAAGTGGCGCCTAAGAGAACAGTGACACAAACGGACATTGAAGCACATACAAAATGCAACTGGTAATGCAAAAAGTGATGGCAGTATTTTAAATGGAAATGTTAAGTGTCACAGCAAAGAACGCAAAGGAACAGAAATGGAAAGCGTGAACACAAGCGCGCACGTAAGCGCCAAACCGTAATGCACAGAGGCACGGTACAGCAATTCTAAATGCAAATGGTAAAGTTAACATGAAGAATAATGCCAAAGGGAACAGAAATGGAAATGGGAACAGAAGCGCGTAATGGAAACGCAGAAACCAAAAACGCGCACGGGCACAGTACCGCAATTGTAAACGCAAATGGTAAATTTGCACAGCAACAATAACAGCAAAGGAAACAGAAATGCAAAGGAAGGCCAGCCCAGTGACACTGAGGGTTGAGGCACTGAACCACACCTCACACCACACCGTGACCCAGGTTCGGGAACGAGCCTCGATTGCTGGGGTCGGCAGGGAGGGAGAGGATCGAGCATCTGGAGGACAGCTGTCCTTCCCAGGAGGGACAGACATCCCTATTCAGCACTCAGCTGACCTCTGGTGGAAGTCAGAGATACACCAAGTGCCAGAGAAGCATAGCGAGGGCAGGGAGTGGTAGACATCGGTGAGGCCTTGGCGCTCAGGGCACTGGCACTCCCAGGAAAAAGGGAAAAATTGCCTTCAGCTCCAGTGGAGATGGAGAACGGAGCTTGCCCATGATTTATGGCTGCCCTCCTGGCATCTTCCCTACCAACACTGCCAGAGAATTCTGGGGGTTGACTACCCCGTCTCGCCCTGGGGAAAACTGAGGCCACATGGGCAATGGAGGATTGACCATGTAGGAGCAAACTATAGTGGGATGACTCTCAGGTACTCCCGAGGAGACTGGAGTTGAGGGAGAGAGGAGGGAAAAATAGAAAGTACAAAAAAAAAGAAACACAAAGGAAACACAAGTGCATATGGAAATGCAAACCATAATGCGACTGGCACAGTAAATCAATTGCAAATGCAAATGGTGACATTAACAGCAAGGAAGACGCAAATGAAAGAGAAATGGAAATGCAAATGAAAGGGCTGCCAGATATGCAAATGGTAATGCTCACGGTGACGCAAACAGAAACAGTAATGGAAACACAAATGGTAACAGTAACAAAAATGCAAGCACAAATGAGTACGCAAAGGGTAACGACATGGTGGTGTACATGAGAACAGTAACACAAATGGGGACATAAACACAAGTGGAAACAGTAACTGTAACAGTAACGGAAGCGCATACCCGGTTTTGCCGTGCAGGGCATAGAGAAACACAAAGAATGTATGCATTGTAATGGGCATCAAGCTTAAACGAGCATTGAAGTACTTAATTGCTAATATCTCAGCAACCGTGACATTGTAGAAAAAAATTTAAATGTCACAAAATCATGATTTTCCTGGCTAGATTTTGTTACTGATCTCACATTGTTTTCGAGATACGAGCCTCGAAAAGTGCGCGCGTGACGCCACCATGTTAGTCTATGGGAAAAATGCCAACTTTGGAGTACCATAACTGCAGCCATGTAATATTGTTTCACCAAACCACCAAAAGGCATATCTGTGAGATGTTGACTCGTTCCTCCAAATTTCAAGTCAAAAGACCAAACCATTCTTTTGCAAGAGGTTGCAAAGAACTGCTGTCATTTTGCCATAGTCTGAAAATGTAGTGTTGTGATTTGTGAAAGCTGCAAGCATTTAGAAAGTCTCATGAGTGTGACACTACTTTGCAAGACTATGTTTTCCAGAAATTTGAAGAACATATTTCTAGGGTCTTTCACCCCAAAATAAAGACATGGCTAGCATCCACAGGGTCCGACTAGGTGAACACAAAAGAATTGTGTTGCTAGAGGGTCCCAAATTTAAATACCAAACATTTTTCTGATCACCAACTGAAACCAAAATGGCAGATTTGCTAAAGTAAAAAGGCCATTTTGACACTTTGAACTTTTTAACTTTTCCCATTGACTTATCATGGGAACTTGTTTTTAATTACTTTTGACCCATTTAATATTTTTTCATGAAGTCTTCAAAAGGCACATCAGGGACCCTGGCTGCATGTCCCTGAAGTTTTCGGACTGGTCGCACAAACCATGTGACCTGTAGGTGAGAGCAAAGAATTCACCAGAAAGTGTAAACACGCGCACAGATCACGCTTAATAACTCCACAACCATATATCTGACTGGTACGAAAGCTGGCAGATCCCAAGATGTATGGTTCTTGATCATGCATTCCAATTTCAGGCAAATCTGTTGAATGCCAAAGTTATTAAGGTGCAACGTTTGCACCTTTAACCTTAAAAGGGCTCCTCAATCTTAATCATGGTAGCACTACTGTGCTACCATTATATATATACTGTGTATATATATATATATATATATATATATATTATAGTGGCATGGTATTGCCACTATAGTTAGGGTTCAGTAGCCATTTTAATGCAAACCTCACATTTTGCAATTTATTAATTTTGCTACTGTACAATGGATTTACCTGAAATTTTGCACTCATGGTCTGATACCATAGGTCTCTGGATCTGGCAGTTTTGTTATGGTTGAATTTACAGTTGTGGAGCTACAGAACACCAAAAATGCAAAAAATTACTTTTTCCATGTTTCTTGTTGCACTCAAGTCTACACGGTTTGTCCATTCAGTCCAAAACGTCAGGGAACATGCAGCCTTGGTCACCAATGTGCCTTTTGAAGATTTGGTGAAAACATATTAAACCATTCAAACGTTATTCAAAAACAAATGTCCCATTATAGTCAAATGGAAATGTTAACAAAAATCACTAAACTTTCAGGAGAGGTCATTTGTTCTCTCTAAAATGGCCCTTTACTTTCATGAGGTGGCCATTTTTGTTCAGTTACTGTACAGAAAATCTGATATTTAAATTAGACCTCTAGGTAAACACTGATTGTTGTGTTTACTAGTCGGGTCCTGAGGATGCTAGCCATATCCTTCCTAAACCCCCAGAAATGCATTTTAAATATTTTGGAAAATACTTTGCAAATGCAAAAGTTTTGTGAGGTTTTCTCACAAAATCTTGGTGATTTGTGACACTATTCTGGGAAACAATTGCTAAAATAACTGCAAATCTTTGCCAGCCTCCTGCAACAAAATGTTTGGTCTTTTGGGATGAAATTTGCAGGGTGGCAAGCCCTGGTCCCACAGATGTGCCATTTGGTTGTTTGGTGCCAAAATATTACAGGGGACGAAAGTTACAGCACTCTGAAGTTCAGACATTTCCCATAGGATAACATTGTGGCATCCATGATGCCTTTGGGGCCGTATCTCAAGCGGTTTGAGATACAGACTTTTTGTCATAAAATTCTTAACCTCCTAAGTGCAGAAATAAGCTGGAAAGTCATAAATAACATGAAATTTGAAATTGTTTTTTTCTACCTGGTACGGTTGCTGAGATATTTGAGATTTACTGTTCCAATTACTCATTTTCATGTCTGAGGCACACTGTTATACCCACAGAGTTACTATTTACAACGCTTTTGCTGCCCCTACCTCAGACACAATGTGAGATATGGATTTGGTTGACTTTCTGTTGTGAGAACTACTCATTCTCATGATTACAGCCACACTTGAATTTCTTTTCTAGCTGCTGCGGTTCCCCAGATATGGGCAAATTATTGTTACAAGGCTTCTTTGACCTCTAAGGCTGCTGTATGGCTTTGTGCTTATGTGTAGGTGGGACACAGGGCCAAGAGAACCCACTCTCACAAACACATATCATTTACTATTTACATTACACTTTCTCAAAAGAAGGAAATTCAATGCAAAACTCCATTAATGCATCAGTTAGGGTTGTTTCCACAGCTACAAAAGTGTGGAAATGCAATGTTAGGTTACCACCTCACTCCTTCGCCCCCATCCTCAACCCCTACCTCAGATTCCCACCACCACCACCTCCACACACACACACACACACACACACATAAGACACATGCATGATTGTAAGACACTGTACCAGTCAGCCACATCTGTAAGCACAATAATCACTACACTGTACTCATTTCACATAACACTATGTACTGAAAAACAAATATAGTATGATCAACTCTACACTGCCAGCACGATGACACATTATTGCTGGCATATTTTCTCATACAGTGAAACTTAGTCTGCACAAACTTTCTAAATACTGATTTTCATAATTCAACAATTGGCTCGCTGCAGGTATCGCGCTACCCCATAGGCATATGGTAGCAGGACAGACACAGCTGACAAATTCATAGTACTTTTCACATACTGCTCAGGTAAGAAACTAGCACCATTACATGTTGTAATACTGCTGCTTATGTGGAAATACTCATTAGCAGCATGTTTTGTTAGCTTTGATGTTGCAACTGTTGCTATCACATGTTGCTTGTAAACTATAGTACAGAACATTACTTTTATTATTGCTATCATCTGTTATTAGGACTGACTCACTCTATCAGAAAAAATATGTAAACATCCAATGACTATTGCTAGGTTACCCAAACTCTGTTTTCCAACATAGCTATCATTTCTTAACAATTGAAATACAGGCATATGCTAAAATATTGTTAGTGATGTTTGTAACAATACAAATGCGTACTGTGGCCTCTCTCCCATTGTTGCCTAGAATGCTGTGTACCCACAAGGCACTCTGATGGCAGCAGAACTCACACAGTTGCTGGACCATGATGATGGATGTGTCTTCTGCTGCTTGCATATGTGTGTGTGTGTGTGTGGGGAATGCGAGTTAGGTGGTTGAGGATGGGGGTATGGGGGTGGTGTGGTAACCCTAACATTGCATTTCCACACTTTTGTCTTTGTGAAAAACCCTAACTGATGCACTAACAAACAGAGTTTTTGCAATGAATATATATATATATATATATATATATATATATATATATATATATATATATATATATATATATAAAATAGTGGCATGGTAGTTAGGGTTGAGTACCCCATTTAAGGTTAAACTCTGAAGTTTGGCAGCTTAATAACTTTACCAACACATGACTGATTTGCCTGACATTTGGCATGTACAGAGCAGTACCATAGATCTGTGGATCTGCCAAGTTTCATAATGGTTGGATATACGGTTGTGGAGCTACATAGCACCAGAGAATGTGGTAATTATGCATTTTTTCACATTCTTTGCTCATGCCTACAGGTCACACGGTCTGTGCGACTGGTCCAAAACCTTCACAGAAAATGCAGCCAGGGTCCCTGATGTGCCTTTCAAAGATTTCGTGAAAATATATTAAATGGTTCAAAAGTTATTCGAAACAAGTTTCCCATTATAGTCAATGGGAAAAGTTAACTAAAAGTTTGACAGTGTAGCAAATGCAGTTTTAGTGTTGCAAATGACCCTTGTAGTTTTGCAAATCTGCCATCTTGTTTTCAGTTGGTGGTCACAGAAATGCTTGGCATTTACATTTGGGACCCTAGGGACACAATTCTTGCTGCATTCACCTAGTCGAGTCCTGAGGATGCTATCCATGTCTTTTTGGGGGTTAAACACCCCAGAAATATGTTTTGAATTTTTGTAAAACAGTAGTGTCATGCAGTAGTGTCGTACATTGACACTCTTGTGATTGTTTTATGAAGTGTCAAATCAATACACTACTTTGTGACACTATGCCCAAAAAGAATAGGAATCTTACACACTGCTGCAAAAGAACAGTTTAGTCTTTTGAGCTGAAGTCTGGAGGAAGAAACCCAAGATCCCACAGATGTGCCTTTTGGCAGTTTGGTGACAAAATATTAGAGGGCTGCAAAGTTACGTCACTCCAAAGTTGGCGATTTTTCCCATAGGCTAACATTCTGGCGTCTGCCGCTGCTGATGCCCATTTCATCTCAAACGCTCGCACACGGACTTTTCATCGGAAAATGCTTAGACCCCACTAGGGGCAAAGTGCAAAACTAGCCAGGAAAGCCAAAAATAATATAACATTTTAATTTTTTCTAACTCGTACAGTTCCTGAGACATAAGCAATTTAGTATTCCAAGTGTTCATTTTCTGCTCTGAGGCCCATTATTATGCATACATTCTTTGTATTCACTGTGCTTCTGAATGCACCTTTTCGGGTAAAACAGGGTGTCGTTTCACTTACTGTTACAGTCAGCATTTCCGCTTGCATTTCCATTACCGATTGCGTTAGCGTTTCCGTTTACATCACCGTGTGTGTTACCCTATGCTTGCACTTGCATTACTGTTACCATTTGCATTTCCATTACTGTTTTATTTGCATTTTCTTTACATTACCATGTGCATTACCATTTGCATTTTCGAATGCGCCCATTTGCGTTTCTGTTTCTGTTTCCTTTGGTGTCATTGTTGGTGTTACCGTAAGCATTAGTGTTTCCAATCATGCTACCATGCCCATGCATATTACGATTTGTGTTATGCGACGACTTGCATTTGCACTTCTGTTTCTGTTACTGTTACCTTTGGCATCATCGTGGTGTTACCATAGCCATTTCCATTTCCAATTGCATTACCATTACTGTTTGTGTGTTCTGCTACTGTTTGAGTTTCTGTTAGCCTTAGTGTTTATGTTTTCGTACGCCTGTCGATTGCATTACTGTTTCCTTCTTGCACGCCGCTACCGCTTGCATTTCTGTTTGCATACCCAATTTTCATTTCACGTGGTCATACAGTTTTGGCGCAGTGAAGTGACAAAAATCACATGGTGGGCCCTGCGCCCCATCGGCACGTTCCATTCACTATTTATAGTGCACATTCTCAAAAGAAGGAAATTTTGGCAAAATCTCCCTTTAATGCATCAGTTAGGGTTGTTCCACAGTAACAAAAGCAAGGAAATTTGGTGTTAGAGTTGAAAACCCTAATTGCTCATCCCCCACCTGCACCCCCACCCACCACACACACACACACACACACACACACACATGCAAGTAGGGAAAGGACCAAGGCAACACAACCAATCACACACAACCACCAACAAGTAACAGGAATAACATACAGCTATGTAAACCATGAAACCACACATTCATGCTCCCATCAGGCTGTCGATGGGGTCGCCACTACTAACTCTCATCCCAGACATTCCACTCACTGCTAAAAACATATCACTACAGACAACTGGATGTCTTGGGCCACATGCTGCCACTCAACACATAACGCAACTACACATATGGTATTTTGGGTTCGCAAGATCCGAAACAGGATTTTGCACAATCCTTGAAATACTTTTTGAAAATCACTTTCACAAATGTGAAAGTGTCGTGCTTTGACACTTTCGTGTTTGTGAAACTATTTTGTGAAAGTATGCTCCTAATGACTGCACATCTTTGCCATCATCCTGCAAGCGAATGGTTGGGTCCTTTGGCCTCAAATTTGCAGGATGGCAAGACCTGGTCCCACACATGTGTTTTTCCTGCTAGTGTGCTAAAATACTTACAGATTGCAAAGTTACACTGTTCCAAAATTAAACAGTTTACCATAGACTAACACTGCAGTGCCCATGATGCCTTTTGCCTGCGCTATATGTTGAAAACAAAGCGTAGGTACACCATTTTCGCTACTTGGAAGAACAACTTTGTAAATAATCTATGATATCTCAAGTTGGATTTTTCCACTTCCTAAAGTAACACAGGTATACACCTTCTCCTGGATGTGTGTGATTGGTTGTGCTGCTTGGTCCTTTCCATACTTGCATGTATGTGTATGTGGTGGTGGTAGGGGGGGGTATGCGCAGTTGGGTTTTCAACCCTAACACCAAATTCCTCACTTTTGTCACTGTGGGACAACTCTAACTGATGCATTAAATGGAGTTTTTGCCATGAATATATATATATATATATATATTATAGTGGCATGGTAGTGCCACTATAGTTAGGGTTGAGGAGCCATTTACATGTTAAACCCAAATTTTACATCTTAATAACTGCAATTGTTTGATGGATTTGTCTGAAATTTGAATACTGGATCAAGACCCATACACCTTGTGATCTGCCAAGTTTTGTATTGGTCACATATACGGCTGTGGAGTTATTAACATGATCTGCACACACATTTACGCTTTTCTGAATTTTATTGTTGTCTCTACAGGTTGCACAGTTTGTGCGATCAGTCCAAAATCTTCAGGGAATGTGCGGTCGGGTCCTCTATGTGCCTTTTGAAGATTTCGTGAAAAATATTAAATGGTTGAAAAGTTATTAAAAAATGAGTTCCCATTATAAGTCAAAGGAAAAGTTAACAAAAGTTTGACAGTGTTGCAAATGCAGTTTTACTTTCATAAATGGCCCTTTACTGTCACAAATCCACCATTTTGTTTTCAGTTAGCGATCGGAAAAATGCTTGCCATTTAAAATTAGGTCCTCTAGCAACCTAATAATTTTTGTATTCACCTAGTCGGACCCTGAGTATGATAGCCACGTCTTTATTTTGGGTAAAGCACCCCAGAAATATGTTTTCAAATTTCTGAAAAGTACTTTCACAAAGTACTGTTGCACTTGCGACACTGTTGAATGACTTTGCGTAAGCCGCAAACTTCTACAGTACTTTTCTAGGCCGGGAAAATTACAGCAATTTTTGGCACCCTGCTGCAAAAGAACGATTTGGTGTTTTGGCCTGAAATTTGGAGGAAACTCAGCAAACATCCCACAGATGTGCCTTTTTGTGGTTTAGTGAAAAAATATTGCAGGGTGCCAAAGTTGTGGCACTTGAACCTCTTTTTCCCATAGGATAACATTATTGCATTTGCTGCACCTTTCAGGCCCATATCTCAGAAATGGTGTGAGATACAGACTTTTGTCAAGTGCAAACTAGCCAGGAAAGTCATAAATCATATGACTTTTACATTTTTTCCTACGTAGTATGGTTCCTGAGATATAAGCAATTTAGTTTTTCAACCCCTCATTTTCTGCTCTGAGAACCATTATTATCATCCATACATTCTTTGTACTCTCTGTCTTTCTCTATGCAGCTTTTGGGGAAAACTAGCTTGTGCACTTCCATTACCGTTACCGTTACCTTTTCCGCTTGCGGTGTTCCATTCCATTTCAATTAACGTTTCACGCCTATGCCACCAAGTCGTTACCCTTTGTGTGTTTTCATTTCGCTTCCTTTTACGTTGTTTTAACATTTCTGTTACGCTACTGTTTCTCTTTCTGTTGCGCTTTGCATCACCATCGCATTACCATTTGCATTTGCGGGCACAATGTTACTATGTGACAAGACATCACGTGGCGGAGCACGGGCCCCAAAGGTCCCATGCTTCCGCCGCCACATACATTCACTATTTCTCATTATTCTCAAAAGAAGGAAATGAGAGGCAAAAAATCCATTTAATGCATTAGTTAGGGTTGTTCACACCTACAAAAGTGAGGAAATTCGGTGTTGGGGTTGCCCCCCTTGGACCCCACCCCAACTGGCATCAGGGTAAGATTAGGGTTGTCGGTCCAAACTCTCACCCATTCTCCTACACCTCTGCTTCTTTACACATGTAATGGGTGAGAGTTATGGCCGACAACCCTACGTGCACCCCGATGTTGGTTGGGGTGTGGTGGTCCAAGGGGGCTTTCAACCCTAACACTGAATTTTCTTGCTTTTGTCGGTGTGGAACAACCCTAACTAATGCATTAAATGGAGTTTGTTGCCTCTAATATATATATATATGTGTATATATATATATATATATATATATATATAGATATATATCTATATATATATAGATATATATATATATATACATATATGTATGTTGATAGATAGATAGATAGATAGATAGATAGATAGATAGATAGATAGATAGATAGATAGGGATACTTTCTGTTATGCAGGGCCATTTGCTTTTGATTGCTTATCTTTTTGCATATGTTTGTCAAAAATGAACAAAAATTGCATTTTCTGCTGTTTTTGCTAGTTATAAAATAATCTATAAGGCATCTATAAATGAAACACCACTCATTTTGTAGATAATTTTGTGCTGAACTACTTTCATGCTCACAGTACCTTGCTATCTTTTTTCATTTTAAAGTCATTCACATTTGAATATTTGTAGTACTGCTACTGAGGCCTAACATTCTAAATGAGTTTCAGAGTGATTGTGACATAGTTACTGTATGGATGCATTTTATTTATTCAACAGCTGTGAATATACAGTAATGGATTTATTCAATGAGTTTTGAGCCTACTACTATTGCATAAATATATATATTCTGTGCCAGTATAGTTAGGGTTGCAGAGCCACTTCTATGTTAAACCCAAATTTTGCACTTTAATAACTTTGGCATCATACAATGGATTTGCCTAAAATTTTGAATGTGTGGTCTGGTAGCATAGGTCTCTGGATCTGGCGCTACGTTATGGTCAGATGAGCAGTTTCAGAGCTGCAGAATGCCACAAAATGCAAAAAAAAAAAAAAAAGGACTTTTGTGCATTTATTTGCTTGCAGCTACAGCCCACCAATTTGTCTGTTTGGTCTGAAATCTTGGGAGATGCAGTATGGATCACTGATGTGTCTTCCAAAGATTTGGTGAAACAATATGAAACCGTTCAAAAGTTATTCAAAACAATTTTCCATTACAGTCAATGAGAAAAAATATATCTCTCGAAGGTTGCTGCCACTGCATTTTACTTTTGAAAATGGTCCTTTTACTTTCATGTGGTTGCCATCATGTTTTCACTTAGCAAGAGAGAAATGCCTCATATTTAATTTGAGACCCCTAGGTAAACATTGACTGTTGTGTTTACCTAGTTGGGTCCTGAGGATGCCAGCTCTATCTTTTTGGGGAAAACCACCCAGAAATGCTGTTTTAAAATTGATGTCCCAGTACTGTTGCAAATTGTTACAGGAATGGCTATGATACTTTTGCAAATCACAAAAGTGTTGTGTTGTTTTTTGAAACTGTCACAATTTGCGACAGTACTTTGTCCAAAAACTGCAAACCTTTGCCATTCCCATGCAACAAAACGGTTAGGATTTTGAAAAAAATTTGCAGGGTGGCAAGCCCTGGTCCCACAGATGTGTCTTTGTGGGTATAGTACCAAACATTCAACAAGCCTAAAGTTGCAGAGTTCTGAAGTTGAGAAATTTCCCATAGGATGACATTGCAGTGCCCTTAGCTCGAAAACAAAGTGAGATATGGATTTTCACCACATACAGCTTACAGTAGATCACCTTTACATGAACTAAGCAACAGAAACAAGATTGGAATCATAGATTACACCGCGGTGGAATTTTTTCCTGCTTGCTACGGTTACAGAGATATTGGCAAAAATGTGTTATAAGGGTTTCTATGGAGTACTATGGCCTGCTGTATGGCTCCATATTAATGTGTAAGTGGGAGTGCAGGGCCTGGAGGACCCATGCTCCCACATATGCAAACTATTACACAAAGTGGACAATGTAAAGGGAGCACATACCAGTTATCAGTTGCATTACACTTTTCCAGAAAGAAGGACATTCATTACAAAAAGCTCCTAATGCACCTCTTAGGGTTGATAGCACTGTGCTAAAAGTTTGGAAATGTGAAGTTAGGGTTACACCCTACCACTACCCCACACACTAGCAGGCATCGGGTGTGTGTTGGTGTTGTCGGGCTTAACTCACCACATTCTCCTATATGCACCACCTCAGCTTGTTTACACGTGGAATGGGGTGAAAGTTAGGCCAATGACCCCAACACACATCCTGATGCCTGTTGGTGTGTGAAGGGTGGGATGGTGGGGGTGGTAGGGGTGAAATTCCAACATCACATTTACAAACCTATGTCGCTGTGCTATGAACCCTAACTATATATATATATATATATAATATCTATTACAGTATATATCCCTGTTTTGTCAGTAGAGTAAGCAGTTTAATGTTAAACCTGTAACTTTGGGCCTTAATAACTCTGCCTAAAGCTTTCTGAGTTTTAATAAATTTATCAATAGCATCTAGGTTTATGCCTCAGTAAGGAAGGGTTGTACCACAGCTCTTTCAAGCTGCTGGAAACAATCCCTCCCTAAGAGACAGTCTCAGTTTCTATAAAAGCCAGACTGAGCATTGTCACTCTAACTTTTATTAGGGTGGCAGAAGCAAGGTCTAGTAGACAGTGAATTGGCACAAATCCAGCAGCATCTGCAAATCTCCTCAGATTCAGACAGGCAAAATGTCCCAAAGAAACCAAGTTTCTACATCTCAGGTGCATGTCACTGTAATTGTGGCAGCTCACCATGGAAAAAAATCTTAACCCTAATGTCCACAATGTTGGATGAAATAAAACTAAAAGCCTCCACATATCTCCTGAGTAATCTCTACAAGATTCTGGAAGAGACACTCCAGGGTGGAGGGTACTATCAACCACCCTAAGTAGAGCCACTTCCATGTCTCTTAGCTGTGGTGATGCCAGTAAAGAAACTCATCTGGGCAGTTATCATTGCTCCTGATACTCATGGTAGTGAGCCATTGGGACAAGACAGAACATAGGTAATGATGGCAAAAAGGCCAAAGGTCCATCTAGTCTGCCAGAGTTTGCTATCTGCCCCAGGACCTCATCTCAATGTGGATTTTAACCTTCCTAGTCCACCCTTACTCCCTTCCTACAGCTATCAACCTAAGAAAACAGTAAACCCTTCACTGTGTCTTAGCCATGATTGAAACCATTTATGGCCTTGACGCTCACCACCTCTCGAGCAGACTGTTCCATGGCTTCACACCCTTCCATAAAACAGAACTTCTCACATCCCTTTAAACTTCTCCCTGAGTTCCACCATGCCCCCTCAGGTTCTTGACTCTGTACCCTTCCTAAGTACGAAAGTAGTTACACAGACGTTACTCAGTGTTGTGGTATACTGCAACTGTGGTAAAAATGTTGATTACATGGCTTTTATTTTACCAAATCTGCAGTATACAGCAGTTTTTTTTGCCACAACTGTGGTATATCGCAATACCAAGAAAAACATCAGTGTAACTACCACTCTAGTTCCCCGCAGCTCATCTTGTTCATTTCCTTGAAGAATGTGATGGTCTCTATTCTATACCCTCTCTCACCTGGTCTCTAATGAGTGCATCTTCAGTGCCTTGAGACAATGGGCACTATGCACCAAGTGGGCATGGTATGTGGAAATGTCATATACCCCACCCATGGCCCTGTACCCCACAGAAAGGTGTGCCCATGCCAGCAGTCACCAACACCAGCCACTCTGTCCATGGCGCCTCCCCTCATGCACAGGATTCCACAGGGCAACTGAGTAGGAGTTGTCTTCCCAGGCGGGCATCTAGTGGGAAGCTCCCGGAACCCTTAGTGGATCCTACGCATAGGGAGTGTGCAATCCAGGGCTGTGCATGCCAATTGCAGGCACCAGGACACATGTCAGCACCATCCTGTCCCAGTGTCGCTACTCCCGAAATTTCCAGGTGCTCAAAATTGTTGAAATTGCTCAAAATTACTGGGCTTCCAGCTGCTCCTGCAACCTCCTGCTGCACAGTATTCAGTGGCAGCATGGTGAGCCCTGTTCCAGTCTCCCTGTGACTGGAGGCCTGTGTCCATGGGGTAGTGAGTTATGGCACGTCCCCCCTGCCATAACTAGTGCCCTGCTCTGCACCTATGTGGCGAGGCACTATGTGGTTTCATGCATACCAATCAGTGCTTGCATGCACCAGGAGCACCCTCAGCACAGTGCTGTCCTCGGACATAGGGGGTTGGGTGCGGTGGGTCTGCATGCCACCCATCTGTGCATCTCGTGTGGGGGCTCAGTGGTGTGGGTAGGCTACGTGCCCCAGATATGCGCTCATAGCCACTCCACCCTATTCATGCAGAGGGCCTAATGTTCATAAAATCTTCCTTTGGCCCTGAATCATCTTGATCACCCTGTGCTTGAACTATATCCAGGCTGCTGTTGTCCTTTATATAAGAATTCTAGAACTAAGCACAGTATTACAGGTACAGCCTCATCAGTGACCTATACAGAGGTAGTAGTACTTCCTTTTTCCTGCTTTCAGTACCTTTCCAATGCACTCCAGCATCCTATTAGCATTGCTACTGTATATGCCTAGTTACACAGGCTTGATTGTTTGAGGCAGTCACTAATGATGACTCTCAAGTTCCTTTCCTTTGCTGTAGTGCTCAGTTCAACCCTCACATCCAGTAATATGTCCTGTTTTTTTTTTCTAGGTGCATAACCTTGCATGTTTGTGGCATTGAATTTCCACTGCTAAACCATAAACCACTTCTCTAGCCTTTGTAAAACCCTCTGCATCTACTTGATCCCTTCACTGATATCTACCATACTGCAGAGTTTTATGTCATCTGTGAGAGATGCAGCTTGCCATGAATGCCCTCTCCAATGTCACTGTTGAACATATTGAAGAGGACAGGACCTAGGACAGATCCCTGCAGCACCTAACTTGTGAACTTTCACTTCCAGTTTGACCCTGTTCACAACCAACCTCTGCTGTCTCTCCTCTTTAACCAGTTCCTACCCATCTAACTATATTCCTAGCCATGCCCAGGTCCTTCAGGTTCTTCAGTAATCTTCTGTGTGGCACTGAGTCAAAGCCTCGTGAAATAGAACAAAAGTAAACCTACAGTATGGCTCTTATCTTTCACCTTTGTTACCCAGTAAAGAAAACTATGTTTTGTCTAACAAGATCTCTTGACAAACCCATGCAGTTCACTTTCTTGTAGACCACTGCTGTCAAGGCAGTCCACAAGGTCCTGCTTGATCAGTGACTCCATCAGTTTGCCTACCACAGAAGTAAGGCTGACAGGTCTATAATTCCCAGGTTGCTCCTTGTCCCTCTTTGTGTAGCAGGATTACGTCCACTACCCTCCAGCCTTTAGGATTTCTTCTGTCTGAACTGAGCTACCGAATAGCCCTGCTAAGAGCTCAGCCAGTTCTGCAACCAATTCCTTGAGTACCCTTCAGTGTATCCCATCTGGCCATAGGGCTTTATTACTTTTAGTTCTTCAATCCTTCTGGACCCTTTCTCTTTGTACATAATGGCTGCCTTATTTGAGGAATGCTCCTGACAGTCACCTTGATGCCATTTTCAGGCAGGTCCCACTATTTTCCCTTGTGAAGACAGAGCAGAAGTAATTGTTAACAACTGCTGCTTTTGTATCTTCCTCTATTATCCTCCACCCCCTAGTAGCTTATCAATACCCACTACATGCTTCTTTTTCCTTAAAACATTTGAAAGTGTTTTCCACTCTTGACCCCCTCACAGTAGCATCAGTGTCTACCTTTGCGCCCTGCCCATCCTCTTTGTTTCTTAGTTTGTATTTGGTACTCTCCCCATTCCTCCTCCACCTGCTTTTCTCGTACCTGGTGAAAGACTTTTCTTGGCCGTCACTGCTTCTCTCATCTTTTCTGAGAACATTATCAGTCTCTTGTACCTGTTTCATTTTGTAAACAATTCTCGCATTACTTTTGTCATCTTGAAAATGGTCCCTTGTTTGCTCCCCATCTTTCCTCTACACCTCTGATGCTGTCCACCCTAATCAATTTGACCTGGACCAACTCTTTTATTTGGTTGAAGTGTGCTGTTCTGAAAGGTAGGACTTCATTTTGATAAAGGCATTCTGGACCAAAGGTGAGCCTGAACTAAACTGAGTTATGACTTTTGGAACCCAGTGGCTCCCTTACTCTCTCCACCCACCATCTCTTACTTGGTAAGCACCAAATTGAGAATGGTTTTCGTCCAGTGGGTTCTTTAAACAGCTGCACCAGCAGGCAGTCCTGCAATATAACCAACTGGGCCTGACGCTTGCTGTACCTGGCCACTGAATGTCCCAGTCGATATCTGGCAGGTTCAGATCAAACACCACCACCACGATCTCCCTTTCTTCACTCCTTGCCAGCTCTCCCCAAATTCCCTATGTCTCTCTCTTCCCATGTCCTGATGATCTATAGAGCTCCCCACTCATATTTTATTGCCTGAGGGCACCATTAGTGAACCCACAATGACTCAGATTCCCATTTTCTTCCCCTGTTATGTCCATCCTCCACAGTCTCTCTGCCCTCCTGACATATAGGACTATGCCCCTTGCCTTTCCCTCTATCCTGTCTACATATTGTATAACCTGAGATTAACATGTCCCAGTCATTATTCTATGTGGCCCAAGTTCCTGTGATGGCTACTGAGGTCCACCTCAGTGTCTGCCACCAATGTCTGGAGATCACTGATTTTACTACCCAAACTCCTGGCATTAAGATACACCCTTTCCAGCTAGCTCTAGATCTTCTTTTGCTGTTTTGTGATCTTATACCTGCACTCCTTGCCATTCACCTTACCTCTATTTTTCCTGTTGCTTGCAGACCCTGAGAGCCTTTAACCAAGGCATAACAGGGCAGTGGCAGCCAATCTCTGCAATAATAAATAACACTAAACGCTAAGCACCTCGCACCCCTAGTAAGGGGAGAAGGACCCTGTCTTTATGGGGGGCAGCAGGTCCATCAAACATCAAAGGCACAACGGGCAATGGCATCAGATCTCAGTAATATAAATAATGAAAGTAACAAATGCAAGCAAATTCTCATCACTGGGGACTAAATGATAAGAGGAATTGAGCCCCACCTGGAATAATATGCATACCAAAGTAGCATTCAAATGCCTCCCTGGAGCCTCAGCTAAGCCAACATTGAATGGATAGGGAGATTAGTGGATAGAACAGAAAATGGACTAGGAGTACTGGTGCATCTTGATACTAATGACCTGGCCAACCAGACAGTGGAAGAGACCAAATAAAGATTTGTTCAGCTGAGAGAATAGTTGGCTAGTCATTCATCCTCCTTAGCTTTCTCTGAGGACCTCCCAGTGTTGGGAAAAGGAAGAAGTGCAGATAGGACCAAGTCTAAAGAGGTCAATGAATTCAACACTTGGTTGCAAGGATGGTACCAGGAAAAATTTTGCCAGTTCATCAGCAACTGGGGGACTTCTGGAGAGACAATTGTTTAAATTCAACAGACTTCACCTAACCAGAGAAGGGTAAGAGACACTTGGGCAAAATTCAACACCTATGTGAAACATTTAAACTTGGCAGGGGAGCTTGAGACTAAGGAACCCATCGGAGAAATCACAAATGATGGAAACTTAGTTAACACTCCCCCACAAGCAACAAACTCCTGGGCCCATACTAGGAACAAGAAAGGGATTGAAAAGGGAGTTTAAGAGGGAGTTTGAGGCTAAAGAACCCATCTGAGAAATCATTAATGATGGAAACTTAGCCGACACTCCCACAAAGAGCGATCTCTGCTACATACTGGGTATAAGTGAAGGGGTAAAAAGGGAGTAAAGGGTTGTAAAAAGAGGAAGCAATCCAAACTAAACAAGGGAAGCCTAATATACGGGAAAGAGCATTCCGGTGAGTTTGTGGAGGATGTGTGCTTGATGCCAGAAGCCTGAGAAACAAAATTAGTGATCTGCAGGCAATGATGGCAGACACCCTAGTGGGTCTGGTGGCCATCACAAAACGTAGGCCACAGAAAGCAATGACTGGGACCTCTCGGTCTTGGGTTATGCTCTCTATAGAAAAGATAGGAAGATTGCAAGGGGAAAGTGGTGGCACTATATGTTCTTGGTAGTATAACAGCCACATCGGTTGGTTCAGACATAAAGAAGTGGGTAGAATCACTATGGGTCTAGCTCAGTTTAGCATCCAGAAAAAAGATATGTATCAAGGTTGCGTTATATACTCACGGATAAACTGATCGCATATAAGCTGACCCCCTAACCCATGGCTTTTTTTTCAGTAAAAAGCAGTGATTTGTGTATAAGCCAAGAATGTTTTTATTAGACATACATATTCGGCCAATATTCAGCATCAAGTCATTGAAAATTCAAAGACCAGTGCTGTGTAACAAAGCAATAAACATAAAAATAAGCAACAAGTGCAGCATGAACATAAGAACTTTTTTTATTTAGTTGTTTAACCAGGAGTAGCACACTAAGCTGAAAGCTTTTTCAGGAGCGATCTGGGAGACAGGGAAGTTAAGTGACTTGCTCAGGGTCACACAGTATGCAAGTGGAAGCTGTGGATTCAAACCCAGGTCTGGTCTGCTGGATGTCACCAGATATGCAGCTCAGAGCCTTAAACCACCGCGTTATACTGCAAGGTTGTAGTGCAAAATGTCTGAAAATGTCTGAAACGTGTTGCAATGAAATGCAAAATTCATTTTACCAGCCAGTCAGTCATCTGCTGCCTGCTTTTGTAACTGCTCCTGCCCCAACACATCCATTTTACCAGCCAGTCAGTCATCCATTTTCTCGTCCTCGCCCAGTTCAGCATCTGAAATCCTGAGTGCTTGCAGATTGTCTGACAGCAACTGCTCAGTAAGCAGCTCATCGGTGTAGTCATCCACTTCCTCTTCCTGTTGCTCTGTCTCAGTGTCCCCCCGTCCTCCTCTAAAAGGAATCATCTTCAGTGCCATCCATGTGGTTACTGATACCGCACTTAAGAAGAGAGCATATGACCATGTCAAGAGGTATAGACTCCCATGCATTAAGGACCCACTGACAGACAACATCAAGGTCAGGTCATTTTAAGTTGCCTGCTTTTGTTACTGCTCCTGCCCCTAACATATCTAGTCACTCCACTGGTGCCTGACGTGATCCTTAAAAGGTTTATTCAGGCACACGTCATGTGGTTGCAGAATGGATTTGAGTCCTCCAGGAATCACACAGAGGTCGATCTTAGACTCCATTGCTGTTTTTTTATAGCTTCTGTCAAGTGTGCACAGAGCATGTCCTACACTAATAAAGACCTCTTAGAGCACAGTGCTCCTGGCTGAGTGCCCCAAACTCCTTGGAGCCAAATTTGAACAAGTCCTCATCCATCCACCCTTCGAGGTGAGGGTACACCAGGACTCCTGGGGAATGTAATTTTTTGGCAATGTTTTTCTTTTAAAGACAACAATGAGGGGTTCAACTTAATGCCATCTGCTAGGCATGATAAGACCACAGTAAACTGGGTTTTCTCATACCCAGTGGTACGAATAAGGACAGTCTTGCTCCCATTGGATTTATTGTCCTGTTGCCTGGCAGATCAAAGTCTTCAAGTCTCATCCATGTTCCCTATATGTGCAAGATACATAGATACATAGACAGTGTCAGCAGATAAGGGCCTATGGCCCACCTAGTCTGCCCATTTGAGCTTGTGTTCAGTTTATGTTTTCCTAGAAGTCTGTTGCCCTTACCCCTGACCTCCAGAATTCTTTTATGTCTATCCCATGCATTCTTAAATCCGTGATTGTTTCAGCCCCACCACTTCCTCTTGGAGGGTGTTCCGCTGTCCACAACCCGTTCTGTAGAAAATTCTTCCTCATGTTTCCTCTGAATCGTCCTCCCTCCAACTTCATCCCATGCCCTCAGTCCTGGAACATCTTTTTCGCTTAAAAATAGTGTATTCCTGCACCCTGTTCCTCCCTGTAAGATACTTGTATGTCTCTATCTATATCCCCTCTCTCCTCCTTCCTCCAGGGTGTACATGTTCAGTTCCTTCAACCTGTCCCTCATAGGACTTGTGATGCAATCCATGCACCATGTTTGTTGCCCTCCTCTGAACCTTTTCTACCCTGTCAATGTCCTTATGTAGGTAAGGTCCAGAACTGTACACTGTACTCCAGGTGGGGCCTCACTAGTGTCTTGTATAGTGGAATTATGACCTCCCTTTCCTGCTGGTGATGCCCTGCCTATGCATCCCAGCATCCTATTTGCTTTACCTGCTGCCTTGTCACACTGTTTCCTACCTTGAGGTCATCAGAGATGATAACCCCAAGATCCCTTTCCTGCTTGGTGCATGCTATATCCTCCCCCAACTGATATATTGTGCCAGGGCTTTTGCACCCCATATGCATTATCTTGCACTTCTTTGCATCGAATTTCAACTGCCAAACCCCTGATCATTCTTCAAGTTTCTGCAGGTTCCTTCTCATTCTGTTTACACCTCTGGTGTGTCTACTCTGTTACACAGCTTTGTGTCATCAGTCAACAGTGATCATAGCCATGTTGATTTCACATTTTAATAAAAACTGATAGAAACTGCCAACCTTTAGCTCCAGACCTGGTGGCAGTTTCTGTGTGATTTTAGAGCGCTGCCTCAGTGTTAGCTCATGGCACTCCATAAACCGCAAGCACCACCCAGCAGAAGCCAAAATGTGTCCGAACCTGTGGAGTGATACTTGGGATCCTTGGACATCCTAAGTGCCAGCAGACAGATGGCCAAGTGGGTGACAATGTAGCCACTCTGGCGGCACTCCAGCACCCTGTCATTAAGGTCGGACTCTAACACTGTGAAAGCTGGTCTGTCCCTCTACAGGCTTTCTTTGTTTTGGGCATCTCTTGTAGAATGTCCCACTGTTTTCACCAGTCCCACACTTGCTTCTCATTAATAGAGAAGTGCCTGGCAGCAGCGGAGTTGTTTGTGGTTTCACCATAATCCACCACTCGCAGCTTGAAGGCTGCATCGTAGCTTTGCACTTCTCTTACCAGCAGTTCCAGCACTCATTCTGGCAACATTGTGCATTGTGATGCATTATGGTGCTATATTCAAACAGCAATCATGGCAGGCTCATTCTGGCTCACACTACAATTGGCGTTAAAAGTGATCCGATATAAGCCCAGACTGCTAATTAAGAAACCGCTTTAGGTACAAAATTCTCAGCTTATACATGAGTATATATGGTATTTACAGACCTCCAAGGCAGACAGAGGAGAAGGATGTGTAGTGTAAAGAGGAAATCAGAGGTGCAACACAAAAATGGAAACTGTGGTGTTTGGAGACCTAAACATGCAGGACGTCAACTGGGGTAAACTAGATCATCAAAAAGTCAGATGATAGTAGATGCTGTACAGGACTGTCTTCACCCAGCTGGTTAGCACACCAACCAGACTGGGAACTATCCTTGATGTGATTCTCACTGAATCCAAAGTAACTGAAAATGTAGAGTAACTGGCCCATCGGGCGCAGCAGTTGGATTTCTGCTAGGACGCCGGTGACCCAGGTTCGGGAATGGACCAGGGTCACTGATGGCCGGCCGGGAGAAGGAGAGATCATCCTATGGACTGCTGTCCTTCTCCGGGTGGAGGGTGGTGAAGTGCCCGTACATGAGGGACCCCTGGTGGAAGCCGGAGTTGCACAGCTACTGGCACTGAAGTGTGTACAGGAGGCAGGGTGGATGCCGGATGTCATTGCATGGCACCGCCTCCCAGAAAAAGCAGAAAACAGGACAACTGCTGGCCACCCTCCATGAAGCCCATTATAGCTTCGATTAGCCTCTCAGGCCAAAGCCCTCTGATCTATCTGTAGTCTGCGGTGTGCAGGGAGAGTGCTACAGCCCACAGTGGGGGAAAGCCATGGGACTTCAGAGGGGGCCTTGTGGCCATTATGAGGGTGGAAGTCCATAGCTCCATGACCAGCTGGAAGTACCAGGTGGCTAGTGGCTCGGGGAAAAAAATATAGAATTAAAAAAAGAAAAGAAAATATAGAAGTAAGGAACCACCAGCAAACAGCAACCACAGCTCCGCTTTGGTTTGCATTGACATCAGGGGTTGTAAAATTTCAGTCCAGGGCAGAGGTCCTGAGTTTTAAGGAGCCAACTTTAAAAAAATGAGAATGAGAATGAAAATGAGAATGATGGTCAGCAAACACCTGACAGGGGTTCATGAAAAATCAGAGGTAGAGGATATCTGGGGCTGATAAAGCAAGCCACACTAGAGGCCACAAAACTTTGCATTAAAACATTGTCTAAAAAAAAAACAAAAAGACCCATACAGTTCACTAACCAAGTCAAGTCAGCAATCAGAGCTGAAAAGAAGTTTACCACAAATATAAAAGGACCATTAACGATGGAGACAGGGACATCTAAAATCAGAAAAGTAGGAAGGCCAAAAAGGCTATAATGCTGGCTAAAGTGTCGACTGAACTTTGGAATGTTATAGATATCTAATTGGGCAACAAACAATTTTTTTTTAATTCATCTGGGAGAAAAGAAAGAAAGTGGGTGGGATAGTGAAACTCACCGTGGGGATAGGACCATCGAGGACAATGGATAAAAAGCCACAGTCCTTAACAACTTCTTCAGCTCAGTCTTCACTAAGCACCAGAGCCTGATGGGCTGCACCCTACGGTGCTAAAGTAACTGCTTGAAGTACTATCAGACCCACTGATGCATTTGTTCAACAAATTGCACCTGATGGGAGTGGTGCCAGGAACTGAAGAAAGGCAGAAGTGGTACCTCTCCACAAGGGAGGAATAGGAGGAGGCTGACAACTACAGGTTGGTCAGCCTCACATCTGTTGGGAATTTAATGGAAACCTTAATTAAACAGGATATAGTGGATTATCTAGAGTATATTGTTAGATCAGTAACTTAATTTTGTTACGCAATTAGGTGCCACAAACAACGATGAGAGTGACTGAATGATTTTGATTTTGATCACCCAGCACTCTCATCGTCTTACACCCTAACAGTTTCTCCTTTCAGGGCATACCCACCCATAGTTAGTTATATTTTTATAGGAGGTGGGGAGTGAGCTCCGCAAAACAGTGATCTTTTTCTTTTTTTCAGTTTAAAGCTTATTACAGATTTTTAATACATGTGTGAGACAGAGCCATATATAGTGAATCTATACATCAGTTTTAGAAGTCAGGTACAATGGATCTGTCCACCCCTCCTTCCTTCTCCCATCACTCTACATTTTCCCTCCCACAGTCCATATAAGCAAAATCACTTAATATAATATCGACATCAAGATACACAAGTTAAAGGAGTACAAGGTATGTAAGGGTCCCATATCCTTTGATATTTAGGCAAACTATTTTGAAGGCTTGCTATTTCCTTTTCAGTTCTGAGAATAGCTAACAATTCGTTAAACCATTCAGAATAGGAAATATCACTATCCCTCCAGTGTTTAATGATCAATATTTTAACAGACATTGAGATCAACGACATGTGATACTTGCAGTTATTCGCTGAAATTTGGGAGTAGTCACCCAATATACATATTTGGTGTAAAAATTCTGAAAGTCCTAATAACGGATCTGCTTTGTTTTGAATACATTTCCATAGGGAGCTACTTTGGAGCAATTCCTGAAGATTGCCCCATTTAGCTAATTTTGGGGAGAATAATACAAATCATGTAAAATGTGAAAATGCATAAGGTGTAACTCTATCCTTTGTCACAAGCCAGTGACAATAACACCAGAGGGTAAGCGTCTATGTTCCAATGGGAAAAGAGATGACCAGTATGCTGTGGGACCAAAGCATTCATTGAAGCACCAATTATATTAAGTAGCATATAATTTAGAAACTGCTTTAGAGGCATTAACCAAGAGGCTCAGTTACAATTGAAAAAGAAATTGGCTTGTGGGGGATCCTTACCTGGCACTTTGATGAGGAGATGCCTCAGTTGAAAAAACTTACAATAACAGGGTAAGGGATTTTGAATCTACTTGTAATTTCAGCAGAGGAAAGCCAGGAGCCATCTTCACCCACAAAGAGGATAATTTTCCATCCCAGTTGGGGTAACCAGTTGATGTAAGCCTCTTGTTGTCAATTTGAAAGGTTGTGGAATTCCAAATAAATTGAGACAGGTCATTGTGGGGCTTGTAGTGTAAAATGCACATAGTCGGGAATGAACTCTTATTGAAACTTCAATCATGGTAAATTTTAGGATTGGTGGTAAGGAGGATAATTTCAAACATAACAATGTTGAGGGTTCTATGTTACAGGAGCAGAGCAAGGCCAGTTCAATTTTGAGCCAAGGTGGGAAAGAAGAAGAAGAGGCTGATGTAAACCATCTGAGATATTTGGATACATGACTGGCCCAGTAATATAGATGAAGGTGGTGGAGACAGAAACCTCCTTTAAGCTTAGAAGTGGCTAATTTGTGATATGCTATTTTTGGTTGTTTTTAGTCCATATGAATTTTGTGAGAAGCCTGTGTACTTTCTTAAACCAGATATTTGGTAACCATACATTGAGTAAATTGAGGGATAAATAAGCATGGGAAAATATTCATTTTAATTAAATTAATCTGTCCCCACAACGAAATGGGAAGAGTTGACCACCACTAATAATTTGTACCAGAGAATCTAAGTTTTCTTGATACCAAGAACTGGATTTCTAGTAAGTTCGATACCAAGATATCTGAGGGAGTCTTGGGACCAAGAAAGACCCAAAGATGTAATTGTATTCTTGAGTACTTTATGATTAAGAGGAGAGACAGTTGACTTGTTAATATTTAATTTATAGTTTGATAATCTACTACATTCTACAATAATCTCAAGCATTGGTGGGATAGATGTCTCTGGATGGGACAACTGTAAAAGTAGATCATCCTCATAAGCAAAAACTTTCACCTCTGTGCCTTGTATCATTAGACCCTGCACCTGCTGACATACCATCATTTGTGGATAAAGGGCTCTAGGTATATATTAAATAATAAGAGGGAAGAGGACATCCCTGTCTTGTACCAGAATGAAGGAGAAATGATTCTGAGATTACTCCATTTCCTGAAATTCTGGCAGATGGAGACTGATAAAGAGCTTTATTCAATCCACAAATTCAGAAGGAAAACCAGAAGCATTTAAAGTTTGAAACAAGAAGTTCCAATTAACTCGATCAAAACCTTCTCGGTGTCCAGAGACACCAGAGCAGCTAGAAAAGGGGCATCTCTGGACACCGAGAAGACATGTGAAAGAGTGCAGAGGTGATCCACCTTGGACCTTCCCTTCATGAATCCACTTGTTGTGATCCTATTAAATCTGGAAGTACTAAACTAAGTCTATCTGCTAATAATTGCACTAACATTTTTATATCTTGATTAAGAAGAGAAATGGGCCTGTAATTATTTACTGAATCTAGATTTTATCTGGCTTAAGTAAAGAACAATAAGAGCTTCAAATAAACTGGGATCAACGTGTGTGGCCTGATAAAATATGTTGATATAATGGTAAAAGAAACAGGATAATTTGGTCTTAAATTTCTTGTAAAATTGGATGAGAATCCATCAGGACCCAGTGTTTTATCAGTAGGAAGATTTTGTTTAACCTCAGCAATTTCTGGGGTTGAAATGGGTGCAATCAATATCAGTTTGTGGGCATCAGAAAGGGAGGGCAACTGAGAGACTCTTGAAAGAAGACAGGGATAAATTTGAGGGGGAGTTGACAATAACTCCATATAGTTGTTTATAGTATGTAGTGAATTTGTTTACAATTTATTTAGAGAGGCTTTCAAGAAACCATCCTTCTGAGAATGAATGGGGAGTGAATCAAGATGATTCCTGTTGCTTAATTCTAATAGCTAATAATTTCCTGCTTTCTCTCCTTGGTCTTTATAAGATGCCTTGGTATGGAGAATTGCAAACTCAGCCTTCCATAAGCAAATCCAAATAGGAATCTCTAATCTTGGTTATGTGTTGTTTAGTATTATTGGAGGACTGTGGATTCAGATTTGCCTCTATAGGCTGAATTTTGGAAAATAGGGTTCTTAATTTTGAATATTGGGATTTCTTTCTCTTGAAGGCCAGCCCAATTAATATACCCTAAGGTATGCTTTAATGGCACACCATATAATATCGGGCTTAATATTGTGAGTAGAATTAGTAACAAAAACTGCTCAGTGTGTACTTTAAGGAGATCAGTAATCTTGAATCTTTGAGCAACTGGTCATTCAGTTTCCAATGTGCATTCCATTTAGGTAAAGTATTAAAGGAGAGCTAGCACATTACTAGGGCATGGTCAGAAGGGGCCCAGGTTGGATTGAAAAGCACAAAATGCCAGGAAGAAGAGAGGGATAGCAAAATATAATCAATATAGGAGGAAGATTTGTGAAAAGGGAAGTAAAAATATTCCCTATCCTTGGGGTTTAAACTCTCCAAACATTGCACAAACCCATCTGATCTACTAAATCACGAAGTGCACTTTGAGTTGGAGAAAGTCCTCGCAATGGAACCTGTACAGTCCAAATTGGGATCAAATGCCAATTCAGATCACCCCTAGGATTGCTGATATTGGTAGAAAGGGCAGAATGATATTAATAAGCTGCATAAAAATAGAGGATCATCTACATTAGGACCATAAACACTGCTGAGTAAAAGTTCTGTGTTATATATAGTACCCCAGACTAACATAAACCTGCCCTGTGGATCTTTAATAATCTGTATAGAATTAAATGGAATATTCCTATTGATTAAAATCATAACACTACAACTGTTTGTAGTACCCTGTGGAGATCACCTGTCCCACTTGTTGTCTCCTCATATGGAAAGCATCAGAATCTAGTAAATGAGATTCCTGAATAAAAGTAATTTGTGACTGTAAAACATTTAAATACTTTAGGACTTTGTATTGTTTTAGTTTTCTTCTAACCCGTTTAACATTCCATGAAGAAAATCTCAAATCATGAGCCATGTTTCCTAAAGACATAAAAATCATAGGCAAACTTTGAAAAAGCAGTCATCATGTCTTGATATCCCTCGGGATCCATGGACTGTGGGCTGTCCTCACCTCCTCCCTCCCCAATCCCCATGCACAAGCCCATACTTCAAGTACTAAATCCCACAAAACCCCATGCAGTTTACAAACCCAGCACCCTCCCCTTACTGTTAAATGTCATTTGCAGAACCCCATAATTTCCTCATCCTCTCCAACCACCTTAAACTATATTTATTAATTACCAGTAATCCACCCTTCAATGGTCTACATTCCCATCTAGTAACATATTGTTGTAATTTTAAACATTGCTATTTCAGCTCTGAACCTAGCATATGAATTTAGTAAACTTATGAAATGCTCCTCCCCGTGGACATTGGAAGGAACTGCAGCTTCCATAGATACTAGTGTTTGAAGCTGATGAAAACGCTTCAAATTTGAGAATATTGCTTTTCCTCTAGCCCTGTGAACCTTCGATGACCACATATAACTTTAAATTTTAAACTAACTCCACCTGTTAATACTTTAAAATTACAAAACCATAAAGCAATAGACCCCTAATGAGACCTAGTTCCAGGTAATTAGAAAAGAAGAAGAGGAATATCTGTATTATTGCAGCTAGTATTGTAATCCGCCTAGTCCTTCATTGGTGAAAGGTGCTGAAATCAAGTCTAAAGCAAAAATCTCTCAATTGCTTGAGAAATTAAATGGTCCTTCCTTCAGGATTAATTTTAAAGCCAACATCAGTTTGAGAGTAAAGTCAGGCCTCCGACTGTGCAATTGCAATCCTATGGGCAGAGGAAGCACTGTTGAGTTGTCCCTGTTAGATTTTCAGTTACAAGAACAGTTCCTACAACCAGAAATTGCTGGGCTGTAAAACCCAACTCTTGCAATTTAGTCTTTGAATTATAAATTCACCATGAACTCCCTCTCTGAGTAATAAAGCCTTTTGATTCAGGTACCATGAAAAAGATCAGGTAGGGCAGCCTTCAGGCCTGTGTTTGCAGACTCTGAGTCTTCATAAGAATGCCAAGATCCTGAGATAAGCACCTGAAGTTTCACTGGGTAAAGCATTTTAAATTTTATGTCTGCTGCGATTATTTTTGTAACCTGAGGTTGGAAAGCGGATGTGCATTGTCTGACCATGATGGGTAGATCCTGGGCCACCTGAATTGTTTGCCCTCCCATTGCACTTCTTGGATTTCTTTATTTTGGAAAGGAAATGTTGTCTCTAAGTTGTTTAGAAAGCAGAATATAAGAGGTCAGAGAGCTGCCGCAGGTGGAGGAATGGATCGAGATCTCTGTGAGCCCTCTCTATAACATATTGAGAACCAAATGGAGAAGGCCCACTATTTTTTCAATTTAGCTTTTGGACAAAAGAATGAAGTCCTGTCCTTCCTCCATCTCTTGAAGCCCAATTATAACCACATTATTTCAGCAGCTACGCCCTTCCAGATCTTCCACTTTTTGTTCCGTCTTTGTAAGTTTTTTGTTTCACTGCAACCAATTCAGGATCAAGCTAATTAGCCAGTTCTCTAAAGAAATAATACAGGCTTCACTATCTGATGTTCTCTTGAATGTCCTCAAGTGCCTGGGATAAAGATTTAATTTCTGTGGTCATACTTTGAGCTCTTCTTGAAATGGTCAAAATTCAGCTAAGAAACCTACAAGCGTTAGTGGGTCTTGATCCAGTTTCAGATGAGTCAGGATCTAGGACATGCTGGAACTAGTAGCTTGTGGTTTTTGGGTCCTTCTCCGGTGTCACTGGAGGAGTGCCTTAGCGGTGTTTTTTTTTCTTCTACTTCCATTACCATGGAAATTAGTTGAGGATTGCCCAAGTGTTTAGGAGTCTCCTGATCAAGTTTGGAGAATTTTGGTAACTTTCCAAGGGCAAAAACGAGATTTGTTGGAAGCGGGTAGTTGGAGAGGGTTGAAGGATCCTTTGGGTGCACTGCATCGTGTGGGCTCCAAACAGTGATTTTTCTCAGTGGCACTTTGGTTCTCTGGCTTCAGGAGCTGCAATGCCTGGTGCTCCAGTGCCAGGTGCCATATTGCCTGTGCCCCTAATTGTGTCATCAAAAGACTGTTGCACTGATGGCAGTGAACCTTACCTAGAGAGACACAACCTCTAGGATGACAAACAGCATGTACAAAGTACAGTACAAACTTTTTATTTGACGATTGACTATAAGTCATTACAATAGTAAAACACAGAGTATGAAATGCAAGCTGTAAAAGGAAGGCCTAGGGTAATACAACATTTTCCAAACAAGCAATCTTATATACTAAGAAAAGCATTGTTGCACTCCATGGAGTAAAATACATAAGAGTATTTTCACTTTGATTTATAAGTAATCTCATTAAAACATTCATATTTGATTTCCTTAGTTCCGGATGTCAAAGATGCAAAATTACCAGAAAACCACTTAATTTGTGCAGTATGTCAGGATTTTTAAAGGTAAAAAGTAACATGGTTATTTAATTGGGGATAAGTCAAGATCCCCAAAACCAGGCCTAACCATTCTTTCCATCTTGTATTGTAAAGAGGACATAACAAAATAATGTGTTTTAAATCGTCTATACTGTTAGCATTACACTTACAATAAGGAGTAACAAAACCTGGCCTTTTTGATCACTGAGAATATAATTTGCATTATGTAATTCCAATCAATAATGGATCAAGTTATCTCTGAGCTGGATCTGATACAATTTGTAGGTATGGTTCTAACTGGTGTTTAACTTTCAATAATTTGTACCATTTAAAGTGTTTAGGTGTTGTAATCCTTTTAGATCTGATGATATGGCTAGATCCCTAATCCTTTCTCTAATTTTAATGCTAACCTCCTGTCTAGGCCGTAGATATATTTCACAGAGAATTTGTCTTACTGTTAGGCTCATAGGATAAGCACATTTTTTAATTATTTGTAAGTGTGGGAAAGCAAAACCTCATGATGAACAGTTAATTTGTTCCTCTAAGCATATTCTTGGCAAGCGGGTATCATTCAAGAGAAACAAGGACTGCAGGAAAGTTAATTATTTCTCCACCATTTGGGTACATAGGGACAATTGTCCCAATTCTGATCTTAGTATCTCGTCAGCACAGACTGTAGTACCATTAATAAGTACAGTATCAGTAAAATTTGTTCTTGTGTTTCTCTAGTCTTTAACTCTGAGCATCTATTTCTGTCTGAGCCCATATTTCAGCCCCATAGAGGATGCTAGATTTAATTTTAACATTTTCCACTTTTAGTTCTCAAGGTATAGTTCCCTTTCCTAGATTGGAATTAAAGCTTTTAAAAGCATTAAAAGCTGTCTTTATTTCAGAATAGTATTTATATGTTGTCTCCAAAACAATTTGCTGCAAAGCAAATCCCTAGATAATCATAAACTTAGTAGTTAGCCGGTGGCTTGAGGGTTGAGGCACTGGATGCCACAACTCGCACCACGCCGGTGACCTGTGTTCAGAAATGAGCATGGGTCATTGCTGGTCAGCAGGGAGAAGGATCAAGCATCTGGAGGACTGCTCTCCTTCTCCGAGGTGGGGACTCCAGAGTGTTGGCATCGATTCCCCTAGCAGAGGTTGAGGGACAAAGCATGCCACACCTAGACGTGGGGTGAAGCTTAGGACAGACGAACCCTCCCTTGCATCATTGCATGTTCTAGCTCCAAAGGGACTCTAACTAAAAGAAAATCGCCAGCCCCAGTATGAGCCAGGCATGGTGCCCGACCCTTCAGCCGCAACAGTTCTGTTTTGGCTGCTCCACTCTGGGAGGGTTCCTGGAGTAAGGGCCAGGTACCATGGCCCAGGTGAGCCCATTTATGGGTCAGGAGGCTTGGCCAGAAAAGAATAGTAAATCACAAAAAAAAAAAATTTAGTAGTTGCTCCTTTGCTACCTAGAAACTTACTTGCCTCTAGATGTATCATGTAACTACTTAAAGACTGTGCCACACCTCTGAGTGCAGATGTCATCTTCTCCATAACACTTGTAGGACTGAAATCTCCTGTGTATCTGTGTCTACTTTTGTTGCATAACATCCTTGTATACATTTGAAGCCTATGTAACCTCACCCACTGTGTTAACTGACTTGTATATGCTGCCATATACAAAACTACCTGTATTATAAGCTCTGTTCTGTGTACTCTGACTTGGAACCTTTCTAAAATGCCTATTTTGGCTCAAAGGTATTAATCTGAATCTGAAATAAATAAATAAATAAATATAGTTTCAATTGGTTTCTTACCAAAGAAAAGTTTTTAACCTTTATGCTTCTATTCTAACTATGAACATTTTTGTTTTTTCTCTGTTAATTCTGAGATTATCATCACATAATTTAAAAACCTATTTGTGTTTCTTTGCAAGCCAAGAAAAGACATTGAAAGAAGTACAATGTCACTGGCATGAGCCAGGCAAGAAACTTTTTATTAAATATAGAGGGCGAATGAAAGTTAGAATTTTCCAGGTCTTGTATAATAGAATTGATGTAAACATTAAATAGTGTTGGAACCAGTAAAAATCCTTGCCTGACCACGAGTGACTTTAAACTGTGCAGTTAAGTCAACCTTTCTATTATACTGTACCGATATCCAGTTATCTTTATCTAATCTGATAAGGATATATGGTAACAAAGGTTCTAGTCCAGCTCTGCTAATTTTCTCCATGGGATAAGACTACTTATGCTGTTGAAAGCAGAGCTGAAATCTACAAAACAAAAACTTTGGACCTTTTAATCTTAGTGTATTTCTAAATCAGGTAGCTAGAATGAAACAATGCTGGGCCATGATCTTTTTTTCCAAGCCATTTTGATATTCAAAGAGAACCCTTATTATCAAGCCATTCTTGTAATCTATGTAGAATTATTCCTGTAAAAATTTTTGGGAAACATCTATTGACTAATAGGATGATACATCCTAGGATCCTTCACATCACCTTTTTGAATAAAGGAAAGATAAGACTACCTTTCCAGCTTAGAAGGATATTATCACCTTGAATAGTAGAACTGAATAACATTTTTAGGATTTTGATCCATTTTAGTTTTTGAGGAATTTATATACCTCTGTAACAATTTTGTTAGGTCCTGGTGCTTTAATTGTTTTTAATGAAATGATGACATTGAAGATCTCAGTTTCAGAAATGAGTATAGGCAGAGGTGCTAAGGTCTGGTTATGATTTATGACTTGAAGAAGAGCATTAAGCTGTGCTTCATCACTCTCTAGATAATATAATTTATTATAATATTCCTCCCAAGTGTTGGGAGGTACTGTGAATGTGCTTCAGGATCTTATGAGTATGTATTGAATCCCTGACTAATCAAAGTCAAAATTTCTTGATGTCTTTTTTTATAGACTGCTTCTCTTAAATTATTCTACATTTTTATAGTGTTTAGTATGTTCAGTTTCGATTGTTTTTGTACTCCTTCCATGATTTATTTAGTTGATTGTAATTAGCTTTTGATTTGTGCAATTTACAAAATGTATCTTGCCTGTGAAGTTTCCTTTTAGCATCTTTACATTTTCAATAAACCAGGTACAGTATACTGGGTTTTCTTTTTTTAAATTAGTTTGCAATAAAGACCTTGGACCAGATATTCAAACTGCGACAGGCTGTGGCGCAGCTGCGCAGTGCAACTTGGTTGGCGCAGGGGCGTTGACTGGGCGATATTCAACGGAGCTGCACCATGGCTCAGCATCATTGAATATCACACCCTGGCCACTCGCAGTGTGCATGGCGCAGTGCCACTGGGCCAGTGCAAGTGGCCAGAGTGGAGCAGAGGGATGGCTAGCACAAGTTCCATTGCGCAAGGTGCAGCAACCGCATATTCAAAAGCTGACATGCAATGGGTCCATAATGTATGCAAGCACATGGGGCCATTTGTATGTCATTATGCTCATTCACATGCAGTTGGCTGATCCCGATGACTTGTACCTGGTGCCCTGCCAGCAGTCTGCAGGGACCGATGCCCTCTGCAGAGGTAATGTTCCCCACAGTCCAATCAGGGGCATTTGTAAAATAAAAGATTCCTGTATCCCTGGTGGTCTAGTGGACGCTGTCAGCCCGATCACAGGCTTAAGTAAAATAAAGAAGATTCCTTTTCCCTGGTGGTCAGTGGACAGCTGTCAGCCGTCGGGGGCTTCAGTAAAACTATAATGATTCCTATATCCTGATGGTCAGTGGACCCCCCTCCCACCAGCCCACTGATCCCACTGCCCCCCCTAGGTCAGCGGTGGGTGGCAGCACCCACCTGCTGCCCCGCCTCCACTGACTGACACCGCCGGTAGGGCTTTACGCCCATTGGATCCATTCACATATCTGGAATGTGTAGTACAGTATGGGCTGCATGCCCATTGGCTCACACTGTGGACCAATGGGCGTGCAGCTACTCACGATCGTGTCGGCTCGGTGGAGGTGGGCAGGCAGTGGTGCTGTCACCCGCCGCTGACTGGGTGTGGAGTGGGGCAGTGGGATCAGTGGAGGGGGTGGGGTCTGTTGACCACCAGAGGTATAGGAATCATTATATTTTTACTGAAGCCCTGATCGGCTGACAGCGGTCCACTGGACCACCAGGAAAAGGAATTCTTTATTTTACTTAATCAAATGATTGGGCTGACAGCGGTCCACTGGACCACCAGGGATATAGGATCTTCTCTTAATTTACTGAAGCCCGCGATCAGGCTGACAGTGGTCCACTGGACAACCAGGGATATCGGATTCTATTATTTCATACCAATGTCGCGATCCGGGCATTGTGGGGCGCAACCAGAAGGTGCTGCTGGAGCTTGGGTGGCCACCCACAGGTGGCAGCTGCTGTGTTGTGCCCTGCAATATGGCAGCTCACCTGTGGGTGGCCAGCCATTGCTCTTTTTTGATCAACTTTGTGCGGCGCAACTAGGGTTGTGCATGCATGGCTCAGCACGTCACGGGCTGAATATCGGGATGTGCAGGTATGCATGGGCACACACCCCCACCTGTGCCTGCATACATTACTGATGTGCTCCGTGCATCAGGATTTGTGCCAGGCGCAATTCCCATTTGAATATCATGCAGGCATATCAGTGAGTTGCACATGGTGCAACACTATTGTGCCATGTGCAACCTTTTGAATATCTGGGCCCTTATGTGTATGTTTAGAGATTCCCAAGAGTCCAAGATTTGTTTATGGTCTGTTGGGTTTTCCAGTCCTCCTATGTTTAAGGACTTCATAATTTGTATAAAGTTCCTCCAGTAAATTTGTATATTGTGTATTCCACGATATTCTCTTCTTGTTTAGAACCTCCATATCATCATGACCTATATCATTTCTAAGTGAATTGTAATGTGGATTTTAGATGAAAACAGAATTTGTCAAACTAAAGAAGCATGGCCCAAATCCAAGTTGTCAAGAATTTGCTGAATCTTCTACAAGGGAAAGGACCTTAATTTGGCCCATATAAGGTCTATAGTGGAAGAACACCTTTACTAGTGAAAGTAAAGTTCCCCACAGAATCTACTGGCAATCTGCCATTAAGGAGGCAGAAATCATATTCTGAAAGTAGATTGAAATGACTTATCCCTCTTTTGTTACATCTTTGTCAGAGAATTATTATGCCATGTGATTGTTGGGTTAAGACTTCTAAAACATTCATATAAGTCTGTAAAAGTATCATAAGTATGTATGTCTATTATGATTCTTGCAATAAAGTCCCCTAAAATCAGTACTGATTCACTGCCATGACTATCTTTTATATATGCAAAAATTTCTAAATTGTGCCCATATAGTGACAAATGGTGCAGCAGCTGGGGGAGAACAGACATTAACTAGAATCATTGAAAAATTATCCTTTTTAACTTAATTGAAAGTATGTAATCTGATGCTGTTGGAATTAAACTTCCCTTTAAGTTCAATGATGTTTTGATGTACTGTATAGCCATACCTGCTTTAGTACTTACATAATTCTTGTCTTTTTAGTCGAAATGGAGTATTTGTAAAGTCAGATTTGAATCCTGTTTTTATTCCATGTTTCCTGTAAACATATAATATACCATTTTGTAGAAAAAGTTTAGATTGATTGTTTACTAATTTAAAGGATTATCCTTCTATATTCCAAGATAATAATGTTAAGTTTGGTGATCATCAAAACTTATTGCTCCATTAATATTATCCTTCAAAAGTCATAATGGAATACTGTGTTCTAAATAACGTGCATCTATTCTGTGAGTTCTACTTTTCTTGTGGGCTAGCATAGCCCTTATTATTTCTTAATCTTGCAGTTCAAGTTTTACTGTATGTGTGGGGAGTTACCAGATATATGTTAATTGTGTCCAAAATATGTGACACTTGTAAAACGTTATCTGTATGCGTTTAGTAGTTTTGAATGTGACATTGATCTGAGGAGTGCCAGATAAAGCCTCATGTAAAGTTAGCCACTCAATTGAGTTTTTGACACGTTTATATCCATAATCTGAGACAAAAGAACTGGCAGATCCTATTTTTCCTACCTATTGAGTCCCTGTGGCATGGTCTCCTGTCTAATACTGAAAGTTTTCCTTTCTCAGGTGTCCAGTCTGCCAGATTCAAATCTAGTTATGGTCTCTTTTACTTTTTCAGCTCTTGCCGTGTCTTCTTCATTATAGTTAAGACTTATTTTGACCTTCATATTCTTCCAGGAATTCCAGCCTGGGAACCTTTGTTGTGGGAATCATCTTGATACCTAATGGTAGCATGACACTAGCCTGTTTCAAATTTAAAGGTTAGGTTTTTGTATTTAGATAGAGCAAAACACAGTTAAATTCAAATTAGGGGCATAATATGCTAATATTATTTTATGTTCTGAAATGTTAAAAATATGGCTGATTAAATCTAAAAGGGAGTCCAGAGATTCATTTTAGATTTCTCAATTCCATACATCTCAATCAAAAATTCCGATGTGGGTCCATTTTGTCCATTTTGACTAATCATGGTTTCATAAGCATGAAATTAAGTTAAGCATGCTCATTTGCTGCAACCTGTTCTTTTACTTTTGGTTCCCCTCTGTTTCAGGGATCTTGGCTCCCCCATCCAGTACAATATGTTTTTAAGGTTCTTTCTTATTAATTTTACTTATTCTATTAGAATTTACTTCTTTGCGATTTGTATCACAAATTAACTCCTTGTCTTTTTTTCCTACAATCTTTAAGTCTCTATCATTTTCACTTGCTGGACCTTGTGCCTCCATATGCTCCTTTCCCTGTGTATTTGTACTGCTTTGTTTTGACTCTTTTTATGTTTGCTTGCGTGCATGTGTGCAAGAAACATTATGTTGCAACTTAGGAGAGAGTGGGTTTGGTGCGGCACTGTGTCGACCAATGCCACCACTGCATTCTTAGGCTTAGCTCTCATTTCCCAATGTGGTGACATGCTACTGCTGACACTGGTTCAGCAAGTGTCCACCAACTTGAAAGGATTAGCCACTGCAATGTGGAGTGACCCATCATTGCAGGGTGGTGCTCTGCCTGGTGTAACATTTCAAAACATGGCGGCTGTCACTGTCAGCCCACAGTCCCCATAAAGCTGATGGGGTGCCCAGTCCTTCTGTTGGCATGCTCCTCCCAGTTCATTTGCCAATGAGGGGCCCAATCTCCAACAGCATAATGTCCCCCATGTAATAGTCATGTATGCTGAGGGGTGCCCAATCCCCTCAGCACCATGCCGCCCAAACAGACACATTTTCTGTGCCAACAGGGGCTTCAGTTGCCCTCCTCAAACAATACAGACAGCACACTGGGCCCACCCCAGTGTGCCAAAAACAAACCTGTGAAGGAAAAACCTTCCTGCAATGTTTTCTTTTTATCCTGTGAAAGTAAAAACGGTCCTTCGTTGTCTCTGATGCCCCCCAACCAGCACCCACCCTATGAGCACCGACCTCCCCACACCCCCTCACTCCATACATACTTCTGGAGCCCAGCGATGATCTTCGGTGGACTGGGAACATGTCTGCACTCTTCAAACTGACCGTGAACTGAAGAATTGCGGTAAGCTATACTGGCATAAATGGGGGTGTTTCAACTTAGGTGGCTATCTCAGCCATTTTGTGAATTTTGGATCCAAAGTTTCAACATGGGGTTCTTGGGACCCCACTTCATGAATTCAGTCACTGTCATTTTGTCATTTGGTCCTTAAAGGTGATTTTGGCATCACTGCACAGAATCACCTTCTGGAACTGAGTAATGAAATGGCAGTGTCACTATTCATGAGGTGGGCTCCCAAAAAGCATATGCTGCAAATGAAGTGAAAAAATTCCCAAAATGATTATCCTAGCGTCGTTGTGCAGTTTCTATGCACCTCGTAACTTCAAAATTTTAATATTTTCACTCCAGATTTTTCATCATTGCCATTTTTTCACACCTCCTTATAAATATTACAGCTGTCATTTTTCACATCCTGCCTGAAATTTGTTTCGCACATGTGGTGCACAATGGCTTAGTTGCTGTGGAAATCAATGTTCAGGACAGAGTAAGAAAATCACAGTGACACTGTTCATGGCGGAGGTCCAAAAATACCTATGTTGAAAATGTGGTGAGAAAATGTCAAAAATGACTGTTACAAGTGTGCATTAGCAGTTTCCACACACTTGTAACCGAGAATTTTTAATATGTCACTCCAGATTTTCAACATTGGTATTTTTCACACCTCCTTATGAACAGTACAGCTGTCATTTTCACATCCTGGCTGAAATGTGTTTCACACATCTGGCACACAATGGCATGGTCACTGTGGGAAATCAATGTTCAGGACAAATTAACAAAATTACAGTGATACTGTTCATGAGCGGAGGTCCCAAAATGCCTATGCTGAAAATTTGCTGACAAAGTCCACAAAATGACTATGTTATGAGCGTTCGGTTTCAGCGCACACTTGTAACTTCAAGAATTTGTAATATTTTCACTCCAGATCTGCAACATTGCCTTTTTGCACACCTCCTTATGAACAGTACAGCTGTCATTTTCACATCCTGCCTGAACTGTGGTTTCACACAACTGGCTCAGAATGGGATGGTTTTCTGTGGGAAATCAACGTTCATGACAGATTAACAAAATCACAGTGCCACTGTTCATGAGCAGAGGTCCCAAATGCTTTCATGAGGTGGGGTAGCAAAAGTGCATGTTGAAAATGTGTAGTGCAAATACCAACAAATGCCTGGGGCATTGGGGTTTCTAACCATAATGACCCCACCCCTGTACGAACTGACAGGTGTCAGGGTGTGCCTTTGGATTGCCTGCTATAATGCTCATCCCAATTCCACCCCACCCTGCAGCCAGTGACAGGCATCGAGGTGTGCCTTGGACTGTTAGGCCCAGAGTTTACCCCATTCTCCTATATTGCACCCATTTCAGAGTATGTCCTTATGGAATGGGGTGACTGTAAACCAAACACCCCAAGGCACACCTCAACACTTGTCAGTATCTGTAGAATACGGTGAGATGAAATGGTGTGATTGTTATGGGTGACAAACCAAAGGCATACCCGATGCCTGTCCAGCTCTGCAGGGTGGAGAGTGGGGTTGGCGAAGTTCAATACTTCACTGTCATTCCTATTCTGCATCTGTCTAACTCCTGTACTTCCATTGCTAATACCAGCAACAAACATTCGGCATTGACAAATGCTTGTTTGATATATTGTCCAATGTTCTTCCTAACTTAGAAGTTTTGTGTTTGTTGTTTATATATTTTGGCTTTGAGTACTCTTTTGGTCTTTAAAATTGTTAGTTTTGTTTCTTTTTTATTTTAGGTGTTGAAGAGCTCAGTCCACCTACTGAATCTGCCCGTTCCTTATTAAATGGTGGAGGAACGGAAATCTTTATGGCTTTATCGGCTTAACAAATACTTCAGCATGGTCTTCACTTAGCAGCACAACTGAGCATTGCCAGAAAGTGGCATAAAAGCATCTGAGAGGGTACTCACAAATGGAGACTCCGCAGATTACCACAGACAGGGTGAAGGAGGCAATAATCATCAGACTACCAAAGCACCAGGGCCTGATGGGCTGCACCTAGAGTGCTAAAGTAATTTGCAGTACTAGCAGACCCATTGGTGCATTTGTTCAGCAAATTGCTTATGATGGGAGTGGTGCCAGGGATTGGAGAAAAGTGGAATAGGTTCATACGTTCATAGGTAGTTTACAAACTCAGTAGGCAGTGTTGTCTTTTGTGAGTTTGCTACCATTTATTAGTGGAAGCAAAATGTGGCTTCCTATATATTAATCTAATCTGTTTTTAAAAATGCTTAATGAATTAGTTGCAACAATATTTTCAGGTAGAGCATTCCGTGGATATCACCCTTTGAATAAACCACTAATTCCTTCTGTTAGTTTTATTTTGAGTTCTGTATAATTTTTTTATTATATGATCTGTTAGTGGTTGTGGAGGGATTCATGCATAATCCAATGGTTTCAAATATTGTTTTGTCATTAATTGCTTTGTAAACCATAATCAAATCCCTTAGTTTCCTATACTACATAGAAAACAGTCCCACATTTTTTCGTCTATTACAGTAATCTGCCCCTTACAGCCTTGATTTTTGTTGTTACTTTGTGTTGAACTCTTTCAATAAGTTTGTTACCTCTGACTGAGGATGGACCACATACAGATGAGCAATACTCAAGATGTGATCTAACTAGAACAGAAAATAGAGGATTATTACCTTTCCATTTCTACTTTTGATATTTTTAGTATTCAGCCCAGAATCGGATTACTCTTCTTTACAATATTTGGGGTATGAGTTTCAAAGGACAAATCCTTGAAAAGTAACACCAAGTCTTTTCATTATCTGTTGTTTGTAAAATCGTATTGTTAAATGTATCGGTAGAACATTGGTTATGCTTCCCAAGATGCATCACTTTACATTTTGAACATTAAATAATAATTTGTTTTCAATAGACCATTTTCTAAATGTGTAAGATTTTCTTGAAGTTTTTGAGCTGAAGATTGGTCTGTTACAATGTCTCTGAGTTTACAGTAATCTGCGTATTTGACCATCCAATAGTGATTATTTAATGGTAGCATTGAGGAAACCAATATATTAAAAGCACAGGCCCGAGCACAGATCCCTGAGGGACACCACTAGTTACATTCCCCATGTAGATAGATGGCCTTTTAGAGACACTTGTTTTTTTCTATCAGTCAGCCAAGCATCTATCAATTTATTATAGATTGATGTGCCTTAGCTTTTATTAACTGTTGGATCAATATATTATGGGCTACCAAATCGAAAGCTTTAGAGAAATATAAAAAACTATATCCACCACAAGGCCATTGTCCAGGGCTTTGCTTACAGGCTCAAAAAATTTAAAAGGTTAGTTTGACATGATCACCCCTTTACAAACCCATGCTGTGTATAGTCAGTCTGTCCTGTATCTGATAAATGTTCTATTATTCTATTTTTAAAAGTCTGTCCAGTAATTTACAAACAATTGCTGTGAGACTTATTGGTCTATAGTTTTGTACCAGATTTTTATTTCCATTTTTATAATGGAATCACTACAGCGTGATTCCATATAGGAATAGTGGTACCTGTCATAACAGAAATATTAAACATAGTTGTCAATAGTCCCATAAGTTGATTTGCATTATTTTCAATAAAGATAGATGGAATTTCATCTGGTCCTGCAGAACCATCTGATTTAATGGTCTTTATAACATCCATTACATCCTTTTGAGTGGTTTAAATACATCAGGAGATTTAAAACATTGAGAAGCTGTTTTAACTTTTGGGTTGAATACACTAGTAAAGTATTTGTTCAATTCTGTTGCCATTTCCACTTCCTCAGTGATAGTCCCTTAGTTGTGATTAGTGGTCTAATTGTAGAACTACTGTTTTAGGGATCAATATAGTTATAGAAAACTTTTTGTAATCCTTGATGGATAAGGCTAAGCTTTCTTCATACTGTTGTTTTGTTTTCTTATTAAACTTTTGCTTTTGTTAACAGCTTTTTATAAATAGCCCAATTATCAGTTGTTTGGTGCTTTTTATATCTTATGTATAGTTTCTTTTTTATTTGTTAAGCTCCTTTTTGTATTCTTGTTCCACTGTATAGGATTCCTTTTGCTATTATTGACTTTATATTTATACCTGTTAGGTTCCCATTGTTTTATGCAATATTGTATTTTATTTTTAAGTTTAAGCCAGATATCATTCAAATTACAGTGTGCAAAATCTGTGGCCCAGTCCCAATCTTTTAAATATTTCTTTGTTTTAATATCGTCTGCTTTGTAAAAATTTTGATTTTAGAGCAACCTTTACTCACTTTTTGTGTTTTATATTTGCATTGATTAATACCATATTATGATCACTGTTGGATAATGGGTGTATTACTTGGACTTTAATTAGTCTGTCATGTTTGTTAAAAGCAAGTCCGTATATTATTTTCTCTTGTTGGTTCTCTAACAAGTTGTTTGATGTTGTTTATAGTCATGTAATCCAGAAATCTTTTTCTAGTTCAGATGTACTTATACAATTTACCCAATCTATTTTGGAAAATTGAAATCACCCATTAAGATATAATTAGTGTCAAAAACATTTTTCAATATTATCATAGAGAGGTTATTTTCATCACTGTTTAGGTTGAGGACTCTGTAACCTAATACTATTGTAAGGCTGTAGTTATTAGTAACCAGTATCTTAGTCCAAATCAATTCTGAATTATTACTTTCTATGTGATTACAGTTTACTGGGCAACATTTACAATTGTTTGATATATATGGGCGATTCCTCCACCTCATGTATTTGAGTGTTTTTATTAGTTCTAGTGTATACAATGATATCTGTACACCAATCATTGTTGTTCAACCATGTCTCTGAGACCCCACATATGTCGATGTTATTTGTTGTTAAAATGCCCTAATTCATCCATTTTGTTATTTAAACTATGGGCATTTACAAGAAATATATGCACCTGATTTATACTTAAATTGTCTGCTTCATGAATATTGTTTGATTCTTTTTTTTCATTGTCCTCCCTATTCCACAAAGGAGGGATAGGGAGGAGGCTAACAACTACAGGACAGTCAGCCTCATGCCTGTTAATAGAAATTACTGAAACCTTAATTAAACAGGATATAGTGGATTACCTGTGGTATACCATTTGATCAGTGACTTAATTTTGTCACTGCAATTAGGCACTGCAACAATGATGACAGTGACTGGGGAGATCTTGATTTTTGATCACCAGCACTCTTGTTGTGTTTCACGTCCCAACAGTTTCTCCCTTTTCAGGGCATGCCCACCCCAAGAGTTAGTTATATCTTCTTTCGGGGTTGTGGGTGGCAAACCCCTGCAAAACAGTGATCTTTTCTCTGTGGTGCTTTGGTTCTCTGACTTCAGGAAACTGCAATGCCTGGTGCTCTGGAGCCAGGTGCTGTATTGCCTGTGCTTCTAATGGTGTCAACAAAATGACTATTGCACCTATGGGGTGAACCTTACCTAGAGAGGCACAACATCCAAGATGACAAACAGCATGGATTCATAATAGGCAGATCATTCCAGATGAACCCCATCACATTTTTAACTGAGTGACTAGGGATAGGGACACCCAGTAGACCTCCTGTACTTTGATTTCAGCAAGGCTTTTGACTCAGTGCTGCATAACCGCCTGATGAAAAAGTTGGAAGACCTAGGCATTGCTGAAAGCTTAGTTAGGTAGGTGAGAAATTGACTGAGGGATAGAAGTCAGGTGGTGGTCAACGGGTGAGATCTGGTGAGGGAGAGTCACTCGGTCCTGGGACCAGTCCTGTTTAGTATTCTGCACATTGGCACAAGAATTCAGGGTAAGCTGAAACTCTTTGCAGATGATACTGAAGTGGGTGGCAGGCGGATAGTGTGGAAGCTGTAACTGAACTTCAAAATGACTTACAAAGGCTAGAAAGATAGTTCAATGTCTGGCAGCTGAAGTTCAATGCAAAGAAGTGCAAGGTGTTGCATCTGGGCAAGGAGAATCCCAAAACAGATTACTGGCTCAGTGGGATCAAGATCAGCCATCTCAGGAAGAAAGGGAACTAGGGGTAATAATACCTGATACACTGAAACAATCGATCTAAGGCAACAAAGCTTACAGAAGGCAAATAGAATGTAGGGGGACATAAGGAGAGGATTCAATAGCAGGAACAGGGAGGTGATTCTCCGCTGTGCAGTCCCTGGTAAGGCTCACCTGGAGTACTGCATCCAGTTTTTGAATCCACACCTGAAAAAGATAGGGATAGGCTAGAGACTATATAGAGAAGGGTGACCAAGATGATACAGAGCCTCCATGGTCTCTTGTATGAGAAATGCCTGGAAGAACTAAACTTACTATGTTAGAAACAAGAAGGGAGAGGGGATATGATTGAGACTTTCAAGTTCTTGAAAGGCATAAATAAGATACCATACACAGAACTAATCAAAGGGCCTCAGCTCTACCACCAGGGAACATGAATGGAAGCTACAGGAGGAGCTTTAGAAAAAATCTAAGAAAGCATTTCTTCATGGAAAGAGTGGTGAAGCCCTGAACAGCCTGCCAGCAGAAGTGGTAAATGCAAGGTCCATGTCAGCTTTCAAACAGGGTGGGACAGAACAAGGGCTCAAGGTGGAGCTGCTGGATCAGGGAAGGGCAGAACTCAGAAGGGGGTTAGGCCTCTGGACCTAAAAGAGGTCTGGAGAAATCATGGGCAGACTAGATGGGCCAATGGTCTCCTTCTGCTATCACTTTCTATAGAAACATAGACTTTGATGGCAGATAAGAACTACTTGGCCCACCAGTCTGCCCATTGCCTATCTATCGGATAAGCTGCAGATCCTAGTTTTACCAACAGCCTACTTCCTCCTACCCCGACTAGAATTGCCTTGTGTCTGTCTCATGCATTCTTAAATTCCCCACTATTTTTTGACCACACAATATCCTCAGGAAGGCTGCTCCATGTGTCCACCATCCTCTCTCTGAAAAATACTTCCTCATGTTACCCTCGTAATCCCTCCTTTATCTTTAAATTGTGTCCCCTTGTTCTTGCAAATCTCTTTTTCTGAAAGATGCTACCCTCTTGGACTTTGTTGATTCCTTAAGGTACTTAAAAGTTTTTGTCATGCCCCCTCCCCTCCTATCCTTGAAGGTATACATATTAAGCTCTTAGTCTCTCTTTGTATGACTTCTGGTGCAGACCTACACCATTTTAGTCGCCCTTCTCTGGACTGCCTCCATCCTGTCTGTCCTTCTGGAGATAGGGTCTCCAAAACTACATGCAGTACTCCAGATGGGGTCTCACCAACTGTCTGTACAGAGGGATAATAGCTTCCTGTTTACTGGTGCTGCCTCTGCCTATGCATCCTAGTAACTCCCCAGCTCTCCTTACTGCCTTCTCACATTGTATACCTACTTTTACATCATCTGATATGACTACCCCAGGTCTCTTTCCATTTTATTGTCATTAATACCCTCCCACATTGTGTACTCTTCCCTTGGGTTTTGTTTCCCAGGTGCATTACTTTGCACTTCCTTGCACTGAATCTAAGCTGCCATACTTCTGACCATTCCTCCAACCTTGCCAAGTCCTTTTCATCCTTTCCACCCCAGCTTGTATATCAATCTTGTTGAAGATCTTTGTGTCATCTGCAAAGAGGCAAACTTTTCCTTCAGTCCCTCTGCAATGTCACCTATAAAGACATTAAAGAGGACCAGTTCAGTATTGAACCCTGTGGTACCCTGCTAGTAATAATAATAACTTTATTTGTCCAATGCCTTTCAAAATATCAAGGCACTTTAACAATAAAAACATAAAACAGATGCAATAAAACACAATTAAAAAATACAGATAGTCAATATAATCCATGAATTCAACAAAATCAAACAGAATAGGCTTGATGCCATAGATAGGTTTTCAAGGCCTGTTTAAAACCCCCACGGTCATGCACTCCCGGAGCTGATGGGGCAGAGAATTCCAAGGGCTGGGGCTGCATACATGAATGCACGGCCCCGATGATTCTAAGGATACCCTTGGAATCCTAAGAAATCCCACTGTCAGCCAGGCAAGTGATTGCCCAGGGCAGTAAGGAACCAGAAGCACTATTAGCTTCTGTGTCCTGTTGTCCAGAAAATGTTTACCAGGTTACCACCCTAAGACCCACTCCCAGGCTGGCTAACTTGTTTATTAATCTTTTGTGTGGACTGTGTCAAATGCCTTGCTAAAGTCTAAGTAGGCCACATCCTCAGCCCCTCCCTGGTCTACTACTTTGTCACCCAGTCAAAGAAATCTATTTGATTAGCCTGACATGACCTTCCTGCTGTGAATCCATGCTGCCTTGGGTCCTGTTCCCCACTGGCCTCTAGATACTCAACAATTCTTTCTTTCAGAAGTGATTCCATCATTTTCCCTACCACTGAGGTCAAACTAACTGGTCTGTGGTTTCCTGCCTCTGCCTTACTCCCTCTTTTGTGAAAGGGAATCACATCCACCCTTCTCCAGTCCTCAGGTACCACACCTCCTCTATGATTTGTTAAAAGGGTAGTCAGTGGTGCCACTAGTTATCCCTTAATTATTTTAGAATTCTGGGGTGAATTCCATCAGGCCCCATTGCTTTGTCCATCTTCAGTTTTAGGAGTTCTTTCAGGACTCTTTGTTCTGTGAATGGACTGGTATTGACCCCCTATACAGTGTGCTTCTATTAATTGGTTTAGGTACCTCCCCTCCTCTTCTTTTGTGAATACTGAGCAGAAGTATTCATTCAGTGTCTCTGCTTTGTCACTGCCTCCTCTGCCCACCCCTTCCCCTTTATTAAAGCCTCACTAACCCCCAGTCTTTTTTCACTACCTAATGTACCTATAAAGGTTTTATCCCCTTCTTAACTTAGTTGGCTATCTTTTCCTCACTTTGGGCCTTTACTATTCTGACTGTCTTCCTTCCTTATGCTTTAACTGGTACAGTTCTCTGTCCTACTCCTTCTGTGTTTCCTTATACTTCCTGAATGTTATCTTTTTCTCCCTAACCATCCCCGTCACCTCTTTTGAGAACCATAGTGGATTTTTCCTTCATTTTGTTTTGTTTATTTGCTTCACACAAAGGCTTGCCTGTGTGATGGCAGCTGTTTTCCCATTGTTACTCCACCCCCCCTTCTTGCCCATTTGCTAGTGCTTTTCTGAGGCACTCCCATTTGCTAAAGTCAGCCTCCTAAAGTCCAGTACCCTCACTTTTGTGTGACTTGACTCGATGGCTGTGTTTATCATGAACCTCACTGTTTGGAGGGTACTGGGTCAGTATAGCATGGACTAAACCATGCATAAAAAACTCATGGTCAGTAGTGCATATGGTATGAGAGCAACAGGGTATGTGGTGATATGACTATATTGCTACCCACTCCCTACTAAAGAGGAAGTGGATGTAACCACTGCTGGTCAGGTGCTCAGGTCGAGCCCGCTTCCATGGTGGAGCTGCCAGAGACCCGACACAGCAGTAAATGAGGGGAAGATCAGAGTTTGAACCCTGCTCAGGAAATTGTTTTACTTTCTGACTGCAGCCATGACTAAGTGCTGCTATCGGCATTTTAAGTTGCCCACTGTCCACACCCCACGGAGTTGATTGGTTACTCTGGTGGGTGCGAGGAAGATCCCGTAAAAAAAAAACAAACAGAAGGATTGTGTGTGCAGTGTTCATGTGCAGATGGCATTATGTGTCACCGCTGCAGTGCCACATGCTGTTTTCCATGTGCAGGTGTGATGCGGCGGTTTCATCCACAACATCATGACCCGTGCCATTTGGTAGTAGTTTGTTCCCAGATGGCTACCCACTTTAAATCCAAGATTCTTTCTCCATCCCTGTTTGGGAGTACCAGGTCTAAGATTGCTCCTTCCCAAGTGGGTTCCAACATTAACTGTCTGAGGCATGCCCCTGTAGTGCATTGAGAATTACCCTTCTCTTGGATGTGACTGCAGCAAAGGTGCTCCAGTTAACATCTGGCATATTCAGTTTATTTCTATGTTTCTGTGTTTACCCTTTGCCCTTCCACTACTACTTTTTGAACCACAACCTTGTTGTACCCACCTTCTTCTCTAGTCCCAGTATAGGGGAGCACTAGCTAGGTTCCCTCCTGACTCCCTTTACCATTGTTTCCCTAGCCTCAGTGTCCCCACAGTCAGTTTAACTGTCTAATGTAGATGTCAAACTTATGCTCGGCAGGCTGGTCCCCTTTTTGTCAGGTGAAGGCTGTCACTTTTGAAGTGCCTCATGTCCAAGAAGTCCCCAACAATGTGGTACCCTTTCACCTCTGGGCTCCAGCTCAGCCAGTGCCACAGGAAATATATTTTCCCTTGCTGCTACCAGCTGTGTATAGAGCTCTGCAAAGGTCCTGCAGAAGGTATAGTGGTCCTCTCCTCCAGAATGTAACCCTGGAGAAGATACCCCTGTGGTCACTGCAACTGACATGGTCCCCACTAATCCTCATCCCTATACTGATCCTTGCGATTACCACATAGACTTAACTCATTAAAATTTACATTTTAATTTAAATGTTCTAGCAGAAATGGTCTAGATGCCTCAGTTAGCTGTCTCCTTGCTCTGACAGTAAAATCTTACTAAAGGGAACTCTAAATACAGACCACTGCTTCACTTCTGTCAAAGCTGTACATCCCCATAACACTTATCCCCCAGCTAACTGAAAGGTTAATTTTCAGCTGCCTTCCCTAACTGAGACCAGTGCACTGCTAAGTACTGTGCTTTTATACCCAGACTGAAGTTCCATTTTACCTTGCAGGCCCTACACTTCTAATATAATATTCATCTACTTACCCTCTAATTAGAATTGTTCTAGCAGAAATGTTCTAGCTGTCTCAGTCAGCTGCCTGAGATTATTGGACTGCAGGCCAGATTTCTTCCACTTGAGCTCTATCCTTCAACCCTGTGCCCAAGGAAAATGGAAGGCCCCATCATGCCATGGGATACTATCATACTATGGCCACTCCTTTTCATGCAACCATGGTGGCTATGGACTGGCACTAGAGCATTAGCAGTAGACAGGATGTTTCTTTTCTACTGCCTCAGTGACACTTCTAGTGGAGCAGCAGTTATGCTATAGACATTCACTGATCCCAGAAGAGATCAGGGTTGAACCTCTCAAGGCTGTACAGTAGACAATCTACATAGTGGTAACAAAAAACAGAGGTTCATCATCTCAAAGATATGACAACATGGTCCAGCCAGAGGAGAAAATCAGTCTGAGGTCTGTCAGTCATTATCCTGGTGGTGAAATCCAAGTCAAGTGTGTGATCACCCACGTTGATGGTGGTCCAGATATGCTGGCAAGAACCCAGCAATTCAATGAATAGGAGGAATTCAGTGGCAAATTTCTCTTCCTTTTTCTTGATCCAGCAGTTGGACTCTCCAAGCACCAAGTGTCTTGGTGATTTCAATAACTGCTCACACCAAGTCTGTGAAATCCTTCTACCACTTGGAGTGCTGATGACCCATGTTTGGGAACAATCTCATGGGGTTGGAAGGTCATCTGGGAGGAGGAAAGGATTGAGCATTGGAAGGACTGCACTCCTTCACTGGGGGTGGGTGTTGCAGAGCTTGGTGTTTACTAGCCCCTAGCAGAAGTTGGGACTGCCAGAGCAAGGAGGCAAGGCGAGACATCACGCATTGCATGGGGGTGTGGCATGCATCATGACATCACTGCATGCCACGCCTCTTGGGCAAGGTGGAAAACATCCTGGCTGGCTGGCGGTATGACCACTCACCCTCAAAGGCCCTACACCAGGGACCTAGGTGCTTGCTGAACTGGATCTGTGTATGGTGGGTCAGGAGGACTCCTTACATCCCACTACAGAAGGCAAACCATGTTGGTATTGGGCAGGTAAATCCAGGTGAAGCTGGGTGACTAGGCTAGAGTCCAATGAGAAATGGGTCCAGCCAGGATAGGAAGAAGAAATCCCTGCCCTCTTTCTGGTGGGCAATAAACCAGGAGGATCTTACATATAAGGCCATCACCACTGGTTATGACCACACACTCAAATGTATTCCTCAGGACTACCATATCTTTCAGGTCTGACTAAAAAATAATGGCCACTGACAATCCTCTTTGCTATTTGTGATGGGGTGTATGGCCAAAAATCTTCAGGGGACAAGTTGTTATCTATCCCAATACCATCCTTTCCACTTTTAATACCTGAAACAATGTTTTGGACTTCCTATAGTTGTTATATCCTTATCCATACTAATCCTCATGTCTTGTTCCTGCAACCAGTGATCTTGTATTCTCCTCTTCTCAAATTCATCCAATACACGTAAACATGTTGTATAAACATTTCTTTTAATTTCCTTTGTAAATCTCTTTTAAACCAGCTTTACTAGCTCAATAATTTTGTTACTGTACATTCTTGAATTTTCCCCAAAACTGACACTGGCTTTTGTATGGGCTATGCAGTTAAATTATTTGAATGCCTTTCCTTTATCCCTCATTGTTTTTATCTTCCTTGTCATGCAAGATGGCCTTCTTTTCTTACTTTACTACTACTACTTTTCCCTGGAAATATAGCCAGAGGAAGCCAGCAGTGGTGGTGGTGAGGAACAAGTGAAAGTAGTAGATGAAAGACAGGATGGCAAGTGTACACATATCAAGCAGGGTGGTGAATGCAGAGGAGGATGACACAAGGACGGAACCAGGTAAGAGAAGGGACTAAGATGGGTGTATGGAGGTTGGTTTGCCTAAATGCAGAAAGTTTAAACAAGATCATCAAACTGCAGACAGTGGTGAAGAAACTAAGTTTGTCTTAGTGGCCAGAATAGAAGACTTTGACCAATGGTAAAACTGATTGAGATCTAGCAGTTCTATGATATACCTTACTTAAGAGACAGGGCAAGGGTAAAGAGAGGGAAGCCCAATACATTAGGGAAGGTATCAAGGTGACTGAGGAAAGAACCGTAAAAGCTGACAACAGCTGTTGGGAAGATTGTTAGATTAGGAGTGGCCTATAGACCACTGGGAAGAAAAAGCTGAAGACAAATTGTTGGAAAGAAATCAGAAGACTATCTGCAAAGGGGATCTGGTGCTAGTAGGGGACCTGAACATACCAGATATAGACTGGGATATCCAGCAGCAAAAGAGAACCAAGAGTGAGGCACTGCTAGACACCTTTCAAGACTGATTACTGATGCAGCTGTTCAAGGATCCCACACAGCAGGATGCCATACTTGACTTAGTACTCACCAATTTGGAGATAAGTGTGTGTGTGTGTGTGGGGGTGACTGTTAGGGAACTGTTGGAATCTAGTGATCACAAAACTGTGTGGCTGGAAGTGGCAGGGGAGAACAATGAGCTCCCTCAAAACAGTGGTTCTGGATCTCAAACATGCAGATTTTGGGAAGGCATAGGAACTACAGTAGTTAGAAAAGATTTGCAAATGTAGACCAGCTTGAGGGGTGGAAGAACAGTGAGGTAGGACTAAGGGGCACTTCTGGAGAAAAGGCTGATCTACATGCTCAGAGGGATGAGGGAGGCTTTTGGGGTGAAATGAAGGGCTGTGACTGAGTGCAAGAGGAGCAGGTGGGGAACCAGGCAGAACTATCAGGCTGCACTCAGAGGCCAAGAGGGCAAGGGAGACACAGCTGTGGATTGTTGAAAAGAAAGAAAGTGAGAAAATAATTTTAGGTACATAAGAGAACAAAAAAACAAGGGGGAGTAGTTAGGCTAGTTGAGGTGGAAGGCAGTGGATGATGATGATGGGCAAAAACAAATATACTTAATAATTACTTGTGTTTGGTATTCATGATAGAGACAACAGTCCTCTGATGGAGAGTGGTATCAAACCTACTACACCAGGGAAAGGGGTTCAAGAAATGGGCAGATGGCAAATAGTTGGCAGTGTGGTAAGATAAGGGGTCCTAGAATCTCCAAGGTAGACAAGTCACCATGCTCCTGATGGCCTGCTCCATGGATACTTAGGGAACTGTCAGTGGAATTGGCAGTATTCTTAACCCACCTATTAAACAACTAACTGAAATCTGAAATCATGCCAGTGGGTTGGAGATCTGCCAACGTAGTACCACTACAAGGGATGGACAGGGAGGATCCACACAACTGCAGACCTGTCAGCCTTACCTCCTTTGTGCAAGCTGTTGGAGACCTTAATCAAGGAATGTTTAGAGGCCTACCTAGAGGACAACAGATTACAGGACAACAAGCAGCATGGGTTTGTGTCAGTGAGGTCATACCAGAACAACCTGATACTATTTTTTCAAATGAGCCACTAAGGCAATTAACAAAGCACAGTCAGTAGATTTGCACTACTTTAATAGCATAACTTTGATATGATATCACACAGGAGTCTGCTGAAGAAGATGGAGGACTTGGGGAGTAGAGTGGGCTTTAGGTAGGTGAGTAGGAAGTTGGCTTGGGGAGACTACGGAGAACAGGGCTGCATGAGAGGGACAGAAGATCATGAGTGGAGAGCAACAGGGATAGGACCTGGTACCTGTCCGATTTAATATATTCTTAATGGAAAACACATTTTATTGTAAAACCCCAACCCCACAAAGGAAACCTACATGATTAGTATGGTGGCCCGAAGTGTAAAACTCAAACAAACAAAAAAGTAAATGTAATCAAATAAGATAAGCAACAACCCAAACATGGAATACAAACAAAATGTAAAGCAATAAAAGCAAATATAAAGTGGTGCCACAAAACAAAGTAACAAAACCAAAAACCTTTAAAGTGCAACCATAAGAAAATGACAAATCAAAATCTGATGCAAATGAAAACAATGAAGTGCATCTAAACATGATAGATTTAACAAAAAAATTAACACAACTAAAGAAATGCAAGCAAAAAGCACAGCATAACTAAAAGTGAATGCAAACATAAAAAGAACAGCACAACAAAAAGTTAGTGCAAGCAAACAAAAAGTGATGCAAACAAAAAGCACAGCACAAAAAGGTGAATGCAAATAAAAAAGAACAGCACAACTAAAAAGTGAATGCCAACAAAAGCACAACACAACAAAAAGTGAATGCAAATGAAAAGCACAGCACAACAAAAGTGAATGGAAACAAAAAGATGGCACAACGAAAAAGTGAATCCAAACAAAAAGCACAGCACAACCAAAAAGTGAATGCAAACAAAAGGCACAGCACAACAAAAAGTGAATATAAACAAAAAGCACAGCACAACTAAAATGAATGTCATCAAAAAGAACAGCACAACTAAAATGTAAATGCAAATATAAAAAGTACAACACAACTGAAAAGTAAATGCACACAAAAAGCACAGCACAACAAAAGGTGAATGCAAAACAAAAAAGCCCAACAAAAAGTGAATGCAGACAAAAAGTGAAGACCTTAAAATCCAAGAGTTGGCTGGTGCCATAAATAGCTACCTAAAATAGTAATTGCAAGTGAATGCATCCATCACAGGCATTCCCTGGTTTCCATTGGCACCCTCCTCCTACCCAATCCCTTGCCAGGACCCTTAATACCAAGAATTATGTAGTATCCAAAGGCAACCTGTTGTAGTCCCATGCAAGTCATTCCCTGGTGTCCAGTGGCACCCCCTCCTTTATCATCCTAACACCATACCAATCAATTGTGTTGATGCCTAGTGGCATACTCTTGCTACATCTCAAACCTGTATCAATCAGTTCTTGGTGTTCAGTTGCACCACCTCCCTCTTCCTAATCTCTGCCAAGCATGCCCTTGGGTCCTAGGCCTCCTCCATCAGCCTGTTCCATGCCAAGCACGCCTCGGTATCTGGTGACAGGCCCTCTCTCATCCCATCCGGAACAAATGGTCCATGGTACCCAGAGAGACTGTCATTGTTCACTCTATATCTTGCTAAGCATCCCATAGTTATGCTACCCCTTCCTTATCCCACCCTGATCCAAGCAGTCTGTAGTGTCTAGTTTGCATCCAAACCCAGCAGATGAAAGCAGGGAGGGTGATAGAAGCATCTATGCAGACATTCTTCCGGGGGTCAAAGTGCTGTCCACTCTTAAAATGGCTCCTGGTGGTTGCATGAGGTAGTGTGCATAATGTGAGTCACCACACATAGGGACACTCCTGCCTGAGGGTGCCAGGGTAGATGTGTCTTGGGGAGGAAGCAGTGTCACAATAAAGTAGGAAAATGGCTGGCTCCACTTTTCTGGATGACTGCCTACATGCACCCAAGCCACCAGACCCTACTTGGCAACATGCATGCTCCCCATCCCTGGTCTCACAGAACTCAAAAAGCATCTTCTGTATCTTTGGTGCCACAGAGGGGTTTAGGACCCACAGGAAGGGATATACCTGACCACAGATAACACTGGGAGTTGGGTGGCATGTGCTGGTGCCTGCAGTGAGCCCAGTGGGCAGGTGTATGGACCCATACAAGGCTGGAAAGAGAGGAGCACCCATTGTCAGGGAAAGGAGGAAAAATAATAACAAAATAGCATCCATTTCACAGAATAAATTATGGCATTCTATAATTGCATGAAACCATGCCATACAAGAACTCAGGGACTGGCAGTGCCACTGTAAGTTCTTACCTACTTGTTCTCCTGAGGACTGCTTCTTGGCTGTTCAAATATTTTTCTGGTTGTCCTGTGATCTTTACAATTACCTCATTGTTCCCCAACTTCCCATATCCTAAGTACTACCTCCAGCCCAGTAGAACTCATCTTCCTAGCCCCAGGTCCCTCACTGCATGGTCTGCCAACTGCTTGGAGCCTCCTTATTGGTCCTTTGCCAGATCTCACATATTACTAGCTCAATAAAATGTTTTTAACAGCATATGGCTGGTTTCTTTGTGCCAGTTGTGACCCCTACTACCTCACTGACCTTATCCATATGCCCATGGCTACCACCTGTTTCCTGCAGAACCTCTTCCATCTCCACGACTTGCCCCTCACTCCTCCTGGTGGGACTTGAAGGTCAAGGGTTCCTTTCAGAGCACAGGCAAGTAGAGGCAACAGGAGGCTATGTAGGGCAAAAGTGTGCTGTGCACCATCCTATAGGCCAAACTTTCCCACTTTTCCTTTCTCCTCCAAGGTCACTGGTAAATGAGTCTCCACTGTATGCACGCATACTCAATTGCATACTGTACCAGCAAGCAGAGCAAAGGACTTGTTACAGTAGTTAAGCCATGATTTGACTTGACTGAAATTTGTTGCTAAAATATAAAAACATATATTTAAAAGACACATCTACCATTTTCTATGAGGAACATCTGTGCTCTCAAACTCAGACATCACAAAACACTAGAGCGGTGGCAGAATAGGTGCTGGGGAGGCATGATGACTGACCCTTAGCTGCCCAGGTAGAGCACAGGAAGTCTGAGCAACATCAAAGGGGTGGCCAAGATTTCATGGTATGTGGGCACCACAAGCATGCAGTTACGATGCCACCATGTAATGGATCCAAGTGGAAAATGGAACCATAGTTGACCATTACTTCATGAAGCCCTGCCCACCTACATCTATTCCTTGCCACCACCTGGACCACCAGGTCAATTCTGGCTGTGAGTCAAAGGGAGCTGGGAAGGACAGTCCTTCCTTCTCATCTCCACCATGTGGGGCAATCTGTGGGGACATCGGGTTCTGTGGTTCTGGGGAGATGGGAACAGGGCTGAAGGCCCACCTGTGTTGACCTCCAAGGCAAACAGCTTTATTTAAAAAAAATGCTGAGCTATGTGTCACCTACACACACACACACACACACACACATGCACACACACACACTCACGTGCACACTGTAACAGGAGTGGCGCACACTATTACAGCAAGTCCAACAGGTGTAGGAAATAAGTAAATGGTCTCTTACCTGTGTACTAAGGATCCTGATGTAGGAGTCTTGAAGGGATGACATCCATTGGACCTGTAAAATAATATATAGGAAAGGGATCACAAAGTATCTGTAGTTCTTAGTGAGTAAACAGAAAGGCTAGAACAGGTTAGACATAGAGTAATAATTATCTGTTGGGAAGGAGTCAGCATCCTGTCAGACCTGATAAAGACAAAAATAAGATAATATGGAGAAAATACAGTGAGTGAGAGCAGAGACAGAGAGCAGGAAAGCGGTACTGGACAGCACAGGAGTTCAAAATAAAGAGAGTTTTAGATATCAATTTACAGTTTAGGCTGAAACAGGAAGATACAGATATAGAGAATGAAATAGAGATATGGAGAAGGAAATAAAATTAATAGACAGGGAATAGAAGAGAAATCGTTGTTGGGGCACAGCAAAACCATAGCACTCCTCCAGATGGCCTAGTGGCCAGTAAGGTAGTAGTTCAGCTGCTGTGCTGATGACACAGATTCAGAAGCAAGCCTGGAAAGTCATGTAGGAAGGCCATAACCAAGACAGCTGTTGCTCGGCAGTGGGTCTCAATCGGGAAGGTTGGCAGCTCACTGCTTCAACACAACAACCCCTGTAGCTAGGCCAGGAGATTGCTTCTGCTGCATAGGGTACATGGCAGCTGAGTGCAGCTATTACAGATACTCACTCCTGAAATGGGTGGAAGGAGGAGGATTAAGAAGGAAAGAAAACAGTAGCCATTTGAATGATGACCAGGTTTGACCTGACCAGGGTATATCCCTGCACTGATGAGCTACCAGTGGGAAGAAATATCTCTAAGGGAAAAGAAATTGTAGCTCAGGTGGGCTTTTGGGAGCTCTTTTGGACTAGTGGCCAAGCATTATTAAAATAATTTAGCATTAGTGGTGGAGAGGAGATTTGTCCCGAAGTCAGGGATTTCTATAATATCCCTGGTGGGCTAGTTTCCCCAGTGACCAGTGGCCAAAGTGTTTAAACAAGTTAAGAATCTATTCCCTGGGGTCAGTGGTGGTGGTGGTGGTTGAGGGATTCACTGGGTCCAGATATCATTTTGGCAGGCAGCTTGGAGGTGAAGTGTAGCCGGGGTCTAAGAGGACAGAGTTGGGGCTGCGGCTGCAGGTAGCACAAGCGACTGCACTAAAAGTGCCATGGGGTGCTTTCTACTCCCAGCCCTTATGGAGCTCAGGTTGCAGCCTGCTCCATACATTCAGGAGATGGGAAGACAGGAGCTTGTCAGGAGGTAAAGGAGGCCACTGCAGGAGCACCTCCCTCCTGGTGGTAGCACTATCTATAAAAGTGGTACCCATGCTCATCTGCACTTTTAGAAATACCCCTTTCCCTGGTTTTGTCCCAAAATTTTATCCCCCTTAAATATCAAAAGGAGACATTTATATTTCACCTCCCCTATTAGCATAGATGTGAGGAACCAGATTATAGGGTTTCAATAGATGGACATGGCATTTGGGGACTATAGTCACAGTTAGTTCACACTGCACATTTCCTATTTTATTTCTTAGCATTTTCTTAATTTATTTTTCTCATTGTCTGCACCTATTATTTGGCAATGCCTAGGGGTCACCGAGTTATGTGGATTCAGGAAGGTTTCAAAGCTCTGCATGAAAAATCTTGAAACATTTGTCCTAAACAAAGTTGTATATGAAGAAAGCTAAACCATTCAGGAAAAACCAGACACACCAGCATACCGGAAAGATGAGCAGTGCATCTGAACATGCATCTGCACACAACTGCTCAGATGGCACTGCTCATTGCCCAGGATGCTACTGCTCAACAACATACCAACATGCAGTATTAAAAAGTATTTTCCATTCTTTTAGGATTCCTTGGAATACAGCATACAGTTTAGATAACCTGTTTGAACTTCCAGACTAGGTAAGGATTGGTGAGCCAGGAGGTTGTATGATATTACTTTCACCTACTGGCAGATTTAAACACTCAGGTAAATAAAGGTTAAAACTAGAGTTTAAATTTGCATAGCCCAGTGAACAGCTGAAAAGGTCTATGTGCCAGCCTGGCAGGCATGGCATATCAGGAATGGAACTGGATGCGCTCTGAGTTGTAGTGCACGCTTTCCTATACAATAACACAGAGACACATGTAACAACAAGATGTCTCTTGGGCTGAACACTGCACTCCTGTGAAAGTCCAGGAACAACCACTGCTTACATGTACAAAACCAATTAGGGAAACTGTCAAGGTACATTTAGTTGTCTGTCCTCCCATCTGTTGTACACCCTGAGTACACGTTTGCAACACAGACTGGGAGCAGAGCAATTAGCCTAGAGTGGAAATTAGACAGGTAACAATTTTAGTATGGCTATGACACAATAGTTTTTCTAACCTGTAAACCAGTTTTCTCAATTCTGAAATAAAACAGCTTTACATGACGTTGCTCATAGCATATAACCACAACAGTTCTAATCTGCATAGACCAGAAATAATATAATTCTTATACCAGTTCCCAGCCCCTTATACTGTAGCTACATAGATACATAGACACTGTCAGCAGATAAGGGCCTATGGCCCATCCAGTCTCCCATTTGAGTTTGTAAGTTCACTTTATGTTTTCCTAGAAGTCTGTTGCCCCTTACCCTGACCCAGAATCCCTTATGTCTATCCATGCATTCTTAAATCCTGTGATTGTTTCAGCCCCTACCACTTCCTCTGGCAGGGTGTTCCACTTGTTCACCACCCATTCTAATACTTACACATTAGAAACACCCAGTGCTTTTACCCCATAGAGGATTTGATACACAACCTCTGGTTAACAAGGAAATGTCTTTATCCACTAGGTCAGTGGAGGACCCCCAATACGTGTTTATTGGATCTTAAGTCCAACATCTTAACCATTCAGCCATTATGGAATTCAAATTTATTTGTTTAAAAGTTTCACCAGGAAGGAATACTGAGCAGAGTTGCTCGTTTCCAGGTTCATCGTGGGGAGAAGGGAGGGAGCCAGCAATGCTTTTTACAAGTTCATGCAATGCCTTGGGATCAATTTATTCTTCATTCCTTCACTGAATACCAGATTCCAAACAGCATTAAAATCTTGGATTAAATTAATACACACCAATAATCATGTAAATCAAGGAATTTGAAAAAGCTGCCAAAGTTGCCAAATGCTATTGCAGGCACAGACAGCAGAGGATGGAGTACTTGATTGTGAATCTGAGGTGGAGCGGAACCAGCTGGGTTATAGGCAGCAGTGGAGGGTACAGAAAAGGAAGCACCAAGTTTTCTTGTCAGCGAGAATACCAACCTCCACACAGCGATGGCACAATACTGACACAGGTATTGTGCCTGCCTCTTATGGGTGTTTTCTGTGGGAGGCTGTGCCCCAATACCACCCATGCAGGGGCTCTGCCCCCCACACTCCAAGGACTATGGTTCAACTACAGGTTGGAGTTGGTCCGGGAAGGCGGGCTACTGGGAAGGTGAAACACGGAAAAGGACCATTACCATGAATGTCGCTGTAATGGTCTTTTCCGTGTTCACATTGAAAGTGTCGACAAAAGGGTGATACACAGAAAAGACTAGTTAAGAGACCCAGTGAGGGTTACGGCACCCGGTTATAGGCAATGCAACATGACAAACTTCTCACAAATGTGTCACTTACTGATTATTCAAAGCCAGGTAAAAGCACTAGCATCCAATGAGTTACCGGAGGAGATATTGATCAGTATGCCAAAGCTGCTAACTCCGACTAGGCTTGTTATTTCGTAACAGGAAACATCTGACTCCTAAGCTCTGGCTGTCACAGTCCAATCTCCATCATCTCCATTATTGATTATGGCCTTTTCATTTACGGCTCTGCTACAACTACTGTACTCAAATGTCTATCCACGCCCTCAACAAGGCCTGTCGACTTGTCACTGGCTCCCACACCTAACTCACACCTGTGAGACGCTAGTCTCAAACCGGATGGCTGAATCTTGCCAATTGAATAAAACACCAAACTACTAAGAAAAATAATGATGGGTCTTGCCCCCTGAGTCTGTGCTCTCACAACTGAGAAACCACACCCGCCTTACCAGGGATTGAAAAAACAGCTTCTGCAAATCCCCATTGCCGCTAACACAAGGCCAAAGATCCTTTGCTACCGGGCCACTAGTTGGTACAACAGTCTACCAGTGACATCTCATCACACTATCGCTCCAGCACTTTCAAGACCCGGCTCTGCCTAACACTCATTGCCTCCAACCTCTGCGACTGTTGTGGCTAAGCCGTCTTTGGTTCTGTAGCTGAAGACACCCTAGTGGATCCACATCTACTCCAGCACTTTGCTAGTGCCCTTCCTCATCTATTGCACCTTCCCCTACTGGCCCATGACAATGCCACCCGGCTGCTCTATGTCTATCTTATCCCCTTCCACCTCTCCTCTCTCCGTTCCTCCACCAACCTCCCATATCTCACCATTTTCACCTCCTTCCTACTTATCTCCTGATTTCACCCTCCTCCTTTCCCTTACCTCACTCCCAAAGTTTCACATTATTGTTTTTTCAACATAACTATATGTTTTCTTCATTTTATAAGCTGTTATCTTTGCTCATGTTTGTCTCAATCATAACCAACAATGTGGAACCTTTGTAAAAGAGCCTTGGCTCAATGGTACTTGTAACCTAGAACAAATAAATAAAAATTAATAAATAGAAGGTGGGGACGCATCCTGGAGTGGTAATATAGGAGAATGGGGTCTTTTGGAACATATAGTGTTCACCTGGAGTATACAATACATTCTTGGACAGCAGAATGTAGTAATGCAGTGTTTCTGGCCCATGGGATCTCCCAGTTGCTCATTTTTGCTGCTGACATCTAGCCAGTCATCTAGTGCACACTGAATACAGAACTTGGTGCATATCTGCAGCACACTGTTCCCTTGATAGTAAAATGCTGATTTGCCCCTGCTGGCCATTTACAGTGCTGACATTTGTGCGTCAACATATCAGGGTGCTGATTTTGGGATTTGTTCCTCCTCGAGGTCCACCCCAGAGTAAGAATCCTAAGAAAGGGGATGTGTGGGAGAAAAGGGGTGCAGGCCCCACAAAACAGGGGTTGACAAAATCCTAACTTGGCACCCTGATGACCAGGTGCACTAACGCCGGCATTTTCAGTGGATGGAACCAATTTGCCCACCTGGTTTGCCCCACACACACAAAAACAGAAACTGAAAAAAAAGAGGTCATCCACAATCTGCCAGTTTAAAAATACTTTTCCTTGCTGTTCAGGACATGGATCTATACCTCTCTGTTCACAGAGGTGCCACTACTGTGGCCTCCCTCAATTCACCCAAGGCATTGCTCCAGCTGAAAACGTAAAAAGCCCTGAGTGGCTTTGGAGCAGGACAGATGTCGGAAGACTGCAGATAAGCAAGCCACATTCACAGTTGTTAAATATCCCAGTTGGGGAGGAAGGTTTGCTAGGCAGCTGAGCTTCTAGTTAAATAGTCTTGGGGGTTAGATACAGGCTCAGGGGAGGTGGCGCCAACCATGGGTATTTTTGAAGCAGGCACATGGGCACTTGGCATCAATTAAAACCACATAGCATCTAAGTTTTGCAAGGCTTCTTGATTACTTCAATGCTCTATATCTAGGTTGCTGGGGGTGGCTCTCCATCGCCTGCAGCTGGTGCAGAATGCATCAGGCCAGGTTGTTGATGGGACTCCCAAGAACTTTCCATATCACACCTGTGCTACATGAACTGCACTGGCTGCCAGTGTGATGGAGAATCATCTTCAAGGTCGCATTGATGACCTATAAGACCCTACACGGTCAGGGACGGACTACATGCAAGATCTCCTTGGCCTTACTGCCCTCTTTGCTTGCTCCGCTCTGCCAATAAGGGATTGCTAGAGGTTCCCAGGGTTCATCTGCAATCATCAGGGGCTAGAAGCTTTTTCTTTAATGGCCCCAACCCTGTGGAATTCTCTACCTCGTCAGATTTGAGAGTGCCAGTCCACAGGAGCAATTCAAACTTCTTTAAAAGTTATTTATTTGAGAAGCCTTTGATTAGCTAACCTATTGTTTTTAATTGTTTTAATGTATATTTATTGTTGGTTGTTTTATCTGTACTGTATTCACACTTTGATAATTTTGAAAAGCGCTTTATAAATAAAATTTGATTTGATTTGATTAATATAAATGTGTGCAGTAGGTGAGGCGAGAACAGGCAGGCAATCGAAAGTTGCCTCACAAAGACTTTGATGTACTTTATTTATAAAGGCACTCTGATGGGTAGTTTACCCCATTAGCATAACATAAAGCAGGAGTTGCATTTACCTGAACAAAATAAAGATTTCAGCAGGAAAAAAAAACTGGAAAAAGTCTGTCCTCCTCCTTTCCTTCCCTTGTGGTTGTGTAAGATTTAAATTCCATTGTGGAACCAACTTCCATTTGCAGTTTTCTTGTATGCGTTTTCTTTTTCCAACTGCTTTTTTTTTGCTTGTTTATCATTTTGATGTTCAACCATTTTTGATTTGCAGTTTTCTTGTTTGGGTTGTTTTACTGTTTTATCTGGTGCTAGAGGTGAGCGAAGTGGCCAAAATTCACTCTGCAAAGCAATTTGTGGAGTAATGCAGAATCTGCAAAGTAATCCACAAAGTGAATTGAGTACTTCACTTCAGAATGAGGAACATGAAGTCCATTGATAATAATGACTTTGCATTATGCTGCCTTCCCCAACCACTTCTGCACCAATTTTAATGTGAAGCACCTAGAAATCAATGTACTTCACATCACTTTGCCTTGTTATTGAGCTCCAAGTCGAATTTTGCAGTGATTCATGGGATTGCAGGTCACATGGACTCTAGATTGTTCTGCACAGCCTCAGTTCTGTGTAGTGTGTGTGTGTAGTGGTAGATGGAGACAGTTTCCTCTCAGAGCGGTGTGATTCAAGTCCTCTAAAGCTGTTAAAAAGCATTTTGGGCCATTTTTTGCTTAAAATTTAGTACATCGATTGTGAAACCCTCCTGTGCTCATATCATTGAGTGTTTATTGTTTGCGTGTGGATTTTGAATGTTAATTTAGTACATTCAGTCTATGTACTGACAGACACTTGAAGTATTATTTGGGAGGGAGAGTATATGTGGTGGAGGTAAGTTAAAACTGGGAGAAAAGGCAGTCTTTCTGTTTTGGTTATATTTTTCTTGTATAACTGTGTTAATGTACACACAGTAACATTTTCAGTAATTCTTGACTTTTTGCTGATTGTTGTGGTGCAGTAGTGCATAATTTAAGTTTGTTTAAAAGATTTGGTTATATTACTGAAGTTTTCAATTTGCTATGCATTACTTGTAGCGTGTGTGTGTGTGTGTGTGTCTGTGTGGCGTTTGCCATCAAATCAGACATATTTTATTGTGTCCCAGAGTAATTGCAGCAATGTGAACCTGCTATCTACTGCACCATGATTTTGTACTGCTTTGTGGTATCTTGGTTTTGGACTGTTACTGCAATGCACTTCACACACCCTCCCAACCGGCAAAAGGTATTCTTTTCAGATTGGATTGTGACTTGTGAGCACTGGTTAAGGTGTTGTTGTGACTTTGTGTCTGCATCTCTTCTTGATTGAGCAGTGCAATCTTAATCTGCTTGTGCTTTTGCATCTGTTTCATGACCAATCTCCATCTGCAAGCCACAGTTGTTGTTTTTTTTGTTTGGCTTCACATCCACTGGCCCAGACTGAAAGTTCAGAAATCTAAATTTGTTTAGTATTTTCTTGGTGATCCCCAAAATGCCTGCAAAGAAATGTGCAAACAAAGCTGTTTCTGGCCATGGCAATGCTGCCAGTGGCAAGATTATCCATGGGTGTGGTAGTACTCGAAGTGCACAGCTGATGTCAGTAAAGGATTCTCCATCAATGTTTATTTTTACAGCGCAGTCTGTACAGTAGCTTCTCTCATTGTTGGAGGAGATGATGTCCCAGCTGGTGGTGTTAGTGCAGTTTCTGCTGGCATGAGTATTGCTGCCTCAAGTTCCACTTCTGACCAGTTAACCATTTCAAAAATATAGTTGAGTCTAAAGCTATGATTGACAGTGCAGACGATGTCATACTCCCCATTAACATCCCCATGGTAGCTGAACATGATTCTGATCTTGGCAATGATAATTCACAATGTCACATTTCTTCCAGTGCTGTTGAAATCATGCCTTTGCCATCCAATGATTCAAAGTGTGGTGCAAAAATATGGGGTGATAATGATGATGATGGCGCGTGGTTGGAACATGTTCTCCTCATGACAGCATCCAAGTTGAAAATGTGGATACGGATGATGTTGATGAATATGATAATGATGTCAGTGACCCCTATTGGAAACAGAGAAAAAGAAAGTCAAGGTGGCTGTGTCTGGGGCGTTAAATCCCCTCCTCAAAAAGCTGTGATTTAGCAGTTCCTGTTGATGATAATGATGATGACCAGTAATAATCATAGGTTGTGGTCAGCTGAGTCCAAGTGTGTCCAGCCTGAAAGATCATGTCCCACACCCCCATTTCAGGGCCAAAAAATGGAGTCAATAAGCAGCATCAGGGACATGTTAAAGTAGGGTATCACAATCCCTTGTTTGGGATTTTTGTCCAAGATGCAAATGATGAGTCAGTTTCAATCTGCCAGCTCTGTCATACATGTGTGAGTCAAGGTAAAAGAGGAGTCATCTGGGCATGGGGGCCAGCATACATATCTTAAGAACAGGCACATGGCACTGTGGACCCGGCACCATATGGCAGCTAATGTCATAGTGGACGTTCACCTTCGTCATCAACCTTACTGAGCATGTCATCCCCTTCCAAGAGTGTAAGACTAAGTAGGAATGTCTGCAGTAGTGATGAAATAACACCAGAGCATTACTGCAGGCATGATGAGGGAGGATTATGATTCAGAAATCTTGTCAAATGATGGTCAGAGTAGCAGTGGTGGTGGTGGTGGTCAATACGAGTATGTCTAGTGCAAGTGGTACATCAACCCCTGTATGTAAAATGTGAAAATAACTTCATTTTGGATTTGTCACCTGTGACACCTCTTCATCACACGTCCACACCCCACCACTGGCCATTGAAGAGCCAAGCCATTTTCACACCCCATGAAAACGTGTAAGTCAGCCCACATTGGAGATGTTTTTTGCCGTAACTTCCTGCCTGCCTGAAGCATGTGACCTACACTGTGTAAGCCATGTGATGTGGGTGGCTGCCTGTGAATTCTCACTCCGCCTTAAAGCGGAATAAGGTAGAGTGCACAATGCGAAGTCATAATTACAATGCAAAGTGGCTAAGTGAGGGTTTAAAATGTGCACTCAATGTAACAGAATACTAACGTGAAGTGGCCACTTTGCAGGTGGAATTTTACTTCTCTGCATCTCCATCTAGTTGGTTGCTTTCATATTTTCTGCACCCTTCATCTTTTGTTGTTAGACTTATTTTTCAGTAGTTGCTTTATTTGTCCATTTTATTTGCATTTTTAATTCTGCTTTATTGTTTTTTCATTACTTAGTCGATGTTGTACTTGTTTGCAGTTTGCATTTTCAGGTTTGCTATATATTTTGTTCATTTTGTTTGCATTCAAGTTATAGTTATACTGTAGCTTTTGTTTGCATTTCATTTTTATTGTTATTTTACTTTTTGTTGGCATTTCATTTTTGGTTGTTGCTGTACTTACTGGAATGCAAATGGCTTTTTATTTGTGTTTTGCACTTCAGAGCCACCATAGATTAGGCTTTTAAGCCAGCAAAATATGTTTTTTCTGATCTGACTGCAATTACTGTATATTTAATTCTGTGTGTCTGCTTGGATATAAGCTATACTGGAGCACCGCAGCACCATTTTGCATACACAGCATGACTCTGTGTCTCTCCACTGTTATGGGGTGACAAATGGAGTGGTGCAGAGCTATGCTGTGAAGTGAAATGGCGCCATGCTGCTCCAGCGTGTTTACCTTCAAAGAGATACACAGAACTAAATATAACAGCAGTCAGGCCAGAACAAATTATTTTACCAGCTTACTAGCCTATTGGGGTGGGAGTTTCCTTGGGGGGTTGGGGGTTTTGCAATAAAAGGTATTCTCCTTTAAGTGGCATAGGGATGGTATCCAGTGAAAGCTAGGTCTCTCTCTGCTGGCGAAGCAAAGCTATAAGGCAGGATAAATCATGAGGAAGGGGTTCAGGAGCTCCAGAAGGGCCTAGAGAAACTAAAAGATGGTCTAAGGCCTGGAAGTTGAGATTCAATGGTGAATTCAAGAAATACAGCCACACCAAAACAGTTATTCTCCATACACTTTTAATTCTTCTTTAATTTATCCAGCCCAAGCATGACACGCTCAACGTTTCACTCGGTAGGCTTCATCAGGACAAAGTGGCCTCATTTATAAAATCAAAACTAAAGGATTCTTAATTTGAACAAATAATGATTTTAAACCACCTTTTACTGGTGGTCCAAAACTGAAAATGACCTGCTTAGTGATTACAAACATGTACTATTTTCCTTCTTTCCTTAAAAGGTATATATTGTTTTTATTCTCTCAAAACAAGGTATATTACAGCATGTCATATAGGGTAGTGTATGGCTTCCAATGCACAAGGCTGTTCTCCAACAGAGTGGTTACTATGCCGACTTTTGACCCCGAGAGGTGCCCGAGCGGTCATAATGTTGGCATAGAACACGAGGTCGGAGAACAGCCTTTGTAGGTATTGGAGTACACTTTTCTATATAGTGTATAGTGAAAGGTTGTACTTTCAGGACAAGAAAGACTGGTAAATGATAGCTTAACATCATACATTTGTGCCACAAACATTTCAGTTTGCTGTCAGAGTGAGGATTTGAGGTCATTACGAAGCAGCTGTCCATCATTTGGTAGCATAACCCGATTGGTTGATAATCGGGTGGTATGGCTTTAAAAAAAAAACATGACAGCTGAATTATTCACTTAGAGAGACGGTGACCACGATGAGACTCTCTGATCTGATTGTAAGTAATATCTGGTTTAAATTAAAAGTTGAATATTTTTTGATCTCTTGACAGTGCAGGTTCAGGTGATTTTGTTGCCGCTGTCACACTGACTTATCTAGTTGAGCCTGCCATTTCTGTAGCATCTGTTCAGTGTGATGTCCATAGTGCAGCAGAATGAAAACTCATTCTGCTGCACTACAGATCGTCACTACTGCAGCAGAACAACTTTACAACAAAGCGGATTTCAGTGGGTAACAATGTTCCACCATACACTATATATGAGTATTGATCCTCTCAGTTACAAAACTCCCTGATCTAATATCTTTATGGCATCTGCATGCTGCATACTTGTGCCACTCCCCATATAACTTCTTTTAAAGTGATCAGTTATCTTAAAAGCACCTTATTAATGCAGCGAACTGAATCACCAACTCATTATGCATTGCTCATAGTGACTAGCCCTAGTAATCCAGCCAATTTTTTTTTATCTCAGTAGTACAAGTGTAACTCAAATAGATCCCAAAAATATTGCAGAGCAGTTCATGAGTTTAGCTTTAAAACAGTGCCCAAGCTCAAAAGTGCATTATGCACATTATATAAATTATTAACTTATGAGACTATGCCTCAGACCAAATGGCAATCTTAGCATCTAGACATTTGAATAAAGGTTTGTGTTCATGCAATGTCTTTGAATATTCTCAAATGGCAAGTGTGATCTGATATTTGTATACTCACACTCTGTCAGAGCAACATTAATGCTCCTCAGAGTTGTATTTCTTCAAATCCATATACCTAAACAATGTATTATTTTCACAAGCAAACTTATTTTGCTTTCTAATTATATACTGGTTTTATTCTGTCATTTGGTATCTAGTGCACCTCCTCCCCTTAGTTCAGGTGAAGGCATCTCAAAGGCAGTATTTTCTGATAACATAAAAGATCAGGTTTAGATTACTGTGTTCATTTTGTATCAAGCTCCTACTGCTAAGTAATGGAAGTGAAACTTCTGTGACAGCATGCTTATCAGCTCTGAACTTTGAGCTGCAGGATTCTTGCACCTCCTGTGGCATTTTACTAGCTCTCTGAGCACTTCTAGTGTATGCCTTTTGTGCCAGGACAGAGTACAGCGGGGCCACATGACATATGTCCAGCATGTGACATCACTAATGAAGTCATCACACTAATGCCCACCCCTGACTTATGATCCCATTGTTGCCTGTGGTTACTGACAACATCCAGCAGCTGCCAGATCACTGCAGTAAGGGGCATTGCTGTTGCAGGAGCTGACAAAGTACTCACCTCTGCTCTAGCACAGAGGAGTATGGAACACATGCTGAGACTGGGTTTTGCTCTCATTGTATGAGCTCTCAGAACCATTTTAATTATACCATTATAAAACATTCTTTGTACATTAGGTTTATTTGGGATGATCTGAGGTAGGATTTACAAAGAGTGAATGGTGGGGGAAGAAAGTACTTATGTTAGAAAGTGATCATCCCAGAACCAAGTGGGGGAACTGAAACAAAGCATTGGAAAAGAGGGACATGTTCTAGATTTTTACTTTGGGCAACCCAGAAAGTGATATAGAGATGAATGAAGAGGAGAACTAGCATATGTGCTGGTAATAATCTCCTTCCATTCTTGATCCATTTGTGAACCTTCTCACTTATTCCATGACCAGGATCTGACCTTATTCAATACCCTTCACTCAATATGTATGTATATGATGGCTATTGGACGTACCCAATCTTTTGATAAATGATGTGAATATGATCACTTCCTAGCATACTTTTTAAACCTTTCAAAGCTGACTGGGTTTCAGGGCCAGTCACTATAAGCGATGAATAATTTGTTAGTGATTCACAATTCACTGCATTAGAAGTGTCCTAAAGAGTCTTAAAGAGGTTGTATAGGAAGGGCAATGGATGTGCAACATGTGGTTGCAATTAAGCAGGTTAGTTAAGCAGAGTATTATAAATGTGTGAATGGATACTCGTATGATATGCTGTGTTTTATGCTTTGTTTTAGAGATAAAAATAACAATATATCCCTTTCAGGAAAGAAATGAAAACTGCACATTTGGAATCTGTAAGCAGGACATTTTCATTTTTGGGGCAACCAGTAAAATAAAAGGGTTTAAAATCATTATTTATAAAAATTAAGTCATACTATATATTGAATGTACATATTTTTGATGTTATAAACAGAGCCACCTTCTCCTGATGAAGTCTACTAGGTGAAACATTGGGCATGTTATGGGTGGAGTGGAAAAATTAATGAAGTAAAAGCTTATGAAAATAATTGTTTTAGTGTGGCTTTATTTTTTGGAATTCTGCATTGAGGGTGTGCCAGTGTCTGTAGCCCTCACCTACAGTGGACTTATTTAGAATAAGAGGTATTCCCAGGGATAGCAGTAGACTGTGTACAGTTGGATATTACTAGCAAATATCCTCCCACTGGATGATCCATCATTTGAAGAAGACTAAGTTTACAACTGATCAGTGTGGACACTTTACAAGTGGTCTCAGTTTTGTGTGTGACATCACAACCTATATGTTTGGTAGCAAGACACAGAATACAGAAATAACAGAGAATTTAGATGTGTTTACAGAGTTGAAACCAACCTAGAAACCAAGCTGCACATTCATGTGTTCTCTGACAGTGACAAAAAATGGTAATTGTCATCAAGCGGTATCAAGGATCTGCAAGTAGGCATAGAAACATAGAACGTAGAATTTGACGGCAGATAAGGACCGCTTGGCCCACCCAGTCTGCCCATTTCCCCACCTGATGGATAAGCTGCAGATCCTAGTTAACCAGCAGCCTACTTCTTCCTACCCCACCCCTAGAATTGCCTTATGACTGTCCCATGCATGCTTGAATTCTACCACTGTTTTTGACTCCACAACCTCCTCTGGAAGGCCATTCCATACATCCACAACCTCTCTGCAAAAAATACTTCCTAAATTACCTCTGAGCTGCCCCCTTCTATCTTCAAATTGTGCCCTTGTTCTTGCACAATCTTTTTTGAAAGATGCTACCCTCTTGGACTTTGTTGATTCCCTTGAGGTAACTTGAAAGTTTCTATCATGTACCCCTCCTCCTTTCCTCGAGGCTATACATATTAAGCTCCTTAAGTCTCTTCATATGTCTTCCAGTGCAGACCTGCACCATTTTAGTGCCCTCCTCTGGACAGCTTCCATCCTGTCTATGTCTTTGCAGAGATTGGGTCTCAGAACTGCACGCAGTACTCAGATGTGGTCTCACCAGCTGTCTGTACAGAGGGATAATAACTCTTGCTTTTTACTGGTGATGCCTCCTATGCATCCCAGTATCCCCAACCCTCCTTGCTGCCCCTCTCACATTGCTTGCCCACCTTTAGGTCATCTGATATGACTACCCCCAGGTCCTTTCCATTTTTGTTGTTGTTAGTATCTCACCCCCATTGTGTACTCTTCCTTGGGCTTTTGTTTCCCAGGTGCCTTACCTTGCACTTCTTAGCATTGAATCTAAGCTGCCATACATCTGACCATTCCTCTAACCTTGCCAAGTCCCTTCTCATCCTTTCCACCCCACCTTGTGCATCAACTCTGTTGCAGATCTTTGTGTCATCTGCAAAGAGACATACTTTTCCTTCAGTCCCTCTGCAATGTCACTTATAAAGACATTGAGGAGGACCCGTCCTAATACTGAACCTCGGTACCCCACTACTAACCCCCTTTTTTCAGAGTGGACTCCATTTACTATTACTCTCTGTGTCCTATTCTCCAGCCAATTCTTTACCCAGGCTGTCATCTTGGGACCCACTCCCAGGCTGGCTAACTTGTATATTAATCTTTTGTGGGACTGTGTCAAATGCTTTGCTAAAGTCTCAGGTAGGCCATGTCCACAGCCCTCCTGATCAACTACTTTGGTCACCCAGTCAAAGAAATCTATCAGATTTGTCTGGCATGACCTTCCCGCTGTGAATCCATGCTGCCTTGGGTCCTGTGCCCTCTGGCCTCTAGATACGCAACAATTCTTTCCTTCAGAAGTGATTCCATCATTTCCCTACCACTGAGGTTAAACTAACAGGTCTGTAGTTTCCTGCTTCTGCCTTGCTCCCACTTTTGTGAAGGAGAATCACATCTGCCTTCCTCCAGTCCTCAGGTACCACCCCATCCTTCCATGATTTGTTAAAGAGGGTAGTCAGTGGTGTCACTAGTTCTACCCTTAGTTCTTTTAGAATTCTGGGATGAATCCCATCAGGCCCCATTGCTTTGTCCACCTTCAGTTTTAAGAGCTCTTTCAGAACCCTTTCTTCTGTAAATGGCTGGTATCAACTTCTGTATCCAGAGTGTTTCTACTGTTTATTTTAGGTACCTCCCCTCTTCCTTTGTAAATACTGAGCAAAAATATTTGTTTAGTATCTCTGCCTTTTCACAGTCACCCTCTGCCCACCCTCCCTCCCCTTTATTAAGCCTCACTATCCCTCCCTTGGTCTTCCTTCGCTCCCTGATGTACCTATAAAGGTTTTATCCCCCTTCTTAACTGAGTTGGCTATCGTTTCTCGGTTTGGGCCTTTGCTGTTCTGACTGCCTTTCCAGCTTCCTTTTGCTTTAACTGATACCGTTCTCTGTCCTGTTCCTTCTGTGATTCCTTGTACTTCCTGAATGCTTTCTTTTCTCTTGAACCTTCACTGCCACTTCCTTTGAGAACCATAGTGGTTTCTTACCTCGTTTGTTTTTTTGTTTGCTTTACACAAAGGCTTGTTACCTCTGTGATGGCAGTTTTTATTATTCCCATTGTTCTTCCACCCCTCCTTCCTGCCCATTTGCTAGTGCATTCCTTAGGCACTCACCCATTTTAGCAAAGTCAGCCTCCTAAAATCCAGTACCTTTGTCTTTGTATGGTTGACTCTATTGTGTGTTTATTGTGAACCATACTGTTCGATGGTCGCTAGTTCCCAGATGGCTACCCACTTCTACATATGTGATCTCTCTTCATCTCCATTTGAGAGAACCAGGTCTAAGATTGCTCCCTCTCGAGTGGGCTCCAATACTAGTTGTCTAAGGCATGCCCCTGTAGGGCATCTAGAATAACCCCACTCTTAGAAGTGGCTGCTGCAACTGCACTCCAGTTAACATCTGGCATATTCAGATCACCATCAGCAATATCTCCCTTTATCTGCCATTCTAAGTATACTTTCTATCATTTCCTTGTCCATTTCCTCCCCTGAGAGGGTCTGTATACAACCCTGTGTGGATTGTGTGGTGCCATTGCCTGCCTCCAAATTGACCCACAGTGCTTCTTCTCCTCCCTGTTTACCCTTTTGTTCTGTTGCTTTGATTTCTTCTCTTATGTAGAGAGCTACTCCTCCTCTCTTTTACCCTCCATGTCCCTCCTGTAGATAGTATATCCTGGTATGTTTACATCCCAGTCATGGTTCTGTGTTTACCATGTTTCTGTGACTGCCACGATATCCAGATCTTCCTCCTCCATCAAGGCCACTAATTCAGGAAGCTTGTTACCCAGACTATGGGCATTGGTACTCATTGCTCTCCATTTTTGATGGCTTTACCTTCTGTAGCAGCAACCCCCACTGACCTTTCTACCTTGGACTTTTCTCATTTAGTACCCTGTTTTGTAGGGGAGGCTGGGATTTTCCTGCTGCTTATCAGTGCTCTCCCCTTGACTAGTTTAAAGACTTGCCAATGAAGCATTTAAACTGATTGCCCAAAAGACTTGTTCCTTCCTGGACAGATGCAGACCATCCTGCCAGTATAGGCTGGTGTCCTCCAGGTGGAACCCCAGTCCCCAATGAAGCCAAACCCCTGTGCTCCACACCATTTTTCAACCATTTGTTAAACTGCATGGTGCAAAGTACCCTTGCTTCACCCATGCCATTGACAGGCAGCACCTCTGAGAAGGATACTGTGTATGCTACTTGTCTTAAGCCCCTCCCCAACTCTACAAAGTCCTTCTGCACTGCTGTAATCTCATGATGAGCCAAGTCATTTGTCCCTAGGTGGACAATGGCGTCCATCTCAGACTCCCGTGCAACTGTTCTTGTGATCCCTAAGGATCGCTTCCTGTCCCTCCAAGCCATGGCACCAGGCAGGCACCTTACTTCAGGCATCACAGAAAAATAATTAATTTTCAATGTAGAATCACTTAAGAAAAAATACTCAAAATTAGAGTGGCATGGTATTACTCTAAGGGAATACCTACATTGTAAGAGGTTTGAAAATCACTTTCTGAGTCAAACTTGGAATTAGTAAGAGGAAGTTACCAGTATCAGCCTGTTGGGAGGGTATAAGGAATAAGGCCAGCATGGATTCATGCTGCCATTGATAGAGGCTATACTTCAGTAAAGAAGTAAGTTTCAGAGGAGGATACAAAACAAAAGATTCACTGAAGTTAAAACTAGGGAAGCAGCGTTTAATAAAATTCAGACGGCATAAAGAAATGATGTGCTGAGTTTGAAGGGACTAAAAGAAATTGAAAAGACTTGCAGTTTGAAGAGAGATTAAAAGAGATAAAATAAAAAATTGTTTAAGAGGGACATCAATGATTACATGGAGAATAGGGTCTATAACTGGAAGATAAATACCCCACATAGATATAGGAGATACAAAGCAACCAGGAAGATTCTGACAGGTTGTGGAACTACACTACATCCTCCCACAGATAAGACAGACATGAACAGTTGGGTACACAACTTTTTATTTAGAAAAAGGACCTCATGCACAGTACCAAGAGAGTGGCAGAGAAGATTAGGCTCAAAGATATCATACAAGGAGGTACAGACTAGTCACACACAGGAAACCAATTCATGGAGGAGGAAGAAGAGGCAGAAGAGGGGATCAATTCAGGAACAGACCTAACATCTACTGTAGTTTTCATTCTCAGTAATAAAATACTATCAGAAACCAAAATGAATATGTTGAGCCAAAGGGTTGTCATTTTCACCTACACAACAGCCAGACAATATAGTAATCAGAGTTGATTTTACAAAACTTCTTTTAATGAGTGAGGTTGGCGGAGTAATTTAAAGATACAGAAGCATAGGACCAAACACAAAGAGAGTTAAAAATACACTAAAAGTTAAGTCAATATATACCCCACAGAAAGTGCACTGCCATGAGGTAAAACTTTTATTAATCAGTGACAAGATAGGTGAAGTATCCATTTGTACAAAAAAAAAAATTTCAATCCAACCAAGAAAGAAAATGAAGCCTTAAAAATCTTGAATAATGTTATTCCATCATAATCAAACAGGCAGAAAAGGGTGGGGGTAGTTATCATGAATGTACAACAATAATGCAATGAGTGTCTTAAGCTACTGAATGATAAAACAACTATGTTAGACTGAAAGAAGACCACACAGACAGGGCTGAGAAAAGCATTGAGAAAATTCTTGAGGAAGGTGCAGGATTAGGCTATATAGAGGACAGAACCCTTGTTCAGCTTTGTGCACTGTTTCTGCAGACAGTATAGCACAGTGGGTTAAGGCTCTGAGCTGCAGATCCAGAGACCTGGGTTTGAATCCCACAGCCACCTAGGTGCATACTGTGTGATCTTGAACAAGTCATTGAACTTCCTTGTGCTCCCAGGTTGCATCTGGAAACAAGCTCGGCTTAGTGTGCTACTCCTGGTTAAACAATGTTTCCTTTCCTTTACATCAAAGATCTTTGGGTGGTTTCTAGGAGTACAAGGAAAGAGTTGTGGAATGGGAATGAGAAAAGAATATGTATGTTGCATATTATCCATTATTCTGTCTTATAGAGAGGTTTATGAGAAAAGAGGAGAACAACAGATGAACAAGCATTTCCTAGTGCCGCATCTTTTACCATGTCTAAAAATTCTGACTAGTTTTAAAGTACTTCCTAATCTCTATTCAGTGTCTGGGTAATCACATTAGGCCTCCATTATTAAGACATTACTTGTGTCTCCTGTGTCCCTACAGTACTGTAATCACAGTATCAGTATTTAAATGTGTGTAATTGTTTTAGATAATGATATACACCAGACTTTTATTGCACCCTGTTGACAATGTATACGGAAAATGTATGGGTGACCATACACACAAGCCTGTGTTTTATCAAGGCAGAGACCTTATGGACCTCGAGCAAAGCTCAAGAGGTCCATGCTGTTATCTCAACCCCAAGATGGAAACACAAGGTGAGTTGTTTATGGACACACTTATTTTTGTATAGTATATGTTTCTGCAGGGAACTAGCAAACAGCACTGAGCATAAGTACAGAGAAAGAGAGTGACAGAGTAGTCGAGGGTAGCTCCATTGAGTAAGCGCTCCAATATAAAAAGAAAATGCAAAATCCAATACAGATAGAATGAATGAGCATTGGTACAGTGAGAGTGAGCAAGTACAGGAATGGCTGTGCCTAGTTAGTGCTACTGTTCTCTGAGGGGAATCCCCTAACACACCCTGTGGGCAGGCATCATGAACCACTAGTGTGGTCACAAAGGAAGGCTGAAGCCTACGCAGTTGGGCGTTAAGTGAAAACAGAAGCAGGTACAAGGCAAGAGTCAGCTGGGCAGGTACTTAGGAGCACTAATGATAGAACATGCACAACAATTTTCAGAATGTACACAACAACTTTTAGAATGTACACAATGGCCCAGATATTCAAAAGAGTTGTGCCATGCACAATAGGGTTGTGCCATTCTGTGATATTCAGTGGAGGCAGTTGCACCCCAAATCACGCTGAGCAACAGCACAATGATAATGAATGTATGTGCAACTGAAGGAGAGAATCATGCATAAATGGCGCAGTGTGATATTCAACAACATGTGCCATGCACAATAGGGAACAAGCGGAAGTTGTGCCATAGTGAAATAAGCCAAAATAAAAGGAGCAAGGAGAGGTGCAAGAATGCTACAGGAAGGCACATGAGGCTGAACTATAGCAACTCAAACTGGGCAGAAAGGACACACAGGGCAGGCCAGGAAAGGGCACCTGGAACCCACAGGCTCAGTGGAAGGTGGGGAGCCACAGTGCAGAAGGTGGAAGTACTTGCCACACAGCAGTGAGGCCAGCACAGTCAGATGTTCCCGGTGCAGGGAAGTAGCAGCCAGAACAGTGGGGGAACACAGAAACAGCTGCAGGGGGTGTGAACACAAGCCAGGACATGGCCAGTGTCACCATCCAGATGGAGGCAGTAATGAGGGTGAGAGGTGGGCAGCAGGGGGTGCAGCCGTGGGCGCCCGATCGGCTGATATGCCCCAACAGGCAGTACTGAGCCCCCCAGCAGCTTCGAGGCTGTATAGTGATATGAGATCGTGGGCTGGTACTGCCTGAATCAGGCAATTCTGAGGCAGCTCTGTGAGCTGTGCAGTGATGTGATGCAGGCACCCACGACGGAGCCATGCTCTGTCAGTGGAGACAAGTGACAGCTTGCATGTGCTTGCTCACCACAGGTACCTTCCAGAGACCAACTGGGGACAACACAGGCATAACCCAGTTGGCCACATCACATAACCTCACCCAATTCCTCAGCGCACTGCTGCCACATGTTGCGGAGTACATCCATTTCCCCAGCACACTGGCAGAGCACACAGCAAACATACAGGAGTTCCACAGGGTGCACGTGCCTGGCATGCTAGGGCAATAGACTGCACCCATGTGGCCATCCACACACCGGCCTCTGAGGGGCCGCATATAGTCTCCGCAGCGGCTATGCTAGCATCAACTGCCAGGTGGTGTGCGGCGCCAGGGGCGCATAATCAATGTCTGTGCCACGCACCCTGGGAAGCACATGATGCCTTCATTTGGCACCAGTCAGCACTGTACCACAGATTCGAGAGTGGGGATATCCCACTGGCCACATAGTGGGTGAGTATGCAAACCACACGGACAATCATAGGGCCGGGGGCATGGTCAGAGGTAACATGGGCAGTGGCCTACATGGCCCAGGGCAGGGCGATGCTGATCACCAAACTAATCTCCACCCTCTACACACACAGATGGCTGTGGATACCCTCCGTCCCTGTCTGCTCACACCATACCGTGCCCTGCGACCCCATCGCAGCAACACTACAATGAGGCACACGCACCACATGTAATGTCATCTAGCGGGTGTTTGGGATGCTGAAGGCACGTTTCCACTGCCTGGACACCTCCGGCAGTGCCCTACAGTACAGCACCTCAAAGGCCTGCAGGCTATTCCTGGCCTGTTGCATCCTGCACAACATGGCCAACGAATGTGGGATAGCCATACAGGTCTAAGAGGGGACAGCAATGGGGACGATGAGGACGCGGTGACAATGGCGATGGGCAGCACCCCCTTGGGTGATGGGACCCACTACTCCGGCTGGTGCAGTTGCACTGGGACACCATCACGGAGGGCACTTCAGCCAACCCAGGTAAGTCATGGGGCCATGTGCAACCACCAGTGGCTCTGGCACAACCCACAAACATGCATGGACACACACCAGGGTGCATGCTGTCAAGGAACTGGCTGGGCATGGAAGCACACACCACCACCAGGGATGGGTGAGGTCTAACATGGCAACGGACAGACAGACAGACAGACACACACACACACACACACACAATGACCAGACATGCACAAAGGGTAGGAGGCACACGACCCAGAATGCCACCCAGCCACACATGTCCACAGACCACCACCGCACTGCCTGTCATTGTCGTGTCAGAATACTGAGCACCATTGCATTGGTGTACAGCACAATGCAGGCATCATCATGCACGCAACTGCAGACAGCAGCGGGAGGGTGTGCAGATGGACTGTTGTCTGCGTGCAGGGCTGGGTACCCTCCCTGCATTGCCCGCTGAATGACACAATGCACACAGGGCTGCATCAGACAGTAGCCACATTGGGAGACAGGTCAGTCATGCCACAGTTCTCCACCTGCAACAGATGCATGGGCAGCCCGCGAGACCCGCCAGCACTGACAGGCTGACCACTGGCCTCATGGGGTGGCACCGATGGTCCCCAGGGGTTCCACTGCGTGAACGCGACCGTGCTCGCTCAGGGGTCTGCAGCACACCAAACATGCCTGTGCCAGGCATGCTGGAGATGCCCACAGCTGAACCCAGTGTCGACAAGGATGGTGTCACATGACACTTGGGGAATGGGGTGGACCAGTGCACTTCGCGTGGTGTCTGCGGCGCATGGGCAAATAACTGTGTGCCCATTGTGGCCATGACAGCAGTGAATACCTGTGTCTGCCTGTCAATGGCAGCAGTCACATCCTCCCACAACCGGTCCATCGCTGCCAGGAGCAGAGCAGTGTCTCTGCTGCAATGCTCCTCCTCTCAATCCAGAGCCGCATGCAGTGCATACACGATGTCGCAAGCCACATCTGCTGGTTGACTGATACTTGCAGTATGCGGCTGTGCTCATCCAAGAGGTCATCTGCCTGCTCGCCATCCTGTCCCTCAGGGTGTCCCGGCCCTGATGCTCAGCACCTTGAGGGTGGGCGCTGCACACCAGGACCAGGCCTGGGCATACCCACAGGCAGTGCACTGATGCTGCCCCTGACACTGTACCCCAGCCCACTGGCTGACTGCTGATGCTGCTCCTCTGGCTGCCACTCCCCAGGGCTCACTGGTGCTGCTGCAGTGGCCGCAACAGTCCACTGTCCTGTACACACACCAGTGCTGCCCCACTGGCCTGACAGGCACAGGCTGGGACAGTGATGACACGCAGGCTTCTGCGGTGGCACCACCCACAGCCATGGCGCGATGTTACCTACTGTATGGCCATCCTGTGGCACATCGTCACTGCCCATGACATTAGTGACATCATCATCGCTGATGGACCTGGCACCAGCCCGAGTCACAGCATGTTGGCATCCGTGGGCGCTGGCATGCTGGGACATGGGCAGGCCCTCCTCCGCACCTGTTCCAACGACATCAGTCTGGACACCCAGGCGGGCCCACTGTTGCACTGAGATGCGTATTTCTGTAGGTGGATGGGCCTCCTCCATCTCGATCTGACTGGCCTCAGTGGAGGCCCACCACCGCTGACCCATGTAGGCGCTCGGAAAAACAAAGCTGCGTTACTGCATGTGGCCTACCCTGCCCCCAATAGACAGACCATGACCTACCATGCAGTGACGGGCTACCACCCATCTGGAAGCCACCACCGGAACACCCTCAATGGCACAATGCTGCATGCTGCCAGCAACCCTCTCCTCCTGTGGGTCAGGCGTAGCACCTCCAGCTGTCCCCACCTGTCATGAATCATGCTGCCTGATGGCAGCCACCTTCTCCTTAATCCTCCTCCTGTCTGTGCCCATCTTCTTCTTGCACTCCTGCGGGCGCTGGTGGCTGCCATGCAGGTTACATCACATGCCACCTTCTCATGCAGCAGCAGGCCTGTGGTGTTCCCTGGCGTCCGCTGAAAGCGGCTCCAGGTCCAGGTGAGGCCTCAAACAGGGCATCCATATCGGCCTTGGTGAAATTTGGCCTCCTCCTCCTCCCACAACTCTGTTCCTCTTCTCCCACAACTCGCTAGGTCATGATTCAGCCTGTGAGAATGAAAGTTGTTACCTGTGACTGTGCAGTCCCATGCATGTCCAAAATCCACAGTCCACACTCCCAAACAGCATGCAACTCACCAATAGACTTCAGTACAGACTATGGCCAATGCAGCCCAATGTCACACTTTTTATAGCGCCTTACGCAAATGAGGGAGGCGCAACTTTAAGTGGATGCAAATTGCAGTGCTGTGCCATTGAATGGCTGATTAGCTGATTTGCATATGACGGCTGAATATCATGCTTTTGCACTTAGCGCAATTGTGTTGAACATGCTGAGCCAAGGCGCAGTTCTATGACATTTTCAGTACACACCCTAACTCGCGCATGCCGGGTTGATGACGCGGCGCCTGTCGCACTGCTGACATGCTGTACACAGGAGGCAGTGCAGGGCACAGCCACCATTGTGCCAGTGGCACTACAGCGCTGTTCACCTATATGGTGCTGTGACACTGGGGCATCATAGGCGCAGTGGGGCAGCAGCACAGTAGGCGCTACTGGAGGTAGCACACAGGCACTCAATCGTGCTACACACATTGGGTTCCAATAATGCTATGTGGCTGTCCATGCGCCCAGAGACCCTTGACCCTGTGCCCGACCTTTGCCCCAGGCGCCATGCATCAGGCATGGGTGCACCACTATCGCACTGTTCGGTGACAGTGCAATAAGGAATAGCAGCTCTGTACTGCGCAGCATCTGCATGTGGTGGAACCACACTGCAGAGTGCCGCCTTGACCCTATAGAGATGGCGAGAGGAGAGCTGCCAGTGGAGCCAGATTGAATTGGCAAACCTGGTTGTCATTGTTGAGCCACTTGTTGGCCCACTGTTTGAGGAGGCACCCTGGACAGGTCCAGATAGCCAGGTGTGGCAGGAGCTGGCTGACGCCCTGGAGGAGGCCACAGGAATGGGGCGGATGGTGGAGCAGTGCCGCCACAGGTATGGGGACCTGAGGCGGAGGACCCGGACCTGCTTGCCCGCCTGCAGGCACATGCCAGGAGGAGCAGGTGCCACCGGCCAGGTAGGTGTAGCGTTCATACACTTTTATCTTCAATATGGGTATCACGGTTGCATGTGTCCGGAACATGGGGAGAACTCTCCGGTGTTGGCTGTGATGGTGTTATCAGGGTGTGGGGTGGGTGGGTCTGGCTGTGTGGGATTGCACACACATGGGGGCAGGGCACTTTGCTGCTGGATTGTACTGATGTTCCTCTCTCCATGTTTGCTCCTTAGGCCCAGAAGAGGCGGCTGGCGAGGAGCAGAGGCACCAGCTGGAGGACCAGAACAACAGGAGGGGTGAAGGTCCACAGCGGCAGAGGGACCAGCCTGATGATGGTGAGTGCCTTGCCTCCATGATTACTAATGAATGCTGTGTAACAGGGCGGGCAGCGGGGCATGGCCACCATCCATTGACACCACTGCCATGCACGCAACTTGTTACAGTCAGCACTGTCCAGTGGCACTGCATGTCTGGGAGTGTGTAAATGGTGGTCCATCGTGCACGGGTACATGGCTGTGCCACTGCCTTTGCACCACATAGCCATGTCACTAAACAGCCATGGTTGTGCTGTGCAAGACTTGGCAGGTGGGTGTGTGCAGCGGTCTGCATGGCTGTGTGTGCCTGGGTGGGCAGGTCTTGTGGACACGATCACTGTGGGTGGTCACACCATCACAGAGGCATGTCCCATGACCGTATGCCATGCACAGTGGGTGGGCTGTACAGGGCTCTGCATTCACACCTATTGACTCTGCTCCCTTGTTCTAGGTGTCCGCAGCTGCACGGATACAGGAGGCACTGCAGGAAATCGTTACTGTTGCCAGGGCATCGCTGGACATCCTGCAGAGGATTGAGAGGCTGGGGTCAGGCGGCGGCATGGAGGAGGGAGCAGCTGGAGGCGGGGAGCTGGGCTCCACTGATCATCCACTGCCCCTGATTTCCCCTACCCTGGACTCAACCTCCACCCCTCCTTTCCTGTACCATTTGTTCACCCCTACCCTTACCCACCCCCACCTTGTTTGTGGCCCTTCCCCACACATTTGTAAATATTGTATATAGTTTTGTTGGATGTTTTGAATACAATTCTTTTGATATGACTACTGTGGTGGTCTCTGATTTGCAGCAGGCTATAGGTGCTCAGCTGCAGTGGTGTCACATAGCGTCAGGGTGGTGCAGTCATATGCGTGTGTGTGTGTCCGTGGGAAGTGACTATGGTGTGGGAGTAGCTATCAGTCACTGTCTGTGGTGTGTGTGTTCCCTGTACACTGGATGACTGTGCAGTGTTCCATGGTGCATGCTCCGTGTCCATGGTGCACCTGTCAGCCCGTCCATGGCCTGTGCAGCTGACCTTGCATGTCTGTGACCTGCACGGTCTGCTGGCATGTCAGTGGTGGCTGTCCATGCAGGGCAGCCACTGTACCGCCACAATGCTGGGTTGCCTCCTGTCATTGGTGTGGTGCATGTCTGCCTTGGGTGACACTGTGGCCTCCGCTGTTGTTCCCACCTCCATGCAGTGGCTTGTGTGTGTTGCAGGGGATGTGCACCACTGTCTGTGACTTGTGCTCTGGGCAAATGCTGGTGGTGTGCAGGTGCAGAGTGCCTGCGCAGTGTGGCTGGCACTCCTGTGCCATGGAGGACTGCTGGCTGTGTGTACACAGTTTCCATGGCCCCTATGCTGGGGGCTTGGTTGCCCGCTACTCGTCCCTGTGTTGGTGTGCCCTTGGGTATGGGTGGGTGTTGTCCATTCACTGTGTTACATCCGATTGTGGTGCGTAGCTTCCATGCACCACTGTGGTATCTGCACTGGCTGTTGTGACCAGTGCTGGGTTAGGGTGTGTCCTTGGAGGGTGTGCAGGGTGCTGTACCACTGGTGGTGGGGGTCCGGTGCATGGCCTGTCACATGTGGGGTACCTCGTGTGCTGATGCATGGTCAGTCTCTCAGCTGTGCCTCAGGGGGTCTGTGCATGGGTGGCACTGTGTATGCTGTCGTTGCATCGCTGTGCTGCCACCACTGATGGGTGCTCATGGTGGGAGCTGCCTTGCATGGTTCTGTGGTGCACAGGGTTGCATTGTCACAGTGGGCGTGGTGGCATGCATGGCATATCCTGCACTGGTGGACGCTGCTCCTGGGCAGGGTGTCTGGGGGTCATGGTGCAGGGTGTGCTCTGCATTGGTGGGATGGTGTGGCATGTGGTGGTCGGCCCTCCTTGTGTGCTGGTCACAGCTTGCCAAGGGGTGTGATGGGGCACCATGGCCCAGCTGTGGGTTGGTTACTTGTCTCCATGGGCCAGTGGTTATTCCAGCCCTCCCCAGTTGTGCAGTGCATTGGTGTGGGGGGACAATGTCTGTTCTGCTGTGTGTTCCTTTGCCCATCTGTGGCAAGGGTGGTGGGCCCTGCATCCCTGATTGTGCTGTTGCATTGCTGCCCTGCTGCTGGGGGCATCCCTGGTTGTGCTATGGGCGCATCTGGACTGCTCAGCTGAACATCCTTGTTGCGCTATGGTGCAGGTGGTGTGATATTCAGTCATCAGCTGTAGGTGCATCTTGGCCAGCGCAGTTTTTGAATCTCGCGCCTCTTGTGCGTGGGCGCAATGGACTTGTGCTTGCTCCTGCTGTTACGCACTTTTGGGCGCAGTTTGAATATCTGGGCCAATAACTTTTAGAATGTGAAGAACAACTTTCAGAATGTGCACAAGTTTTGAGTAGCCACTGATTTCCATACAGCATAAGCCCCAACCAACCATATACTATATGCTAATTGTGATTGTTACTCTTTTTATGTTTACATTGTAATGCTGTTTGTATGAAGGATGATTGGGTGCCTTTGAAAAAGTCACATGCTGCCTAAAGATTTTTCTTAACAAAATAAAGAGAAAGTACTTCCATGCAAAATGATCACTGCTAGCTGCTTGGCCTGATGCTGTACTATATGCTATTAAAACTTCTTATTAGTAGTTGCTCCATGAGATTGTCATTTTAGTTGTAATTATGTTTAGAGTGATTCAGATTGATTTCTGCACTTTGATATCCTTCTTATATCTTTGATTCACAGTATAAACAATGCTATGCTCACCGTCATATCTATCTCTTAAAGAATAAGGCATGATTAGGGTTATGGTAATGGTCTGCTAATCACCCTCTAGGGGTGTAATGCTGCATGAGTTATAGTCAAGTGCCACATGCCCCTGAGAGAGATCAACTGGCAACAGGCATAACCTCTTGGGGCCTTACTCGATTATAACATAAAAGTTTTTAGATAGCATTGTACCTTGTTTAGCATGTGATTAGGCTTTACATGTAGGTTAGTCAAAGGCTGACATAAGGCTAATAGGATGCTAGCAGACAATCAGAGAGCTTTATCTCTAAGAACTTCTTATCATTCTAAATAGCATATTCTTCCATTGTCAGATTCCAGTGATCTCTTCCCACCAAATGTTTGCTGTACCTGCAATGTCTAAACACTAATCCTACCAGTTCTTCCTTTTCACTGTAAAACTCCTAGAAATTCTATATAAATCCTGTTACATTCATTTACTATTACATCTCTTCTGTATGAACTCTGGTACCACTGTTTATTGCTTAGGTTCATTTCATTTCATTTTATTGGGGTTGAACCATTGAGCAAGCTCATTTAAAATGGTGACCTGTGGTAAACAAATAACATATGTGCAAGTAACATACATACATACATAGATGCATACAATAGTACTTATTTCATCACATATAACAGTGCGTAATAAAATACAACAAATGTTCACAGGTCATTTAGCACAATCAATCATAGAATTGCCACGACAGCACTTAGGTTGTACAGTGGTATTATATAAAAACATTGTTTTACAATGTTTGCTGAAAAGGGTTTAGAGTTATCCAAACAAAACTTGTGTGGTAATTTTTCCAATAAGAAGGAATCGTTTGGCTATAGAAATACATTGACCTTTGTGTTTTAATTAGAGGTACTATCAGTTCTCGATAAGCCAAATTTCTTAGAGAGAGTTTACCTCCTTTCCTGCAATTTAGCTAACAAGTAATCTGGGACTTCACCCAGTCCACTTTTGTGAGCCAAAACAAATTTGTGTAAATGGCGTCTATCTGTAAGAGAAATCCATCCCGATTGTTTATGTATGTTACAGCGGTGGGCCTCTTTTGGGCATCTCAAGATCAGCCTGGCTAGTTGGTTATACAATCTATCCAGCTTTTGCAATTTTCCTGTTTGAATAATCATACAAAACATTTCCATAATCAAACAAGGAAAAAGCTGGGTCTCTGCTATTTTTGTATGGTATGACTACCAAAGCAATTTCAGGTGCAATACAAAGCCCCACTCTTGCCAATCTGGGTTACCAGTCTTTCTACATGAACATTGCCAGTGCCCGAGGAGTTCATCCAGTATCCCAGATACTTAAAGAGTCTACCCAATTCAGGTATATCCCTTCTGCATCCAGAATAGTCAGGTCTCCACTACTTTTAATTGTTGCTGGTGATTTGGCATAGTTGCCTGTGATTTGTGTTGTGGTTCCTTCCTGTACTTTAATGTTTTCCTCTTTTCACTACCTTCCTTCTAAGACTTCCCTGATATCACAAACATATGTACTAGTCTTTAGTCACCACCTTCCTTGACTAAATAACAACTACCTCTCGTCATCAAACTGTCTATTCTGACTGTAGTACACCTATCCACCTTCTGATTACATGGAGCCAATTAGCAATGTGAATGTTCCTGTTTACCCAGAAGGTTCCCTAGTTCCCAGAAACCTAACCCAGGGATACCATGCATCACAATTCTGAGCTGTAAACCACTGAAAGACTATTGCTTTTGGTATATATGGACAATAAGTTGAGCAATGTAGGGATCAATACACGCCCCAGATGGGAGCCTTTCACCAGCTGGGAGTGTGTTCATTCCCACAATGGTTACCCTCATGGGGCTTAATATGCTTAGAAAATGTTTTTATGAAAATGTGAGAAAAAGCAGAATTTTTTTAAATCAGTTTAAAAATGAATTCCATTTATTCACATTGTAATGATATGGTTATTTTGTTTACATTTTTGTCATGTAAGTAGATTGTTACCACAGAGTTCTACAGAACTCTCTGATTTGTACAGCTCACATTGCTAAGATACAGAAGTTTGTTTATCCTGCTGGTCAAATCTAGGGGAATCACTGCCGTCAATCACCTACCATGATTTCCTAAGCCCATTTTATAATGAACTGCAACAGTCTCCACGGCTCTGCATATTCAACGTGATATTATTAGATTTTAGGCAACCAGGGATGTCATTTTGCTTACAAGACTGATTTTTCAGTACTCAGCTTCCTCTACTTAGGCTGGAGCTAAGAACATGTAGAAAGATAGATTCTGCAGATTTCTGCATTGATACAACCTCTCATATGTCAGTATTAAAAATATGTTATTGTCAATGCATATTGAACACAAATTAATTTGCTGCTGATTTCTGACTGATACTAAAAGTATTTTAGAATGAACTTGTCATGTACTGTCTGTGCTATGTATGTTAAAAACAAGTGTTTGCAGTGTCCCTAAATGATGGACACCTGTCAACTTCCTGCCAATCACTGAATTACTTACAATTTGCAATGGTGCACCAGCCTCCTGGCTTCAACATGTACTATGTACCTCAAGGTGTTAGTGAAGTTTGCACTGTTATACTACTTGCCTGTCCTGACACTTGACTGACTGCATATTTAGTTGTCTTTTAAGAATAATTCTTTAATAAAAGAAGAGATATTTTGATACCAAAAGGACTCAGCAAGTATTTCTTAATGTACATATTACATGCTGAAAGCCAGGAGGCACATGTAATATTTCAAAACATGAGTAAATATGCTTATTATATTTTTAGCCAGCCCAATGGCACAGCGGTGCACCACTGCTCACGATGCTGGTGACCTGGGTTTGGAATGACCTTGGAGCATCAGAGGGTTGGCTGAGGGTGGTTGGATAGAGTCTATGGACAGCCTTCACCTCTGAGGGAAGGCCATGAGCTCACAGCATGCAGTGACACCCAGTGGAGACTGTGTGTAAACTGTCTGTGATCATGTACTCAGGGGCAGAGGTGCAGCAGATGTCTGTAGGACATGGGTGGGAGCATGCATGTCTGCATGCTGACATCATTGCACACCCAAACCTCCATGGAAATTACAAGCACAAAATCCTCAGGGACAGCAGCAAGATTACACTCCTAGGTATCCCTCCCAAATGATGCCCCAGATATAAGCCTCAGCTGGGGCCTCTGGTTGATCTCAGTCTCTCCCCTTTTCCCAGGAGCACCACTGCAGGAGAAGCTGCAGGCCACCCAGTCTGGGCAGCTGATGGAGGATGCGGGTGGGCAGTCCAAGTGGGGGGCGGACAAGGGAACAACCACCAAAACAGAGAGAGAAATAGAATTGAAAAAAATGCACTCTTTTAAGACACACAGCCTGGTATATATGGTGGCTTGTGAGCTGACTTTATCAGCTGCATGATTAGCATGGGCTATGGAGGCATTTTCTTCTGGGGCGCTGAAAAATTACCTCAGGTTAGTAGTGACTGAAAGTCATTATCGTCTAATGGCTATTATCGGTCTATGTGAAGTGAGTTATTATATCTCAGCTCAGTTCCTAGTGAATGTTCTTCAAACCCATGCTGGAAGGCAAGGATAGAATTGATATGATACAATATTGCTTTATTTTACCCTATTACCGTATAAGGATGTAAATCTAAGCCTTAATCTCTTCTATTGGAACTGGTCATTCCGATGAAGGGTTGAAGGATATTGGCAGGTTTAATTTTGGAGAAGCTTTCCTTATGGCCTCCCATGTGCTAGCTGTCCTGCAAATCAACAGAAAACCTTGGTTTCCAGCAGTGTGAATCAGGTTCCATTCACAAGAGCTAAATGCATACTACAAAATGGAAGGACAAAATGTTATGCCAGCTTAATGTTAGGGTAAGGTTCATGTGATTATGATGCACATTTTAAATGTGTCCCAGTTTTCAGAACAGTGCAGAAAGTATAAACCAAAGTTCCTCTTACAATAAATACATAATAAACAAACAAATAAATAAAGTTAACAAGACACCTATGGCATATTATAGTTAGGAGTGTTCAGGGTAGGTCTTGATTATCTCAAGATGTTTAGATCTTCTGCAACACCTGTCCTGTATTATGAATACAATTAAGATAACAAATTGATCATTAATAAATGAAATTAGGGTGATGGCAGATTTTGGGGTTATTTAATGAATATTCATCAACTGCAGGTGGTAAATAATAAATCTTGTTAAGTACAAGTGTCAATGAACAACTCTCATTTAGCACCTTCATGAATCATGAAAGTCATTATGAGTCATTAATTAAGAACAATTGGTAATTAATGCATTAACTCAGTCATTATGGCTTTATGAGCTGCCCCTCTCCCCACTAGTGACCACACAATCATTCCTGCTAAGTAAAGGTTAAAGTAAACAACTCCTGTAGATTGCTAATTTCTATTCTACACGGGCATGCACTAAAATTGGAGTGACAGAAAACCTGCACCCTCATACAGTGTGTATAATATTGGCACACATCAAAGATACTATTATTGCAATCTTGGGGGAATGGCAGCTGATCAGAGATAGAATTTTGTGAGTGAACTTCAGAAAAGTGTATATTTTATTACAACTTTCAAAGTAATATACACTTTTAGTGTTTGTGGTATATTTAAGTGTCCTTACAGAATATGTAAACACATCAGGGTTAGAACTGTGAGGGACCTGATGCATGCAACACACATGGGAGTGTGTTGTGAGTCATGAGAAACATGGAAGCATAGAAAAGTCAGAAAAAGTATGACTCCATTCAGTCTCCTCTTGAGTAATGCTCCACTACGTGCCTTCAAATATATGGTGCATGATTCCCCACAATGTGTACACTGTTTTACTTAATAAATGGCATTTTCTGGAAATTTAAGTTAAAAGCAGCACATTTTGCAAAACTGGTTTAAAATACAAATTAAACATGTTCACATTCCTTTGATGTTGTTTTGTTTGTCTTTTCTAAGTGAAAGTGCATTTTTATGTTGATTGCGTGCATGCATAGAAACATGTTGCATCAACTTTCTCCACAAGCAGGTTGTGGGGCGTGGCACTATTGTGCCCAATGCCCCACAGCCTGCAAAGACTGATCCCCATCCCCAATGCCGTGGCATGCAGCTGCTGACACTAGTTCAGCCAGTGTGCCACAAACTTCAAAAGGTAGCCGCTGCAATCAGGGGCCGCCTCGTCATTGCAGCGTCAGCCATCCGCTGCAATGAGGAGACCACGTCATTGCAGGGTGGGACGTGAAACCCTGATATTGTTTGTGAACATGGCAGCGGGTTGCCGCCGTGTTCACAAACAATATACCCCTCCCCCCCACCTTGTTTACTTGCCTACAGGGGCCCTAATCCCCGTTGGCTTTGTTGCCCCTGTCTCTGTTGTTGCCGATGGGAAAGCCCACTCCTCTTCGGCATTCTCTTTCCCGGTTTTGTTCCTGCTGATGGGGTGCCCAATCACCGTCGGCATAATGATACCCAGTTTTGTTCCTGCCAATGGGGGTGCCCAATCCCCATTGGCTACTGCTGAGTCCCCTAATGAAAGCCTCTGCTGCACTCTGGGAGCTCACCCCAGCTTGCCAGATGCCCTGTGAAGGGAAAAATGGTGCCATGATGTCTTTTGTTGTTTTTCTCCTGAAAAAGAAACTGTCCCTTGGCGCTTGCCCTGCCCCACCCGCAACCTGCATCCACCACTGTGCACCCTGCCTCCCCACCCCCTCACCCCACACCTCGGGCTGAGCAGCGATCTTGAGTGGACAGAACACATCTGCACTCTTCACAGCTGACGCGAACTGAGAAAATACGGTAAGCTGTATAATGTAATAAATAGCGTTTTCAACTTTAGTGCATATCTTGAGCATTTTGGGAATTTTTTCACCAAATTTTCAATATGGGGTTTTGGGACCCCTCCTCATGAATTCTTGAACTGTCATGGTGTTAATCAGCCCTGAAAGGGAGTTTCATGGTCACTGCGCAGAATCACCCTTTGGGGCTGATTACAAACGACAGTGCCAGTGTTCATGGTGGGCTTTCAAAAAGCCTATGTTTATAAATCTGGTGGAAAAAATCCCAAAATAACTGTTTTTCGGCGTGCATTACGCGGTTACTACGTACACTTGTAACTCATTGAATTTACAATATTTTCATGCCAGATTTTCAAACATTGGCATTTTGTCACACCTCCTTGTAAGCAGTACAGCTGTCATTGTTCACATCCTGGCTGAAATGTGTTTTCGCAGTTCGGCACAGAATAGACGGTCGCTGTGGGAAATCAGTGTTCAGGACAGATTAAGAAAATGACAGTGACACTGCTCATGAGTAGAGGTCATAAAATGCCTATGTTGAACATTTAGTAATGATACTCCATAAAATGACTGTGTTATGAGCGTGCATTGTGCATTTGCACATACGCTCGTAACTTTCAATTATAATATTGTCACTCCAGATTTTCAACATTGTCATTTTCCCAGACCTACTTATGAACAGTGCAGCTGTCATTTTCCCATCCTGGCAAAATGTATTTTGCACTTCGGCACATAATAGGCGGTCACTGTGAAATCACTGTTCAGAACAGATTAAGAAAATGACAATGATACTGTTCATGAGCAGAGGTCCTAAAATACCTATATTTGAAAATTTGTGATGATAGCCATCAATTGACTGAGTTACAAGTGTAGATTCTTTCCATGCACCCTTGTAACCGCCAGATTTGTAATATTGTCACAGATTTTCAACAGTGCAATTTTTCACACCTCCTATAAGCAGTACATCTGTCTTTTCACATCCTGACGAAATGTGTTTTCACAGTTCTGGTGCAGAATAACGTGGTCACTGTGGGAAGTCAGTGTTCAGGACAGATTAAGAAAATGACAGTGGCATTGTTCATGAGCAGAGGTCCTAAAATCCCTATGTTGAAAATCTGGTGACAAAACTCCGTAACATGACTGTGTTACAAGCGTGTGTTGAACTCTTTCCATGCACCCTTGTAACCTAAAATTTGTAATACCGTCACGCCACATTTTCAACAGTGGCATTTTTCACAACTCTTATGAACACTACAGCTGTCATTTTCACATCCTGGCTAAAATATGTTTGCACTCCTGCCAGACAATAGCACGGTCACTCTGGGAAATCAGTGTTTGGGACAGATTAAGATTGACCGAGTGAGAGGGAGTCACTGAGCTCAACTGAGCTCTGTCGGGACTACTGCAGATTTGTTTGTGGGCAGACAAAGGCCCCAACACAAGAGCCCAGTACAAAGGGCAGCCTGCAGCACTGTGAGAAACAGAACAAGAGAGTGAGTGAGGGAGGGAGATGGCGAACTCACCGAAGAGCTGTCAGGACTGCTGCGGATTTCTTTGTGGGCAGAAAAAGGTGTCCAACAGAGGCAGGGGCCCAGTACAAAAGTCCAGTCTGCTGCAGTGGGAGAAATAGTATGGCAGAGTGAGACAAGGGGACTTAGTGAGCTCAATGGAGCTCTATTAGGACTGCTGGGATTTCTTTGTGGGCAGAAAAAGGTGCCAATGCAGGCAGGAGCCCGTATAAAGGGCAGCTTGCAGCGCCAGGACAAACAGAATGAGCGATGGAGAGAGAGACTTAGCGACCTCAATGGAGCTCTGTCGGGACAGCTGAGGATTTCTTTGTGGACAGACAAAGGTGCCAATGCAGCCAGGAGCCCCATACAAAGTGCAGTCTGCAGTGCCAAGAGAAACAGAACGAAGCGAGTGACAGAGGGTAGTGGGCAGAGCTCAGCAGGCTCTAGTGTGACTGCTGCAGATTTCTTTGTGGGCAGAAAATGCGGCAGCACAGTAGGAGCCCAGTACAAAGGCCAGCTTGCAGCACTGGCAATAATGGAATGCGAGGAGTGACAGAGGGTGGTGGGCGAGCTCAGTGGAGCTGTGTCAGGACTGCTTCAGATTTATTTCTGGCCAGAAAAGCTGCAAATGCAGGCAGGAGCCCAGTACAAAGGGCACTGCAGAGCCAGGAGACACAGAACGAGCAAGTGAGGGAGGAGTCAGTGAGCTCAGCGGGCTCTGTTGGGACTGCTGCAGATTTGTTTGTGGGCAGAAAAAGGCAGCAATCCATGCAGGGGTCCAGTACCAAGGGCAGCCTGCAGTGGCAGGAAAACCAGAATGAGAGAGTGAGTGAGCTCAACAGAGCTGTATTATAACCGCTGCAAATTTCTTTGTAGGCATAAGAAGGCAACAACATGAGCAGGAGCCCAGTGAAAGGGCAGCCTGCAGCGCCAGCAGAACAAATTAGCGAGGTGAGAGAAGGGGTGAGCGAGCTCAATGCAGCTTTGTCGGGACTGCTGCAGATTTCTTTATGGGCAGAAAAAGTCACCAACAGAGGCAGGAGCCCAGTACAAAGAGCAGTCTGCAGCGCCAGGAGAACCAGACTGACTGAGTGAAACAGGGGAGTGAGCGACCTCAACAGAGCTCTGTCGGGACAGCTGTGGATTTCTTTGTGGGTAGAAAAAGCCACCAACACAGGCAGGAGCCCAGTACAAAGGGCAACCTGCAGTGCCAGGAGAAACAGAATGAGCGAGTGAGAGGGAGTGAGCCACCTCAATGGAGCTCTTTTGGGACAGCTGCAGATTTCTTCCTCCAGCAGAACAAGGTGCCAACACAGGCAGCAGCCCAGTACAAAGAGCAGCCTGCAGCACCGGGACAAACAGGCTGAGCCAGTGACAGGGGTCCCACTGAGCGAGCTCAACAGACCAAGCATAATCAACATTCGGCATTGACAAATGTTTGTTTACCATACAGTTCTTTAGAACTCTTTGTTAACTTCATTAAAATGGACAGAAAAATCTTGAAACCTGATTAGAGATAGAACTCTCTACAGATGATGATTTTCAACCATAATATCATGGGTAGATGGTAGGTCCTACCATTTGACTTCTCACTTACGTTAGTATTGTACTACTACAGTTTGCCAACTAAAAACATGTATGCCCTGGCATCCAGTGTCATCTCTTCAGAGTCTTTAAATGTGAAAACCTCCTCAGGCTCACACTTTTCCACACACTTCAATGTTTATACAACCCTCACTCTGCAAAGAACATAAATACTGGTACCTTCCCAAAGGGTTTTACTTGGCCACTGTGACTTTAGCTCCATTCAAGCGCACATTATATCTGTTGGCTGCAGTTTCAGCCTTGCTAGAGACAACATAATTGATGCAGACTGCTTGGTGTGCTGAACGTATGCTGTTGAATAGGTGCTGCCAATTGTGTCCACTTCTTTACAACTGTGACTTTAGTTCCACTGGGGTTACCCACCAACCACAACTTCAGCTCCACTATGGCCAATACCACAGATGCCTACTGTGTGCTGCTGACTCTCTGTTCTGTAAGGCTTGTCCTTTCAAAAGAAAGCCCAGTGAGAACTTACCCTTCCAGCTGTGTTTACCTCTTCTTAAATGGCTTCACATTAGTTCTGCTGTACTTTAAACCACACACTGTGGTGACCTCCTCTCCTCCCTACCACCTTTCTTGACATCACAGGAAGGTCTACCCTGGAATTTGAAATAATATACTGAATTCATGACCCACTTTACTCATCACTGATTGTCATCTCAAACATGACTGCCTGCTTTACACTGAAACCTAAAAAGTCCCTCAAATATATAACTCCCTTAAATGCTTACAAAATAAATAAGTAAATTCATAAATAATTACATACATACATAAATAAAGAAATCGCTTTCCTCTCTTAGGGCTCAAATTTCAGAGATCGCTTAAATTGCCACAGTTTGCTGTGATCTAGGGCTGTGGCAAACTCAGGGTGCATCAGAGACCCTGCACCCTATTTTACCTAAATGGGGTCCCTAGCCAAAGAGCCAAGTGTTGCCACAGCTGCAGGGTTTCACCAAATATGTGGTGCACCTGTGGAGTTTGACAGAGGATCTGTCAACCACCACCCCTGTCCAGTGCAAGCCTTGACAAGCCACAGAGGTAGGAGTTAATCTGGCTGGAAAGTGGGGACGGAGCATGCTGGAGCAGTGGGGGGCACAGGCTATGACAGGGCATGGCAGCAGTGAGAGGCAGTGGAGGAGGCACCTGGCAGAGGTGCCATATGGACTAGCACACACTTGAGCAGACAGGGTAGGGAGGTTGGCATGGTGACACCATGACTTGGACACCTGGAAGCAGCCCTGCACCTGCTCCACAGGGCCCACAGTCCCCATACATGGGGTGGGTGACAGTGGTTGCAGTTTGTGGGGTTCATGCAGTGGACAGATAGGTGCCCTGGGCACTGCAACATTCCTCTGGTATACAGCCCTCCTGCATGGCAGCCGGCAGATGCCAGACTACACTGAAGGGGACTGTGGGTCCTGTGGGGCAGGTGTTATGGCTACTTCCATCTGGATCCATGTTAAGATGGTGTGGCCATACCAACTTCCCCTACCTGGTCTGGGCGATGGTGCTCTCACTGTGGCACCTCTGCCAGTGCCTCCTCAGCTCCTTCTCACTGTCACTGTGCCCTCATCATACCGTTTGGCACCTACACTGCTCAAGCATCCTCCTGGTCTCCACCTTCCAGGTCCCACACCTCACCCATGTCCTGCCAGGCAATGGTGCAGGGCCCATGAGGCCAGCTTCTGGCTGGTTTAACCTGAGTCCTGCTTGCGACCGTGGTAGGGCTTCTAAGAATTACAAAAAGGGATGGTGCAGCGCTGCCATGGTGCAACCACCCTTGTGTCCCGGCACATGGGTGCTTCTGCCACAAGGGCAGCATGGTGGCTTTGGTGCATGGCATCCCAATTTCAAAGCAGCCTGCATCTGAAAATCTGGATAGCCGCAAACTTTGATGCAAGAGTGCCACTTAAGTTATATCCATTGCTTTCAAGCACCTTGTGTCAAAGTTTTGTTTGAAAATGGAGCCCATGATCTTTCCTTACACTTAAACACTGTAAGGTTAAAGTACTATTCACAGTTTTATTTCGCTTTTCGCAGAGACAATGTTGTGCTATAAAAATCCTGCAGTTAGCCAGCCTGGTGGCACTGAGGGTTGAAGTGCTGGATGCCACATTCTCGCTATGCGGTGACCCGGGTTCGGGGAATGGACTCGGGGGTTGTCAGGGACTGGCAGGGAGGTGGAGGATTGAGCGTCCCAATGGATGCTCTTCTCCACCAGGGGTGGGTTACCGGGGTGTCTCATGCACCTGACATTCTTGGGGCTGATGGAAGCAGGGGCTTACAGGGGCAACAGCGGCTCTCCAGAGCCGGGAGGAGGATGCTCTGGGCATTTGGCAATGGCGTGCATCAGCAAGTCATTTGCCTGGACATACGTCCTTCACGCCAGCATTCTCAGGGGTTAAAGGGAGAAAACAGGAGAAAAATCACATACAACCTCAGCCCCCGATTACAATGAAGTCAGGGTAGGGATGGCCTTGAATAGCCCAGCGAATGGAGTAGGAGGGGTGTGAGGCCTCCTCCGAAAGCTGAGGGAGCCAGGCAAGCGTAAAAAAAATATCCTGCAATTTTATATAGGCAGATTTTTGCATATTGCATTAGTCAACATCAAGGAGAATAGATAGCACAATTATGACGCTTACTGTCTACCTCTCCCCAAATACTGTTTCCACAAGTTTTGTTATTTTAATCTGATAGTACTATTAAATTATAAACTGAGAAGGCACTGTATAGATATTAAAGTATATCGGACCATCTTGTTCTCACACAGCTTTGTAGCAGAAGGTATACTCTTCTTGCACAATGTTAAAGGAAACTAGTCAAAATACCAGTGAGTTGATCTAATAGCATATGTCCCTCAATGTCCTCAATATACTCTGTTAACAGGAGTCCTAGTTCTTCATGATAAGTATCTGTTAGATGCAACCAAGCAGTTATTTGCTCCATTACTGTGCTTTCATTTCTTGAACAGAGCTCAGTGGTCATGTCTCCCACTCTCACCGACATATTTGACAATGAAACTTCCATATTGCTAGTCTTTCTTCCAGAGCCCTCAAATCCTGTCTAGTATCTGTCATCGTCATTTCAACCCATTCTGTAGTGTGAGCTAGTCCTTCTGATTTCCTGGAATAGATTGGCTATTCTCACGTCCTCGTCACTTCAATCATCACTGTACTGGGACATCACTGTTGAACCCAAGGCTCAGTTAGAATGAAGTGCTTTAGTAGAGGTGTTGATACAGTAAGTTTTTCACTGCAGCCAGCTTCATTCTGTAGACCACACTGATCATTTGGGACAACTTGGCATGATGGGCTCAATATATTTTATTTTGGTGCAGAGTAAGGAGCAACTGTTGCACTAAACAAACATTAGTAGAGCTACCATGACCAGAAGTCATCATGAATGATAAGCTTAAATAGCAGAGGACAATAAGGAAATGGCTGGCATGAAAAGTGCCTATTGACTTTCATGACTATGATAAGAAATCCAGGTCTACACTTGACCTGATAATCGTGACCGTATTGGGCCCACAGTCTGCTTAGCTCAGACTAAGTAAAAGTGCAATTATATTTGCAAAACATTGTAACTTTTGTAGGAATTTGAAGGATTATCTATGTTGCTGTATTTACACATACATTATCTTAAAGAGCTGCAGAAAACTTTGGAAAACATAATATTTAGATATAATTCAGTTTGTATTTTATATATCTTTTGTAGATTTCTCCACCCTTTATTTATTAGTGAAGAAATTCCCACAAAACAACAATTTTATCCCATAGCTAATCTGCATATACTGTAGAAAGTATTCCCTACTTGAAATCATAAAGAGGGTTTCCCAATTAAAGGCAGACCCATTGTTCCATAGCCTGCCAAGAAAGAGGAAGCTCAGGGGGTCAGGGGTGGGGCTCGAGGCAAGAGTCACAGAAGGGAGGTACAAATGAGGTCACAAAGGGGTTGGGCAATGAAATGAGAGAACAATGAGGTGGCAACAGGTGAGTGGATAAGGTGAGCACAAGGGGCAGGACAAAGGACAGTTATATGGGGCTGCACATCAGTGGAGAGCTCACAAAACTGTTTCAAAGTAATTTACTTTGGATGCATCAGTCGTTAGCAATATCATTACAGCTAGTGGGCTTTTAGTAGGTATTTGGAGTTAAGTCACCAGAATTACAACTAAAACTTAGTTTAAACCTAGTTTAAAAAAAAAAAAAGAGAAACCCAAGCGAGAAAGAGGACAAGGAGAGCACAATGAGTAGACATCTGAGTGACAGAAGAAAGGTAAGCACATTAAGTGGGTGTGAGGGCAGTGGGATGCACTGGATGAGAAGCACTATGTGGAACTGAGCTTGAGTGAAGCAGGCGCTGGTGAGGTGAGAGAGCACTGCATCAGGCGGCAGTGAGGCCTAGTCAGGCCTGGGGAGGATGGGATTGTCACTGGAGTGGGTGGCGTCTGCTAAGAACAGTGGTGAAGGGTGCTTGCAGAAACCAGAACAAGGGACACAAAAGCGAGAAGTGAGACAGTAACTGCTATCAGGGCTGCAGATTGGCAAGGCGGCGATGAACAAAGTTGGTGAATGAGAAAGCGGGGCATACCTCATGGCGATAGGGAGATACAGTTGCTGCAAGGGAACAGGAAACACAACAGAAGGGGTTGAATAGCTTGGTGGCCTTCACGAGCAGCAAGCAGATGCTGGGAAGGAGGATAATGTGTGGATAAGGTGGAATTAACACTAAGGGCCAAGTGAAGGGAAAAGAGTCAGGATTTGGGAAAACAGAGCAAATTTGGAGGAGGTTACCAGGCATAGATTGATTTTAAACAACGTGGGGGCAAGCAACAAAGGAAGAGAAAGGCGATAGAGGTTGCAGGGCCCACCTCGTGGTGAGGGTGTTACACCTGGCTTGGCATAGGAAGGGTTAAGAACAACAGCATCAGGGTGCATTCATGTGGAGCGAACAGGGGTAAGAAGAAGGATGCAGAAACAGGGAAGAGCAGGAGCAGAAGGAGTGATGGAGATTGCAGGGGACTAACATGTGGCGTTGGCGTGTGGCGTCACTGCCACATGGATAGGAAAAGATACCGGTGGACATAAGCAGAGTAGGAACACAGGAAGGAACAATACACAGTCCTCCTTTTGAGCTATACGATCTTCTTTTCAAATTAATTTGTTTGCAAGGTATTGTTTGATTTCAGGTTAATTCTGAAATAGCATTGTAGAACAACCCCCTTTTTGGTTTTAGTCCTGCCACAAGGTGGGCATATGGTACAGTGGAGTATAGCAGATTAATTAAAGATCACAAGTTTCAGAGGCCCATTATATAAAGACCATTACAGTGAAATAGTGCTTTACAGTAAATGCCATTACAGCTCCAAACTAACTAGTTCTTTTGAAGACAGCAGAGGAGTTACCTACGAGGCACCGGCTACTTAAAAGTGGGTCATGCTGGCCTGATCACCATCAAGGGATTATTACAAGGCCTGAGAGGGGTCAAGTGACAAGGAAGAAGTTACAAGGGTAGCAGGAAGGTGAAGAATGGATCAGATAGTACACAAGGCGGAAGGGATACAGATGGCCCAGAGTGAGCCTGCCACACCATAAAAAGCGCGTTTCTGGAATGGATAATGAATAGAAGAAGGGGCTACAGGAAGTAGGGGCTCAAAAAAAATAATAAAAACAATGTGAGTTGACTTGTATGATGCTGTCCATTCTAGATACAGCACAGAGGATGGCATCAAAGAAGGCAAAGCCCAGCAAAGAAGAATGCTACAAAGCAGTAATGGACCTGGTGGAGAAAGCGAATTGGTTACTGGAGGAGGCATGGAGCCAGACAGAGGGGAGAAAGGTACAAAGTGGAAGGGAAGATGGGAGGAAGGTCAGGAGATGAACAAGAGGTAACAACAAGGAGCAGTGTACGGAACCAAGGATGGTGGTGCTGGGACCTGAACCAATGGCCCCTATGAGTTCAGCTCCTAGTAACCTGGTCCGAGCTGATCCAAGATCGCATCCCAGGCCCAGTGGTAGTACTGGACCCCAACACACGAGGCTTCAGCCCGATCCTACCAGGCCCAGTTCAATACCACCAGCGCAGCAGATGGTACTACTCAACATACCAGGAGTCCCCATGAGAGCCCAGCACCTCACAGACACTTGGAAACAGGTAATCAGGTGGTGACTATGGAGAGCAGTGTGAAAGAATATGTGGAACAAATGTTGAAAAGTATGGGGAGAACAGTGTGGGACAGCTGGAGAAAGCTCAGGGAAATTAAAGGAGGAAGGGGTGACAAAGGGAGCATACTGATAGCAGGGAGCCCGGATAGTAAGAGGAACTGGGGTGCCAGAGTGCGTTTAGCAGACCACATTCCCACAGCCATGAAGAGAATATATGGAAAGGGGAATATGTGGATATTTTCACGTTGGCGAATGTAGACAGTATGAATAAATACGGAAGAAAGGATAGTTTGAGAAGAAAGACATGGCAGCAGCAGTGGTGTTATTAGGAAAGGGAGAAGATGACAAAACATGGAAGGGAAAAATCTGGGATAATTGGTCACTGGTTTAATTTATTTTACACCCATTGTTATTGAGAAGCTGCGAGCTTGCTACCTGCTCTTAACCTATTCCTCACAATAAACAATACATATAAGAAGGGGGACATAGTTGGCTATGATATGATAAGAAGTTTAGGAAGAGAATGGCTCATTTTGTGGATGTACAGCAGGATGCGAGGCAACTAGACTTGTGGCTTGAAATTTATATGGTCCCCACAAAAAGGAGAAGGAAAGGAGGAAAAGGGGTGGGGTGGCAGCAAGGCCTGTTGGGGATACAACAGGGCCTCCTGCTCATGACCAAACTGCCGGTTTCAGCATGTTTGCTCCAAGTGGAGGCATCACCCGGCATCAAGTGTAGATACAACTGGGAAAAAGGGATGGGAAGCCAGGACAACATGCCCAGCTGCTCTTTCAGAGTGGTCAGAGCCCTTTTGGGGGCAGCAATAAGGGTGAGGTAACAGGGGAGGGGAACAGGGGAGAGGACAGGCCTATCAGTCCTGACATCAGGACATGTGAGGGTGGCCCAAAAGGGGTTCTGACTGGCATGGACACCCATAAGTATACAGGGAGTTGAAAGGGGCTGGGGGTTACCCAGATCAGGGCGGCTGAAAAGTTGCAGGCAGGTTTTCAGTCAGGTTTTAGCCTACATTTTAGGGGCTGCAGGAGGCGGATGAAGGCAAAGAACCTCAAATCTGTAAGCGAAAGGAGGCAAATTCTGGCACAGAAAATTCGAAAGAAGTGGCAGCGGGAAGGGTGGAAGGCCCTTTCTTGTCTTGCCAAACCTGCGGGTTTCTCCATTGAGACTGGTGCCCAAGAAGCAGGAAGGTGAGTACCGGTAACACATCACCTATCCTACCCGGAAGGTGATTCGGTCAATGATGCCAATGGCGAGGAAGACAGCAAGGTCACTACACCACCCTGGAGGATGCAGTGTGCGATTAGATCAGAACAGGAAGCATGGTTGGCGAAAACAGACATAGAGTCAGCCTTTCAGCTATTGCTGGTCAGGCTGGAGGATTGGGATTTGTTAGGCTTCGCGTGGAGGGATGTATTATTTTGACAAGGCCATACCCATGGGGTGCTCGATAGCATGCCCACATTCAAGATGTTTAGTACCTAGTTGCAATGGGCTTTCCAGACCCGTATGGGTACCAAATGATAGTACACAACCTGGACGACTTCCTGTTCATCGGAGAGGGAGAAAGAGACCGAGGACATGCTTACGGATTTTGGGTACTGTACCAGGATGTGGGGTGCCATTAGCAGACAACAAGATGGAGGGACCCAGTTGGATAATAGAGTTCCTAGGGCTGGAGCTGGACACAACAGGAGCTGTACCAGTTGCCTGACCAAAAGGTTAGGAGGCTAAGGGCTTTGAAACATGTAGGGGGATGCAGGAGGGTGCGCTGCAACAGGTGCAGCAACTGTTGGGGCACTGAACTTTGTATGTAAAGCCATTGCACCAGGGTGCACATTTACATGGCGTTTAGCTGGGCAATGCTGCGGGCCAAACAGGCCCATCATTGGAAGACCTTAACAAAGGGACCAGGAGGATATGGCAGTGTGGGATCATTTCCTGCAAGCTATAATGAGCAAACATTTGGCAGGATGACTGGCTTTATAACATGGATTTGCAACTGTATACAGATGCATCTGGGGTATCGGCATGGGGGTACTTTCAGGGTCGATGGTTCACAGAACCATGACGGAGGATTGGGCCCTGAGGTGGTGAAAGACATCTTCTTTTTAGAACTGTTCCTATATGGGTGGCAATGATAGTCTGAGGTAGGGAGCTCCAGGAACCAGCAGGTCACATTCTGGAGTGATAATAAGGCAGTAGTGGAAGTGCTTAACAGGAGGAGGATGAAGTCAGAAAGAATGATGAGGGTATTGGGCAGGATGGTGTGGTTGGGTTTGACCCTGAACATGTCCTTCAGGGCCAAGCACATCAATAGTGTGGACAATGTGATAGCTGATTGCCTTTCCCAATTGTAGATGGACAAATTCAGGATCATTGTACCCAGAGCAGAGTGCTGGCAGATCACCATCCTGATGTGCGTATGATAGATTGGATTGGGGAGCTGAAGTCCTGTTCCACAACTCCTGGGCCCCGGACCCTGAGAGCTTACAAAACCTCCTGGAGGGCTTTTCAAAAATTCCAGGAACAGTGTGGCGGACAGGTAAGTGGACCAGGGAACAAGTGGCACAATTTATAGTAAGGGATGGAACCAAAACATGGTGCATGTGACCATGGGAGTATATCTGGTGGCAACAGGTCAGATCTGTACACTGAGGGGATGGGAGGACCAACAAAGAGCAACCTGATCTGCAGAATGATGCAGGATTGGTTGGGGATCAGAGAGAGGAAGCAGGATGGCAGAAGGCCTATCTCTGAGAGTCTGATATTAAGGTTGATAGGGTACTACAGCACATCTGCAGTTCACGAGGTGAAGCTGTGTTGTTCCAAGTGCTGTACACAACCATGTATAGTGGGGCGTTCGGAAGGCGAGTAGTGGGTCACAGCAAACGGACAAAGGAGTGACTGCAGTGGGAAGACATAGAATGGAAGGGCAAAGCAGTAACGGTACTGCTAAGGAGGTCAAGACCAATCAGCAAGGGCAAGAGAGGAGGGTGTGGTTGAGGAAGCACCCAAACAGAGCCATTTGCCCGGTAGCAGCTGCAGCGTACACAGACAGAATGCCCAAACTAGGGAATGCAATGATGTTTATACATGGGGACGGCAGGCCAGTCTTTGAGTACCAGGTAACAGCAATACTGCACAAGGCACTCAGAGTTTTGGAGGAACCAGGGAGGTTATTCCTCCCACTTTCGTTCAGGATTGGGGCTGCATCAGCGATGGCAGCACAAGGCAGTGGACCTAGGGAGATCAAGGAAAAAGGCAGGTGGGCTTCAGGATGTTATAAAACATACATACTGGAAAATACAACAGTAACGATTTATGTTTTGTCTCCCACAGCAGGTGCAAAAAGAAGGAAATGGGGGAGGAAGGAGGCTGGGGACAGAGGGCACATAATCATTTGTGTGCTTTTTGGTTGTGCAGGTTCGACCAGGAGGCTTGAGGCATGGATCTGTGGACATTCTTTTGTCCACTGGGCAGAGAAGTGGGTGGCCAGGAGGCAAGGGGAAAGCAGCTGTACTTGGACAGTGACAATCACGGCTGGTATGGAAAGATCATTGGCAGATGAAATGGGCACAGCTGCTGCTAGAACTCAGGGAAATCAGGAGGGACCTTAGGCAGCCAGACCTGATCATGGTGCACCTTGAGGGCAAAGACCTGGGAAGAAGGGCCTAGCTGGATATCTTTGTCAGATAAAACATGATGTGGCAAAAATAAAGGAATGGTGGCTGGAGGTTACTTGATCTTGTCAGAAATCATGCATCGGAGAGTGTAGTGGCAGGCAGAGAGTCATAAAGGTATGGAGAGGGCCAGAAAGTGCATGAATGCCTGTGGTAGATTGTTCCAGAACACAGGGGTTTAGTCATACACCATGGAATTCTGGAATGGGTGGATGAGTATTATAGATGGAATGGCATACACTTATCTGGCCTGGGCCTGGCTGTGTTCAGCACCAAAATTGCGAGTGCCATTGAAGCATGGCTGGTGCAGAGATGAAGCAGGGTGAGGTTAGAAGGGGGATGGGAAGTCCACCATCCATCGCAAGCTGGAGGTGGACTGATGGAAAAGGGAAGGAAGACAAGAAAAAGGGAAGGAAATAAAACAAAAAGGACACAGGGTTGACAAACAGAGGCAGGGGCACAGTGTGTATGTTCGTGCCCCTGTTCAGGACATAAGAGGAAGAGTCAGGCCCTCCATGATGTACATCTGGGGGCAAAAGAAAGCAAGAGATGGGGAGCAATTGTGAAGTGAACAAGAATGTGAAGGATATAATGTATATGCACATAATGTAAATATAATGTATGTAAATATGATGATAAAGAGACTACAAATGAAAATCTGGAGATGTACCTGTTCGAACATGTTATTGTAAGTATAACTGTGACAAATCAGTAAAATTATTGCCAAGCTGAGCAACCACACACAGTATGGTCTGTGTATTTATTAGCGAGGCTCTGGGGACAAAGAGGTTGCCCAATTAAAGGCAGACCCCATTGTCCCATGGCCCTGCCAAGAAAGTGGGAAGCTCTGGGATAGGGAGAGGGTGGGGCTAGAGGCAAGAGTCACAGAAGGGCAGGTACAAATGAGGTCACAAAGGGGTGGGCAATGAAATGAGAGAACAAAGAGGTGGCAGCAGGTGAGTGGATAAGGTGAGCCTGAGGGGCAGGACAAAGGGGCAGTTATTAGGGCTGCACAGCAGTGGAAAGCACACAAAACTGCTCCAAGTAATTCCCACCCTCCATTCTGAAGGAAGGGCAGTAGGGCACTGTGGTAGGTGGAACACAGTGCGCCACTGTGATAAGGGGAACACGGTGGCAGGCTGCATGGTACCGCCAAGGTGGACGGCAGAAAAGGGAAAGGGGAAGGAAGACAAGAAAAAGGGGAAGGAAATAAAACAAAAAGGACACAGGGTTGACAAACAAGAGGCAGGGGCACAGTGTGTACGCTCATGTCCCCATTCAGGACATAAGAGGAAGAGGCCAGGCCCTTCCATGGTGTACGTCAGGAGGGCAGAAGAAAGAATAGATTGGGAGCAGTTTTGAAGCGAACAAGAATGTGAAGGATATAATGTACTGTATATGCACATAATGTAAATATAATGTATGTAACTATGATGATAAAGAGACTACAAATGAAAGTCTGGAGATGTACCTGTTGCTAACATGTTATTGTGAAATATCATAACTGTGATGAATCAGTAAAATTATTGCCAGGCTGAGCATCCACACACAATATGGTCTGTGTATTTATTGGCGGGTTCTGGGGACAATGCTCTGTTGTGACATCAGTTTGTTGATATGAAAATAACTGTGGTGTAACAAGCAGAGTATTGTATTATGACATCAGGTTGGGAAGAAGCAATAAGAGCTGATGAACCTTCAAGGAGCAGCAATCCTGCTTTCAAACATATGACTTTAGCAATAACTAATGGGGTAACAAATACAGAGCTAATGAGAAATATAAGCAGCTTTGTGTCCAAATACTGCATAATGTTTTCAAAGTTCTTCTTGAGAGGTCTGTGGCTCTTTAAATAATCTGCTGTAGAATGCATTGTTTTGAAATGGTTACTTCTATAGGAAAAACTGCAGTGTCGGTTTCTTATCTTGCTTTATTTCAAACCATGAGAGAAAACTGCAGTGCATTTTCATAATCACTTAAAACTGTTTAAGCATTTCTTCTCCTCAGCAAGAGTCGAGCTGGGTGAAAGTTCTGAATTCGCTTTGGTCGAATTCATGCAAAGTTTGTCAACTTTAGCAAAATGTTCCTAACTTCCACCTTTGGCAAAATTGGACATCTTCCTAATGTGTTTGGCAAATTTTGGTCCTGTTCCACGGAATATTCTTGCTGAACTGTGGAATAGTGCACATGAACTGTGGAACTAATACATTAATCCGTGATTCATGTAATTATTCCACAGTTCAGTTCTGTGCCATCCTGCTTAAAAATTTTTACCTGGTGTTCAGTGGCACCTCCCACACTGCAATCACCAGTCCCTAATGATTTCATGTTTCCTTGGTGTCTAGTGGCACGCACACCCTCTGATTACTAGCCCTATAAAATTTAATGTTTTCCTGGTATCTCATGGCACCCCCCATCCTCTGGTCACCAGCCCATAATAATTTAACATTTCCTGGTGTCTAGTGGCAACTGCCAGCCTCTGATTGCCAGTTCCATAAGAATTTAAAGTTTCCCTTGTGTCTAGTGGCACCCCCACCTTCTAATCGCTGGCCTCACAAGAATTTATTGTTTCCCTGGTGTCTAGTGGCATCCCCCTCTCTATTTGTCTGCCCCATAAGAATGTAATGTTTCCCGGGTGTCTAGTGGCTCCCTCTGATCACCGGCCCCATTTTGCTGATGTGCCTTCTCAGCTAACTCAAGTGCCTGTCACAGCTGCATGCTCACTCCCATTTCATAGTCATTACATGGTGCAGCAGTCATGGAGACTGTCTGCATGACTATTACACAATGTAGAGACTAAGAAATGGGAGCAAGCATATAGCTGTGGACAGGCACTTGAGCTAGCTGATGAGCATACACATCAGCAAATACTGGATAGTGATTGGAGGATGAGTTATGCCACTAGGCACTGATGAAATGTTAAATTTTAAATTGGGCCAGTGACTGGAGGTGGGGTTGCCGCTAGACATCAGGAAATGTTAAATTATTACAGTGCCAGTGATCTGAGTGTGGGGGTGCCACTAGACCTACCACTGTGGACACTGTACATACTGTAATCATGTCTTTAAAACAGACACAGTCACTAGTGTATACACCTTGAAAACATTCAGCATCAGGCAGTTTATTTATTGTTCCACAGTGGGTTGTATGCATGGCGCTATGTAAATGTAACACATTTTATGTGGGAAAAACTTCAACATATGAGTTCCATACCAACTTGTGATGAGACAAATGCATTATATAGACACATCCAGGAAAATCTCTCACATAAGGAACACTATTTTACCTTTTGTGGGCTAGAACGAGTTGAGTTGGGTAAGAGAGAAGGTGATTTTGAGAATCTGATATTGAGGCAGGAGGCGTCTTGGATTTATAAGCTGGAGGCATTAAAATTTCTGAGCTTGAAAGAGTCATTTAATATTGCACCTTTTCTAAAAATTTAAGTTCAAAATTTTATCTATATTTTATTATGTCTTGCATGCACAAGCAACATCTTGTGGTAGTAGTAGAAATGCAGTGTGTCAGTGTTGACAATGTGGTGCATTAATAGGTGTGTCCTCATTCTCCAACTAGACAGCATGCTAGCACTTGACACAAGAATTATGTGTAGTGCCACCAACTTGAAAGAAATGCACTGCTGCAATCAGAGACAAGCTTGTCATGCAGCAGCACAGATGACACACGCCCCATACGTGCTTTTCCTGGTGAAACATTTCGATAAACATGGTGGTGGCTCCTGCCGCCACTGTATAATGGCATAAATGGCGGGGTTTCAAGTTATGTGGATATCTCAGTTATTTTTTAATTTTGGCTCAAATTTTCAACAACAGGGTTCCTGGGACCCCCACCTCATAATTACAGCCATAGTCATCTTGTTATTGGTCCCAACAGGTCATTTCTCGGTCACTGCGAGAAACACCTTTTGGAGCCAGTTAATGAAATGACCATGCTACTGTTCATAAGGCAGAGGTCAAAAAGCCTAAGTTGCAAATTTGGTGAAAAAATCAAAAATTACTATTACTAAGCATGCATTGCACAGTTTCAATGCATGCTCCTAACTCGAAATTTTAATATTTTCACTCCAGATTTTCAACATTGCCATTTTTTCACACCTGTTAGGGTTTTCAACTGTAACGCCCCACCCTGTAGAGGCTGACAGGTGCCGGGTGTGACTTGGGATTGTCGGCTGTAATGCTCATGCCAATTCACCCCACCCCACTCTGCAGCCAGTGACAGCTGTCATTTTCACATCCTGCTCAAATGTGTTTTCACACATGTGGTGCACAATGGTGCGTTGCAGTGGAAATCAATGTTCAAAACAGATTAACAAAATTACAATGACACTGTTCATGAGTTGAGGTCCCAAAATGCCTATGTTGAAAATTTGTTTAAAAAATCCCCAAAAATAATTGCGTTACGGAATTAATGCGTTGCGCGGTTCTACACAAAGCAATGACTTCACCAATTTTTCATATTTTCCTGCAGATTTTCAACATTGCAATTTTTACACCACCTTATTAACAGTACAGCTTTCATTTTCACATCCTGCCCAAAATGTGTTTTGCACCTGTTGTACCAAAGGGCACAGTCACTGTGCAAAATCAGCTTTCGCTAATGAACTGATAGTGCCACTGTTCATGAGGTGGGATCACAAAAGCCCATATTGAAAATTTGGAGTGAAAATACCAACAAACGCCTGGGGTATTCTGGTTTTCAACCATAATGCCCCACCCTGTGAAGGCTGACAGGCATCAGGGTATGACTTGGGATTGTCGGCTGTAATGCTTCGCCACTCCACCCCACCACCCTGCAGCCAGTGACAGGCATTGAGGTGTGCTTTGACTTTTCAGCCCAAAAGTTCACCCATTCTCCTATACTACATCCATCTCAGTGTATTTCATTATGGAATGGGTGCGTGAAAGGCCGAAGACTCCATGGCAGAATGCAAAACTTGTCGGTGTCTGCAGGATAGGGTGTGGTGAAATGGTATGAGTGTTATAGCCGATGACCCAAGGCACATCCCAATACCTGTCAGTCTCTGCAGGATGAGAGTGGGTTAGTGTCAGTTCAATACTTCACTGCCCTTCCTATTATGCATCTCTCTAACTGATGCACTATCGATGCCAATGCCAGCAAGACAACATTCAGCATTGACAAATGCTTGTTATATATGTGTGCATATTGTTTGACCTACTGTGACTCTGATAATCTCAGAGTGAAAATTTTATATTTTGTGTTTGCTAGCTAACAATTCCATGGTTTTATGTCTGCTTCAAGAAATTTAAAATAGTGAGGTTGTTTCTGTGTTTTCTGTATATTTTAACATTGCCACTTTTAAATATCGGGTTCTGATTTTTATGTGGGACTTACTAGGATATATAAGTATATTGGTTGCCCATACTACCTTCTATTTTATGATATTCTTTTTGCCCCTGCCTGCCCTCCTTCAGCCCTTCACCTTCTCTCCCTCTCAAATTTTGTTTTAATGACAGCAATCTGCATTTTGTGTCTTCACTATGTTTCTGTTTATATTGTCCCCAAGCTGCAAAGGTAATTGTTCATTTGAATATTTATGTATGACTCTGACTGCTGACTTAGTTACATTTTGGTTGTACACTGCTTTGAATTCACTGGGTGATGGTCACTTTAAATTTCTCATTTAAATTAACTGTTTCAGTGTACAACCAGGCTCCTTGAGTAAGCACACATGTGCAAAACCAGTCGAGGGTTTAGATAGAATGTACACTTCTTCTTAACTCATGTGGGTTGTAAGTTTAATTTTTATGAATGAAAACTTATTTTTTGCTTTCTGGTGTCTATGCCATTGCTTTCTGCCTTCTGCCATTAACTTGAGAACTTGGCATAGCAGTGTGTGGAGCCACTCTTACCATATGTTTTCCATCAGATACTACTAGACTACAGGGAAACATGAAAATTTATGGGGCCAGTGATCAGAGGGTCGGGGGTGGTGTCGTGAGTTCTACCATGCTGAAACAATAACAGTGTTGTCAAAGTTCAGCATGTGAGATTCCCAATGTTGACAGGTGAAATTTTGCCAGTCAGGCATTGTGTGTTTTCTGTTAGGGGGCTGCACCCTCCATCCCACCCTTCTTAAGATAACTAATTCTGAGTTGATTTGGTTGGAAGGGGCCAAAGATGGTGAAAGGTGACATTTCACCCTAGGGTCCCTCACAGCAACAATCTCGAAAACCTGTCAACATTGTCGCTGTGAGGGATTTCGCCATGTGCATTCTCTGTGTGGAATGGCACACTGTGGGTGCCTCTAGACAACAGGAAACATTAAATTTTATGGGGCCAGCAATCAAAGGGTGGGGTGCTACTAGATACCAGGGAAGCAATAAATTATGGGGTCAGTGATCAGAGGGTGGGGGTGCCATTAGACACGAGGAAATATTAAATTCAGGGCGGTGATCAGACAGTGGGTGTGCCTCTAGACATCAGGGATTAAACATTACATAAATGGGGGCTGGTGATACATAGCACATTTATACATTCATTCCACAGTTCAGTGACTCACTGATCTGCAGAATGAATGTATGAATTCAGATTAATGTATTAAACAGTCAAAAGAAATTCTGCAGAACTGACCTCTGACAGTGGTAACTGCTGCAGAATTTTGTTCCACTATTTAATACATTAGTCCATAGTTCATACATTTATTCTACCTTTCTGTTCTAAGTCAGAATTTCTGCAAAAGTTGGCAAAATGATTTCTGAACTTTTATGCAGCGAAAGTCCAACTTTCACACAAATTACACGGTGGAATTTTTTTTTCTGCACAGCAGTGGAACAGAAAGAGTGAAAACTATTTATAGCCTGGACAGTTTACCCTAAAACTGAAATCTGTTTTGGCCTTCAAACTCCTAAAACTGTTGAGAAATGATAAATGTAAGTGAGGCTATAGTAAAGTTTCAAAGTGCAAACATTCTTAGAAACAGCTTTTACTTCTGGTTGGTTGGTTGGTTGATTGTATTGCTTAGTTGGCACACAACCACATAGGTCACTGTGCTTTAGAATGGAAAGTGATGTATAGAAAAGTACACATCATATAGATTCAAAACAATGCAACAAACTGTGCAGGTACACCCACAAAATCATTAGTTTACATTACATAATCTCTCATTACAAAATAGGTAAAGGGCTGATACAGAAAGATAATAAAGGCTTGAGAAAAACTGTGCCAATAAATAATTCAACACAGCTCTCTTGAATAAAGTCAAGGGTGGTGCAAGGTGAACAATTTCATGTCAACCATTCCATTAAAGAGGAGCCACAATTGCAAATAACCAGTACCACACTTTATTAAGCAGTACTGAGACACAAAGACATCCCTGCCCTCCATCACTGGTGGCTCTGCCAAGTAGGCAGGGGTTCAAATGTGCATGAAGGTATGGAGAACCTAATCCAATAAGAGCTTTGACATCAATAAAGGACCTTGTACTCAACCCTCTCCCTAATGAACAACCACATGAAAGCACACTGAGAGACTAATGTGTTCTGATTTCTGCATGGAAGTCAAAGTCTAGCAGTAGTATTCTCTACTAGCTGCAGACCATCACATCGGATAACAGGGTAGGCTTTGATAGTGTGCTGCAGTAGTAGAGATAGGGTGCCACAAATGTCTGCTCTGGTGTCTTCAGATCACCAACCTCAAGAAACAGTGCAGCACTGGGATATTTCTAACATGAAATAAACAATTCTTTATGGTTGTTGACATCTGAAATTCAAGGGACAGCTTCTCATCAAGAACCACATGCATGTTACAGGGCTTCTTCACTGCCTCTAACTGGAACCTGTTGAGGATGGGTAGCTGGAGACTCTGCTTCAACATCCAAATGTGACAATCAAATCACACCAGTTACAGCTCAATCTTGTTCTGTGGGTTCAATTCCAGCCTGCTGATGGCCTTCCATTCCTTAGTTTCTGCTAAACTTTGATTTAATAACAGAATAGGAGGACCATGGTTTGGAGTCAAAGCCTCATGAGTAGTATTCTGTGCTAGCTGCAGGCCATCACGTCAGATAACATGGTAGGCTCTAATAGCATGTTTTGCAGTAGTTGAGCCAGAGTACCACAAATGCCTGCACTGGTGTCTCTGCTTAACTTTGATTTAATAATGGAATAGAAGGACCATGGTTCAGAGCAGATAACAGGTACATCTGGCTGTTATCTGCAACCACTGAAACTCTACTGTGTGCCTTCTCATAACTTTCCTAGTGGCTACATGTACATGGAAAACAGCATTGGAAGCAGGGCATTACTTTGAGGAACATGCATTTCTAGGGCAATCTGTCACTAATGTAGCCCTCCCTTTATTGTGACTGACTGTTCCCAATGTGCATGGAATAAACCGAACCTTGCAAACACCATCTGGGACCTTCACACTCTTCAAATCTGTCAGCCGCCTCCTGGTGATCAACTGGGAGATCAAGTAGGATAACAATGGCAACATCTCCCTAATGTCATGCCATAAAGAGGCCATTGTCTGCCTTGACTAGTGCTCTCTTCATGCTATGGCATCACAAGAATCTGGACTGGAATGATTCTAGGATGTTAGTCATCTCTATGTGTGCTTCAACTTCTCTAATTCCTCTTGACATGATTATTATAGCACTCAAACTGTAACCATGCAGCCTCTAAACAAGATGGCAGAGGAAATCTCAACCTGTTTTAACTGTTTGTGTCTCTCTGTGGTACTGTCTTCCAAGCATATTGACAGTCCTAGTGGATCTGAGTGTCATGATATGAAAGACAGTGGCTGTTTTTTCTTCCCAGCAGAAATAACTCCACAAAGAAAATACTTTCTTGGCTTCCATATTTTTGTGGTACTTTACAGAATCTTCCTTTGTGTACACTCTAATGCCTGTTCTTTTACTTTCAACCATCAATTATCCTTGTCAGGCCAGGGACCAGTTTAATGCAATGTAGTAAGGTGTGGATGGAATTCCTTACAGAAATAATTGTATGAAATGTTTTCATGCCACACACATGAAACTACCAAGTGATATGCATGCCACAAGTGTGATTTAAATCTTAAATTGGAACTGATTGCATGCATATGGCATGCATGCAGCAAGCAAGTATGGAAACCATGATTTTTATGTTAAACTGGGAAAGACTGCATGCATGTGGCATGTGTCAAAAGCAAATGGTCACTGATAACTTCCCAAGTAAAAGTTAAGTGACTTGCTCAGGATCACATCATACACAAGTGGGGGTGGATGAGATTCAAACCCAGGTCTTCATGCCTCTGAGTCTCCTGGCTTGCACTTCAGTGCCTTTAACCACTAAGCCATACTGTCTGCACACATATGGCTTGCTTGTACTCAATACATACTGTATCCGAGTACATTGGCATGCATGAGGCATGCTTGTCGCCACTGTTACAGTATGCTTTTCAGTTTTCTTCTCTCTCACATCTCATTTTCACAGTTGAACTGTAAACACATACAAATGGAAACACATGTGTTTTTCCACCCCAGTACACAAACTTACCCACAAAACCACTAATTACTTCTGTCTGGCCTGTACTCCTACAATTTTCTCTCCATAGTTTTGAATGCTTCTACACAAACAGACTTTAATGTGCAAATATAAAAGTAGCAATAACTCAACACACACCCCACAAGGCCAGTCCCCCCATGCACACACACAGTAGCGGTACAGCCATGCTGCTACAGACAACCCAATAAGTATAGATATAAGTGAAAAGTCTCTTACTTGAGTACTAGGGAGCAAGAGTCTTTAAGAGATGATGTCCATGGGTCAGAGTGCTGGGGTACCCCTTGAAATGAATGGAGTTATTTTCTATTACTATTTTATATTTTATGATGGTGAGTTGGAGAATAATGAAGGCCATTGTTCTATTAGCAAGGCCCTTGTTAGTCGAGCAGTGGTCTTCATTAATCTCAACTCCATCAATAATGTATAAAATAGTAATAAACTCACCCATTCATTTCAATAGTGTTACCTGCAGTTTATTTTGCCCTTGTCATAATGTGCCTGAGTGTGAGAATGTACAGGTGGGGGGCATATGCCTGACTATAGTGGGGTTCCAATAGTCTGTGCATACCATACCACTCAACTGTCAGTGAATGCAAGGGACAGCTCTAAAATGTCTGTAACATCTCTAAAAGGTACAACTTATTTGTTGTGACTGAAAAGTGATATGCAAATCAGGAAAATTCAAATGTATAAGATTCATCTGTATATATCCAGGAGCAGTGCATCTGATTTGGGCTTAAACCCACCCAGTTACTAATCAATTTTTTCCTAGCTGAAGTTCTGTCCTCCCCAAAAAAGAATTTTGTCCCAATTTTCTCCCCAACTCCATTCTATTCTATACTTATCCCTATGGGTCATGAAGCTGCCCAAAGGTGAAGAAATGCAAAAATGGTATCCAGTGAGGTTGAAGACTGAATATGAGCAACCATCAAAATGGCAAGTCATAATCAGCACTTTCCTCCTGGCTACCCTAGAAGGATAGTAACTCTATGAAATGTGAGGGTACTGTAGCATGTCAGGATGGGGAGGGATAGCAAGGGAAAGAGAGGACAGGGAAAGGGTTTCAGGGACTGGTGTGCCTGCTGCTGCTGAGCTAGCTGTGTGGTGTGGTGTGGTGGTGTGGGTGGCTAGCTCAAGTGCAGCAGGTACAGGGTTCAGGACTGGGTGCAGAGAAATGCTGCCACTGCCTGTAGCTGTATTTTTTCCAATGCAAGGATTTTTTCCCTCCCAATGTGCCCCTCTGGAGTTGAGAACTGGGTGCGGGAGGCATAGCCCCAAAAACACTTTTTCCTGGATGTCGAGTCACCTGTGAGTGTATATCACTGATTTGCTTTTTAGCAATTTACACTCACCGTAATAGCCATCATATGACATGGAACCCAAAAACACATCAATATTTTGGTCCTTCCTTCTACCCTGTAATAAAAATGATTTGTTTTACTTACCCAGCCAGAACCTGCAGCCTGGCATAGTGTGCCACAGCCCAGTTTTCAGTCTGCTCCCCTTCTTCTTCCGCCAGAAGCTGGATGCTAGAACTGACCATCAGAGGTCCCCAACATGGTCCATGACCAAGTCACCTCAACAACAGAACTCTTCCAGCCTGGGATGCTTGCTTTTTGCTTGCTTGCTGCTGTGGCTGCTGCCACACTGCACTGATCAAGTCCTATGATGGCCACCCACACCACTGTCACCAAAACTGCTATGCCTAGCTTGCTGCCTTGGGGGTCTGTGCTGTGTTTTTGCAAGGTGGGCCTAGTAGAGTAAGTAGGTAGACTAGTCCTAAGTTAGCTTTTAGCTAACCCTCTGCCCCTTCAGCCACCAGGGAGACGGAGACTCACTAAGAGTAGAACAACAAAAATATGCTGTTACAACACTGCTATTGAGAGTTCAGTGCTCACTGACTCCTCCAAGCTGTAGTATGCAGTCTGTCCACTCTGTGGTGGGAAAGACAGTGTCACACTTGCAAGGCTCATGCACTATTTCTTGGCTGGAGCTCATCCACATCACATGCGATTGTGCTGCTGCTAATAGGTGGAAGAGTGGACAACATAATACAGACACAGTCAAGTCTGGAGAGTACCTGCAGCATTAGCACACACAGGCCAGGAGGGCACTTGTGCAAAGATTAAATCCAAATTTAAAGCCATTATTACCACACCATAAGAACAACCTAGGCACAAATACAGGAGGTGGGGGCAGTGCTCTCGCCCTACCTAAATGACACAAATGCTTAATGGTAGAAATTAATTCTCAGGTGCTAATGCAATGGTTTCCACTGTGTTCTGCGATACTGTATCTCCATGTTTCATGATGTGTCCTGATCATTATGTGGGTTAGTGTCCCTCATTCTGAGTGTCCATGTCCTCATTTCAGTGACAAAATGTTAAGTATGGTGCATGCTTCCAATACCCTACTCAGCACAAAGAGTGTTGGACATGGCTATAGTGTATATGTTCAATACAGAATGACAAAGGGAAGTAAGTGAGATGAAACAGTCATGGAGAAACACATTTGTAGCACTAAATATGCATAAGTGATTTGCATGGTCCAAAACAAAAGGACAGGCTTCACAACACAGAGGCCCCTCTTGTACATCTGGAATGGGGATGTTGACTGGATATATCATATTGTATGTTTAAAGACATCTGTAGCACGATCTTTTGTCTTTATGGCTCCTACCCAGTGGAATTCTCACCTCATCAAATATGAGATAGCCTGACCATGAGGATTCAAGTTTGCCATCAAAACACACCTCTTTCTTGGGGCCTGAATGGGACTGTGGAAATGTTTTTTATAGTATAATATGTAACTGTATTTAAGTTTATGTTTTATGTTTAGCTTTATGCCTACTGCAATGCTTTATGATGTATTAACTGTTCGGTGCCCCGACCTCTGGAAGGGTGCCTTTACAAATACAATGATGATGATGATGCCACAAAACAAGACTCAATTTGCTGGCAAAGGCATCTAGCTTCACCTGAGCTCTTTTCTTCTAGGTTTGCTTGAAAGGACAGAGCAAGGAACAACATTATCAAAGCAAAGAAAAGATTAAGGCTTCTTTTGGCTAGAGCAGATTTACTGTGTGTTATTAGTTTCTTTTTTGCTCACAGGTTTTGTTACTGTATTTTGATTACGTTTACTGCTTTATTGTTCTCTGATTCAAATTGCTGTTGCAGGGTATACTTACTGCTGCATTATTACAGGGTGTGCCTACAGGTTTGTTACTGTTTTGTGCTTACAGATTACTGCTGTAATCTTCTCTGATTTGAATTGTTTTTGCAAGGTATATCTTCTGTTACTGCTTTATTTTTCTCTGTAGGAAAGAGTTTTTTGCAGGGTACATGTTCTGTGAAATTGTTACAAGTGGTTCTTACAGGTTTTATAGTTTTATCTGTCATTAGGCTAAGCTTTCAGGGCTACTGCATTTGTTATTGGTTGATTGTTTCTGCTCTTATAATGAATTTTGTATGTATCATTAGGCAAAGCACAATTACTGTTTGCTACTATTTTATTTTGTTTTTTGTTGAAAGGTTTTTGTTTTGGTCTCAACAGTGTTGCAGTCTCAATCTCATATTGAAGGAGCTAAATGCTTTCCTCTCACAGCACTTCCAGGGGATTAGGAGTGTAACTGGAGGTGGAGCTGACAAAGTCTTATTAACTTCCAACAGAGGAAGAGTTAAAAGTCATGTTAGTTGGTGTTTTTGAGGTGGAAGACTAGGTTTGCTGGCAAGGCACCTAGCTTCACCTGAGCACTTTTCTTCTAGGTTTTCTTGTAAGGACAGAGCAAGGAACATTATAAAATCAAGGAAAAATAGTATGGGCTTCTTCTGGCTAGGCAGAATTACTGTGTGTTACTATTTTCTTATGTGTTCACAGTTTTGTTCCTGTTTTCTGCTTACATTTTACTGCTTTATTGTTCTTTGATTCATTGGTTGATTGTTTCTGCTCTTATATCCTTGTTTCTTGCATCCATGCTTTTTCAGCAGGAAAGGGCCCAGCCACCCACCCCATCCTCAACAACCCCATGCTATGCTCCTTTTATAGAGTAGCACAGTCATGGCATTTCCTGTAGCAAAGCAGGAAGGGAAGAATCAGAGGGGTATCCACATGGTGACCTAACTTACAGGGCACAATTAATGTAACTTATTATACAAAAATAAACAAATCAAACAAACAAAATATATAAAACAAAAAAAATGCTTAAATTTTCCTTCTAATTACTCAGACCAGGTTATAAACTCAACAACTCAACTGGAATGAATATTATTAACTGCAGGTAGTGCGGGACAGTTTTCAAAAGGGTAGTTATACAGGATTTAGGACACTGTCCTACATGCTGGACCATCGAAGATGTAGGGCTCAGCTCGGGCAGCATAGGCAGAGATTGTATGCCTCAAATCATATATTCAGGAAGAAATATATTACAAGAACTGCCTACCATTTACCCAACATCCAACTGAAACACCTCGACTGCAGAGGGTAGTTGGTCCGGGAGTTTGGTAGGTGGTTAGGAGGGACAAATCATGTGCCCCATCACTCAATGCTCACCAATGTATCAACTCCACAAACCACATAAAAACTACAAACCGGTATCTGCCTCTATATCTGAAATCAAACAAGGGCAGAGGACACTGCAGCACAGGAGCTAGCACTACAAAACTCACCCAAAACAGGGACCAAAACAAAAGAAATCCAAAAACCTCTGATCACAGGAGACTTCATGATTTGGCGAGTTGATACCTATCTCTGACCACGGGTAATGGTCAGATGTCTCCGGTACATCAGCATGGAGACACTGACTGCATTGCTAAAATTGTGCAGGAAGCAGGAGAAAACATGGATGACCTGGTACACATAGGGACTACAATCTCACCAGCCAGTCAGTTGTGGAGACCAAGGAACACCTGACCAGGCTGGGAGACAAACTGTCATCCATTTTGTCTGGCATGTCCTTTCTGAGATCCTGCCAGTTTGGTCAAAGGGAGCAGATGGATGGAAGGTCAAAGAAGGGAGATAGGGAGCTAAACATGTGGCTCAAGGGCTGGTGCCAGGAAAAAGGACACACATTTGTAAGTAACTGGGAACAGTTTTGGGAGCAAAAGTTCTTTAAATTAGATGGACTGTATCTGACTAAGGAGGGAGTCAGTGCATTGGGGCAGAAGTTTGATGTCTTTGCAGAATATTTAAACTAGCAAATGGGAGAGGGGGCAGCATCCCATATGTTAAATGGGAAGAACACCCTCCCCTCAGCTAGTGATCAAACAGGAGATAGATCAGCATGTTTGTAGTTCATTTGCATCACCAGGAAAGGAAAAGGTCTGGTTCCCATACAACGTGCAGGGGAAATGCGGACCTCACCCAACAACTAACACACAAAATCTGGTCAATGGAAAATCAAGTACACAAATACCTACAGTCTGGGAAACAATATCCTAGATCTGGAGGCAGCAATGACAAAGACAATGCTGGACATAGTAGCCATTAGCAAGACATGGTTCACCAGTAACCACACTTGGGAGACTTCAGTACCCAGCTATGTACTGTTCAGAAGAGACCAAGGTGCAAAAAGGGAGGGAGGAGATGCCCTTTATGTCAATGAAAATATCAAAGCTACAGAAATTCAGAATACACATAAGGAGCCAGAAGAACTATAGGTCACCCTGGAAACAGGAAATGGGACAGCCATATGAACTGGGGTTGTCTACAGGCCTCCAGATCAGGGAAGGACATAGACACATTACTGTTAGAAGAGATACAAAACATGACAGCTAAAGGGAGGTCCTGATAATGGAGACTTCAACATGCCAGATACAGATTGATCAATACCAGCAGGAACACCCACCAGAACTAGACACATAGTGGATTCCCTGCAGGGAGGTCCTCAAACAACTGGTACAACAACCCACAAGAGACAGGGCTATCCTGGATCTAGTACTGACTTATGGAGAAAGGATCACAGATCTCCAGATAGAAGGTTACCTGGAGACCAGTGACCATCACATGATATGGTTCAATTTGGCCACTAAAATTAATCATCTCATTCCAAGGCAAAAATATGGGACTTCAGAGGAGCTGATTTTGATAAGATGGCCAACAGAGTTAAGCTAGCCCTGGCAAGAATAAATACAGGTGAGGGTACAGGCAAAGTTGGCAAGCATTAAGGATGCAATACTTGAAGCAACATCCCATTGTGTTAGGGAGAAAAGCAAGAGCAAGAGCAAAGAAGGAAGAAACCACTTTGATTCTCAAAAACAGTAGCAGAAAGATCAGAGCCAAAAGGTTGGCCTTCAAATAATATCAGGAATGCAGTGGGACAAAGATAGGGAGGCATACCAAAAATTCCTTAAGGAAGTAGGAAGGCAGTAAGGCAGGCAAAGGCCCAAACCAAGGAAACACTAGCACGAACAGTAAAAGAAGGAGACAAGACTTAATATAGATACATTACTGAAAGGAGAAAGTCCAGAGGGGTATTGCTAAGATCAAAGGGGATAAGGGCGTGGTGGAGGAGGACCAAGGAAAAGCATCTATCCTAAATAGATACTTCTGCTCAGTATTTACTGAGGAGAAGGTAGGACAGGGCCACAGCTCAACACCATGGACACAGGCAGGAGGGAGGGTGCATGAGTCCCTTCACAAAAGGGTCCTACAAGAGCCCCTAACCTCAGGGTGGACAAGGCAATAGGACCTGATGGCATACATCCCAGGGTACTAAAGGAGCTAAGGTTGGAACTAGCAAAGCCATTAGCAGAACTGTTTAATGAGTCTCTGAGCACAGAAGAGGTCCCAGAAGACTGGAGAAAGGGCTTATGTGATCCAGCTCCACAAGAGTGGCAGCAGGGAGGAGGTAGAGAACTACAGACCAGTCAGCCTTACCCCAGTAGTGGGCAAGATTATGGAGGCACTCTCTAAGGAAAGGATAGTGCAACACCTAGAATCTATAGTAGCACAGGATCCAAGACAGCATAGGTTTACAACAGGAAGGTCCTGTCAAACTAATCTCATAGATTTCTTTGACTGGGTAACCAGGAGTGGTGGACCAAGGGTGCAGTTGATGTCGCCATACCTGACTTCAGCAAAGCTTGATACTGTTCCACATAGAAGATTGTTTAATAAGCTGGGTAGGCTTGAGGTGGGCCAGATGTTGGTCAACTGGGTATCAAACTGGTTGACGGGCAGAAAACAGAGAGTGGTGGTAAACGGTATACAGTCAGAAGAGATGCAAGTCACAAAGTAGTACTCAGCGATCAGTCCTGGGGCCAGTCCTCCTCAATATCTTCATCAGTGACATTGCAGATGGACAGGAGGGTAAGGTTTGTTTGTTTGCAGATGACACCAAGGTCTGCAACAGAGTAGATGATCCAGATGGTGTGCAGAATGAGAAGAGATCTGGATAAACTGGCAAAATGGTCAAAAGAGTGGCAACTGGGGTCTAATGCAAAGAAGTGCAAGATCATGCACATAGGAAAGAGAAACCCTGAAGCTACCTATAGGTTGGGAGGAGTTGCTGGCAATCACAAAGGAAGAAAGAGATTTGGGCATCATCATCTTAGATGACCTGAAATCATCCAAGCAGACCACTAAAACAGTAGGTAAGTCTAGAGAGATGCTGGGGTGTATTAGTAGGGGTATCACTAGTCATAAGAGGGGAGTAATAATCCCTCTTTACAAGACACTGGTTAGGCTCCCATCTGGAGTACTGCATGCAGTACTGGAGGTAACACCTACACAAGGACATTAACAAAATGGAGGCAGTCTAGAGAAGGGCAACCAAAATGGTGCAGGGACTGCATCAGAAAACATATGAGGAGAGATTAACAGAGCTCAGTATGTATACCTGAGTAAAGGAGGGAGAGGCGATATGATTGAAACATTCAAACATCTTAAGGGCATTAACAAGGTGAAAGAGTCTAACATGTTTCAATATAAAAAAAAATAGCAGGACAAGAGGACGAGTATGAGATTAGAGGCAGGCAGATTAAGGGGTAATGTGAGGACGTCTTTTTCACAGAAAGGGTGGTGGATGCATGGAACGGCCTACCTCAGGAAGTGGTGGATATGAATATAGTGCAGGGCATCAAACAGGCATGGGATAGGCATAAGGAGCAATATAGATGAGTATGAATAGATAGGTCATTGACAGAGAAAAGGCCTACAGCACATTCATAAGGTAGAAAAAATGGGCAGACTGGATTGGCCTTGTGGTCCTTATCTGCTGTCAACTTCAATGTTTCTATGTTTCTGTGACAATGATGATGATGATTTAATGCAATAAGCAAACAATACTTTACAAATTAATGGTGATTTAATGACAAAATCAAAAGCCCTTAAACAACTTGCAAAGGATCAGCATTAATGAGTTTACCTAATTTTTATGGAATCCAAATAAAATGTATTTTAATTACTCTAATTGCTAGTAGTATTATGAGAAACAGAAACTAATGCATTTTTAGATGAGATTTGCACCAGCGTAGCTGCTGCACACATGGCAAGCGTGCAGCATGTGAACCTGATGTGATGTTTAAATGATGTTCACACCAGCTTTACTCTGCACCATGTCAAGCTGCAACACATGAACCTGATGTAATGTTTAGAAGATATTCACACCAGCTTCCCTGCTGTGCACATATCAAGCTTGCAGCATGTGAACCTGATTTACTTTTAGACCTGGTTCGCATAGGTTAACTTTGTATATGCAACTGCATGCAAACACTGCACAATTAAGCATGTGGCATGCATTCTGCATGTACACTGCGCATTATATTTCTGTAAGGGATGGTATCAATATATTAACCATCATTGCCAAAGACTCTTAAAGGCATTGACCCTGACTGTGGTTCTAATTGCAGAAACACTCTACAGAATTGAGGTGTCCACTAAATCTAGAAGTCTAACTTGATCCAGGTCTTGTTTTGCATAAGTGTGGATCACCACCATTGGCAGTTAGTGTCCGGATGCTCTCAATCATAGCATGGTGAGTTTGTTCAGGTAAGTCTTTTTTCAACATTTATGTAACCTCTGTGTTTTTATGATATATTTATAAATGTTAATTGTAGCTCTTCACAGGTTTAGCAGATACGGTTCACTTCAGCTACAGCAGTTCAAATAAACAATTAAACCATCACAGCAGTCTAAATAAAACCTGTATTTATATGCAAACAAAGAGGAGGGCAATGAAAAGCTTGTGTGCTGTTTACTAAATATATACATGCTAAGCTGTAGTCACTGACTTTACTAAAAGCTTCAGTTTTCATCAGACAGATTTTCTATCTCTTATGAAAAAGCATAGCAATCTCTCTCTCTCTCTCTCTCTCTCTCTCTCTCTCTCTCTCTCTCTCTCTCTCTCTCTCTCTCTCTCTCTCTCTCTCTCTCTCTCTCTGCATGAAACAGGACCTTAGCTCCTGAAGAGTTCATCTATTCCTGTTGCTTTCTCCTACCTGAGGTTATAAATCACTGCTTGTGACATCACGGTTCCACCCATGACAACAGACTATGATGCCACAACAGAGAATTATGACTTGATGTAGGGAGTAAGCTACATAGGCAAATGAACTCTAAGGGAAACAGATCATAGGCTCAGTTCTCAAATGCATACCTGGCGTAACTTGACTTACACCAAAATAAAAGTTGCAAGTAGCAAGTTACACCAGCAAAGCAGTCTGTGACATGCCATGAGCTGCTTGCACCAAGTGGACGAACACCACCATTACACCATAAACCACTGCAACATGGTGCTAGGGGGTTTCTGCATTAGTTGTGCCCTATTCTAGAAAGGCAGCCTCCAAGTCCCTGAAATTGAAATTCTACAACAACCCCGAGGACATCCGTTAAAGTACAGTTATACCAGCAAATAGCTGGTGTGTGTACTTTGCATCTACCGAGGTTGCACAATGCTGCCAGCCCAATCCCCAGTATATGCAACCCCCAGCCCCATCCCCCAACCAGTAGAAAATGCCTGCAGGGCTATTGAACCCCCTGCCCCTATCCCCAGTACTGTGCATTAAAGCCCCCAGGGCTAGCACCCCCTCCATGCCCAATCCCCAGACATGCCCCTAGCGGGCTAGTACACTCTCCATACACAATCCCCACATGAATTGTAAATGCTCTGCAGGGCTAGTTCCTCCACTCCCCAATACCCAGAATTGTGATATGCACAGAACATATTTAACATAGCCTCTGATCTTCTTGGTAGTCTAGTGGCACCCATACCTCCACCCAGCAGTGCCAGTCCACCCCACACCCACACCCATCCCCAGCTGGCAACTGGCACAGCCCACCTCTCACCACCATAGCCAGCCCTGACTGAGCTCTGTATGAGGCACGCACTACTGTAAATAATAGCACTGAATGAATGACAGCTCAAGGCAAATGATCTCCGAGGAAAGCCCTCAATTTGGGTACTTGAAGCAAGGGAAAAGAGGCTGACCTTAGGGCACACTGGGGAGTTTATGCTGGACCACACCAGAGAGGCAAGGAGGAGTGAAACAGTGGACAAACTTGTGTATTGAGCTAAGGGTGGCAGAGCAAAGCTAAGACTCATAGGTAGCCAATGCAGGGCAGACAGGACATTGCAATGATGATGCCTGGCGTTGGTACCCAGTGTAAACCTACCTACTGTATGATAAACCTGTGAGAGTCGAGAAAGAATTTTAGAAGCTGTAGAGAGCAGAAGAGGGCACCATACATGAGGAGAGACAGGAGAGTGGCATCAGCTATCTTACGACAAGAGGTCAATGTGAGGTAAGGATGGATTCTGTAGAGGACTCTATTTTCTGGTTAAGTGTTTTGGTAAGGGTATGACATGGGCGCCCATGGAAAGGAGGGGACCAAGGTGATTCCCAGGTATTTGAATGTCTGGACAGATTCATAGGGGTCCCTGTGCCTGACAGTATAGCACGAGGGGAGAGATTAAAGCTGAGTTGGTAAACCACATGCACTTAGTTTTTAGTATATAGGACCAGTTGTTTATGAGTTAACCAGTCCTCTAGGTGGAAATCAGATGCTAGCGTTAGGTTAAGCCATCTAGTATCCAAGGAGGAACAACAGATGACAGCATCATTGGCATAGAAGTGAACAGTGGCCCCACCACAATTATTGGAGCTTGTTTATATATAAGGAAAAGAGCAAGGGGCCAGTATGGAGCCCTGAGGTATGCTGTGGGTGATGACCCTTGGCTGTAATAAGGATCCCTCCCATTTGACCCACTGAGTATGGCTAAAGAGATAGGTCCATGTTAATGCATCCACATCAAGGCCTAGTACATGTAATTGATGTAGAAGTAAGTCGTGGTTGACCAAGTCAAACGTTTTTGTCAAATCCACAAATATTGCACCATTGACAAGGCCATCATCCATTGCCTGATGAATGTCCAAGGTGACTTTAATCAGTGCCGTAGTAGTGCAGTATTTTCCTAAAACTGTGCTGGGAACATCATAGGAGTTGATGCTGATCAAGGTAGTCTTGGAGGTGGTTGTATATCCTCTCCTGTAACTTAGCTAGGGGCAGAGTATTGAGATGGATGGAAGTTTTCACAATTGAGTTGGAACCTTCTTTGTGCACAGGGACTACCACTGCAATATTCCATTTATCGGAGGTGGTACAAGTTAGGAAGGTTCTATTAAATAGGTCACAAATGGGGCAGGCCAGAGCATCAGTTCCTGTATTGAGGAACCAGGATTCGAGTGTGTCATGCCCAGGTGAACTGTCTGCCTTTAGATTCCTGAGAAGACTGTGCACTTTGTTAAGTGTTGCCAGTTTAAGGTGGAAGGAAGGGTGGGACATATGGTCGACAGGTGGCAAGGGGTCTGGTGAGGGGGGAGTGGGAGAATAGCAAATTGAGAGGTATGTTTATGCAGGTCAGTGAAGTATTCATAAAAGCAGGTCACAATGGAGGAAGGGTTAGTGTGGATCATACCCTGGGCATCAATGGAGCTAGGGATTTCAGTGGTGTTTCCCTTTAAGAGGAATTAATCTGTTTCAGAAATCTTTCGGATTACTTAGATGCTCTGTCTGGAGTCTCTTAAACGGTGTCCCTATGCCTTTTGGATGGAATTTTTGCAGCTATTCCTTAACTGCCTATAAATTTGCCAGTCAGCAGGAAGTCCACTACATTTGAAAGCCCTCAGGCTTTATCCTGAGAGGTCATATGCTGCCTTAGTTCATTGGAGAGCCAAGAGCTTTAATCCCTTAGTCCAGCATGACTTCAGAGATTCATGGTTGTCAATGATGTCAGTGAGTTTAGATACAAAGAAGTCCAGGGTTGAATTAACGTCAGGGAGAGTGTTGGTTGGGATCCAGTCAGTCGCATGGATCATGCCAGGAAAGAGTTGAGGTCAAAATTTGACATGTTCTGTATCTTGATGAATTTCGTGAGGATTTGGGGAATTGTTTCACCAGATACATAGGGTCGGGGAGTGATCACTAATACTGTCGGAGAGGATGCCTGCATACTTTATTTTAGAGGGCAGTTAGTGACCACCCAGTCAAGAAAGGTATGGTTACCTGATTCTGCATTGATGTGGGTTGGGTCACTGATGATTTGAACCATATTTGAGTCTCCGGGAGGCAGTCAATCTGGAAGATTTGGGGTTCAACCAGCCAATGCTGAAGTCTCCCCGATGTCAGCGTCTTGGCGAAAGGCTAGCACAGGAGGTGACAAGGGAGTGGAGGCAGGTTGCCACCACCTTAAGTGGTAGGTATACACAGCCCACCAGGAGTTTCTTAATGGATCCTAGGGTGACTGAAAGGAATACTGATTGCACCTCAGTTGTGGCGGGGTAAGGCAAGGAGATTTGGGTAGCATCGAGATTGACTTTGACATACATGATGATGCCCCCAGCCTTTTACCCAGCCAATCTGTCCTGAAACATTTGTACCCTGACAAGGCTACCTCATGCAATCCATTGCTTGGTTTCAGCCAAGTCTCAGAGATATCCAGGATGTCAGGAATGTGGTTATTGACCCATGCTTCAAGTTCCGGCATTTCAGGTCTAAGATTACAAATGTTTAAGTGTGCAATTTTCAGACCCTTCAGTTTTGGATGTGATAAAATAGATGGGCAGGGGTAGTGGTATTAGAAGTTGGTCCAGGATTAGGTTCTATGTCACCAGCTAGTATTAGCAAGAGGAGAAGTAACAGCAGGTCCCTGATTGAGTTAAAAGGGAAGTCTCAGTCTCTTAATGGTAGTTGAGTAGACACTTATTTTCCTGGAAAGCCATAGCCCTAGGTATTTGACACTCCTTTTGGCAGACCGAGCATATGTGAAGCCTGGGCCAAGGTTTATGCACCAAATGATGGGGGTGCTCGGCATTGTGCACAGGGGTGTCTTAGGGCCAGGAGATGAGATAGTCAGCTGAGTACAGAAGCAATAAGCAGGAAGGAGATACAAAACTGCTAGCCTGGCCATGCTGTTTTTATTTTATTTTATTTTATTTTTAAGATGCAGGGACGAGGGCTTAAATAATTGGGTGAGTGGTTGCAGGAAATACTACAGAAACCAGGTTTTTGTCACAGTGAAGTAATGCTGTAGGGAAGCACTGGGCAAAGGGGATAAGTGTGGAGACAAATCCAGCATTGGGTGAAGGGGAGAGCTGGGCCAATCAGGCAGGAGGTAACCTTGTGCTGCAAACTAATAAGAGGTCTGATAGGCTGGGGAGGGGAGGAGGAGGAGGAGCCTATGAATTTAATAGAGGCTGGGGTCGAGGTGGGTGGGATGAAAAGGAGAATCAAAAATCAGCCTGAAAGGTTTTACAGCAAGTAAGATCTGCCTTGGAAGCAGCAGCAAGGCAGTTGGCCAATCAGCAGTTGACTGAAAAAGGTGACCAAATTCAAACCCTGCTCAAGGGTTTATTCTGAGGAGTGCACCTGCTGTGTCTTTGGGTCCAGGGTAGGGGCGGGTGGCAGAATGAAGCTATAGGAGCCACAGCCACCAGGATCTAAGAGAGAAGAGAAAAAAGTTTAAATTATATGCTGCGGGATGGAAGACAGTTGGGGAAGGTCAGGGATAGCATAATACAAAGAAAGGCAATCACAGTTAAATGGTAAGAGGGTATATGAAAAGGAGAAACAGAGAGGAGTGGGTGGGTAGATGAAATGGGATTAGTGGAGGAGGATGATAGGCAAAAGGGTGCAGGAAAAGTAGTAGGAAAACAAGTGAAAGGCAGGTTACACCTTAAGCAAAAGTTCAGTTGAAATAATAGGCAGTACAATTATTGCAAGCCCAGGCTCATTACAACAAATCGGGGTCTGTGCAGTGACTAAGAAAAATACAGGCAAGGAAGCTGGCTGCAGTTAAATAGTTAAAAATACATCTAACAAGTACTGAGCAATTAGAGAAATTTAGCCAGAGAAGCTGGCTACAGCTAGACTTCAATTAATTAAGCAGTCTATTAAGTCAGGCTAGATTAAAATAAGTCAGATTCTGTGATTACAAATGAGGCAGAATGAGAAAAACAATGAGCGAAAAATAAGGCATCTTGTGTAAGAAAAGTATATAAACTGCCTTTTAACTTTAGATTACTTAGGTATCTGTAAAGGAAGCTGCGGCCTGTAGAGAGAGAGAGAGTGAGTTCTGTTGTTGTAGTATACCGTGACCGAGCTGGAGTTAATGGTAGTAAAGGACGGCAGCCAGAGGTTTAAAATAAGTCATCTTCTGTTAAAAAAATATGTACACTCCTTTGTTTAATTTAAGATTAGTTAGTTATCTGTAAAAGAAGACACTGACTGTCGAGAGAGGAGAGCGAGTGAGTTGGCAGCTTCAGAAGGAAGGAGGTCACGTGCTGCAGCGATCCTAATGGCAGCATAGTCCACAGCTCTCCCTCTTTCAACCAGCTAAATCCCTTTTTTACCGACTTGGGACAATAAGCACTTGCTCCTTGATCACAGCTCTCAGCAGACCAACAACACCTCTTTATTGGCAGTTAAGTGGTTTTTAGATCATTTACGCCGGGTGCAACGAACGACTATGGAGGCCAAGATGAAGACCGCTGGGGCCAAGCACACACCACCGAGCACACCGGAGAAAGCAGCAAAAATCAAGAACCCTACCCACGGTTCTGGTGCTAAATCTGCTCCACTGCCGCCTCTACTAATCTGCTCACCGAAGATCGCTTTCTGCAGGAGCTAATCCCGTTCGAGAACGCTGCAGGATATCTCCTCGGAGCTGAAGTCCATGCGCACTTGACCTTGCCTCGCTGACCATTCGAGTCGGTAACTCTGAAGCTCGAACCTGCTCCTTAGAATCATGAAGGCTAAATGGGAACCAGAAATTGTCACGCTCAAACAGCAAATCGTGAAATTAAAGCAAAAGACGGAAGACCTCGAGGACGGCAGGAGGAACAATATTCTAATCCTGGTCTGCCAGAGGCGGAGGAAGAGCCAGACATCTTATCTTTTTGTTCAAAAGCTCCTGAATAAGATTGTTGGTCCCTCGCCCATCAACCCCTTCTATCACATTGAGCGAGCACATAGATCTCGTTAAAGCAAGAAGCCACCACCTGGTTCCCTCCGACCCATAATAATTAAATTGCTCAGCTACCTCGAGGCAACACATCTTGAGCAAAGTTAAAGGCCTCAAGCGATCCTGTGGGAAAACCACACACTGAGACTCTCCCAAGACTTGCCTTTTGAAACCCGACAGAGGAGACGTGATTTCCATCCGATAGTGACCAAGCTGATAGCTGCTGGGATCAAATTTCGTATGAACTATCCAGCTAGGTTACAAGTTCAACTCGACAATACATGGCTCTCTTTTGAAAATCCGGAACAAGTCAAAGCTGATCTTACCCAGAGACTGCCAGATTTGTTTAGAATTGGCTGACTTGCAATGTTAATTTTAGATTAATGTTTCCTTACCTCCGTTGAGTGATTTTGTGTGGTTAAAATTTTACCTTCCTTTGTTTTCTGGTTAGCTGGGACAGAGCTCTTGGAGTGGTGGGCTGGATGGTCTTCTGTGGTGATTGGGAGTGGTAGTGTTCGGGCCCTGGTTTTGAGCCTATTTGCTCTGCGACGACTCCTCTCCTACTGACCGAGGAGGTGGGATAGGAACCCTTTTTCTAGTAATCGGTTTCGGCGGTTTGTGTTGTCGGCGGACAATTAGTTCCTACAGTTTACCTTCTCCTATTCCTGTCAGATGAAGGCCTTCCCGCTTGCATGGAAATTTGCCCTTCTACTCCTGATCCTTGCATTAACTGATGGGAACGATCGCCATAATAGTCAGTTGTCGTATACTTTCCTCCACGTTAGCTGCCCTTTTGCTCTTGTAGGTGGGATTACTACCTTGTGGTCACGTAATTTGTATTTTGAAATGCTGTTCACTGTTGGTTTTTGGCTATGGATTACTAGCCCCAATGTTTATTTACTTTATGCTGGGGGACTAGATTGGCGAGCCTTGGGAAGCTACCTGTAGCCGACTTTGGGGGACTGCAGTTCCTTTCTGCCTTATGTTGTTAAACCCATACTTTATCATGTTATACCAGGGGGCAACAAGCAGGGGTTGGTTTCAGGTAAGGGTGGGTCTGCCAGTCCCGGGATTGATCCCTATACAGGACACAAAGTTGGTATAGCATTATTTCCCTGAATTTTAGGGACTGCTTGTAAATAGTTTTGGGGATTTGGGTTTACTCAAAGTTCAGGATAATTGGGAGGTTGGTAGGGAGGTATATTAATCTCAGGGCCAGGTGTCATTAGGATTTATCTTTCTAGATGGGGTAGTTATATTCCCCAGTTGCAGTTAAATTCGTTGGGGACTTGGCTAATCACCAAAGGTTATTTTCTTGTGGGTTTCTGGGGGAGGGGCCTGGGAGAGTTTCAAACTTTATGGAAATGTTAAAAATGGGTAGTGTAATCCGTATACTATTAGCTACACTGGAGGGCTGAAGTCTCTAAATCCTTCAAATATTGTACTAATCAGTATGGCTGTGAGACTGCTTAAATTAGCAAGTTGGAATGTTTGAGGCATCAATGACCCTCTTAAAAGACAGCAGTTTTTCTGAATTATTCCCTTTGAATGTGGACATAGGGTTCATGTTGGAAACTCACCTGGCTGCCTCTGAGGCCAAAAGATTGAGCAGGCAAGGGTTCACCCAAATTTTCACTGCGTCCGGCTCGCAAGCTAGCAGGGGTAGCAATAATAATTAAGCATTATGTCCGATTCGTAGCAGAAGACAGTATTACTGACCATGACGGTAGATTTGTATTGGTCAAGAGCCAGCTTGACAACAGTAGTGTGGTACTAGGGCAATATATGCACCTGTGGGTGGTGACCCATCCTTCTTAATGTCCCTAGTAACCAATCTGAGCAGATTTCTGCCTCCTCCTTATCCTCGGGGTGACTGGAACATAGCTCCTTCTAGTGAATTAGATAAGACTTATAGACTGTTAAAACCGATGTCCCCTCCCCAACTAGCCCTTGCTGATTTTATCCACCTACTGGGACTCTGTGACCTGGCACCTTCTTAACCCAGATACCGTCTCTATTCCTTTTACTCCCACGTACACCAAACTTGGTCAAGAATAGACTATATTCTAATTAGCTCTTCCTTAATGAGCAGTGTTCACCAAGTGGGTATAGAACCAATAGTTATTTCAGACCATTCCTGGTGTGGGTCAAGATCTCCTGGGTGTCCAAGGACAAAGGGACACATCATGGAAACTTAATACGCAGATCCTTAAGGATGATCACATGGTTTCCCAAATCAAGGACATGATCCTCTTACTTAGAACTGAACAAGGGTCTGTCCAGAGAGATGACATACTGTGGTGCTCCTCAAATGTTTCATCAGGGGAACTTATTAAGATTGCTGCCACCAGGAAAAAATAAGGAATCCAAAATAAATTTGTTATCCCAACAGCTGAGAGCAGCCGAGGACAATTTTCTCCTTCCAACTCCTCAGCAAACCTAACAGCTCTCATTAAGCTCAGGAACAATACAATGACCTGACTCGGAAAAAGCTGAATATACTTTATTTAAGACTAAGACCAGATACATCGATCAGGGTGAAAAATCTGGCAATATGCTAGCCCTTAGACTGAGAGAGATGGAGTTCCCATCTAATCCCGGCTCTTAAAGCCCAAGATGGTACTAATAGGACGCTACCTAGGGACATAGCTCAAATCTTTGAGTCTTTCTACACAGGCATCTATAGCAGGCATTCCTTTCCATTGCATTCCCAGAGAATAGAGCTCTTCCTGGACGAAATCAATCTCCCTTCCTCCAGTCACACCACTGTGATATTCTATCAGTTCCCATCACCTTAGGCGAAGTCGAAGATGCAATCAACGAGTTGGCATTAGGAAAGCCCTGGCCTGATGGCTTTCCTTTGAATTTTTATAAAATTTTTCCAAAGAACTTTCCTCTCCTTCTCAACCTTTACAAATATATGTTCACTGTGGATTCAATAGATCCTTCTCTCCTAGAAGCTACAATAATTCTAATCCCCAAGCCTGATAAACCCTTTACAGATCCTGCCAGTTACCATCCAATCTCGCTTTTAAATTATGATATCAAAATTCTATCCAAAATTCTATCACTCAGAATTAAAAGATATGGCTACACCTGGTAAGTCCGGAGCAGGCGGGTTTGTCCAGGGTAGATCATCAACCGACCATTTGAGAACTTTGTCCCTTGTCTTCCGAGTGGCCCGCACTTCACAAGATCCCATGGTCCTAGTTGCTCTCAATGCTGAAAAGCTTTCGTAGGGTAAACTGGGAATTCCTATGGGCCACTCTGAAGAGAATGGGCTTCCTGATTCCTTTATTCATATGATCATGGCAATTTATAAGTCCCTCTACAAAAGTTTATTGTAATGGGTTTTCCTCCGATTCCCTTTATGTGCAGGTACATGCCAAGGATGGCCCTTTCCCCACCTCTTCAATCTATACCTAGAACCTTTACTCATCAGCATCAAAATTCTCCACAGAGTATCAGGCTGTCATCTCTCAATTCCCTTTGACCGTATCAGCTTTTGCTGATGACATTCTATTGCACCTTACCAATCAGTCATCCTTAACACAAGTATTACGAATTATTGACCGTTTGGTCAGGTTTCTAATTTCAGGTTGAACGTCTCCAAATCAATTATTTTTCCGTTAAACTCTTTTACCTTTCAATCAGGCTTCACACGGTTCGGTATGAAATGGGCTCCGACTTCATTCAAATACTTGGGTATCCATGTGGCTCGGGAGTTGGAAATGGTCAAAGCTTAATTTGGATGATGTATTAACAAAAATCCAGCAGGACTTGGACCGATGGCAAAACTGCCATTATCCATAGAGCTATTAACATCATCAAAATGAATATTTTACCCCGACTGTTCTACCCCTGAATCTCCTGAGTATTTGGCTTCCCAGGAAATACTTCAGTCAAGTTAACTCTTTACTATCCAAATATATTTGGAATGGGAAACAGCCTCGTCGTGCTTTTCTTAAACTCAGTGCATCTAGAGACATAGGGGTCTCGTTTGCCCAATTTCTTACTATATTACTGGGCTAGTCACTTAAACAGAATTGGTAAGTGGTCCACCGCACAGTCTAACTTGCCTCAACCAATTTGGCTACAGATAGAGCTAAGTCTACTAGATCAGTTTAACCTAGCCCCCGTATCTTTTGGCACCCCTTTACTCGCTGCCCCAGATATCCGAGACTCCACTATTGGTCTCTCTATTAAAATCCTTCTTCAATGCTGGAACTTTTCAACATATCACAAAGCAAAGATCCAGGACAACCTCTCACCCTAAATCCCAATATTAAAATTGGTGGTAGTTGGCTAACCTCTGATTGGCTTCCACAAATAAACAACCCACGGGTGGAGTCTCTGTATGAGCAAGGTTCACTTCTCTCATCGGATAGAATCTTAACTTCCTTTAACATCCCCAGAGACATATCTTCAAAGTATTTCAATTGAGACATCTCATTCTAAAATTTTTGGGCCTGTCTCCTTCCTTCCAAAAGTAGGACCATTTCTAGAGAAAGTACAGAAGCGCTGGCAATCCCAAAGGAATAGCCATCATACATAACAAACTACTAAATGACCTTTTCCTAACTCCTGGAAGGTCCGTAATCTGGTCACTCCTAACTTGAGCTCCCCTTATCGTGGGAAGCAATTTGGAAGGACGTGTACCACTACTTATCCCAAGATAACCATATAGATTGATCCAATATTATATTCTAAACAATCTCTACTATACTCCAGTTAAGCTGTTCAAATTTGGTAAACTTAAGTCGAGTATATGTTCGATTCGGAGTCGCTGAAGGAATTTGCTGCATGTTCTCTGGGAATGCAATAGAGTGGCTCCATTATGGAACACAATCCGAGATAGTTTGGATCCACTTTTGGGGCTCAAGGAATTCTTCACCTAGAAGTTTGTATTCTGGGAGTTTACTCTAGCATTGTGGTGAAGGAGCATGAGTACCACATGTCTTTAATCTCAATAGTTGTCAAAAAGCTGGTCCTTAGTCACTGGTTAGATCAGGAGTCTATCACCTACCAGGAATGGCTTAAAGAGATGTCCCATTGTTTCAATACCAAGAAATTTATTGCTAGTTCCAGACATAATCTAGAGTCCTTTAGTAGGAAATGGGGCAAGTTATATGCGCTCCACCTCAATTAACCCTGAGGGGGTAGTCCCTAGATATACCCTGCTGCATTGTTCACCTCCAGTGTATCCGGGTTTCTAACCTTGATTTTCCTTCAGTGATCCTACCTCTTCCTGTAGCTATATACTCTCCGAGGCGATGGGGGTGGGGGCTGGGGTGAGAGGGGGGTTGTTGTTGTTGTTAGTTTTCCTATTGTTGTTTCCACCTAATTCGGTGTGATTGCACGTATTCTCTAGGCTATATTCTCATTATGCTTATGTTTGATCAGGAAACCTTCAATACTTGTAGGTTGTTTTCTTTGTTTTATATGTAAATTCAATAAACTTAAATTTCAAAAAAAAGCTTCCAGAGGAAGACACAAGCCCGAGTGACTGCTGGTATACCAACACTTGCTCATGCTTGTGTCTTGCCTTCTGAAGCTGCTGACTCAGTTGCTTTCCTCTCTGTATTCGGTGGCTTCTGTTACAAATATCTAACTAATCTTAACTGAAAAAGGAGTTTATATACTTTTTTTTACAGAAAATGACTTATTTTAAGCCCCTGGTAGCACATTGTTTACTGCCATTATCACCACTCAGTCATGCTATACTTCAACAATGGAACTCACTTGTTGTCCTCTTTCTACAGTCCACAGCTTCCTTTACAGATATCTAAGTATTCTTAGTTAAATACTTTTTTGACGTAAGATGCCTAATTTTATATCTCTGCCAGCATGTCATCTACCATCATTAACACTGCTCGGTCATGCTACATTACAAGAACAATATGATGTGGTGACACTGGGGATTGTGCATCTACAGTGTCAGTTTTATGTTTGGGGGATGTGGAGTGGTGGGTGCTGAGAGGGAGGATCAGGTGGGGAGAGAGGCACCAGCAACAGACATCGATGGATTATTTTCTTTGTTACAGTTGGCATCTGCAAGAGTGTGGGCTCTTCCTGGATGTTTGAAATTCATCAGCAGGCTGATAATGACAGATCAGCTCTGTTTGCTGGGCAGCAAAGATCAAAGAAATAGCCAGCCCAAGATTGGTCTTTTTCTTTTCAAGTACACAATGTTGCCGTTATGCCATTCTACAGCAAATGCACAATGGTGAAATCCTCACAACGACAATCTCAACAGGTTTCAATATTGTTGTTGTGAGGGAACCGAGGAGAAATTTCTCCTTTGCCATCCCCCTTCAAAACAACCCTGACTAAGAGTTAGATATCTTAAGAAGGGGGTGCGGAGGGTGCACAACACACAAAAACACACAATGTCTGGCAGGCAAAATTTCACCTGTTGACATTGGGATCTCGTCATGTCAAACTTTGACAACACTGTTGTCATTTTGGCATAGTAGAATCAATGTTTCCTTCCCACAAGTCAAAACTGTGTCATGATCAGCCTGGCTGATGATAGGTGTGGCACTGATGTGCCCCTTACCAACCACTCTGTATTGGACTGACAGTGTCACACCCTCAAAGGCACTGTCATACCAAGATGTTTGCTTGTGTGTGCATACACGGTGAACATACAAAGGAGGGACATGAGCTAGGGACTCTAAGCCTGTCACTGGGCTCTGAGTTTGGACCCCATAGTGCAGAGGTCTGAACAAAAGACAGGCTTCACTGAGATATCACTAATGTCCATACCAATGGAAAACACTAGGTCTGCTCCAGTGTATGACCAAAACTATAAAGCAAAACTGGCATCAGTAGCAATTCCCCATACAAAAGACACTAAATTCATAATTTAGCAAATTGCATTATGTGCCACACCTAAGAAAAAAATACATACAAGCTAAAACCTAAACAATTTCAGGTACGCTGCTTCAAAAGTGGCATTTTCAGTCTAGCTAGTGTATGATCATCCATGTGAATGGCTGCAGAGATTTCTAGTCTGAGTTCCATTTATTTGGACCACCAAGTCCACTGCCCCTAGAGGATGCATAGGCAGAGGCATAGTGGATGGACATTGGTGTGCTTTGGGAGAGTGGGGGTAGGGAGAAGGGATCATCTTCACCTAAATGGCCGATAGGGGCAACTGTGAGTAGGTACCTGTCACAGTGAGAATGGGGAGGTGGGGGTTCATACAAGTGAGGCCCAAAGGTGGAAGAAAAAGGCCCCCAACCCAAGAGGAAGCAGCTGTTGGAGGGTAGACTTGGGAGCTGGGGAGGGAATAGAAGTAAATGCTTGAGAGGTACTTCATGTAGGAGGGATGAAAAGTATATCTGGAAGATTACTAGGCAGCGGGAGCTGGTAGGGAGCTAGATGTCATTGTCCCACTTAGAACAAATTACCTGGCATGGAAGAAGGCAACAGTGGTGCAGGGACACTTCAGGGAGCTGGGAGGAATCTCAAGCAGGTAGCACACAAGTACCTTTTTTCCATATGCCACATACATATAACTGGGGAGAGGCAAGGAGGCTTTATTACCAGGGCATTTAATGACTAGTTGAAGGCATGGTGCATAGAGGAGGGCTTTGGATATATCAGAGACTGGTGATTGACCTTGGAGGATGTGTGCCTGTATAAAGGGGATGACCAGCAACTTTCTAGAAAGGGACCACTGCCTCTGTTGAGATGTTTAAATGCTACTTGGTTGAGCATTTAAACTATTCAGGAAGAGGCAGTAAGACCAGGGAAGTAACAATTGCCCACCCCCATGGTAACATGTCAGGAGGGAGTGTCCGAGGAAAGAATCCAGGAAGGAAGGAAGGAAGGAAAAAGGGGGATACAACTCAGGGGAGGGCAAAGGACTGAAGGAGACCAAGAATGGTGAAAGTAAATAGAGAAGAGGTGAGTAACAGAGAGATTCAGGAACAACACAGGCAGAAATGGGAGGGAGAAGTAGGGTAACAGTCGGAGGTGGGGATTTTGTGTGGAGAGCTATGTGCACTAACATAAGGAGCCTTGAAACAAAATACCAGACCTGGAAGCCATAATAAGTTAGGGCAGGCTCACCTGGATTTAGTGGCCATAATGGTGTACTGAGCATCACAACTAGGACATGACTATACCAAACTACTCTGTTTAGAAGGCATAGGGCAGGAAGGAAAGGAGAGGAGAGGAGAGGGTCATATTATATGTGAGGGAGGAATCAAGGCCATGGAGTACAGTGGTACAAGAGGAAAAGAAGGGTCTGGAAGTGCTGTGGGTCAACTTGGGGCAGGCTCTGGGATGGCTATTCATACCAGGGTACTGTGCAGATCTCAACATGGGGTGAGGAGATGGATAAGGCATTCTAGAAGCCATCATAATGATGGCAAAGGGCAGGTGCTGCTAGCTGGAAACTTCAGTCTGCTAAATGTGGAGTGCAGCTTCCCAACTTCAACTTTCCTGGACTCCACATGGGGCTTTCTGCAAGCAGCTAGCCAAAGAGCCTGCTAAGGGGTGAGGAAGTATTGGACCCTGGTGCTTACATACAGGGACAGCATTGAAGATGACACAGTGGGCAGTCCTCTAGGTACTGTACCAGTGATCACAGTACTGTGTGACTCAACACAAAAACACAAGTACAGGAAACCACACAAAGATGAGTCTTAGACTTTGGGAGGACAGATTTTAAAGATATGGGAGACTGTATCAGATGGCACCTCGTGGTGGAGGATTGCCAGAGTGGGGTACAGCCACAGTGGGGAAAATAAGGGTGGGCATAATTAAAGTAAACAACTCTGGGAGAAGAAAAGAGCAAAAAGAAGGAAAAATAAACCATTATTGTTCTCCAATGAAGTGGCAGGGGTGGTAAAAGAAAAAAGGTGACATTCAAGAGGTATAAGGAAACACAGATGGAGGAAGACAAACAGGTATACCAAGCAAGCAGAAGAAAGCAGGCAAGGTGGTGAGGTAAGCAAAGTGCAGACAGAGGAAGGATTGCCAAAGGGGTTGCTAAAGGGATTAGACCATCTTCAGGTACATGATTAAGAAGAGGAAAAGAAAGAGGAGGGATCATAAGGATTATAAGGGTGGTAGGGGAGACTGTGCAGAACAGGAACAAGAAAAGCTGACATCATAAACAGGTATTTCTACTCAGTATTCACAGTGGAGGGAAGGGAGGGTGGACCACCAGGGAGAAGCAGAAATATGAGGGGAGGTGGATACAAATCCACTTCCAAAGGAAAGAGTCCCAAAAGGACTTGCAGCCCTGAAAGTGGACAAGGCTATGGTACTGGTTTTGGTTCACCCCAGGGTATCAAAAGAACTCGTGGAATACTAGCTGCCCTACTGACAGCCTTGTTCAACAACTGACTGGAAGTAGGTGTGATTTTGAGGTGTGAGAAGGGCTGACATCCATGAGGTTATCATATCTGAGGATCTCAAGGTGTAGGGCAGTGTGTCAGGGCAGTGGGTAGGGCTAGCGGGATACTGGGATATGCAGGAGGGTATCTCCAGCAGGAGGAGGGAGGTGGTGTTGCCATTTTATCGCTTGTTGGTGAGACCCACCTGAAGTACTGTGTCTTGCTTTGAAGACCACACCTCAGAAATGACATTTATTCATTTATTTATGCATTGAAACTAGGAATTAATACCTTTGAGCTAGAAGCTCATTTACAAAAGTTCCACATCAGAAGACAAAACAATAAGGACTTAAAACAGAGAATACAGCATGTAAACAACAAGATGCTTAGGTACATTCATTTCAAGTAGGCTACAAATCAGTGAGTATGGCAACAGAAGCAAGGTTCTGCAGCAGAGAATAAACAATAAGGGCTTACAAACCAGGAATCCAGCATGTGAACAACAAGAGGCTTAGGTACATTCATTTCAAGGAGGTTACAAAATCAGCGAGTATGGTATACAATAAATGAGGAACAGTACAAATATCCTACAGTATGCTTAGCCTTGTTAAGGAGAGGGAATGGAGGAGAAGTAATTATAGAGCAGAGATTGGGCATGGGAGGCAGGGAGGAGTAAGAAAGGGAGAGGGAAAGAATTAATGTGCTGGGAGTGGCTGGGGAAGGAAAGAGAGTAGCCATGGAAGCCTAGTCATGGGAAAGGGTAAGAGAGGGAGGGGAAGGAGGGAGTAGAAGAGGAAGAGGGGAAGAATTTAGTGTGCTGGGAGTGGCTGGGGTTGGGGAGAGCTCAGTCAAGCCTTGTCAGGGAAAGCAAGAGAGGGAAGGGCTTAAGGGGAAAGTGTCAGTGTTTGGGGGAATACGTGCTAGCAACCCACAGTTGCACTTAGGGTTGTTGGAAGCCAGGCAAGTTTTCAGGTTCATTTTGAATTGGCCAGTTTTAATACTAGACAGGAGGTCTGTGTTTAGGAGTTTAGCCATAAAGGTGCCCTGTATTCAAAGGATCATTGACCTAGGGAGGTTTGGTGGAAGGGCATGTTTAGAAACAGACTGTTCAAATATCTAGTGTTCCTACCACTGTGATTTGGGAGGAGGAGGAGGCCAAGAACCCTGGGTTAGAGAGGCCCAGAGTGGCCTTCTTAGTGAGGAGGCAAACTTGGTAATGGATCCTATTATCCAAGTTAAGCACACCATTGACAGGGTGGAGGTGGTCTATAAGAGGGCAACTAAAATAGTGCATGGCTACTTGAGAAATGCTGTAAGGAGGGACTGAGGGATCTCAGCATATACACCCAGGAAGAGAGCAGAGAGACAAAGAGGTGACATTATTGAGATGTACAAATACCACAAAGCGGTAAACAGGGTTCAGGTGGGGAGTTTCTTCCAAAGGAAAACAAACAACAGGACCAATGGGCATGCAACAAAGCTGGAGGTGGGAGGAGTTCAGGAGTGATGCAAGGAAATATTTACTCAATTAAATGGTGGTGGACACCTAGAATAGCCTGCCTACAGAAGTGGTGGAAGCTGGAACAATGGAGGGCTTGAGCATGTATGGGCTAGACACAGGGGTTACTAGACAGGAGGAAGGGAGGGGAGGGTCGCTGGAAATCAAACGGATCTACAGAGACAAAATAGGCAGACTGGGTGTCCAAGATGTCCTTTTTTGCCAACAAATTCTACATTGCTATGTTTCCATTACTAATAGAGCAGCCTTATAAGAAACTTGTGTAAGGCTTCATCTGTCACCATGCAATAGAAGCCTTGAGTATTCCAGTAAGAGACAATCCCTTAGCAAACTTCTGCAGAAAGTCCTGCTCTGTCTGAGGAGAATGACAGACCAGGATTATTCTGCAACTCAGATCAGCTAAAACTATAAGAGTGTCAACCACTCAAAGACCCAGGTTATGCCATGAGTGACACTGTGAGGCCATGCTCAGATCTTTAAAGGTGGCAAATCCCTTACCATATGCTCCAATCATGTACAGTGTATTACAGAAAACACTGGTAGGACAATCTCAGCCAGTGCTGGCACAAGAAATTCATTGAGACAGGTCTCTGTGATACATACCAAGTCAGTAACAGAATCATACAAAACATTCCGATTACAGCTGTTCATTAGTCATGGACTAGACATTACATTGCAATGCCCAATCTGGAGGAGCTCAGAGGTCTCTCTGTCATTCTCTTTGAGCACATTCTGGTTCAAATAATTCTGCGGGGATGGAAATAATGCAGACCAAATTTCTGGATTCTGTTCTTTTCAGAACACTACCTTGTGTCCCCCACATGGGTCTCACCTAGGATGACAGCACCATATCCTATTGAAGGATGTCAGACACTTGATATCTTTGCCAAAACCTATTGGTATTTTGATCTGGTTTGGCAGTGGCTAACTAACCACAGATGCATTCCATTCTCATTAGTTTTAGGAGGTCTCAGTCAAGTCAGCCTGAAGGAAAATAAACATTTAGTCTAGTCATAGGTAGCATATAAGGAGGCTGTGCAGTCCAGTGTTTAGAGCACTGGCTTTGTAACAAGGACATCACAGACGCAAACCTCTCTAGAGCCAAATACTCACCCTGTAACCTTAGCAAGTCACAATCTCCCAGTGTTAAGGTTCACACAGCTGTGGAGATGTGTGGAAGCAGGACCACACTAGAAGGAGATGCTATATCTCTGCTGGGCATTCCTGGTAAATATACTGTAAAAATAGAAATAAGAGGTAGTTTAGAAATAAAGTGGCTTCTTTTGTACACTACAGTACCTGGGACTGCACTAAATATCTGTTTTTTCTGTGAAAGAAGTAACTATTTGTTTTCCTTTGAGGCTGACCTGGTATCTTCCTGGGTGAAAGTGTGACTACAACATACTGATGAGTCCCAAAACAGTCGATATAAGCAACACAGACCAATATGACACTCCTTACCTTCACACTGTGATAGTTTAATCTGCCTGAGGCTCTTTATACTCCAACAGATCATTGTCTACTGGTAATAGACCTAATACCACTGTAGCCCTTCTGATGTTGTTAAATAAAGCCTTGCTGGTTTTATTTTATTTAAAAAAGAAATTGTGCATAACTTAGATGCTTACATGCTGATCAACAAGACACTGCTTTAGTGACTACAACACTTCATGGGATTTATAATTATGGAATATAGCACACAGGACCATATGGGAACAAATGGGTAATCCTCAAATGTCTCAGACATTGCTACACCCACTGAAAATAGCATTAAGATTATCAGTTACACTAAAGTAAAGTACTACAAGATGAATGGGAGATCAAATCGGAAACAGAGAACCAGCCAACACGTATATTTTAGAGTCTGCTTAGCACCACAATGACAAAGATGAAGAATGACAGAATACACCATTAGAAGGGAGACAGAAAGCAGCTTGGTAGCTGCCTATCCATCATAAAACTCTAGCATCCCACCTAGCACACTATGAGAAGACATTGCAGCAGCCAACAAGTATTTGTCAATGCCGAGTGTTCGCCACATGCACTGGTGTCATAGGGGTGTATGGTGCTGATACCAGTGAAAGTGACATTAAAATTACTTCAGTGAAGGAATTATTTTATTAACAGTTAAGAATGCAAAGCAGAAGTGATGATGTAGGGCAGTGTAACTGCCTTGTTAGATAATATTTGTGCCCCAAATTTTCAACATATCCTTCTTATGACCTTACCTCATGAACAAGTGCACAGAAAATTTTCAGCTCCTGCCCAAAGGTGATTTTGTGCAGTGACTGCAAAATCACCTTCAGGTGTAAAAAAACATTTTGACCAGGATCTGAAAATGACAGCTGATAAGCTAGCAGCCTCATTCCTTCCTTACACTGGGTTTCTCAGTTGTGGCTGAACCATGTGTCTGGTGGGTATGCTCTTCTCCTAGTGCTGCCAGTAAATATTAACCAGGTGTCTCTCTACCTGCCCCTGTCTGAGTGGCAGCTGCCAGACCTGCAGCTGCATCACCACAGATAACTAACAATCACAAACCAACATTAAGCACTGTCCAACTTTATGTGATCTTTAACAAATCATACAACTATGGACCAAAGCTGCCTCCAAACTAAACCCTGTTGGCCTCCTCACTGCTCACCCACATGGATGCGGAGGTGGTCCCGCACTGGTGTAGTCAAGGACAGCCCTTCCCTGCCACTGCAATCTGCCCAACAACTGGGAACTAGCAGTTTTTTTCCCTGAGCAAGACTTCTTCAGTTTGTCAGGTATTTCCATGGCAGGACACGAATGGGACTGGTTTCAAGAGGAGGTGCTGATCAGACAGATTACTGACATCCGAGTGCAAAATCTGCAAGGTAAAGAAGGAAAGTATGGTTCCCATTAAGATTGGATGAGATTGTTGTGATCTGAATTGTTTACTCTGGCGGACTTTTGTTCTGGTCTTGCGTGCACTGTCCTCGAATTCCCTCAGGTGGTCTCATACTGCAAAATCATCTGTAAAACATGTTGAAGGTCAGCGATCCATGTTTTCAGTGGGATTCAGGGTTTAACTCATGAATTTGGGATTCTGATCTGAAATTAGATGAATCCTTCACTTGATAGTCTGTTTATAAATTTTACTGGAGGACATCATTTATTTTTACGGTACAACAGCTTCAGAGTGGCAGTGATGATTTTATTGCAGGCACATTCCAGGCTGACCATGACAGATCAGCCTGGCTTGCTGAGTGGCAAGGATCAAAGGGTGGCAACTTTTTGAAGTTGGTGCCCTCCCGCCCAGCAAGCCAGAAACTCCATCTTTGTCAGCCTGGGTACTGACTGATCTGGCACTGTCGTGCCCATGCAACACAGCTCCGCATTGGGTGAACAGTGTCCACACCCCTCAAAGGGCACTCTCATACCAAAGTGTTCACCTGCATATGCGCTCATGGCAAACACAAACACAGCTCCACCACAGATATAAATATAAAAAGAGGAAAACATGTTACTAGATAAACTCAGGATTTAGTAGGCAGTCTGCCTGAAATACAGCAGCACCAAAGATGAAGATGATTTGATAAAATTAGCCCAAACACTTAGAAAGAAGAAACATACAGCATGCCTTAAAATGCAGTGTGCACTAGGGAACTCATTAAAATATAATTCCCACTCAGGGTCTCACAAGAGGGCCTCCAGGTATTAAAGTTATGGATTTTGTTCCAGAAATGTTCTTGAACTGGTATACTTGTGTTTGTGGGCTGATCATTTTTGCAGGAACTGAAGATAGTCTCCCAGTAATGGACTTATCTTTTTATTGTGTGCATGTGGGCAGAATGGCTCCAGGTGCTAAGCGCAGTCATGTGCGTATACCGTTATGCAGGTGCCCGCAATTAGGGTGCTACAAAAGTTTGCCCATCATCCAGAAGAACTGGATTTTGTGGCCCTCGGCAGGGAAGGCACCACCTGGGTGTTGCAGCCACTGCCTCATACACCTCCAACCTAGAGGTGATTACATTTAATCACGGGGGTCTGGGGGCAAGCCCCACCCCCTGCAAACAGGCAGAATGTGCCCTGTGGCATTGGGCGCACTGGGGGTTGGGTGTCACAACTGCCAGGTGCGATGTTCACCATCGGCATTGTGCTTGCCCTAATGACGGCCGCAGTGTTTTGTTGCCACTACATGGGTGAATCGTTTTGTGTGTGTGTGTGTGTGTGTATGTGTGTGTCAGCATAGGTATGTGTGTGATTAGGTTTTTTCTTCATTTTAAATATGTGTATGTGTCAGCATTCACAGTAAAATATTCTCAATGAATTTGACCTTTAAAATACCAACACATACACAATAACAAGAATATCCTTGGCATGCTGCGCATGCTGTGAACATTATTGTAAAATAAATTAATGATAGAGAACTAAGTTGCTAGAAGTGGGAACACTGGGAATGCCAGAATGCCCAGAGATAGCATGTAGCACTACCATGTGGGCAACCCTAGTCAGAACTGTAGCTTGGATTACCATGATCTGGTGGCGGGAGAGAGGAAGTGCTGTCTGTAGCAGTGCTTGCCCTCCCTAGGGATAGGTACATTTCTCCCCTTGTCAGGCAATCCTGCAGATAGGTGAAGACCAATTGACACATCACATGTCAAAGCTCTTGCACAGAGGTAATGGGAACAGGGAGTACATCAGAACAAGGGAGGGAAGGAGCTGCAGAGCACACATCAGTCACCAGATGGATGCATACCAGCATCATAAGAGCTGGAAGGTGGGACAAGAACAAGGAAAGTGGCTTCTTGCCTGTGAGTGACTGGACCCAGTGCCACTTCTGGATGCTCTAAACCCTACCTGATCCATGAGAAACTCCATGTAACTCCATCTGCCTCTTGAGGCACAAGGTAAGTGACCTTATCATGGTGAGTAAACCATGGAGTACCAGGATTGGATAGGGTTGTAGTCTGCAGGAGCAGGGCATGGTGGAGCTGGATGGTGGCCTGTGAGAAGTAAGGGATAAAGTATACTAAAAAATGAAGAAAAGAGATTTGAATATGACAAGCCTGTGCAGGAACATAAAGACTATTGCACTGATGACTTTTATGATTTAGAGTTTGTAGTTTAGGCTGTAGAGTGTTGCAGAAATACCCAACAAAAACAGAATGCATTTTTACACTCAATGTCCAACAGACTCTCTAGCATACAAACTGCTGAATGGATCAAATTAAAAATGTTTCAAGTTTAACAGGAATAACAAAAGTGTAGCACTCACCTTTCCGATGCATCGACAGAACAAACCCAGTGGGGTCAGATGTGTCAAATAATGAACCAGATGATTCAGTGCAAAGATGTACAGTATAAAGATTAAAACAGATATCCATTCATAAATATTTGATTTTGTACAATTAAAAATGCAGTAGTCAAGATGGATTGTACCCTCCACTAGTGACTACCACTTCCTGTATTTCATTCAAACTAGTTCACCATATGATAGATGTTTATACTGGGCAAAAATTCAGTGCAGAAGTTAAATGGGAACCAAAGGTATCAGACAGTGCTAAAGTGACTTATAATTATTTATTTGTTAACCAGGCAGCCATGTTGGGTGAAACGTTAGCCCCTCTAGAGGCATGACCTGAGCCATAAGGCAAGGATTGTTACAAACAATGTTAAGCATGAAAACAGAGACAATTTCAGGAGCAGTTTGGCCTTAATTTCTACACAAATAAATTTAAGGATGCAGTTCAAAACCAGAGTAGTAAGCTAAAGGGTATACTGGCGAGGCGGTGACGCAAATACCACGAGAACCATCACAGCGACATTTTGGCAGTTCACTGTAATGGTCTCCAAGTATTCAGACACTGCTGCTGCTGGGGTATTTGCCCCTCCCAAACTAACTCTGACTGGAGTTAGTAATCTTTAGTGGGGTGTGGAGGGCAGAGCCCCACATGGGGGTGTGAGGCAAACCCCACAGAAAACACTTGTTCCTCCAGCGACGGCACAGCACCAGTTGGTGTTGTTGTGCTGCTGTTGTGCTGATGGTCGACAAATTTCTTGCGGCGTGGCATAGTGGAACCATAAGCAAGTTCATTATCAGAGGTGTACATCAAGGCCCAATCAGACAGCATGATAAATAAAGAATAATGGACACATCTGAAGTGCGTGATGACCCATAAACCTCAAGAGCAAAGCTTGAGAGGTTTATGAGTCATCACACACAAGGGTGTGAAAAATCCATAAGAACACAGTTGCCTATCCTGTATTTCTGATAATTGCTGGTGCAGGGAGTGAATGCTGAAGTTAGTGAAGAGTTATCAGGCACCCACACACTTTTGTCTCACTTTCCAATGCAGACATTCTTTTCTTCTTCTTTTTCTTTCTTTAAGTTAGACTGTGGAACCACAATAAGTAATGAGAGAAGTCAGCCAAGGTCCATTCCCGATCAATGTCACTGTCTCCCAAAGCCTGACCCAATGTGACCAACAGCAGGATCAACCAGACAGATTTTTATGTTGCAAAGACAGGATCAATCAGATAAATACTGAAAATAATAAATATGTTACCCGTAATTAGACTGCGTGCAAGCGATCAGTGCGGGTCCTCAGTAATGGAGAAGCAGAGCCACCATGTTTGTTGAGGTGTTTGGCCCACCCACACACAGAGTAACAGCCAATGAGATAGTGCGCCAAAATGGGAGTGACACAATTGCCTTAATAACTGGGTAACCCAGTTATTATGGCGTTGAAATGCAGATTGACTCCATGCATTAAAGGGGTCACCAGTAATTATCATACAATACATACAGTGCATACTGTACTTGCTATCAGTCATGTATTATAATATACCATTTGACGCTACTTAATAATCCTCACTTGAGTTTGTTATTCTTCACAGGACACATACATTTAGCTGGTCATCACAGTGGCACCTACAGTACATGATAGCATATTATGCTATCTCAAAATAAACAAAGACAATCTTTGGCGAGTTTGCAACAATACTCTCCTGTTTGCATCCGTAAATGTTCTGTGATAAAGCCCATTAGTCCTCATGATCCTATATATGAGGATGGCATGCTGTATAGCAACTCTTAAAGGGGTTGTATACAAAAAGTTAATTTGCTCCTGAGATCTATGTATAAACAACAGAAAGAAAACAGCATTAGAACTCAAAATTCCTCCTAAACTTCTATTGGCCTGATATTGTGACAGTGTAGTGCTAACAGACTTTGGGTTGCAGTAATTGTACATTGCTCACTAAACAGTTTTGTTAGCACTGTAGGTGCCACATTTGTAGGTGTAACCCCCCAATGGGGGCTTACCTTATTGCCCACTGGTCTCCCATTTTGTTCCCAGTGCTGGAGCACCACTTGTCTGCCTTATGCACCTACAGGTATTTCCCTGAATGTCCCCATATCTTCACCACCTGACCCAGGACCAAAATGTGTGCCCCAATCCTCAGAGCTGTCCCTATGGTTAGTTTTAGCCCAGGTCAGGATTAGGGAGCAGATTTCGTGAGCAGCTGCTGCTTCAGTTAGCACCCCTGTGCTAGCTGTGCTCACACATGCATGAAGTGCCTTTGATCCCCCGACCACGGTATTGCGGTCAACAAGAGATATCTTGGTGGTCCCAGTGCCCCAGCTCTCTTAAATAGGGACCACAACCAAAGCAAGGGACAAGAGAGCCCTAAGTTCTTTGTAAATAAAGAGTGCTACGAGCACTAAAAAAAAAAAAAAAAAAAAAAAATGAGGGCTCATGAATATTAATAAGGCAGCATTAATATTCATGACCCACCTGTCCTATCACAATGGCTGGCAAAATATAGGCGCTAGAAACAGGCGCTAACAAAATGTTTATAAGTGTAAATAAATAAAAGCACTGTATGAAAAGGGCTATTACCAAAGAGGGCTATATAAATAAAATAATTATTCTGCCTGCCCAGATTGTGAACACTGGGACTCTGATCGGCCTCTGTCTGCTGCCTAGGGAAACTGTATTTTAGCAGCAGCGACAGGCTGAGGACTGCACTAAAATTTTAAAATGGGTAGCCCTTAAGAGGACAGTGTGGCTACTAAACAGTGGGGATATTATTAACATTAAATGCTTTTCTTGGCTGCACCAGAACTTTATATTTGAAACTGTGGTAATCTGCATTGGGACTATATACATTAGCAACCATTTCGGCAGAGCAACAGCTAATCAGAAGAGCCAAGATTTCAAGCAAGAATTGCTGGGACAATGTCAGAGACTTCTGGGACTTTGACAAGTGCTTGTGGGGAAAAGCAGGGACCTAATTCAGGTGCCAAAACAGGGGGCCTATTGAGCATGGAGTGAGGCTAATGAATATTCATTTTGTGGACTGACAGGTAATTTCAACTAATCGTAAGGGGACACACAAGTGGACTCAGCCAGTTGGGAGGCCCAGAAAGACTCCATAAAACCCAGTGTTTCCCAGGCTGAACTAGTGTTCTAGCAGGAGCCCCTCCACAGGGAGGGGCTCAGCCCCAGCTAGACAAAATGAGCTCAGTGATTCAGCATGAGCCCCTTCAAAGGGAGGGGCTCTCCTTTTGCCAGAGAGACAAGTGGCTGCAAGCAACAGAAGCCATTAGCCTGGGGTTGCCTGAAAACTAGCCTTGTCCCTTCCACGTTGGATAAATGTGGAAACAAACCTGCATCCACCTGCTGTTGTGAGAGAGCTGCAAGAATGCTTCTGCTTCAGCAGTAAACGTGCTGAAGAATGCCTGTAACTTCCAGAAAGGAAAGTATTGAGAAACCATCTGAGTGAGTAAACCTCTACTTAAAGTAAGTGTTTTGAGAGATCTGAAAGGTGCAGCAAGCCCAAAAGTTTTAAGAGTGACTGTCTGTCTGCACCCTGCATCTAACTAGCGCACCAGAAATGGGTGGACATCTGTGTTCAGGTCACTAAGAGAGGGTCCAGTAATCTGTCCGAGTATGCTGATTTGTGACTGTGTGATGTATCTACAGGACTGAAAGGAGGTTCCCTAACCACACAGAACTGATCTGTCAGTGCCTGGGAGGGTCAGTAAATGTTGTTATGTTATTTGGGAGTTGCAACCTCCAGCGATAGCCAAGAGGGACTTTGCTAATGTGTGGAATGTCCAAGTTGGAGCTGCAAATGCCAGCAAAGCCACAAGTAACTGCATATTGTGTTTGAGCCTGAGAAAGCTACATTAATCAGTTTTCTGACAAGTAAAGTGCCTGAGTTTGAGAGAAGCTACCATGTTCAGCTTTGCCAACCAGTAAAGCATGTCAAATGGTGGGGAGTCAAGCCTCAAGCTCTGTCTGTTGTTTCTAACGTCTTAAATGATGGGCAACAGTGCCTCAAACTCCATCGGTGTTTAAGTGCATTAAGGAAAAAGATATGTCTTGCATGGACCATGAGAATCTAGGTCACCCTAGCCTTAGGAGCAAGCACCCACCTGGTGAAGTCTGTATCTAGAGTTCAAGGACCATGGCTACACTGGGCCATGGTTGAAGTGACTGCAACCAGCTAAAGCAAATGTAAAAGTGCTTTTAAAAATGTGCTGAATGCAATGCATCCATCACAGATTGGCCTGGAAGATAGCCTAGTAGTGTGCCACCTATGGCGCTGCCATATGTGCTTCCCTGAGGGCATAGCCTAGGACGTGGGGTCTGAAGTGTGCCAGCCCTGCTCCTGGCCTGGTCTGTCCAGTAAGTGATTTCAGCCCAGAGAGGGAGCTACAAAAGAAGTTAAAGGTGTTTACCATCTGCAATTGCTATAACTTCCTGCAGTCAGAAATGGGGTTACCTGGCTGTAAGCAATTGCCCAGCATTTTAGCCAGTCAGAGCCCACCTGCTGAGATCACCCCAGTCTTCTTTGTATAACCGATTTTGGCCTACCTACGATGACTACTAAAACATGAGTAATGCAGGGTGCACTCCATTTCAAACATGGAGAGACTTATAAATAGTTGGTTATTGAGTTCTGTAATTATAGTCTGAGGGCCAGATATTCAAAACTTTGCCCTGGGGCTAAATTAGCACTGCCCAGTGGGCAAACATAGCCGGAGCACACAGCAAGCTATATTGAAAAGGAAATAGCCCAGTGCTAATCCTGCTGAATATAGCAGTCTAAGGAAGCCAGGCAAACTGGTCTGGGAGTGCAGGGCAAAATGGCCTGGGAATAAGACAGCACTGAATATAGCAACAAGGAAGTGTAAACTGCAACTGCAGCTCATTAGACTCTGTAACAAGCCAGGTGGAGAACATTGTGTGTGATTGCACAGAGATGTCTCACATCTACTGCAAACACATTTCTCAACCCCTGCCTCATAAATCAGGAACAAGGCTTAAAAATCAGGGACACACCTTAAAATTGGTGAGATCCACTCAGGAAGCTGGTAGAATAAGTGGGTTAGTGTAAAATGTATCTTCTAAGGAAGAACACATCTGTAACATCAATGTTTGACATTATTTTATGCTTACAATCCCACTGTTTGGTCATTTTAAGGTAAAATCAGGGCGTCCCTGAAAATCAGGGACAGTTGAGAGGTATCACTGCAAAAGTCAATGTAAGCTACACACTGCAGAACTGTGCTTTGCTGAGTAAGGTTTGCCTGGGCGATAACCCGATTGCACAGTGCTAACACATTAGTCTGGTGCAAACTGGTTAGCCTGGGGCAAACAGGAGCTATATTCAAAGCTCCCATGCAAATGAGCCAACTTAGGGAATCCATGGACAACCAGGCACATTTGCATCTCATTATGTTCTGCTTAGCATACATTACCATCGCAGTTTGCCTAGTGCTACTGCATGGTGCACACATCTCCACCTTTTGGTCAGAATGGAAGTACAGGCTGGATGCTGCAGGCCAAGGAATGCCCACAGCATCCCTTTTTGGTCAAAATGGAAGTACATGCCCTGGAGGATGTCCCCAACAACATAGATACCCCACTGCAGTAGTGGGTGACATACAGTGGGGGACTCAATGCATGGCACAGGCATAGGTGAACCTGGTGGGGTGGGAGTCCATAGGCCATAGGTTCACTAGGATATATAACATATCCATTAGATAGGAACAGGGCAGATTGGCTGGGCTGGGCAATTCCTTCCCTACCATCATGGTCCCTGTGCCCATGTGTGCCTGTTACACACCGTGGCATACCCTTCAGCTCTTGTGTCAATGAAAAGAGGGACATGGACATATGTGGACACTCAAGATGAGGGACAGGGCAGTTGCAAGGGGTAGAATGAGGTTGTCCCTCATAAACAGGGACAGTGGAGTGGTATGCACACTGGTAGGCTAGTGTCTCTCTCCCCAGCATGGTCCCCGACCCTTGGTAGCCCCGACAATCAAAGAAATACCTAGTGATCTAGTGGTCCCCCAGCACAATCCCGACCCTCAGAGCAAGTAATAAGTAAGAAAATTTCCTGGTAGACTAGTGGTCCCCGACCCTCACACACGTATCCCGACCCGGTGCACATATTTAAAGTACATTTTCCCTGGTAGTCTAGTGGTCCCCCACCCCCACACATGTATCCCAACCCTGGTGGCACCAGTACACATAATTAGTACATTTTCCTGGTAATCTAGTGGTCCCCCCAGCACGACTTCTGACACCCATTCTACACTGCAAGGTATTTTCCTGGTAGTCTAGTGGTTTCCCCACCCAGCTGTGATGCCTGGCTCAGCGAGTAAACTCCAGAAACAGAGCTGGCGACCGGCTCAGCCCTCCTCTCACCACCACAGTCGGCCGCTGACTGAGGTACGAATGATCACTCATTTGTACCTCAGTTGGTGGCTAGCCGTGGTGGGAGAGGAGGGCTGAGCCAGTCACCTGCCCGCTTCTAGAGTTTACTTTGGTTGAGCGCAGGCATCACTGCTGAGTGGGGGACCACTAGACTACCAGGGAATACCTTGCAGTGTAGAATGGGGGTCAGGAGTTGAGCTGGGGTGGGGGACCACTGGACTACCAGGGAAATATGTATTTCACTGTGGCTCTGGACATCAGGAGTCATGCTGGGGGGCCACTGGACTACCAGGGACACTTCATGTTTACATCAGGAGTTGGAGGGGGCAGGGGACCACTGGAATACCAGGGAACTTAAGATATCTCACTGCAGCTCCGTGGGTCCACGTGTGTGTGTGTGTGTGTGTGTGTGTGTGTGTGGGAGGGGCACTGCTGCATTACCGCTTTTTTTGTCAGCTGTAATTAGTGCTGCGCTACAGGTCGTGCTATTGCCTGTAGTGCAGCGCTATACCTTGAACATGCCACACTGCTGGCATTCATGGGCACTCCCTAACCCCGCCCCTGCATGCTATTATTTTTAGCCTTGGCGATACCACACAGCCAGAGCTAGTGGGGTTTTGATATTGCAGCCTGGTACAAATCCAGTGCTATTCCAGTGCTACGGATTTGCGCCAGGTGCAAAGCTTGAATATCTGGCCCCTGAGTGCCTTAAAAGTAAAGGTCATAAAGTCTGTCCTACTACAGTTAGGATGTGTTTCAAATGTAAAGACAAAAGATAATCTGCTTTCTTCTTTCTAAGGGCCCCAACAGCTGGCCAACAACAGCTGTAATATAACAGGCCTACAACATATAAGACTCTAGTACTGGGTACCCAGTAGGGTTGGGAGAACTCAGTGAAGTTCTGACCCTTATTAAATAAGAAACAGAACACAGTGAAGTTCTGATTTTTACTGATTAGTTCTGATTTATTGACAAATATTTGAAAAATGAAAAAATGTATAAAAGTGGCCAAGGTCAGTCACATTTGACACAGAGGCCCAAAGGAAATAATTGAATGTATTATTTGTATAAAAATTATGTAAAACTGCTAAATAAAAAATCAATCACTCTAACCCCTTCATGGCTGGCCTGTACTGGTGGCATATCCTTCTCGGGTCCGTGACATGAGTGTGCTGAGAGAGAGATGAGAGAGAGAGAGAGAGAGAGAGAGAGAGACAGATAGACAGACAGTTGCAAGTACCTATATCATTAGTATTCTAACCTGTAAAAAATTAAGATCCCTCTAACTAACGTGATGTCCTTCTGATGACTACCACCACACCCACAGGTCGAGGACAAATTTACTGTCATGACTCATAACTGTACACAGCACACCAACAGCACAGCAGTCCTCTATCACTTCCTTCCAAGATTACCTGACTGACTCCTACAGCACAGTTACTGTTAAGTGATCAAATTCAGCAACTGTTAAGTGTGCCTGAGATTTTGAATTGGAGATGCAGACACATCTGGTGCATAGCCTCAGGCAGCACAGTCCCACACTGAAGTTGGTTAATGTTTATACATAATGTAATGCAATATACTATAAAACTAATGATAAGGAGGAATAATGGGGAATGAGTTGATTGATGATGATGATGATGATGATGACGACAACACTTGTGTGTAGTTGTACTTTACTTGTGTTGTAGTGTAAACAGCCTACGAGTCACAAAGTCAGATTTTATCCTCTGGGTCACCCACAGTCAACAGCACAGGTTCATCAACTTGAATGTTGTTTGTCCGAACAGTTTTTTTTTAATACATGAAATCGTGACTAAACTTTAACAAGTGATCATGACTGGATGGCATAAGTCAAAGATTTATTTTGCCAGCCTGCTGCCCTTGTCCTGTACACACAGCCACACTGAAGCCAGGAAAAAAATTCTTTGGGATTTCTGGGACTGTTACATTTATCATGGGCCACCCTCTAGTCTCTTTCTTTCCCATCTAGTTGTCATAAGTCAAAGATTTATTTTGCCAGCCTGCTGCCCTTACCCTTTACACACAGCCACACTAAAGCCAGGAAAAAAAATTGGGGATTTCTGGGACTGTTATATTTATCGTGGGACCCCTGAAGTCTATCTCTCTCTCTCTCTGGATGAAATAGTGAATGAATGTTAACAAGTGATTGTGATTTGTGATTGGGTGGCACAAGTCAAAGATTTATTTTTCTACCCTGCTGCCCTTGCCCTGTACACACAGCCACACTGAAGCCAGGAAAGAAATGGGATTTTATGTAACTGTAAAATTTCTCTTGGACCCCTAGTAGTCCCTTCTCCTCCAGATCAGGAATGGCACATGTCAAAGATTTTGCTAGCCTGCCCTTTCTCATATACACAGTCAGCTACACTGTTTGAGGTCAAGAAAAGAAAAAAACTTTCATTTGGGATTTTCTGTAACTGTAAAATCTCTTGGGCCCCCAGTAGTCTTGTCTCTCTCCTCCAGGTCTAGAATGGCACAAGTCAAGATTTTGCCAGCCTACCCTTTTTCATGTACATACAGCTACACTGTCTCAGGCCAGAAAAGAAAAAACTTTCATTTGGGATTTTCTGTAACTGTAAAATCTTTCTTGGGCCCCAGTGGTGTCTTCCTCTCTCCTCTAGATCTGAATGGCACAAGTCAAAGATTTTGCCAGGCTGCCTTGCTAATACATACAGTCACACAGTACTGATGCACTGCCTTAGTTTGCAATATGCATCCCTCCAACAACCACCCAGGACACCACTATCTCCCTAGTCCCTAGTCCCAACTCCACAATCCTCCTTCACCCACCCCAATGATCAATCAATCAATCAATCAATCAATCAATCAAAATCTTTATTTAATCAGGCGAACATCATTGAGCATAGCTCATTTACAAGATGGACCTGAGTGGACAAGAAGTGCAAGTGTTATTACATTGACAAGGGTAGCATAAACAGTAATACAATGACAGGGTAACATAAACAGTAATACAATGACATAAGTGCTAATATATAACAATATACATATGTACAAGACACATTAAAACTTTTAATCTGTGAGACAGAAGGTAATGGGCACATCAGGAGTAATTTGTAGATTATAGGACCTAGCAGGCATTTTGAGGGTGAATCTTGGGACTGGAAACGGAGTTTTATCAGCATATAGGAACACGGGGGGGACGTAGGGCTGGGGTTTAGGCCTTGTGGTAGCAGTTGCAGAGTTCTGGGAATAGGGTGGTGAATAATCTTTGAAGGATATTAAGGGTAGGAGGTTATTTAGCTTCATGGTTTTTGGAGTGAATTCCAAACAATTGCTAGTGAGTAGCTAATAGCAGCCCTCCCAAACTGGGTGCAGACATTGGGGACCTTAAGAATGATAATGTTGCTGATCCTTAGGTTGTATGGCTTAGAGGTAATTTGAGTAAAACAGTCTGAGATATAGGTAGGTAGCTTGCCTGATAAGGCTTTGAATATCCAAATTGCAGCATTTCTATTTCTTCTGTGTTGTAATGATGTCCAGTTAACTGCCTTATAAAGGAGCAGTTTCTTTCCCTCCTTTCTCTCACTCTCCTAATTTCTTCTCTTCCTCCCTCTGGCTCATATATTTGTGGCTTTTGTTTGTGTTTTTGGGGGTTTGGCGTTTGTTTGACGACTCTCTCTGCAGGCTGCCTGGCTCTGCTGAGTGCAGCTCCTGCTCCTCCAGTCCTTTCACTTGTCTGGGCCTGCATTGTACACTCAGCATGGTTTTATACCATGAGTGCATCATGTGACCTTCTGTTGCCTGATTGATGCTGCCAGCTGCCTGTACATGTCAAAGGCATCTCCATGGCAACAGACAACAAAATCATGGAATGGCATCTCCACAGACCCAGATCTGGACTTCTAAGGAGGAATCCATATTTATCCGGTCCGTGGATTCTGGTTCTATTCAGGGGTTCAGATCTCCTGTGGAATAGTCCACCTAGCTCTAGTACCCAGGTTAAATATATAGAATTGAGGGTTCTATAATAGTCTGGAACTGGTATCAGTGTGGGCATGTTTAATGCAGCTAGTCAGATAGACAGAAGAGAGCTGGAATACATCAGAGGTTGGTGGGTGCCACTGGGAAAACTGTCTGAATTTAAAATGTAAAGTGATTAGCTGTTGCCAGTTCTAAATGCCAATCTAAGCCAATTCTAATTAATTGTAAATAGCCTAACCTCTATTCTAATGATCCCATCCTATCCTCACTGCATGTAAATAAATCGTTGTTTGATGTTTCTGCATAATCTTGATGTGTGAGCATATTATTAGAGAGATTCAATAATTATAAATGTCTGAAATATGGGAATTGTTATTGGGTCATGTTTGGGTGGCACTAAGGTACTGTGGGTGGGTACATCATCCCAAACGGTTGTACCAGGTATTACCTAGCCCAATAAATGTACACTGGGTGGAGGCACTGCACATTTAGGTTATCTTAGGAAAGAACCAGTTCTTAAAGCAAAATGGGAACCCAGGCCCTCAACCTTGTTCAGGCCTGCAAGGCAGGGGTAGTAGCCCTTGGTATAACAACACCAGGGTTACATAGGCACAATTAATGCAGCCCAAATGAGCACTGACACCAGGCATGCATGCAGATGGAAGTGGTAGCATACATAAGAGCATACTGGCATAACTGACAGGTTGTACAAGCTCTAACAGACTGTCTGTGCAGCACCTGTTAATTCTTCCAAACCATCCTTTTAACAAAATGCACAGCACAGTTAACCCCCTCCGCATCATCCCTGGTCAGTAATCCCCAGTGTCCAGTGGCACCGTGGATTGTGCCCAGTGGCACCCTCCTCTTCTGCTCCCAGGGCCAATAAAATAATTTGTCTGACAGTCCATGTGCTTGGCCCTCCCAATCCTGCTCCCACTACCAGTATAGTTACTGAGCTGACAGCCAATGTCCAGGCCCCCACTCTCGTCTTGGTGACAATGGCCTGTATTCTCAAACATTACCTCCAATGTTAACAGCACTTTACTTTGCCTATAACCTGATTCAGCAGTGTGCTATTGAAGAACATGGGTGCTGGCCTAATGGGATGATAATGACCTCTTAAGTTCACCTTAACTTCTCCTGCCATGTTGATACCATTCTTCAAAACTCCACTCTAAATTTGGTGTGCTGTACAGGAAAAAGCATTTATCTCATTCCCACCTCACAGAGATACTGTAATTAAGATAATCCTCCTGGCTTTGACTATGTAGTTATTGTTTATAGTGCGGCACCTAATCTAACCTTGCTAGACTGGACCTCTTTTTCACTCAAAAATGGAAAAGAGCAGCACTGGGCAATACAGTTCATGTAAGAAAAATATTCACCCTTGCATTGTGTTGATCAAGCACCTGTTTCAGGATCTCTGCACTCCTTTTACAATTTGCTTTATATGCAGAGTCCAGATGGCTCCCCTACATCTCCAAATCGAATACCAGGCCTGTCTGTTGGGGAAAAAGCAATCTTAGGTCATACACCGAGTCCACCTCAATTTTATTCAAAAACACAGAACATGTCATAATCACCAGAAGCTCAGCCAAAGGGGTATTTGGTGCCCTTTAAAGTACCATGCTTGCTCAACAGTCCCTATCCTACCGGGGTCCTAGTGGGCTCAATGACCTCCCTATTGCATAATCGAGAGTAGAGATGGTAAGTGGCTCAATTCGCTCCACATGAAGGTGATTCGCGGGTGAGCGAATTCACAGGTGCTCCGAAATGCAACAGAGTACTTGTCGTGAAAATGGGTAACGCAAAGTCCATTGAAACCAATGACTTCGCATCACTCCGCCTTTCCAAACCACTACTCCACTAATTTTTAAGGTGAAGTATATTGAAAACAATGTATTTCTCCACTTCACCTTGTTTTAAGCTCCAAAGGTGAATTTTGCAGTGTTTCATGGGATTTCAGGTCACATGGGCTCTAGATTGTTCTGCACTGCCTCAGTTCGGGTAGTGTGTTGGAAGCTGTAGGAGACAGTCTGCTCTGAGAGCTCTCTGTGATTCAAACCTTCTAAAAGCTGTTAAAAAGTCTTTTGAGTAATTTTTTGCTGAAACTTTAGTTCATCGATTGTAGGAAACCCTCCTTTGCTCATATCATCAAGCATTTATTGTTTGTGTGTGGATTTTGAATGCTAATGTACAACATTCAGTCTGTGTACTGACAGACAGTGGAAGTGTGCTTTAGTGGAGGGGTTATCTGGTGTAGATAGATTTAGTTGGAGAAATAGGGAGTTCTTTGTTTTTGGTTATATTTTTCTTGTATAACTGACTGTGTTATTGTACACACAGTAATGTTTTCAGTAATTGTTGAAATTTTTGCTGACTGTGTGTTGTGGTCTGGAGGGACCTGGTGCAGCATTAAGGTTGTTTAAAAACCTTGTATATTGCTGAAGTTTTAAATTTGGTACGCATTACTTGTAGACAAATTCTGTGTGTGTGAGTGTGCGTGTGTGGTGCGTGACATGACATCAAATAATACACCTTTTAGTGCCACAGTGTAATTGCAGGCATAGCTGTGTGAACCTGCTATCCACTGCAGCTGCGTGATTTTGTACCGCCATTGTGGCATCTTTTCTGGTTTTGCACTGCAGTAATCTGCAGTCAGTGCTCTCCCACCTATAAAAGGTATTGTTTTCCAGATTGGATTGTTTGTGACTTGAGAACACCACTGGTTAGTTAAGGTGTTGTTGAACTTGTTGTGACTTTGCATCTGTACCTGTTGTTGAAGCCACAGCTGTTTTTTGGCTTTACATCCAGCATCACCCCGGCCACCACCCAGAGTGAACGTTCCAAAATCTGAATTTGTTTAGAATATTCCTGTTGATCCCCAAAATGCCCACAAATAGACATGCAAGCAAAGTTGCTTTTCACTATGGCAGTGCTGCCAGTGGTAAGACTGTCTGTGGGCGTGGTAGTAACACGAGTTGCAGAAGTGCATTGCTGATGTGAGGAAAGGTATTTCTCCTTTAATGTTTTTACAGCACAATAAGTAGCTTCACTCATAGTTGGAGAAGATGATATTGTCCTAGCTGGTGGTGTTAGTGCAGTTGCTGGTGGTGGTATGAGTATTGCTGCCTCAAGTTCCAGTTCTGACCAGTTTACCATGTCCAAAAATATAGTGGAGTGTGAAGCTGTGGCAGTGAGTGACAGTGTAGATGATGTCATACTCCCAGTAACATCCCAGTAACTGAACATGAGGATTCTGATCATCATGTCAACAATAGCACACAAAGTGACATTTCTTCCACCACAGTTCAGGTCATGCATTTGCCATGCAATGATTCACAGTGTGGTGAAAAAATTTTTGGCGATGGTGGTGGTGCTGCTGCTAATGATGATGATGATGTTGCTGTGGTTGCAACATGCAGTCCATATGTCAGCATCCAAGCAGAAGATGTGGATGATGTTGATGAATATGATGATGATGATGTCAGTGACACCTGTTGGGAACCAAAGAAAAGAAACTCAAGGTGGCTGTGTCTGGGTCTGTTTGCATTCCCCCAGTAAAAAGTTGTGATTTACCAGTTTCAGTTGATGATGATGACCCAGTAATAATGATAGGTAGTCGGTGGTCAGTTGCAGTCCAAGTGTGTTCTGCCTGAAAATCATGTAGCACATCCCCACTTCATGGCTTAAAAAAAGAGTCTAATAAGCAGCATCGGGGACATGTTAAAACTAGAGCATCAAAATCCCTTATCTGGGATTTTTGTGGAAGATGCAAATGATGAATCAGTTGCAATCTACCAGGTTTGCTAGGTGCGAGTGAGTCTAAGTAAAAGGGAAGCCATCTGGCACAGAGAGACAGCATACACATCTTAAGAATAGGCACATGGCACTGTGGACTTAGCACAAGATTGCAGCTAATAAGTGTACCACAGTGGGCGTTCACCTCGCTCATCAACCATAACGAGCATGTTATCCCTTCATGACTGTAGCACCAAGTAGAAAATTAAATGTGTGCAGTAGTGATGAAATAACAGCAGAGGATTACTAAAGGCGTGATGAGGTGGAAGAGCAGAATGATTTTGAAGTCTTGTCCAGTGGTGGTGAGAGTAGCAGTTTTGGTGGTGGTCGTGGTCAATGCAGTATGTCTAGTGCAAGTGGTACATCAACCCCTGTTGCTAAATCTGAGAAAATAACTGCATTTCTGGGTTTGTCATCACCTGTGCAACTGACTTCATCACACATCCACACTCCACCCCCTGCCATTCGCAGAGCAGAACCATTTGCCATCACACCCCTGTAAAACATTTGTCAGCCCACGCTATAGAGTGTTTTTTAAGAAAGCTGAAGTACCCACCCAGTCATACAGTGTCATGTAACTTAATGCTGCTGTAGCTGAAATGCTGGCAAATGATCTTTGCCCTTCTCCTTTGTGGAGAATTCTGGGTTCCTGCGGTTTGTTGCACGTGCCTGTCCAAAATGGACAATCCCATCCAGGACATACTTTTCGACCCATGCTGTCCCTGAGTTGTACAGTACTGTGTCTGACTCAGTAAGACATGCCCTTCAACATTCCTCCTTCCAATCATCCATTTAAATATGGATATGTGGACAAGTTGCAAAACAGTGGGAGTTCATATCAGTGTATAACTGCACACTGTGCAGGTGCTAGGGTTATTTGTGCTGTTGATAGTGTGAATAATCAGTGTTGTAAGGTGGAGTGTTGTGGTAGCAATCTTCCAGGAATTGGACAGCATGCAACGATTGCTATGCACAATGTGACCTGTTCACACACTGGTGAAAACTTGTTGGACATGGTACTGACTGAAATTGACAAGTGGCTGAACCCCTGTCCCTGAGAGCTGGGTTCATAGCAAGTGACAGTTGGTCAAATGTGGTGAAATGCATCACAAATTGTGGTTTTTTCAGGTTCCATGCATGATCCACTGTTTAAATCTTGTGGTGCAGGAGTTTCAGCGGACCCTGATATAAAGGAAATGCTGACAGTTGCATGCTGTGTCTGTTCTCACTTTTCATGCTCTGCAAAGGCACATGATCAACTTCGCAGTTGCAGATCCGAAACAGCCTCCCACAGCACCGCTTGAAGCTGGAAGTTGTCACCGGTGGAACTTCACTTTATACATGGCAGAAAGGTTGTATGAACAGTACAAAGCCATCTCAGAATATCTTGTCATGCACACTAGCTGTGACAGTTCCGGGCCTCCATGTCTATGACGACTGAACAGTGGCACCTCATGGACTCTGTAATAAGAATCTTGAGACCTCTTGAACATGCCACACAGGCAGTGAGTGGCAAGTCTGCCTTCAGTAGCCAATCAATTCCAGTACTGTGGGTGCTGAGGCAGACAATGGTGAATGTACAGCATGGTCTTGATGTTGCCAGAGACAGTGCTAGCAGTGTGTTGCTGAAACACATGCTGACAGTATTCAACCAGAATCATCACATCTTGAGCATTCAGTGTAGTGACAGCTTTGCAATAGAAACAATGCTGGACCCACAATACAAACGTGGAATTGCCTCAGTACTGGAGGGAGGGCCTGAACAGGTAAAAATGTCAGTGAGCAACTGAGGAGCTTGGTTCATGGGACACAGAAGTCAAGTGCCAAGGTCAGGAAACCTGAGCAGCATAATCAAGCTGAAGGTCAACCTGGAGGAGTAGGATCAACATATCCTGGAAGGGGACTGCAGTTCTAGGTGGTCTGTCATCAAAAGTGGTTGGTGTTAACCCACTTTGGGATGTTTTGTCCCAAGTGGGAATTTGTGACACAAATGATTCAGGAGAAGCGGATGATGCATCAACCACTGGACTTCCAGCAGCACAGCGAATGGTTGAGTCATATTTGTCTGAAAACAGGTATCTGTCAATCACTGATGATCCCTTTATACTGGAGTGGAAAGGTCAGTGAATGGCCAGAGCTGACCTCTGTGGCACTGAAGTACCTGGCATGCCCACCCTCCAGTGTGAGTGTCGAGAAGATATTCAGCTCAGCAGGTGCTATAGCTCGGGATCATCGTATAAACCTATCTCCTGCAAATGTCAGTTTGCTGATATTCATAAAATAAATGAGAGGCACATACCAGCTCAGACTGCAACCTCAGTATTCGTACTCGCATACTCATGATTTTGCTGATGTTGAAGAAAGGGACCAACCTGGTAGCAGTGGCAGCATGAAGCGCCTACCACTGACGTAGGTGATAACACAGTGGAGAAAGAAATTCAAATACAGGCATAGAAGACTGCGAAGGCAGCTTTTTTCTGAGGATGATGATGAATGATGATGAGGTTAATGTTGGCAGGTTTTAACGTAAGTGGTTAAAAGGCTGTCATATGTCTTGTATGACACATGTTCTCTTTTCATAAAGTTAAATCACTGTCCCACTCATACTGACTCAAATTCCATATGTCACATCATCACATTTATAACACAGAGCACAGTATGTCCTGGCCCCGAACTACCACCACCAGAAGACCGCTGTTCTCCACTGCCACCATAGGGAATGTGACCATGTGTCCCCTGGACTACCACCAACATAAGACCGCTGTTCTCCACTGCCACCATAGGGAATGTGACCGTGTGTCACCTCGTACTACCACCACCATAAGACCGCTGTTCTCCACTGCCACCACTACCAGATGCAGAAGATGTGAGAGGAATGTCATCATGTGCCACAGCTATGACCACCAGCACCCACCACCAGTGTCAATGTGACAATGTTTTCCATTACATTGACCATGCTAAGGCAGAGGAGTCGAACAGGAGACCACATCCATCAACCACAGGTGCAAGGCTTCTTATTATTAAAACTACAGTATAAAGTGAGTATGTGTACTAACATTTTTATGCTATTCAACTTCCTTCAGCTGTGTGTTTTTTTTCTGTTGCTTTTGGTCAAACACATATGGTCAACTTATTTTGTTTTTACAGGTTAACAACAAATGACTCTCCTTCACTGAAGGTCTGTATCAATGGTACAGTAGCAGTACTGTCTACAGGAACCTGTGGAATATCCATTTCAATTCATACTGGTAAGTATACCAATTTTATTTCATTTGTTCCTCTTTTTTCATAAGAGTGCAACAAATCCTACTGAGGATTCATAAACTAGGTGAGCGTGTACGTCACAAAAATATTTCTTTTTTATCATTGAATACTTTCTCACCTGCAGCCACAGTCCTGCAAATCTCCAGCCACCTCTCATCCACTGCCGACCCCAAAGCTGTCATGCCCCAGCTGTCATAGGCAGCTACACCGTCGAGAGGGGCTTCCCTAAGCCCCGTGCAGGCGGGATCCACCACTGACTCGGCCTCCAGGCATTGCTGGACTGGTGAACTGTGGCCATCAAGCTGCCACGGACTTGTGCTGCATTTTCCTTGTTCTTCCCCAATGGGGGCATGGACATGCAATGATGTCCATGCACTAAGCGTGCAGCGTCTGCCATGCTCCCCCATTTCAGCACCCATGCCTCTGCAGTACCTCTGGGCATCCCCAGGGACCACCAGAGCACAGTGTGCAACCACCCCATTTCCCACAGACTAGGAGAGCTGTCTTCAGATGCTCAATCTTAGTCCTCCCTGCTGACCCCGACAACCCAGGCTCATTCCAGACCCAGGTCACTGGTATGGAGCAAGGTGTGGCGTCCAGTGCCTCAACCTTCAGCGCCACGGGCGGGCACAAAAATATTTCTGCAACATATCATGCACTGTATTCCAAATTTGCAGCTGTGCAGCCATGACAGTGTTGAAAAAGTTGGACCTAGGTTGTGATACTTGACAAGATGTGGTTTTGAAATGTAACTTGAGTTGAGATGCAGGGACACTGACACAGTGTATTTGTTACACAGTCTGGTACTAAATTAAGTTGTGATCTGATGATTGCAGTGGGACAGCTTGTTATCTGTGTTAATCCAGATACCCATGGAACAACCACGGCTTAAACATAATGTCTTATTGCTGCAATAAAGTTGTAATAAGTCCTTCATTTCTATTTTTAGGAAATTTCCAGATGCTTTGTTGTGTCATAGTTGCCTTATCCAAAGAACTTTTCAACATCAGGCCCCTCCTGGGCCGGGCAGACATGCAACACGCAGAAGTCATTTCAATCGATGACCATGACCATCATTACCAGACTGGAGAAAGAAGAAGATCAAATCTGTGAAGAAGTAACCAAATAATAAACCATTAATGAGACCTACTTGCAAATATACTTCCCACCCACCACCCCAAAAAAAATACTTACCTTCATTGGCTTGAGAGTATTGCGTTTCCAATTTCAACACCAAAATTTCTCATCAAGCACTGGAATGTGCACACTAACAGTATGTGTGACCTACGATACAAAACAATACAGTGAGTACATGTCTATACATGCCAACTCCTCTACCTAGAAAATACACATATAAATATTTATATATATATATATATATATATATATATATATATATATATAAATATCAACTCACCAAGGCTACTATTAGTCTATACACAAAGGCACCCTTCCATGCAGTTGAGGTGATCACATTGCATTTGTGGGAATCACAGCACACTTTGGACCAGCAACAGTTCTCTCACGGTCATCATTTCTGACAGAACACTGAATGGATTCATGTCATGTTATCCTCCTTCAGATGGTTTGGTAAGACACTGTGAATCATGAGTACATCATCATCATCACAGAGTATGTAAACTTTCTGGACACAAGACAGAAGCATTTTGACAATGCAGAAAAATTCTGGGGACTCTGTGTGACCACTGCATGCAAAAGTGACTCGCAATAAATTCTGGGGACTTTGCATGTGTGTAACACTCCCATTTCACTTCCTCAGCACTTGGGAATTTTTGGACACAAGACAGGCGCATTTTGGGATGCAGAAAAAGTTCTGGGAACTCTGTGTGACCACTGCATGCAAGAGTGACTGCGCAATAAATTCTGAGGACTTTGCATGTGGTGTAATGCTCCCATTTCACTTTCTCAGCACTTGGAATTTTCTGGATGCAAGACAGTTGCAATATGTGTGTTGTGATTGTGAGCACATAATGTCATACTTAAGTTATAAATTAAAGCAGCAGTGCAACAATGTGATGAAAATTTTGACCTAACCTTTTATGCTATTTTACATTGCCAACCACTAGTTATCTCCTGACTTGTATGATACCCTTTTTCACAATTTGTGTGTGCTTTACTACTTTTCTCAAGTCTGAAAAAAAAAGAACACGCCTTTTAATATGGCTCTGACCAGGTTTTCATCACTATTTGCAGCTGTTTTTGAATAAATATTGTTCTGTGAGGTCATAAACACTGCCTGCTGCATAATTGTTAATTTTACAATAGAAGTAATATATAACAACTGATGGAAAAACAGCAGAAAATATTGACGAAGACCTGGTCCACACCATATTAAAAGGAGTGCTCCTTTATTATTTCAGACATGAAAAAATACAAAAGCAGACTCAAATACTGAAAAGAATGGTATCATACAAGTCAGGAGATAAGCTAAAATGGCAATGTAAAATAGCATAAGAAAGTATAGGTCAAAATTTTCACCACATGTTCACTGCTGCTCTAATGTCTATTTCAAAAAAGAAATATTTCTGGAGCCTCAGTAATGTTTACTTTGTGTCAGGACTCATGATTTGAAGTGTTTCACAAAAGCATGACTGAGCAGTGCAAGTATGTTGTGCTAAACTGCATGTGTGCCATCAGTGTTCTTTCCTGTGTGTGCAGACATTGTCCATCTTCATGCAAACATGTATATGGTGTGACTTGTTGCAGTATCTCAAGAATAAAGATAAGAAAGAATATATGATGTATATTTTATTTGTACCATCAGCACCAGAAGTAAGTGATATAATATTTTTCAGAGTGTATCGGTCACTGTATACCTCAGTCAATTACAGTGCACATGACTTTCACGGAGATCATAGCACAAAAACACATGTTCTCCTAAAAGTCATGTTGCAGTATGTGACTAAGGTGCCTCTGGCCAGACACCTCTGAAAAATATCATATCACTTAGTCATGATGATGATGGTGACAATAAAGTATATATTATTCTTATAGCAATTCTTTATACCATAAACACTGCAACAAGTCAGTAATATATTTACAAAGCTACACAATGTCTGATGTCACACACACACACACAGAGTAAACAACGCTGACTGCACACATGCAATTTAGCGCATCATATTTGCACTGTTCACACCAGCTTTTCTACAACCACTCCACAACAGAAAGTAAACATTACTGAGGCACTGGATTATAATAACAAGGCAATAAGGAGCATGTATGACTGTATGTGTATGTATATATTTAAAGGAAGCAGTCAGCAACAGTAGCTCCTGCCCCTGCAAGACTTACCCTCTAGTTCAGCCTTTTAAGTATGTTGTAGCATTTTCTCACTGCGCAACATGCTGACCCCTAATAAGAATGCCAGTGGCAGAAGTATGGCAGACGCTATGGGGCTCCATTATGTGTAAAGGAAAGATGTGGGGAGATGCACCATGCGCTCAATACTTTTGTATTGAAGTGCATGGTGCGCGCCTCCGTTGTACCTTCACACATAATGGAGCCCCTTAGCATCCGCGCTATACTTCCTGGTCGCTGACTTTTCTTTAATAAAACAAAGTATGTTAGCACAGAAAAGGCTGCAATATGCTTAAAAGGCTTAACCGTGGGTAAGCCTTATAGGGTGGGACCTCCTGTTGCTGACTGCTTCCCTTTAAACCTAATGCTGTGGCCTTCCCTCTGTCTGCTATTAAACATAAACAAAAGACAAAACAATACAGCAGTAGGGGGTGTGCTGGAAAATAAAAGCTAATGGGGATCCCTTGATGTCCCAGCAGCAGATGGAGCATCGACACAATCTATAGCTGGTGTTGCTTGATCTGCTCCACCTGCTGCTGGACAGCACCAACCCTTTCATTATTTTCCTCCACCACAGCCCACAAAGTGTTATGTCTGCCTGCATTGCAGACATTGTAGGGGTCCACTGGTGCAGGGGAAAATAAGGTAGTGGTGGTGGTGGTGAGGGTGGTGCTGGTTGCAGTGATGGGGTAGTGGTGGAGCAGCTGCTGCTGTGGCCCTCCTCCTGCTGTGGTGATGCATTACAGCAGCACCCTCTGCCACTGCCACAGAAAGCCAGCAGGTGGAGGCCTGGCCCATTCGGTGGCAGCCTGCCACTCCACCTTGTGGTGGTTCAGCATATGTGTGCTGGCCCCAGTCCCCAGATGTGTCCCGGGGGCCACGGCACACCTGCACACTACAAAGCAGACACACCACAAGGCTGCTGTTCCCCCAACACAGTTAAAAACTGCCAAACTGGGGAGCTGCGGAGGGGACCAGGCACAGGAGGGCAGATGTAGTGCCGGCAGCACTATCACAGACCTGGGGCTCCACCTGCTGCTGGGGAGTGGTGCTGCTGGAGCTCCTGCAGCTGCTACTGGTGGTGGTAGTGTTGGCGGACTTGGTGGATGTGGCAGTGGCACAGGTGGTGCTGCTGCTTCTGGAGGGAAAGCAGGACCAAGGAGTCTGGAGCAGTCCAACGCATCCCAGTTAAGACTCACATGTGTGCACCTCCTCTCCGCCATGGGCCACATACTGTCCCTGGTCCATCGCACAAAAAATACTCCTTCCCTCTCTGACGTGATGAGCAACATCACACACACTCCACACACACAGTCACACACACACACAAAACAAAACTTATAAAACAAAGAAATCAGTCACCAAAAGAACTCACAAAACAGTACAAAAAAACTAAAAGAATTAGCTTTTAAAAAGCTTTTGGTTTTTGGAATTTGCTCAAGAAAGAAACTAATAATGAACTCTCCTCTCCTCTTCTACACAAAATGCTTCCTCCTTCTACCTCTGCAAAGGAGAAAGTGAAAGTATCTGCTTGTATGACTCACTTCCTTCCTGCCTGGCTAAAACATGTAAGCCTTGTGATGTGTGTGGGGGGGCTGCCTAAAGTGCCTATATTGTTTCTCCATTCTGCCTTCCTTCTCGTTGAGCAGAATAACAACCGCAAAGTCATAATAACAAAGCGAAGTGAGCACTTTTCAGCGCCACTTCACGTAGCATTATGTTTACGTGAAGTGGCCACTTTGCATTCACTTCTGGGTAATGGAATTTAATTTCGCTGCATCTCTAATTGAGAGTAGCAAATTAAGTCAGTTTAAAACTGAGCTCTGTTCTCATCTAGCCCACGAAAATGTCTGCAGTTGTGTATTATAACCCCGTCCTTTCCCAGCTCATCCTCTGACTCGGCTTTCCCTGTTTATGCCATGCACCCCTAATCCTCCCCACCCCTACCCACCTCTTCTCTTACCCTTGACAAAGTCATCCTGGCTGCACACCTCCTCTCCTACCCTATGATAATGCTGACTTGGCTGCTCATATCTCTACCTCTCTAAGACTTAGCCTGGTATCTGTCTCCTACCCCAGGGTTATACATTGCGTGTTTCCACACTCCCAAAGAGTAGATCTTGTAATCCCTTGCACTTTCTAAGAATTTACTGTAACTGAAACCATTTGTATATTTTACCTAGTTCATGTATTTTTGATGTCTCGTCCATTCAGTGTCTAGTTGTACAATTTCTTATTGTCTTTGTATTTTGTTATCTGACTTGGAACCTTTGTAAATGAGCCTATGGTTCAAATGTATTTAATCCTAATCTGAAATAAATAAATAAATACATAAATAAAACAAATATTTGTCAATGCTGAGAGTTCGCTGTTGGTATTGCTCTTGTACGTGCCTCCCATATGTTTCTCTGTATATTCCTCTGTCTTGCACTTTAAGGGTGGACGTTACGGTTGGAACCCTAACACCTCGGGTGTTTGTTGGTATTTTTGCTCCAAATTTTTAACATGGGCTTTTGGGACATCACCTCATGAACAGTGCCAGTATCATTTTGTTACTCAAGTAAAAAGGTGACTTCGCACAGTGAGTGTGCTAGTCAACACCACAGGTGCGAAAACACATTTTGGGCAGGATGTGAAAATGACAGCTGTACGGTTCATGAGGAGATGTGAAGAAATGGTAATGTTGAAAATCTGGAGAAAATATGAAAAAGTAGTGAAGTTATTAGTGTGTATAGAAACATGTTTTCACTAAATTGTCAACATGGCCTTTGGGACCTCCCCTCATGAACAGTGGCACTGGAATTTTGATAATCTGTCCCGAAAGTTGATTTACGCACAGCTACTGCTCCATTCTGTGCCACAGGTGCAAAAACACATTTTGAAGGATACAAAAAAATGACAGCTGTACTGTTCATGGGGTGGGGGTGAAAAATGGCAAATGTTGGAAATATGGAGTGAAAATCTTAAAATTGATGAACTTACAAGCGTACATAGAAACTACACAATGGATTAACAAATAGCATGGTTAATTATGGGAGTTTTTCACCAAATTTGCAACAAAAACCTTTTGGGGCCCCATCTCATGAACAGTGGCACTATTGTTTCATTAATTGGTCCCAAAGGTGATTCCACACAATAACATGAAATCACCTTTCAGGACCGAGAAACAAAGCGACAGTGACTGTGTTCATGAGGTGGGGTCCTAAGAACCCCATGTTGAAAATTTGGGACAAAACTCCCAAAATGGCTGAGATATCAACCTAAATTGAAACCCCCATTCACTGCCATTATAGGACTTACTGTCATTTCTTCAGTTTGTGGTCGACTTTTGGCAGTGCAGACGTGTTCTCTGTTGACTGAAGATCACTGCTCCCAACCTCCGAAGGTAAGTATGGGTGAGAGAGGATGCGGAGATGTCAGGTGAGCATAGGGAGTATAGGATAAGGAGGGGAAGGGGCCTGTGGCAACAATGAGGGACCGTTTTCTGTCTTTTCAGGTTTAAAAAACAATAAAAAGACTGTGTGTCTGTTTTCTGTGTTTTTACAGGAAAACTATGGATGTTGGCATACTGGGGTGGGCTCAGTGTGCCAGAGTACTGGGGCTTCAATGCTGACCTGGGGATTGGGCACCCTGAGGTCAGAGGTTATGTGGTGGGAATGCATCCAACACCAGCAGTGGGCATCTCGGTATCAGAAAACAGGATTGATGCCTACCCAAGGATTAGGCACCTCGAGGTTGGAGGTTTTGTGTGTGTGAGGGTGCATCTGACACTGGAAGTGGGCATCTCAGTGTAGGTGAAAAAACAACAGCATGGAGGAGGCAGGCAGGAAAGCACCTCTTCCCAGCCAGCATGGAGATGTCAGGATGCAATCAGCTGTTTGTCCTGTGGTGACCTGCAGATGAAAGGAAAAGCCAGTTCTAATTGGCGCGGCTTTTTCTTTTCAAGTGCAGACCACTGCAGGCAAAACAGCATCAGGACCAGCCTGACTGGAGGATTGGTGTGATACTGTGGAGCCCCATGCAGAGCACTCTGCATTGAACAGACAGTGTCACACCCCTTAAAGCCTACTCTCCCAAGGAGTTCGATGCGCATGTGCAAACTCAAAACTGGCCTCAGGGGACAAACATTCATAGAAACATGATGGCAGAAAAGACCACTGGTCCATCCAGTCTGCCCAAGTTCCTATCTAACCCTGTGACCCACTGTCCATCCAGGATCCTAGTCCTCCCTTTCCTCCCCTTATTTTCCCTCCTGATTTTGTCTCCCTGAGTAACTATTATACCTTCACTCTGTCCCATCTATGCTTTAAACCATCAACTATTTCAGTGCCCACCACTTTAACTGGCAGATGGTTCCACCTCTCCACCACCCTTTCTGTAAAATAATACTTTCTCTTGTCCTCCTGAAACTCCCTCCTGTTAGTTTCCATTCATACCCTCATGACACTGAACTAGCATTCAAGTAAATAGTTCCTTGCTGTTTACTCTGGTTATTCCTTTTAGGAACTTGAAGATCTCTGTCATATCACCCTGTCCCTTCTAGTCTCCAACGAGTACATGTTCAGTGCCCTGAGGTGCTCCTTGTAAGACCTGCCTGTTTGCCCTGAATCATCACTGTTACATAGTGCTGCACCATCTCCAGCCTGCTGCTTTCCTTCCTGAGGTGAGGGCTAAAGAACTGGGTGCAGTACTCCAGGTGTGCCTCACTAAAGGTCAATAGAGGTGTAGTGTTTCCTCCTTCTTCCTGCAATCAATATCCCTCCCCATGCACCCGCCATCCTGCTTGCCTTACCATAGACTTTGTTGCACTGACTTGTTTGTTTGAGGGTATCACTGATGATAACTCCTAGACCATGTTTCTCAGCCGTAGTTCTGAGTCTCACCCCACCATCCAGTACTCTGTCCTATGGTTCTTATTCCCAAGGAGCATTACCTTGCACTTTTTGGTGTTGAATTTAACTGCCAAACCTTAGATCACACATCTAGCATTTGTAAGTCATTCTGTATTTCTCTGATTCCTTCTGTGCTATTCAACCTCCCACAGAGTTTTGTGTCCTCTGTGAAAAGACACAACCTGCCCCAGATACCTTCTCCTATGTTGCTGATGAAGATGAAGCAGACTAAGACCAATCCTCGTGGTAATCAGTTCATAATCTCACTCTTTTCAGATTTTAACACGTTGACCACAACTCTCTAACTACCCTTAACCAATTTTCTACCCCATTTACTATGACCTTAGCTGCATCCAAATCCTCCATTTTTCAGCAAGCGCCTGTGTGGCACCAGGTTGAAAGCCTTGCTGAAGTCAAAACAGAGCAAATACATGATGTGGCCCCTATCCAATTCCATCAACACCCAATCAATGAAAACTATTAAGTTTGCTTGACAGAACCTCCTGCCATGAGCCTGTGTTATTTAATGTCCTGAGACCATTGTTCTCCAGGTAGTCCATGAGGTCTTCCTTAACCAGTGACTCCATTAACTTCCCTACAATGGAGGTCAGACTGACAGATCTGTAGTCCCCACTTGTTCCTTGTCTCCGTCCCATGTGGAGTGGAATGACATCTGCTATCTTCCAGTCCTTTGGAATAACCCCTGTCCATAGTGAGCTGTTAAATAGTCCTACCATAGGTTCAGTCAGTTTTGCTGTCAATTCCCAAGTATTCTCTGACCCAGGGTCTTATTTACTTTAGGGTCATTAGCCCTTTCTGGACCCTTTCTCTTGTACATACAGTATTGGCTGCCTCATCTCTGGGACCCCTTATCAGTCAATTGGACTGCCACTGTCAGGCAAGGGCCCCATTCCTTCTTGGTAATAACTGAGCAAAAATAATCATTGAGGATTGCAGCCTGTTTCCATCCTCTTCAATTACCCTATGCCCTCTGATAAGCTACTGATTCTCCTCCTATCTTTCTTTTCCCTAATATATTAGAAGAAATGCTTTTCTCCACCCTTAACCCTTTTTAATATGCAGCTCTGTGTCTGCTTTTGCCTCCCTATCCACCTTCTTTGCCTCCTTATTTCTCAGTAAATATTCTCCCCATTCTGCTTCTCCTGCTTTTGCTGTACTTGAAGAATGTGTTTTTCTTAGCACCCACCACTTCTTAACTTTAGTTGAGAACCATAATGGTCTCTTGATTTATTTCCTTTGGTTACCATTCTCATGCATAACGTGGATTCCTTGAGAATGGCCCCATTCATACCCCCATCTCCTTCCACCTCTCCTATATTGACTACCCCGACTAACTTTTTTCCTGACAGTTCTCTTAGCTTGCTGAAGTCTGCCCTCATAATATCGAGGACTTCAGTTCTTGATTAGGGCTTTCCAGTCCCTAGGCCAGTCTGAACCAAAAGGAGTTATGGCACTGTTCACTAGTGACCCCCAACTCTCACCACCCCTACCACCTCCAAGATGGTAAGCAGCACATCAAGGATGACAGATTACCTGTTAGGTTTCTTAACTAGCTGTGCCAGGAGACATTTCTGGAATGCATCCAGCAAGGTCTGACTTCTTGTGCTCTGGCCACCTAATCGATGTCTGGCAGGTTCATATCACCCACTACCACTATATTCCATTTTGTACCACCCCACTAGTCAATGAATCCACTAAGGACAGAACAGTAATGGACATAGTGCTTACAAACAGGGTGGCATTGCAGACATTACAGTGGGCAGTCCCTATGTATCAGTGATCACTGCACAAAGTGGTTTATCATTAGGACAGGAACAGAGGCAAACCACATGAGGATGAAGGCTTGGACTTTAGGAGAGCAGATTTTAAAGAAATGGGAGACTGCCTCAGAAACTGCCTCATGGGGGTGATTGCCAGGGAGGGGTGGAGGCAGAGTGGAAAAATAAGTGAGGGCATAATTAAGGCAAACAACCTCTGTGCAAAGGAAGTGAGCAAAAGTAGTGTAAAACAGACCATTACCATTCTCTAGGAAGTGGCAAAGGTGGTGAGGTGAAAATGGTGACATTCAGGAAGTATAATGAAACACAGAGGGAGGAAGACATGGAGTTATACTAAGTAATACAAAGGAAGCAGGTAGGGCAATATTAGGGGAGCAAAGGTGAGACAGAGGAAAGATAACAAAAGGGTAGCTAAAGGTGATAAGATTTTCTTCAGTACACAATTGAGAAAAGGAAATCAAGGAAGGAACAGTAAGGATAAGTAAAGTTGCAGGGGAGACTGTGAAGAGAGAATCAAGAAAAAGTAGACATCCTGAAGAGGTAATTCTGCTCAGTCTTTACAGTGGAAGGAGGGGACGGACCACCATGTAGCAGCAGAACAAAAGGATGGGGTGTTGACAAGTCCTTTTCAGAGAAAAGACTCTGAAGGGACTTGCAGCTCTGAAAGTGGACAAGGCTATGGGATTGGATGAGACACACCCAGGGTACTAATTAAACTCAGAGAGGTGCTAGCTGCACCATTGGTAACTACTCAACAGCTCACTGAAACTGGCATGGTTCTGGAGGACTGGAGCAGAGCAGATATGGTCCTTCACCATAACAACAGCTGGTAAGGGTAGCAACTTATAGGCTGGTAAGTTTCACATCAGTATTGGAAAATATAATGGAAAGGTTGGTAGAGTATCTTATATCCAAAGGGCAACAAGATCAAAAGCAGCATGGATTCACAGGAAGGAGGTTATGCCAGATGACTCGGATTCATTTATTTGACTGGGTAACCAGGGAAATAGATCAGAGGAGGGCAGTGGATGTGGTCTATCTGGGCATCAGCCAAGGCTTTCAACACTGTGCTGCACAGGAGACTAATAAGAAATCTGAGCAGCTTAGTGGTGGGATCCAAAGTGATGAACTGAGTAAGGACAAGTTAATTGATAGGTGACAGAGGGTGGTGAATAACGACACTCACTCTAATGAGAGGAGACTGATGCATGACTCAGTACTGAGACAGCCCTTCTCAATGACTTTGTAAGTGACACTACAGAAGAAATGGAAAGGAAAGGTATGTCTTTTTGCAAAAGACACCACAATGTGCCAATAAAGGACACTCAGGAGAGGATGGAGAGAATACCTGGGACCTTGGAAAACTTGAGGCAAGGTCAAGAGCATGGCAGTTGGTGTTCAGTGCCAAAAGGTAAAATCATGCACCTAGGGCATAAGAACCCAGGAGCTAAGTATAGGATGGGAGCAAGGTACTGACAGTCACTAAACTGGAAATGGACCTCAGGGTTATCATATCTGAAGATCAAGGTGGTAGGGCATAGGGACAAAGCAGTGGGTAGACCAGTGAGATGCTGGGATGCATAAGGAGAGGTATTCCAGCAGGAGGAGGGAGGTGTTGCCACTGTATTGTTTGCTTGTGAGACCCCACCTGGAGTATTCTGTCCGGTTCGGAGGCTGCACCTCAGAAAGGACATAGACAATGAGGAGGCAGTCCATAGGAGGGAAACCAAAATGGTGCAGGGTTGTATCAAAACCTTACAAGGAAAGACTGAAGGATCTCAACATGTCACACCCTGGAAGAGGAAGTGAGAGGAGACATGATAGACCTGTAAGTACTTCACAGGGTGAACTGGTGCAGAAGGAGTCTCTTTCAGTTGAGAAAAGCACCTGTACTAGAAGCATGTGATGAAGCTGTGTGGGGTGACAGTTTAAGAGGGATGTGAGGAACTAGTACTTCACTGAAAGAGTGGTGGATGCCTGGAACAGACTGCCAGCAGGATTGGTGGAGGTGAAAACAGAGGGCTTCAAGCATGTGTGGGATTGACATAGGAAATATTAGTAAATAGGCAGTGAGGAGGAGGTCACCAAGACAAGTTAGGGTCTATGGAGACATCTGGGCAGGGACCATTGGGACAGACTGGGTGGGCCAAGCTTACCTTTTCTGCTGACAAATTCTAATTCCATATTTCTATGCTGTCAATATTTGTTGTCTATTACATCTTCACCACTGCTGTTTTAATGTGATTTACTATGCACCATTATTGTATTACATTGCACACTAAGTATGTTTCCCCACTGTTTTCAGAACCTTGTAATTTACACTTTGGACCATTGAAAACATATAGTTCATGGTTTAGAAAATGAATTACACCTTTTCTCAACTGTTGTAAATACTGCTGTGCTCAGCCAATCAAATCAATGGATTGGGAGCACAAGCTGATTCTCTTCAGTCCCACAGGTGCAGAAAAGGAGAACTCATGAACTTTTGAAAAATTACACTGAAAACACAGTACACAAAGCTTTTTACATAGTCTAATACCTAAAATAATAAATAAGTTAAAATTCTCACTTTGGGAAACTTGCTTACTGAATATTATGTACAATAAATACCAGACGTGTTAATAATTCACGGTTCTCAGACCTCATTATTGTGGTGACATATGTCACCACACTAACTCAACGAGGGAGTGCCAGCTTGTTCTTAAAACTTAGGGGTTACTTATTCTCAATGATTTTATCACAGCACTGTAATGTTCTTTATTCTCACTCAACCAGGACACATCCAGAAATTATCAGGTCCTTTGGAATGGATAACCAGTGCTCAGTGGTACTGAGGCCAGGTACTATACTACAGAGTTTGCCAAACTCTTATCACTCGTACCCAAACCATGCCAAAGATTAATGTGCACTTCAAATAGGAAGCAGATGGAACCCAAGGTTTACTTGTAAAATTGTGCCAAATGTATTGCTACAGTACAATAGTTGAGTTTCCACCCACCAAGACAATGTGTAAGTTACAGTCATAGAAACATAGAAGTTGACGGCAGATAAGGACACTAAGGCCCATCCAGTCTGCCCATTTCTTTTTCTACCTTATAAATGTGCCATTGGCCTTTGCTCTGTCAGTGGCCTATCTATTCATAGTCATTTGTATTGCTCCTTATGCCTATCCCATGCCTGTTTGAAGCCCTGCACTGTATTCATAGCCACCACTTCTTGTGGTAAGCCATTCCATGCATCCACCACCCTTTCTGTGAAAAAGAATTTCCTCACATTCCCCTTAATCGACCCCCTCTAATCTCATGCTGTGTCCTCTTGTCCTGCTATTTTTCTTATATTTAAACATGTTAGACTCTTTCACCTTGTTAATGCCCTTAAGGTGTTTGAATGCCTCGATCATATCACCTCTCTCCCTCCTTTGCTCAAGGGTATACATATTGAGCTCTGTTAATCTGTCCTCATATGTCTTCTGATGCAGTCCCTGCACCATTTTGTTGCCCTTCTCTGGACTGCCTCAATTTGGTTAATGTCCTTGTGAGGTGTGGCCTCCAATACTGCACGCCAGTACTCTAAATGGGGCCTAACCAGTGTCTTGTAAAGAGGGATTATTACCTCCCTCTTACGACTTGTGATGCCCCTACTAATACACCCTAACACCCCCTAGCCTTACTTACTTCTTTAGAGGTCTGCTTGGATGATTTCAGGTCATCAGTGATGGTAATGCCCAAATCTCTTTCTTTTGTGACTGCTAGCAACTCCCTCCCAGCCTATAGGTGGCTTCAGGGTTTCTCTTCCCTATGTGCATGATCTTGCACTTCTTTGACTAATCCAGTTGCCATTCTTCTGACCATTTTGCTAGTTTATCCAGATCTCTTCTCATTCTGCCCACCCCATCTGGATCATCCACTCTGTTGCAGATCTTGGTGTCATCTGCAAACAGACAAGCCTTACCCTCTAGTCCATCTGCAAGGTCACTAATGAAGATGTTGAAGAGGACTGGCCCCAGGACTGTTCCTTGAAGTACCCACTTGTGACTTGCATCTCTTCTGACTGTATACCATTTACCACCATTCTCTGTTTTCTGCCCGTCAACCAGTTTGCCACCCAGATGACCAAATTCAGCCCACCCAGGCCTACCCAGCTTATTTATCAATCTTCTATGTGGAACAGTGTCAAAGCTTTGCTGAAGTCAAGGTAGGCAACATCAACTGCTCCCCTTGGTCCACCACTCTGGTTACCCAGTCAAAGAAATCTATGAGATTAGTTTGACAGGACCTTCCTTTGTAAACCCATGCTGTCTTGGATCCTGTTGCCCCTATGGATTCCAGGTGTTGCACTATCCTTTCCTTAAAGATGTGCCTCCATAATCTTGCCCACTACTGAGGTAAGACTGACTGGTCTGTAGTTCCCACCTCCTCCCTGCTACCACTCTTGTGGAGTCGGATCACATGAGCCCTTCTCCAGTCTTCTGGGACCTCTCCTGTGCTCAGAGACTCACTAAACAGTTCTGCTAATGGCTCTGCTAGTTCCACCTTTAGCTCCTTAAGTACCCTGGGATGTATGCCATCAGGTCCCATTGCCTTATCCACCTGAGCTTAGCAAGCTCTTGTAGGACCCTTTCTTTTGGGAGTAGTGCTCACCTCCCTCCCCTGTGTCCATTATGCTCAGCTGTGGGCCCTGCCCTACCTCTCTTCAGTAATACTGAGCAAAGGTATCTATTTAGGATAGATGCCTTTACAGGGTCCTCCTCCTCCATGCTCCTTTTCTCCATTAAGCTTAAGCACCCCCTCTGGACTTTCTCCTTTCACTAATGTATCTATAGAAAGTCTTGTCACCTTCTTTTACTGTTCATGCTAGTTTTTCCTCAGTTTGGGACTTTGCCTGCCTTACTGCCTTCCTGCTTCCCTTAGGGCAGTTTGGTATGCCTCCCTATCTTCATCCCGTTGTGTTCCCTTATATTTCCTGAAGGCCAGCCTTTTGACTCTGACCTTTTCTGCTACTGTATTTGAGAACCAAAGTGGTTTCCTTCTTCTTTGCACTTCCTTTTCTGTCTAACACAATGGGATGTTGCTTCAAGTATTGCATCCTTAATGCTTGCCCACTGCCTGTACCCCTCACCTGTGTTTCTTTTGCCAGGGCTAGCTTAACTCTGTTGGCCATCTTATCAAAGTCAGCTCCTCTGAAGTCCCATATTTTTGCCTTGGAATGGGATGATTTAGATGTAGTAGTCAAATTGAACCATACCATGTGATGGTCATCGCCCCAGGTGACCTTCTACCTGAGATCTGTGATCCCTTCCTTGTTAGTCAGTACTAGATCTAGGATAGCCCTGTCTCTCGTGGGTTGCTGTACCAGTTGTTTGAGGCCCTCCCTGCAGGAAATCCACTATGTGTCTAGTTCTGGCATATGTTCCTGCTGGTATTGACCAATCTGTATCCGCATGTTGAAGCCTCCCATTATCAGAACCTCCCTTTAGCTGTCATGTTTTGTATATCTTCTAACAGTAATGTGTCTATGTCCTCCCCTGGTCTGGGGGCCTGTAGACAACCCAGTTCTTATGGCTGTCCCATTTCCTGTTTCCAGGGTGACCCACAGTTCTTCTGGCTCCTTATGTGTATTCTGAATTTCTGTAGCTTTGATATTTTCATTGACATACAGGGCCACTCCTCCCCTTTCGCACCTCGGTCTCTTCTGAGACAATACATAGCCAGGTACTGAAGTCTCCCAAGTGTGGTTACTGGTAAACCACGTCTCATTAATTGCTACTATGTCCAGTTTAGCCTCTGACATTATTGCCTGCAGGTCTGGGATCTTATTTCCAGGCTGTGAGCATTTGTGTACATGATTTTCCATTGGCCAGATTTTTGTGTTAGTTGTTGGGTGAGGTTTGGCATTACTCCTGTGTGTCGTATGGGGAGACAAACCTTTTTCTTACCTGGTGATGCAATGAACTGCAAACATGCTGAATCCCTGTTTGACCACTCAGCTGAGGGGAAGGGTGTTCTTCCCATTCGACGTATAGGTGCTGCACCCTCCCCATTTGCTAGTTTAAATATTCTGCAAAGACGTCAAACTTCTGCCCCAATGCACTGACTCCTCCTTAGTCAGATGCAGTCCATCAAATTTAAAGAACTTTCGCTCCCAGAACTGTTGCCAGTTCTCTACAGATCTGTGTTCTTTTTCCTGGCACCAGCCCTTGAGCCACGTGTTTAGCTCCCCTATCTCCCTTCTCTGACCTTCCGTCCATCTGCTCCCCTCTCTCAGACTGGCAGGATCTCAGAGAAGGAGATGCCGGACAAAATAGATGATAGTTTGTCACCCAGCCTGGTCAGGTGTTCCTTACTATGTACCCACCCATACACTTCACGTACAGTTTGCAAGTAAATCTGTTTCCATCTGCTTCCTGTTTGGAGCGCTACACTAATCTATGGCATGGTTTGGGCACATCTGAAAACTACAGTTGCAGTTACCAGCTCAGTATGCTGGTAAAACTCTGAATAAATAAATGCATGCATGCATACATAAGGCATTGCCTGAGGGACAGGGTGATTCACATTTGACTGCTCGAATGCTGCAGCTTCCTACAACATTTCACACACCTTCAGGACACTCTAACTGACACTTTGCTCCTTGGATGCCTATTGTGTAACAACATATACGTGTCTGTGGTCAGTAGAGGACAGAACTTTGTTCCAAGTACATCTGAATGTCTTATTTTGTGTTACACTCAGGGAAGCATACTTTAACAAGCACAAAGATGCATTCCCAGTCCAAATCCTTAGTCCAGTATCCTAACCTGGTTTCAATATCCTGAAAAGACTGCCAGATAACCAAAAGAAATAGCCAACTGGCAAAATGGTATAGAAGACAATGAATAGTTAGTTTTATTTCCAAATTCAATATTTGGCAGATAAGATGTTTTTAAAAAAAAAAAAGCAGCTTAGAAAAGACACTTCAAAACCATGCATATACGTATCCTATTTACATATTCAAATATTTATGAGCAGCTAATGGTTGTTCTCACACAATTCAGATAGGTACATCTCATTTCCTCATTTAAATATTAATGTGCAATTTGCAGTAGTTCACAGAGCAGATCTCATTTTCCATGTTAAATATTCATGCATTGCCTAAAACAGTCTCTGTTATTAAGCAAAATTCAACCCAGATCAGCAGCCATTCGCAAAATGCTGGTATTTTTTAGCAATAAGGCATGACTAGAGGTTATATTAATGGTCTGTTAATCACCCTCTAGGAATGTAATGTTGCACAAGGTATAGTCAAGTGACACATGCCATTAGAAAGTGATTAACTGACCATTAACATAACCCGGTGAGCCTTATTGCTAATATAATAAAAAGTTTTCTAAACAGTGTTAAACCTTGCTCAACATACAGTTAGGCTCTACATGTATGTTGATAAAAGACTAACATAAGATTGATAGAATGCTTACAGCCAATCAGAAAGCTTTATTTCTGGAACCCTTTTATAATAAACACTACCGTGAGACAGTGCAAAGATTGTAAAGTGCATACATTTTCAAAAATCATGCCAACTTCTATTTCTTTATTTCTTTAGTTTTTGTTGACTGTAAGTGCACTAGACAAATTCTACCTATTTTCAGGCACGACCTGGGGAGGGATACAGATGAATGCCAACAGCAGCCTGGGGAGGGGATACAGATGAATGCCAACAGCAGCCATTATCAAAACTGTTTAATGAGTCTCTGAGCACAGGAGAGGTCCCAGAAGACTGGAGGAGGGTTCATGTGATCCTGCCCCACAAGAGTGGTAGCAGGGAGGAGCAGGGAACTACAGACCAGTCAGTCTTACCTCAGTAGTGGGCAAGATTATGGAGGCACTCCTTAAGGAAAGGATAGTGCAACACCTGGAATCCATAGGAGCACAGGATCCAAGACAGCATGGGTTTATAAAGGAAGGTCCTGTCAAACTAATCTCATAGATTTCTTTGACTGGGTAACCAGAGTGGTGGACCAAGGGGAGCAATTGATGTCACTCTACCTTGACTTCAGCAAAGCTTTCGATACTGTTCCCACATAGAAGATTGATTAATAAGCTGGGTAGCCTCAGGGTGGGTCAGAAGTTGGTCAACTGGGTGGCAAACTGATTGACAGGCAGAAAACAGAAAGTGGTGGTAAATGGTATACAGTCAGAAGAGATACAAGTCACAAGTGGGGTACCTCAGTGATCAGTCCTGGGGCCAGTCCTCTTCAATATCTTCATCAGTGACATTACAGATAGACTGAGGGTACGGTTTGTCTGTTTGCAGATGACACCAAGATCTGCAACAGAGTAGATGATCCAGATGGGGTGGGCAGAATGAGAAGAGATCAGAATAAACTAGCAAAATGGTTAGAAGAGTGGCAACTGGGGTTAATGCAAAGAAGTGCAAGATCATGCATATAGGAAGAGAAACCCCGAAGCCACCTATAGGCTGGGAGGGAGTTGCTGGCAGTCACAATGGAAGAATGAGACTTGGGCATCATCTTCACCGATGACCTGAGATCATCCAAACAGACCACTAAAGCAGTAGGTAAGGCTAGGGAATGTTAGGGTATATTAGTAGAGTTATCACAAGTCGGAAGAGGGAGGTAATAATCCTCTTTACAAGACACTGGTTAGGCCCATCTGGAGTACTGCATGCAGTACTGGAGGCCACACTTTCACAAGGACATTAACTAAAATTGAGGCAGTCCAGAGAAGGGCAGCCAAAATGGTGCAGGGACTGCATTAGAAAACATATGAGGACAGATTAATGGAGCTCAATATGTATACCCTAGAGCAAAAGAAGGAGAGAGGTGATATGATCAAAACATTCAAACACCTTAAGGGCATTAATAAGGTGAAAGAGTCTAACATGTTTCAATATAAGAAAATAGCAGGACAAGATGACACAGCATGAGATTAGAGGAGGCTGATCAAGGGCTAATGTGAGGAAGTTCTTTTAACAGAAATGGTGGTGGATGCATGGAACGCCTACCTCAGGAAGTGGTGGGTATGAATACAGTGCAGAGCTTCAAACAGGCATGGGTAGGCATAAGGGAGCAGTACAGATGAATATCAGTAGATAGGCCATTGACAGATCAAGGCGATGGCACATTTCTCGGTGAAAAGAAATGGGCAGACTGGATGGGCCTTGTGGTCCTTATCTGCCGTCAACTTCTATGTTTCTATGTTTCTAACTGACCTTGAACCAGATAAGGCTGTTGGTGGTATTTTTAGTGAATTGGGAAAATATGGCCAGGACACAGGAAATGCCCTACTCTTTCACGAGGAGGTGCTGTTGGCCCAAACACGAAAGAGAGCTCAGAGTTGTCTGAGAGCTGCAAGGAGCAGGATGCTGGAGGTGCAGCCCTGTTCTAGAGAAAGATTTAGGAGGATCGCAATGTAGCCCAGGAGGGCTTGATGGATGCAGAGTCAGAATATATGGGGCCTGAAGCTCCAGCGATGGCTCAGGAGGACATTGCACAAGCCGAGGATCAGCTCAAGAGAGAGCTAGATATGAGGAGAATGATTCTTTTCATGCTTCTAGCTTAGGATGAGGAAAGATACATGAAGAGGAAGGTACCAGAGAAACGAGTGAAGAAAGGTGTGGTGCACAAGGATGATGATGTGCAGGAGGGCCTAGCAGTGCGATAACCATGCAAACACAGGGCAAAATGTGATAACAACACAGTTGTTGCCCACTCAAGAAATTATCAGGCAGGCTTTTAGATCTACGGTAGAGCTGGGTGAATCACAACCTCAACAGTGGTCTCCTGAGCGGGTTCTGCAAGGCACTGGATGGAAGCAGGGAGAACGGGTCAGTGGCTACCTGACTCCGACACAGACTTTTTGGATACAGGATCCTCCCTCTCTTTACATTTCCACCAGAAGGATCAGACTCCTGTTAGAGACAGGAGTCTCAGGTACTGTTTGCTGATTCAGGTTCTGATGTTCAGGGGAGGTACACCAACTCAGGTCACAGAAAGAAACTGCTAACACAGTCAGCTCTGATTTAAAAGCTAGCTTCATGAACAACAATGCAAATCAGGTGCTTCATATAGTAGATGACAACATAAATAATAGGGGAGACAGGAGAGATGTGGGAATGGAAAAAATCGGCATATGGGACCAGAAAGAAATAAAGAGGAGAAAATGAAGAATTTAACATAAATAAGGATTCTAAAAGCCAAGAAATAAAACCAGACTACTCCTCAGGAGTCAACTACTTTCATGGAGCTCAAGAGGAGAATCGTAGGGCTGCTCCACGAGGAGTCCTCCCTCAACATAGGCCACAAAGGCCAAAATATGCAGGTTTGTTTTCATCCCCTGCCCCTGCCCCAGACAAAATGCTGTAAGGTTGCGGTATGGGGTCTGGATGTCACCTCAGACAGGTACTATGTGGGGAAAACATTATTGAAGAATCCATGAGATTTATGGCTCGGAGGTATATGCCTTGATTCATATATCTGGGGAGGATCCTTCGATATTAATTTAAATCCCCATTCTCTCGAAAGGTTTTGGATGAAGTACAACCAATTGAGATTTTAACCATTATGGTCCCCCTTTTTGTATACCTCTATCAAAACCAACCATAAAATTTGTAACTGTTATGTTTAGAAATGAGGGCATGTGAGCAATATAGTAGTTGGCTGCAACAGTGGTGCAAGGTTCTAAGTGTGCCAGAAGCTGTTATAGATGATGAATTATTTTGGACCGGGCATGGAAATTTCAGATAAAACTGAGGCAAGAGATTGAAGGTGCTATACACCTGCCTAACAGTTTTCATCGAATGAGATAGAGGGTGTTATTTTATGCCGGTCAACGAAGGCTTGCCATAAATGTGAAACAGGTCACACCTTGCAAGCATGTGTGACAAGATTCAATGTGGCATCTGCAATGAAATTGGTCACATAAGTCTACAATATATAAACCAGGCAGGATGCAACCTGTGTGCTGAGTATGGCCAAATCTTTCAAGGCTGCCCATGGGCAACACACAACAAAAATAGAAACATAAACCAGAACGACATTATCAGGAAAGCTCAGCAAACAGCAACCATGCCATCATCTCCCACATCCCCCACCAGGACAGGTCCCCCCAGGATGATGTGGAACCTGAGGAGGATGCCAGAGTGGGTCAAAATACACAGGGATCTCAGGAAGAAGGTGTTAAGGAGAAGGAAGGAGTAGATCAGGTGGATCCAGAAGATAAATCTTTGGACAAGGAACAAGAACAGGCATGGCCAAAGTCTACAGAGGAAGGGACATCACAGCGGGCCAGTCTCCTTTCCTCTCCTGAGTGGAAAATACTTTACCCAAGAAGAAGGAGTTTGAAATCACAGAAGTTGTCTACGACAGCAATTGATATGGATAATCCATACGATGTTCTAGGATCCTAGAGCAGAGGGTCCATGGATCTGGGAGAACAGGACTTGAATAATTCTTCCATACATTCTAACCCCCTGGAAAACTAGACACGAGCAAGAAGAGTGATGGGAGAGGCAAGAGGAAGAAAAGAAAAATCTTAAATGGGGTGGATTATCCTGGATTTTCTTCTTATAAATAATTCTGACTGCCTTCTCTATATTATCTTTAAATGTACATAGTATTTGAATATCATAAGAGAAGAATGGTTTTCATGTATCTGCATGATAAGAAGGCAGATGTGGTGTTTTACAGGAGATTTGGCTTCCTATGGCACAAGTAATCGAACAGGTCAGGAAAGAGTGGGTATGGGGACCATCTTATTGGTCTTTGGGGAGGATGGGTGGGTATTTTATTTTCAGGCCTGGGGTTTATGTTTCAGAAAATCATAGATATCGTATTGGGAGGTGATTATAGAAGATGGGATATGGAAAGGTAGGGCAAGCAGGTTCATCTGGGTATATGCCCAGACAAAGGCTGATAGAGTGTCTCTTCTGAATAATATACAGCCTTTTCTAGCCACGGCAAATGATGTATATGTAGCAGGTGACTTTAACTGTACTCTGGATGGGTCTGCTGAAAGTTCATTGAAATAAAGTTTATTGCTATTCCAAAGCTTTAAAAACTTGGGTAGATAAGGCAGGATTATTGGACTGCAGCAGGAGGGCAATCCTGAAGTTAAATATATTTTTAGGAAAGGTGTACTATTTACAAAAATAGACTATGTTTTGTTTCAAAGAAGGTAAAAATCAAAAATATGAAAAGGGAACCTTTGGAATTATCAGACCATCTAGTACTGCAGACATGGGTTACACTTATGAGAGGAAGTCCCCAAGGTACAACAGGTGGAAAATGAACACGGAATTCATAAAAGGGAAAGAGGGGAAATTAGGGATTTTAGATATCCTTATAGATAAAGCATCCGTGTTATCAATGTATGATGACCTGGGGAAGTGGTGGATGGATATTAAGGCAGATATAAGTGAATGGTGCCAGAAACAAGGGAAGAGAAAAGCAAATTAGGATAGATTAAGATACATACATTTTAGGATGCAGTTATTCAAGCTATTTACTATAGCTTATGAACAGAAATTGATTTAGGGAGCAGATAAAGACAGTTAAAGAAGAAATTGAGTGACCACTCACCAATCTTTTGTACCTGGTCCAATAAGCTCCCCAAATTGCCTGCCAGAGTAATTGAAGCCAAAACCTACAGCAGACTCGTGCCAGAAGCATTCTGCTCTGACCTATGAGCTATTAACTGGGATGCCCTAACTCTCTTTCCACCCTGGTTGAGATGCTGGACTATTTTACAAACTCTTTACGTCTGTGGCAAATGAACATGTCCCCGTAAGAAGTTAAGGGTACAGGAAATGCCATAAATGGCTTAACCCCAGCCTCAAACAAAGCATGTTGCTCTGTGACCAGGCCTGGGGGCACTACAAATCCTCTGGCCACAAATCTGACTGGGAGAAGTATAGGAGCTGGAGGAATCTATGCAAGAAAGCTTCCAAACAGCATATATCCAAATACTTATGTGATCTCCAGTTAAGACACCTATGGGATCCCAAGAGATTCTGGGGCCAAATAAATCTGCTGTTCAAAGGAGCTCTAGTACCCAAGAAGGAGTGCTCCTGGTTGGTGATACCCTAACCAACGACCCCTCTTTAGTTGCTGAGGCATTTAATGCTGCTTTCTCTAACCCTTGTGGACTCAAACCCCTTCACCCTCTGGCATTCCCACAGTAGATGTGCTGCTTGGGATCACACTAGATCCCAGTTCCACTTGAAACTGGTTAAACCCACTGAGGTGCTCCCCTTCTGCTTCAAATTAACCCTGACTCCTCTCTGGGACACGACCTGCTAGAACCCTAGGCTTCTGAGGGCCGCTGCCTCAGCTATCTTCCATCCTGTCACTATGCTCATCAACAGGTCCCTCCTTGAAGGAACAGTCCCAAGTAAATGGAAGGTTGTGACCATCATCCCCATTCACAAAAAGGGCCCTGGGATAAAGTGGGAACTACAGGCCCATCTGTATTCTCTGCCCTCTCTGAGAAGGTGCAGGAGAGGTTGGTCTACAACCAAATCCAGGACTACCTCCAAATGCACCTACTCCTAGCTGATATTCAACATCTCTTTAGGAAAGGCCATGGCACTGACACAGCCCTTATCCGACTCACATCAGACATCCTCAATGCCATGGATTGGGGCTCCCCAACAGGAACTCTATTCATTGACCTATCCAAGGCATTTGACTTGGTCAGCCAGGAACTTCTCCTCTCCAAACTCCAACTACTGGGACTGGATGGGCTTTCTGTTTCCTGATTCGAGAGCTACTTGCTCAACTGAACTCAAAAGTCCTGTTGAGAGGAACCCAGTCTAGTGCTCAACGGTAATCTCCGGGTACTCAGGGCTAGATCCTGGGCCTCCTGCTTTTCACCCTCCTTGTCAATGATATTGAGGGAGTTTGTGGGCTGAACAACCTTATCCTGTATGCAGATGACACCGTTGTCTACTGCAGTGATCCACTACAAGCGTAATCAATGCCAACCTCCTGACCGTCTTGCTGCACTTGAGGCCTGGTTCTCACCAACTCACTTGTGCTGAATGAAGAGAAACTGAAGGCTATTATGTTTGGGACTAGACACCTTGGAGCTGACAGGCAGGGCCTGCTTCAGCTTCACACAGCCCAAGGAACAGAGTAGAGGTCACTGATAAGATCAAATTCCTCAGGATCCTCCTTGACCAGGAGATGTCCTACAAACCCATATTGACTCCTTAGTGAAGACCACTCACCAGAAGATTGGACTCCTCTAGAGGCTGGGTAACTCTCTCTCAGTCGAGGCTCAGTATGCCATAGCCAACTGCACCCTGCTCCCTCCCTTTCTATGGGACCCCTTGCTACAGTTCCTTAGAGAGGGTGGATTAACTAAATTGACTGTCCTCCATCACAGGGTGGCTCATTTTGCTACCAACTCCTCCTAGGAGACACCACCGTGAGGTCCTTGCGGACCTCCACTGGCCCACCCTGTGGCACAAACTTGCCTTTTCCTCCCTATGTTTGACTTTTAAATTTACCATTGCAGGCCCTCCTCCCTACCTGCATGGCCTGCTCAATCCCAAAGTCAGGGGCCAAGACATGAGCTCTTTGAGGGTCGTCCCTTGACATCCCTCAATGCGCACTAACCAAGGCAAGCTATCCTTTTGTTATGCAGCTCCACATTCATGGAACCTTCTTCTAGAGTACTTGGCCAACTGTCCCACTCTTCATGGATTTAAGTCTGGCTTGAAAGTGTACCTGCTGGAGCTTAGTCTCTGTGGCTGCAATTGCTAGCTCTCATCTTGTGAACTAGCTGGTCTGATTATAATACCCTGCTTCTTTATTGCTGTTACTGCTACACCCTCTAAACTCTTGTGTTAAGTTGCCACATGTATGGAGTACTATCACACTCTGTAAGTACTCTATGCCCAATCCAATGAATGTAACTACTGTATACTCCTGCCATTGTATGTAACCGCTGTTGTAACTAATCCGGTCACTCCTGAAAAAGAGACCTCTGGTCTCAGTGAGCTACCAGTTATCAAAATCTAAATAAATAAATGAGGAGGGTTCAATATAACAGAGCAAACTCCTTACAAGCAGAAATGACTCATGAAACTAAAAGAACTCCTCAAAATGACCCATATGAAGCTTGTCAGAAAACAGTGGAACACGTCAATTTTACAGCCCTAGTGAGCAATAATGGAGTCAGACAGGATAAACCTCAGGATGTATTAGATATTGTAGAAGAACAATTGTTTATCTTTTCACAAGCAGATATATTGAGCAAAAATAGGATGGAGGCATATTTAAAAGGACTACAAGGGGTTGGGACTGATGCATCACTTTCAAAGGATTTGGAAACAGATATTCAGGACTCAGAGGTACTGACAGCAATTTGGGCTTTAAAACTCAGTTTAGCCCCAGGAGAAGATGGCATACCAAATGAGTTGTGTGTTATTTTCGAGGTTATGGCAGCCTTTTTGGGAAAGGTATTCCGTTTTTATTGAAACTAAATACGCAACCAAAATTTTACTAAAGGTCTAGTGGTATATCTATTTAATTCAGGAGATCGGAGCAAATAGGAACTGGAGACCAATATGCTTGCTAAATGCTATTTTAAATTTTGGCATTTATATTACAAACCCACTTAAAAAGATTGCAATGCAAGTAATACATCCAGTTCAGACATGTGCCTACCTGGTAGACACATTCAGAGTAAGTTAAGTATCATAAAGATGTGTATCATTGATTGTGAAGTCAGTAATATCCCATGTTATTGTTAGACCAGTGAAAGGCATTTGATAATGTGTGTCATGAGTTTTGTTTACAGTTCTAGCCATATATGGGGTACCAAAGAAAATAATTAATTGGATAAGACAACTGTATAATAATGCATTTATCATTTCAAACTTGGGAGGACAGCACGGAAATGTTTCCAAATAAGAAAAGGGTGAGACAGGGCTGCCCACTCAGCCCCTGCTGTACCTATTCACGTTGGATCCACTTATTGGAAAATACTTTAAAATACAAGCATACAGGGTATAAGAGGGTCACAGGACAAAACTGAAGTAAAAATAATCGCATATATGGACAACATCTGTGCATCAGTTAAAAATGAAGAATGGGTACGGGGAATTTTGCAGGAAATGGAGGAATATGGGATGGTATCTGGGGCAAAATTAAATAAACAAAAAATAAGATTGTAATTATAGGAGGGGAGGGAGGGTATCTCCAAACAGCATTTTGGGTTTTGAGGTATCTTACATACCAATAAAATGTTAGGGTTTTTTCCAGTCCAGGGATATGGCCATATTAAACTGGAAAAATCCTTACAAGTGGGAGAAAGAAAGGTAGAGAAGTGGAAGGGTGGAAATGTCAAAAGAAAAAGAGGGTTCAGGTGATGAAGCAACTTTTATTGCCTAACTTTTATATATAAGCCTGTATATCCCTTCCAACAAGTTTGAAACTAAAATTTTTGAGTTTTCTTTCAATTCTAATGGGGAAGCAGACTAAATCCAATAAAGCATGAATTTACGATTTACCGAACACTAAGGGAGGAGTGGGTATGATAAACCCAGTAGTTTTTCCATTGTATTTTTGGCAGCAAACATTAAACCATTATTTTTAATAAAAATCCTAGCAGGGCTTGGGTATCTCATCCCATCAGAAAATTATTAAAGATATGGGAAAATCTTACAGGATGCGATGGAAGCTGGGCCTCAGGAAGAGGCTGAAGAGCAACGTAATCGACAGAAGAGATTCGGCATTTGATTCAGGAAGAGGAGGGTCAGTCTAGAGAGAAAGAAGGAGCCTTTTGGAGCAGGCTCTGAAGAAATGGCAAGAAAGTATGGTGATGGCACATGATTACTATTCAGAAAGTGTGGGTGCACCTCACAAGCAGACTGAATGGCAGCAAGATGGATCAGGAACCTGGTGGAGTGACACGCCAGCCCAGGACAACTCTCCGAGCCTGCAGATAAATATCGTGATGGTGGCAGCTGCCTTGGATGGGAGCCATGATGTTTTGAACTTGGATACCATTAAAGACACTAAGGGAAAGGAGAGGTCCCTGATAGTTTACAGCAGATAGCGGCAGTAATATGCATGTCCCAAGCCAAGTTACTGATCAGAACTTGTTACAGAATAAATGTATTTCTTTCAGTATTGGGGTGTCACAAGGGGTCATGGAAAAAATGTCTACTAAAGAAAGGGCTGGAGGAGATTGAAAGGGTAGATGAAGCATGCAGAAGAACAGCAAGAGCAAGTAGCAGGCCTTTCTCTTGTTCAACAGGCTTGGTTAGCTAAGGCATTTCAGGAGCAGGTTGGGTAAAAACTCAGATGGAGTTGGATGGGATGCTAATCTCCCAATATCTCTGGGGGTAATATGGTTGCTACAAATACAAAGATTACTGTGTGGGGACAAGAGGTAAGAATGCAGGCTTCTTCTCCTGGGTCCCAGATTACTCCTGGTCAGAAACAGGTGTTAGTGGAAGGAACTAACTCTGTTTCAGGGAACAACCCAGTTTTGGATGAAATAATTGTGCTGGGAGGGGAAACACCTAAGGAATTAATTGTAGAGAACAGAACCCCCTTCCCCAGGATGTGG